>OX104064.1:12312958-12433557 GCA_944474145.2 Dicrocoelium dendriticum
AACCACCGAGGATGAACGTACCCAAAAAAGAACTAATCGTGCACATTCCTTTCAAAGGCGACAGTGCGGCTGATGCCCTTTCCAAACGCCTGAGAGAAACTGTTGAAAAGACCTATTTTGCGGCTCGCCTACGCATAGTATTTTACAACAAGCCTTTATTCGCAAAACCTTTGAAAGACAGGCTGCCTCCGGTGACCCGATCAATGCTTGTTTATCTTTACTCGTGCTCCTGTGGGGCACGATACGTGGGTCGTACCACGAGACGCCTATCTCATAGGATTCGCGAACACATCCCAAAATGGTTTTACAAAGGCGAAGCGACGTCGAGTAACAGTTCCATCCTATCTCACCTTCTGGAGTGCAGTCACGCAGGAACGGAAAACGATTTTAGAGTCATCTATACTGTTCCTGAACGTTTCACGCGCGGATTCCGGATGCATCTTCTGTCTATCGCGGAAGCTATCTACATCCGCCATCTCAAGCCAGAATTATGCGTGCAAAAACAGTTTGTACGTCCTTTACTTCTACCGTGGCCTACAACTTCGGATGTGATTTCCCCTGTACATACTTGCCACCTACAATGACCCCGTGATTTATTGATTTGTACCCATGAAATTAAACATTGTGTTCAATACGCAGCCCAATCCGGCACATTTAGCATTTTTCCTCATCATGTAATGTTTGAGTCTGATGAGAATTGCCGAAAAGAATTCTTTACTCAAATTCTGCCTCCCTTGATTCATTCTAATAAATGGGAATTTTTGGTTTGCTGAGGATCAGCATTCCCCGTGATTCAGTCAAACGTTTGGATAAGTTGGATTAGTCTAAATTTTGGTCCACGTTAGTGCGCTTCGTCAAGAAATGACAACACGACTTTGATGCCTTAAACTGAGTGGAAATTTTTCGCTTCTATTCAGACAAACAGAAATCACCCTACAACTTATGGACTCATTTTAGTGTTATCAGACATTGTCATCCAACCAGAGGAGGCGGCAGACGGACAGCGAGTCGTCACACTGGCGTTCAATACAGCAAAAATCGCTGCTCAGGTCTAACCCATTTCTCCTCAGCTGGCCCAGGCCCTGTTGGAGTTCACTTTGTTTAATAAAAATCAATAGCAGCTACTACTCTGACTTTGTTTGACGGCTTTATACTGTTTAAAAATGGGGTATACCCTACTCAATAAAAACGTTCGTCGGTATCCCGTGACACAAAACTAGCACCGCTCGCGAGATTAAAATATTTTGTCTTATCAATCACACACTATTTGTACCTAAAATAATGTAAAGCATAGTGAAAGGTGAACTATTTGCATTCGTTAAGATGTCTGAACCTCATTAGCCCTTTGCAGCACGGATTCATGCAGGGTCAACCATGCGCAACATGTCAGGCAGACCCTTAAACCCACACAAAGGCTACCGTGGACAACGAATATTGCTGTAATTATGTTTTCGGATATTCAAAAAGCCTTTGATAAAGTAACTCATAGAAGCTAAATGAACAAACTTAGGGCCATATGCATTGGTGCCTTGAGGCCCCTCTTTGGCAATCTTCATATCTAACTAGTCGATAGCAGGTAGTGTACATTGGCGACCATTGCTCTAAACTGAAAGCAATCACCATTGGAGCCATTCAAGGGACTGTTCCTGCCCCTCTTCTGCTAATGGATATTAACGACATATTACAGCTACTAAGAAACGGCGTTACCTTTATCTTGGCTGATGACATTAAAGTTGTCCACTTACAAGAACGGGCAAATACGCAGGAAGCCGCACATCACAGTCACAGTGAGCTATCTGGGCTTAAGTCCTGGTGCTAACTGTGGCGAATGTCATTTGCCATGGATAAGTGTAAAATTCTTTACTACAAATATTAAAAACCTGTTTCTATGGCTATAAAGCGTACAAAGCGTGGTACAAATGGTGCATAACAACAAGGTTAGCTAGCGACGTTGCCAAGGAGGACGAATGTGCAAATAGCTGGAAATTATTATTGTTATTATTATACACATCAGCTAAAGGCGGGAAAACACCCCTGCTATTGTGCCGCAATACATGAAAGAAACACATACACACATACATTTAATAGGATACACAAAGGAAAAATAGATACAACAGATGCATGCCAGCTGAGCTACCAGCAACGGATAGGCATCGTTCCGGCAAGCTTCCAGCCAGCTACTAGGCAAAAAGAAAGAAACATTTTTTGTTTTACCCTAGGAAATAAGATCGTAGATGGAGGAAAGACTAAGAGGGATGGGGAGGGACAATGAAACTCACCGCAGGAACGCCACTGAGATCGGCTCCTTCCCTTGTCAGCAAGTGTATCCAGCCAAACGTCTTCACCGTCTTTTGGACCCCAACCAGCGAACCGTGAAGCTCCAACTGAGGCTAGCTCCGAGGTGATGGACTTCATTCCTCTGAACCAAGTCATCGCTTGGTCACCTCGCCTCTTCTTCCACCCACAACCTCGGTGGGCAAACAACGCACGTCGAGGGAGTCGGTGGGCTGGCATGCGTAACACGTGGCCGAGCCATCGGAGCCTGGTGCGGAAAATAACGGTGCTGAGCAGTTCAGATCCTTTTCCGGGGCCGTAAACCATGCATCTAACATGCTCGTTACTCACGCGGTGTTCCCGCTATATGTGCGCCAAACTGCGGAGGCACTGATGGTCGAACGTAGCTGGCCTCTTCAAGTCCGCCGACCTTAGGGGCCAGGTTTCGCAACCGTACAGTAGGGTCGAACGTACCTCTGCATTATACACTCTACCCTTCAGGGCGAGTGTAATGACGCGCCGCCGCCATAGGTGGCGAACGTTAGCAAAAAGCAGTCCGAGGTTTTGCTATACGGTTCGTGATCTCGTCTACGATCCCAAAGGCGCTGATACAACTTCCCAGGTAATTGAATTTTTGAACGACTTCTAGCTGATCCCCACCAATGGCCAGCGAAAGAGGCGATCCCTGCCAATCTTGGAGGAACGCTTTGCACTTTGATGGTGCAAAGCAAAGCCCGAAGGGGCTGACAGCCAGTGCTGATCTGTCCAGCTCGGCTTGGCACGTCTGAGCTGTCACAGATGGGGGCAAGGTCGTATGCATACTCCAAGTCAAGAAATCGTTCTCCTGGGAGTAGCTCCACACCTTCCAAGTCATGTCCTGTAAATGCAAACTCCATGGCTTCGTCAATAGCGAAGTTGAAGCGGAAAGGTGACAGCGAGCATCCTTGTCTCACACCGCTGGAGGTATTAAAGGGTGGTGACAGCTTGCCGCAAGCCCTCAATTTGCCCATGCTACGCAAATATAATGCTTGGATAATATTTACATATTTCTCGGGCACACCTTTCCTGAGTAAACAATTCCAAAGGGCACATCGATCAACCGAATCGAAGGCACCTTTGATGTAGAGGTACACGACTATGGTGGGCCGCCAATATGTGTGATGGTGCTCCAACAACTGACGCAAGGTGAGGGTGTGGTCGATGCAGCCACGACCCCGACGAAACCAGGCTTGCTCCTCACGAATCTGGCTTTCACGAGCGCCAGTCAGTCTGTGAATAATTATGGAGGCGAGTAATTTGGAGGCGATGGAGTTCAGACTAACTCCTCCATGGTTGCCGCATTCCGAGCGCGAGCCGCCTTTGAAGATGGGAACAATAACGGAGCGGCTCCAGTCGGTTGGGACAGTCTCCTGCTCCCACAGTTTCAATAGTAATTCATGTAAAGCGTCAACAAGAGCAGAGCCTCCGAATTTGAAGAGGGCTGGAGGAAGATCATCTGGTCCCGCGGCTTTGTTCGATTTCAGCAGTCCGATCTCACGTTCGACTTCTTAGCGAGACGGTGGATCCAAAGGGACAGACCACGGGCGAAGAATCGAACAATTCTAGTCGATTAAATTGCTCAGCCCAAATAGCTGGAAATAGCTGGAAGGTGTGAAGCAAATTGGATTGTGTGTGAATTATGACACCATAGAAATGGTTACCGGTAAGGGTGTATATGTATGATGTTTGTTTTTTATTATTTCGGTGGCCATACTGGTTTTCTCTGCTACCGCTATGCTTGTGGATGATAGTGAGCTGTTCAGGTCTTTGGTTATTTGGAAGTATAAAATTGTTGAAGACAATGAGGAGCAAGTGGAACTTTTTCAGATTGAGACGGCGACTTGTTTTCCTGATTTTCCTCTTTGTTTGCTGTGGCATACCAGTGTGGAAGGCGCAAGCAGTTGCCGGATGCGGACGGCTACGGTTGCATCCTGTACCGTTTCAAACGTTGTCTTCGTTCTGGATTGCGTGGCAAGCGGTGAGTTAATATTTATGCGACACGTTAACTAAAGCGTGTAGATACAAATCGTACAAATGCAAGGCGCAATTCTCGGTGGTTGTGAAGGAGCGTAAATATGTCGTGGGAAGTTACTTCATGATCCACAGTCATGATTTTCAATTGGGTAACCCCTGGCTGTATGCAAGGAACCCTCTGCTGTCACGGCGGCAGGAGCAGGAGGTGCTGCGTTTGATGGACAGTTTTCGCGGCACTCCAGATTTGAGGCACTTCATCTATCAGGAGTAGGGCAAACGTGTAACCCGTGTGGACCTGAGTAACCTGCGCATTCGTCATCGAAATAGAACGCCGTGTGAAAGGACTGAGTTGGCAACGGTGTTGGTAGGTCACTGCGTTTGCCGATTGGATTATGAGGGTAGCCAGATTCGGTATGTGTTCTCTCCATCTGTTGTCCTTGGCATGGTTAAGCGTTATGGCGAGGTATTATTGCGCGGTGCAACACAGCAGTTAAATTATGGTGGGTACATATCGTGGCATTGCATGTTCTTGGACGTCACATGTCTAGGGATTTCTTCCTTCTACTCCCTATTACCGAATGTGAAGTCCTATAGCTATGGACAAGCAGTGGAGGCGATGCGGGAGGTGGTGCCTAGCGGCATACGTTGCCGCACGGAGGTGATGGATAAATGTGCTGCTCAGTTGCGGGCGTTTCGACGTTTCTATCCCAACGCGAAGATCGTGTTTTGCCGGTACCATGTTAACGTGGACATGGCTAGGCGTTGAGGTCGCATACGTTGGATATCATATGCCCGCCAAAGCCAGTTACGCGCGTGGCTTCATAACCTGATATATATTCGGGAGGCGTCGGCATTTGAAAGATTATTGAACGCGGTGCGACTTGGCAGTTAGGAATGCTACCGGTATTTGTGCGCAACGTGGTTCCAACACGCAGACTGTTGGGCGGCCCACAGGCAAAGCGATGCTGTACTTTTTGGATGCCATACGACAAACAGGATAGAGAGTGAAAACAGGCATCTTAAGGAGTATTTGTCGACGAGGTCATCCTTGCTCACTCTGTTCGCCTGCGTCGTTTATTTAGTAAGCAGTATGGTGCACGAAAGAAACAGCGTATTAGATAGGCTTTGTATGAGCGCAGTTTCTATTCCGTCGGAGGTGTCCTCAGTGGCTTTCGTTTCCGCACACCTCAACGATTTCGCAGGGAAGGTCTTCATAGCCCATTTTCGTGCATCCACCGTTCTTGGTTGTCGGTCTGATAGGCCTTATTGGTTAGTTACCTGTTCTCGTTCGAAAGTGCGTCGAGTATACCTAACGCGCGGCAGTGAATGTGATTGAGAGTTCAGTCGACAGTGGCGGCTCCCATGTGCTCACACTTGTTATGTGGCGGCGCTTCACGGACATTCCGCGGAGGACATACTACATGGAGGTCGATGGATTACAACGCGGCAACCTCCCGCAGATACCTCAGACTGTTTTCCGGGGGATGGGGTTGTACAGATTCTAGATCGTCAGGTAGCGGATAGCAATGCCGTTATAAGCCGTACCACGAAACTTCGCAAGACGCAGGAGGTGTAGTCAGACATCGGCAGCTACGAGTCGGAGAACTTCTACGCGGTGCTGAACTTCCTGAAAACGGTTGCGTTGCTGATGTCAAAGAAAGGCGGTTTTCAGTTGTTTGGTCGAAAGTCTAAGTGCCCTGCTCCCCTTCTATTTTAAACGGAGGCTAACGTCCGGATGTTATGTGGCTTACCGACGCAGGGAACGTAGCACGAAGGCACAGAGGTAGCGGTAGCGACGACGTCGGGAGGCGATGTGCCGCACCCCGTGCAAGCAACAGAGGTGCATGACGTCGGCCCTGTAGTTTCAACGGCAACAACAGTTCCATCCACATCTGCAGCAGGGTCCAGGAAGCGTAAATCGCCCCTTACGTGCCGCGTGATGGAGGTGGGCCCCATATAGAGTGCGCTAAGGGACAAAGACTTCCGGATGCTTCACACAACAACATCCCATCCTACAGGGTTCCCGTTAAACGACGGGACACTCAGGGAGTCGGTTCCGAGGACCCCGGCGGGGTATGGCAGCAGGAGGATGATGTGCAAGGTCGCAAGGACGCGGTGCAGTGGGTTAGTACTCTCATTTCCACAGCCAAAATTCCCTTCCAGGAAAGTTCTTCCAATGTACCTAGGATGCATTGACGGTTGCGTGATAGGTAGCCACAGGTTGCGTTGCTTATCCGCCTTGACCTCTCTTTCAGAACCAGGGCGACGTTCTTCGCGAATTGCCGGAATACTGCACCACGCCACTGAGCCACCTCTTAGGCGCTGCCTCCGCCTTGTGATGTCTCTTTGCCACATAGTCACAGGTGTCGATTATTTTCAACATAACGCCCCTTTCAGAGCCTCAGTGATATACGGCACACATAGCCTTCCGACGTAACCCCTACTCAGCTAACTCCAGGTATCGCCTCCGCCATGTAATGCATCCTTCCTACGTACTCAAAGGCACCATTTGTTTTCCATGAGTACTTCCGTTTCAGAGCCACAGGGATAAGCGCATACCGCTGCCTTGCAACGTCGCATCGCCACTCAGCCACCTCCCGCGTACCGCCGCCGCCCTGTGAAGCGACATTAAAACCTATGCACAAGTAACATTGGTCTTCTATGCTAACTTCTCTTTCAGAGGCAAAGTTATATGGCCCGCCCATTGTCTTCCGACGTAAGGATGCTACTGACAGTATTCCCACATATTGCCTCCGTCTTGCCATGCCATGCCATTACATCAGATGATTCACCAGGTTCGCCACGAAGGTAGGTAACCACGTTTACGCTGATCGCTTTCTCCCCCACAGGTGTGGTGAATACAGGCAGCTCCAAGCGTCGCAGCCCTGGTAGCCACCGTCCGCATTAACACAACATCCCCTGCTTAACGTTGACAATTGAGTTAACACTTCCATACTCCGATTTCACCGCACAGTTTACCTCGTAGTTCAAGTGCATCTAGTTGCCGCGTTCTCGGAATAGTAAGCCGCTATAGCACGTCCAATTGGTATTGGTCTTTGCTCCCTAACATCCAGGTCTTCGGGAACGACCCAATGGCCCTTTTCAATGCCACCCGCTGTCCTATGGCCTCGCGTCTACCCTGCAAGGGTTGCAGCACGGGAACATAGGTGCATTGGGTGGGTCCGTAATCGTCGGTACATTGATGTTTATGCAGGACAACCCCAACTTAATTGCATTTTCTTCCATTGCGTGTGCTTACCAGACATCGGCTCTCGCTTGCTACACCGTCAGACTTTTGATCCAGGTACACATGTCTCAGGTGCGCATGATCCGTTAGTAGCAACTGTACGCTTAGATTAGACATTTTGCAGGAGTTGATGGGTAACCAAAGCTCAAGTGCATGGGAGAAAACCGTCGGCAGTTTATCCGGCAAGGCCAGGCGAGCCAGGCAAGGGAAGCCATTATCCTGTAATGCGTTACAGCAACCCAGCGTTCATTCATCGATACAGGCAGCCGATGGAAATGAAATGGTACGAAAAAGTGGTATCGCCTTGGGCTATACTTCCGAGGGGAAACAACCCTGTCCAGAGAGAACAAGCGTGTGGTACGTTGATTTCTGTATGGGGCGTAGGTTAGCCAACGTTGCGGAAAATGCTCCTAAATGCTAGTACAGTTATGTGCATTCAAAGGCTTCTCTAAGAGATGTGGTCGGCTGTCTAACTACGCAGGACGGTACCAAGGCTGCAGACGGTGTGCTGTAGCGGGATTATTCAAGCGGTCTTCAAAATGGCAAGCTGCCACGTGGTTGGAAGGAGAGGACTGCTGTTGCCATTCATAAGGGGGTTCTAAGTCGGTGCGGCTTAAATATAGAACGGTTACGTTGACTAGCATTATGCTGAAGTACTTGGAAAAGCTTATAAGGAACAGGCTCCGTGAGCACTTCCCTGAGCACCATCTACTTAGAGCGGAACAGCATGCCGTTCTTAAAATGAAGTCCTGGCTTACCAATTTATTTTGCTTTTCAGACGACATTGCCCGATGTCATGATAGCGTGATGTCGGTAGGGGTGTGCTATATGGACTTCGGTAAAGCCTTTGACTCAGTAAATCATCGATTTTTAAATGCGACACTGACGTGTTTTGCATTGCTTCCACAACTGTTACCATGGCTCTCTGAAGTTTACGTGGATGCACGTTCAGAGGCAGGGTTGGGGAATGGACTTTCTGTGTTGCGCTTGCCTACAGCGGTGTCGCACAAGGTTGGGTACTGGGTGCATTGTTGTTCCTTATGTTTATAAATGACCACGCGCCTCTTCTTGAGGGTCCCTGCTATATATTTGCAGATGACTGGAAGCTAGTCAGTACCTGTGTCGACTCTGATCATGCCTTAGTACGTTGTCGCTTCTCCATAAACGTTACTGGGAGGCGCATCAAGCGTCACCAGCGATTGGGAACGGAGAATTAGTCTCAGTCCTCCAACATTGGCAGGCATTACCTGCGCGGACCATTTATGGTTACATCGTACCTTTTTCTAGAAATGTAACCACCACCGCGGTCTATGGAAGGCTCCATTTGCTTTCGCTAACCTTCGCACGTATGGCGGCGGCGTGACATCACCGCCTCATGGAGCGTTACAATGCACAAGGTCCACGGTAATGTATCGCCACGTGTTGCAAGGATCCACAAACCATTTCTCAGTGTTCTCGCTTCGTGGGTACTGAGCCATTAACCAACTCACCCGCGGGGTCGGGAATATTTGTAATGGTTTAAACATCACACGTTTGCAGTGCATCAACGTTTCGTCGTGCGGTTTAAAACACCATTGCATTTAGACGTTAAGAAGGATAACGTCACCGGGTATCTATGATGCAGTGACGCCTGCGGTACACGCTCGCCGGGGTACCATTCCCATTTACCAGAGTAAGGACATGGAAGTCAACGAAACGCCTTGCCATACCACAGGTTAGTAACCCATTGTGAACATCGCATTCCTACCTGTCGCGTGGATTTGTTCCACCATGCACTGTTACCGTGTACCGCCATTATACAATGACAGGCATAAGATTACTTACACGGACTCATTTCAGCGTACATCTCTCTCTGTATAGTAGGTCCGCTCCCGTTCATGAAGGATGTTTCAGGTCCGCAACAGTATTTGGAATCACCAGGATTGGGTAATGCATTCCTCTGCACTGCTGCCTTTTCACGTGAGGGTGTTTCCTCGAAATCAGTCATCATGCATGCTAATAGGGAATCCAGGTCCAGCGAGTTGCAAGGTAGTCCGTGAGGAGGCACCCGGTATTCTCCTAGCCGCTGTAACGCATCTTCCCGTTGGATAATCAGCAGCACGCGCACTATCACATGGTTGGTGGTGAGTGATGCACTGCGTTCTCCGCTTACCTGTGCTTCCAAATCTTAGGATTGCCGCTGTCGCATGACATCACCCGGGGTGCTTCTTGCCAACCTCACCATGCCACTGACTCTCCCCCACTTACGGCAGCGACCATGTGATGCATCAGTGATAACTATCCACAGGTACCATTGGTTTCATATAAGCTCTCATTCAGAGCCACCTTGATATGCCCATTGCTTTCGCACCTAACGCTGCCATTGAGCGTCCTCCTAGGTATCCCCTCCGCGCTGCCATGCCATACAATGTCATCAGCTGCTTAACGAGGCCCCTTTATCTCCATTGCGTACGTCATGCCTTTATGCTCATGCGCCGTCTGTTGCACGTACCATGTTAAGCTTCCTGACATTGGGCGGCGGCGGTACATCACTGACACACGGAAGGTTTCAGCGTACAGGTTTCCCCCAAAGACCCCATTTACTTGCATCCGAAAGCGGTGAACCGTAACTTCCTGCAACTCCACGTCGTTAGTTACCCTACGTCGAAAAGGTAAGTCACTACAAACCACCCTGGTTAATGCCGCGTCTCCCATTGTAGGTACTTTGTGAAGTATCCGCAAACCATTTATGAGTGTTCTCGCTTCCGGAGTAACTAGCCATTAAGCAGCTCCCCCGCGAGATCGGGACTACCTGTGAATGGTTTAAAACATCATATGCCTCCATTGCATCAACGTTTCGTGGTACGGTTTTAAAGGCCATATCATTTTCACCCTATGAAGGATAACGTCAACGTGTACCTTTGACGCAGTGAGGCTCGCGGTACACGCCTAACTGAGTACAATTCCCAGGTACCAGAGTTAAGGCATTAACCTCAAGGAAATGCATTGCAGTACCAGAAGTTAGTAACCTCTTGTGCACGTCGCACTCATATTTGCCGCGTGCATTGGTTTCCTCATAGACTGTTCCGCTTTATCACTGCTATACACCTACAGGCGTAAGGTTTACTCCAGGGACTCATTCCAACGTACATACCTATGTACTGCACGTCACGTTTCCCCGTACGCGTTTGGGTAACTGTAACCTCTGCCATCTCACTGTGCGTATGGCTGCAATAGTCATGACGCCATAAATACCAGCCGTAAGCCATTGGTACAAATATGGCGTTAACCAGCATGCCGACTTTACATCGGCATGTACCTTTCCTAAGTGCCCCTTCTTACTACGTTCAAGGGTCTTCCCAAGTTCACTCAGTCGGTGTGCACATCTACTCTTCCCTATGCAAGCCCTTTTTCCATGCCTTGCCGCTCACCACCCGCTTGCCTACCTGTTAGCTAACTTTGTATTTGTACAAATATCCATGGTTCTTGTTTCAGGGGAAGGATTTCATGGACATGCTGTCCGTGTCATCCTCAAACAATGGTTCCATGCCCTACGCCTGCACCGCAGCACTGATCTGCCTCCGCATTCCACGCGCCTCATTCCCAGTAATACCAAGTTCTCGTGTTCCAAATTGAAGGAGCTTGGGCCAGCTCCGTTGATGAAACCTGCACCATCCACATGCTTTCAGTGCTGATACATTTGGGTCTGCGCTGCATATGGGGTGTGTCGTTGTATCTGCAGGTGGTGCAGCGCAACTCAAGCATGCTTCCTCTGCAGACACAAATGTCCGCCGGCTGGCCGTAACATTTTGTTGCGCTTTTCCTGAAGGTGATTATAGGAGAGAATGGATCAGCATTTACTAGATGTATTCTTCCTATGATCTCGTCATAGCGGCGATAACATATTCCGTGGCAACACGGCCTCGTAAGTCATACACGTGAAGGGAATGTGCAGCACACATTAGCGATCAGCTATCACTATTTCTTTTAACATGCCGTTCCCGCAGCATTGCGTCTGGTAACTCTCTCGGGGCACTACCTTCCATATCACCACACCTGCTTTTACCGATTGCTCATGATCCCACTTTAACCCACTTAAATCTATGGCTCAGTGGACCGTTCACTAACCTACTGCAAGGGTAAGGATTCCTTCCAGTTTTACATAAGATCTACAAAAGTAGCGCAGTATCACTGTCCTTCTTCCATTAAAGCCATTTTCCACCACCTTCGCAGTGTTACTCCTCATGATAGGATAACATTTATCCAGCCAGTTATGGGTAGTCTATGCAAATGCTTGGGTGCGTAGATAAATATCCTCTTGACTCCAGTAGTGAGACATCATGGTTTAAGTAATCCCACACGCGTCGAACCTAGCGCGCTAACCATTTCATACTCTCTATCAGACAGAACGACACGGACGGCCGGGACTCCACATGTGCTACTTTTCACTGTGGACTGAATGGTATTTGTTATTGGTGTTAGTGAACGGGAATATTCACAAGTGCACACGCTGTGCTAGTAGGTCTAGATTATTGGGAAGTGCTAGGCAAATAAGAATAAGTTGCAATCTCTTCATATGCCCAGATACATATGTAAACGGGACTTAAAAAGGCGCAAGATTATGCCTCATTCTGAAATATACATACATGTGTACTTATATATATACGCAGGTGTGTATCATTGTATGTAATATCAGGTACCGTAATGAAATGTACGTACGTAGGTATGCATGAATATATCTATATATATGTACACGTATGCATATATATACGCATACATATACGCAATAAATAAATAAATAAATATATATATATTTGGTTGGCGGCATCCGGTTTCGGATTTGCTGTAAGCGTGTCCAGCCACAGGACGCTTGCGCCTACAGAGGGACCATGCATGACTTGCGCTGCACTACCCACAGCTCTAACCACACACCCCATATCCAGTGTAAACCCGAAGGAATAAGACCGGGAGGCATGTGGATGGGAGCCACGTTTCATCAACGGAGCCGGCCCACACTCCTTCACAGCAAAACAAGCACGCTGTATTTGGGAATCAAGCGCACACGAGGCGGTGGCTGGACCATAGTCCGCTCCACACTGAGTGCATGGAACCACTCTTTGATCTTAACCCGGTCAAAAGGACTGTGCACCTGTCCCCTCCAGCAACGACATACTGTTTCCTGGAGCCAGTATGGACGAGGTAGAGGGTAATAAACAGGTAGGAACCTTATTTATAATCGGAAGGATTTTGGTGAGTATTTTTCTTCGTCGCAATCAGCCGACAAATCAGATAGTTCGACCAGCTCTCCGGAAAAGCACCAGCTGGCCGTTTCGCCCTATTGGTGCTCATCAGTGGTGCGCATCATTCGGTCCACTGCGAAGGATCGAACCTATGACTGCTAGTGGCTCTTGCCAACTAGCCCGCAGCTTATGCAACTGCGCCATGGAGGACTGTATCCGATCCTAACGAATTGTTAGCTAAATGCGATATAGCCCAATCCATCCTCCACAGTCCTGCAGGCACCTGCATGTAGGAACCTTGTCAACAGCACCCCAAGTACAGCCGCCCAGGGGATATCAAACAGCAGACAATCGCTTGAGAGAGAGATACAAAGAAAATAACGCGCTTAATGCATAAGCAAACGGTGAAATATACCTTAAGTTAATGAGCATAGGAAATACGTTGTTTACAAAAGAATCCTAGATACGTGCATGGGGGCAGAAAGTAAAATTCACGGAAATACCGCCAACAGAAAATGTTAAATAAATCGAATAAAATTAGATTAAGCGAGGTGCGTAAGTTAATGGAATAGACTATAGGTAGATATATTTATGAGAAAGCAAAGCATAAACGCAAAAATGAAAATCAACTACCTGAAATAGAGTGACTTAGCATGTAAGCACGCGGTTAGTAAATCGAATGCAGCGTACCTACAGACGCTGCGCTGGTTCTGCCTACGTTCTCCCTAGGACCCGTCGTCGCTTCGGTAGTGGTCCCGAGTGGTCAAGCTAATGGCTCACTATGCCTGCCCGACTAAGGCACACGTGACCGCATATGCTACAGCATAATGCGCTCGATGTCGATGGAGTACAACTCATCGGTGCTTGTCACTTCCGCAATTGCCGCTTCTTCGCTGCATGCATGAGGGCTTTCAACTGCACCTCGGCAACTGCCTTCGTGATCAGATTGCGCCATGCACCCCGATCAACCGTCTTCGATTCCCATGATCTGCAATCAAGAGTAGAACGTGAGAAGCTCACTTTAATGAGGTCCTAGTAACGTAACTTTGGTTTCCCCACGTTCCGCTTCCCAATACTCAGCTGACCATGTAATAGCTGCTTCGGAATCCGCATCGAATCCATACGGCTCACATGATCGATCCCCTCAGGTGTCTCAATAAAAGTATGCAGTCCACTGCATACATTTAACTTTGATGTAACACTTCCGTGCCCGCAACTCTGTCGCCCCAGCCGATGCGCAGAATCAGTCGCAAGCACTGCTGATGGAACCGCTCAAGATATCGCACATCCCGACGGTACATCGTCCACGTTTCACTGCCGTACAGAAGCACGGACGGCACCATGGTTTTGTACACCATCAGCTTCGTGCCAATGGTAAGCTGATGGTTGTTTCACACTTGGTACTTAGGCTTTTCGAATGCCGTCGCTGCCTTCGACACGCAGATACGCAGCTCAGTGTGCAGCTGCTAATCAGTCGAAATCACACTCCCAAGGTAGCAGAAGCGGGAGGTGGTTTCCAATACTTCAGCACCAATGCTGATTCGCGGCATTATTAAAGATTGCACTTCCGATAAAGCCTGAAAGAAACCGACGGTTTGGCTTGTGTTGACGGTAAGCCCATATTTTGCCGCTGTCGAAGCCAGAGCACCAGTCATGTGCTGCAACCCATTCGCGTTGTGTGAAAAAACGCACGGTCGCCAGCAAACAGTAACATAGGGATAGTTGTCTCAAAGACTAGAGTTCTCGCACCGAAACGACGAACATTCAACAAACCACCATTAATACGGTGCTCCGCACGAACACCGTAAGCACAAGCCGCAGCAATAGCACAGGACATCATTGCATGAAGATATATATAAAACAGGGCAGGAGCTAAGACACAGCCTTTCTTCACACCAGAGACAACTGCAAAGTCATCCGAGATATCTCCACTCAGCTGCACCCTCGCTCGCATACCACTGTGCAGACATTCAAGTAAACTTACAAACTTACGCGCGCAACCAAACTTACCCAACACCAACCACAATGCCTTGCGGTTCAACGTATCAAATGCCTTAGTGGAATCAACAAAAAGCGAGTGCAATGGCTGGTGTCGTTCACTGCACTTCTCTTGCAACTGACGAGCCGCAAACACCATTACTATGGTGCTGCGACCCGAACGGAATCCACACTGCTCTTCCGCTACCTTAGGTTCCACAACCTGACTAACGAGGCCGTTGAGCAGGATTCGGGCAATCACCTTGCCCACACAACTCAGCAAGTTGATGCCACGATAACTCGTTCAACATTGCATGCTACCTTCGCCCTTGTACAGTGGTAGCACAAGGGCATCCTTCAGCTCAGGAAGCACCTCCTCCTCAATCCATAAGCGTTGCACCAAGTGGTGCAGCGCAGTCATCAACGCAGGTCCGCCGTGTTTCAATACTTCAGGCAGGATCGCGTCGGCCCCGGCACACTTGCCGTTTCGCAGCTGAGCAAACGCTCTCTGCGTCTCGTCCAGCGTCGGCATGTCCGCCAGATTCGCCTTCACATCGTGCTGCATGAGGCCGTTCAATGTAGACCAGTCGATCTCTGAAGGATTGTTCAAGAGACAGTCAAAGTGTTTTCGCCAGATCTGCATTATGTTTGCAGTCTGTGTGCAGGTAGCGCCTGAACTACCATCGATCAGCTTCCTCAGCGGCTCCAATCTCGATCCATGCACGGCCTTCAAAGAGTCAAAGAAGTCCTTGTGTTGGCAGCGTTCGGCGTAGCATTCTATCTGCTTCGCCTTCTCCGTCCACCATGCATTTCTAATGCAACCGAGCTCTCGGATCAGTCCCCGTCGAAGTTTGTGTAACTGACTCTTCTTCCCCAAGTCACTGGAGCCTGCAACATGTGCAGCAAATGCTGCATTCTTCTCCGACACCAGTGCGCCTATCGTCGCATTGTTCACATCAAACCAATCAGGTCGCTTGCAGTATGCCCGCCCGATGGTCGCCTTGGCAGCAGCTGTCACCTGGTCGCGAATATAATGCCGCAGATCGCCCACTATGGCTACGCATTCCATACCACCAAAGCGTGCAGCTCAATACGTTTCGCTACTGTACCGAGGGAGAGAATGTTAAATTTACGCCGATGCAGTACATAGATACATAGTACCGATGCAATACATAGATTTACGAAAATATATGTACAGTTTGGTCTGCACCAACTTGTGATCAATACTACACTCAGCTCCACTCAGTGCACGTGGCATGCGCGCTTCGTGCATATCACGCTGACGCCCGATGGGTGTAATTTTGTTTTCGCCCTTCTCTGCTAAGATCCAGGACACCAAACAGCATGTGTCAGTGAACTGACCATGTGCTAGACCCGCCGCCTTTTGGGTGTTCATTTAATCGAAGGCTTTGGCTGAGGACCCAAGTCGTTCTCCTTTCAGGAGTGGGCGCCTGTAGTGTCCCATTCCATCCTCTTCGGAGGTTAGGCAGTGGTCGATGGCCCACTTCCCGTAAAACCTAGCCATTGGAGACAAATCAGGTCACGGGTTACAAGCTCACAGCTCGATTGGCGTAGAGAAAGAGCGCCACGCATTGTCTCTGACGGTGGGAAGACACCACCGGGTTCCAATGGTTTGCTACTGCCCGGCTCAAGCTAGGCAGTCTCTGGTCAAATTGGTGCATACCCACCAAGACCCACCTGCGTCTGGCCGTGGTCGCAGGTGCGTATCCTACTACGGTCGCAAAACATATATAAAACGTTGCAGAACCTCAAAGGCTGCGTGTGACGGTCATCAAGCAGATCCTAATATGTCTCTGCAATCACATTCCCTAGCTGGATCTGTTCCCCACTGCCTTGTGGGTCAGGCTATTGAGCCAATAGCTCCCGGTGAGGTCTCTCAAGCAGATCTCCGAAGCACAACGACCAATTTGCATGCGATTTCCCACCAAAGCAATCGTATGCCTGCGCGCAAAGCACTCAACATCGAGTGCTGGAATGTTCGCATACTACTGCACCGGAACTCCAGTGAGCGCCCAGAGCGACGCACTGCACTGGTTGCGTCGTAACTGGAGCACTACTACATCGATATTGCGGCGCTCAGTGAAACCCGGCTCGCTGAGCAAGGCAAGTTGCATGAAGCAGGTGCTGGCTACACACTCTACTGGGTGAGCAACGCCGCCTCAGCACCACGTGAACATGGGGTCGGTTTGGTAATATCCGATTGCCCACATGGTAGGTGAACCAACGGGCATCAGCGCGCGACTGATGACTGTTTGCCTACAACTCGGAAGAGGTACGTTTGCTACTTTTAAAAGACGTACGGTCCGACCATGTGTTATCTTGATGACACGCGTGATCAGTTCTACACTCAGCTATCCTCCGTGATACGGTATGTGCCGAGGAGCGACCGACTATTTCTGCTGGGTGGTTTCAGTTCGCGAGTTGGGCGTGATGCATCAGCGTGGACAGATGTTATCGGTGCGCATGGCGTTGGCTCAGCGAATGCGAACGGTGACAGGCTGCTCTCACTGTGTGCCACTCACGGCCTGACGAGCACGAACAATCGGTTTGCACAGAGTGCGAGTGATCTAGCAACTTGGACGCACCCACGGAGTGGTCACGCTCACCTGCTGGACTATGTCATGGTGAGTCAGCGTGATATGCACGAAGCGCGCATGCCACGTGCACTGAGTGGAGCTGAGTGTAGTATTGATCACAAGTTGGTGCGGACCAAACTGTACATATATTTTCGTAAATCTATGTATTGCATCGGTACTATGTATCTATGTACTGCATCGGCGTAAATTTAACATTCTCTCCCTCGGTACAGTAGCGAAACGTATTGAGCTGCACGCTTTGGTGGTATGGAATGCGTAGCCATAGTGGGCGATCTGCGGCATTATATTCGCGACCAGGTGACAGCTGCTGCCAAGGCGACCATCGGGCGGGCATACTGCAAGCGACCTGATTGGTTTGATGTGAACAATGCGACGATAGGCGCACTGGTGTCGGAGAAGAATGCAGCATTTGCTGCACATGTTGCAGGCTCCAGTGACTTGGGGAAGAAGAGTCAGTTACACAAACTTCGACGGGGACTGATCCGAGAGCTCGGTTGCATTAGAAATGCATGGTGGACGGAGAAGGCGAAGCAGATAGAATGCTACGCCGAACGCTGCCAACACAAGGACTTCTTTGACTCTTTGAAGGCCGTGCATGGATCGAGATTGGAGCCGCTGAGGAAGCTGATCGATGGTAGTTCAGGCGCTACCTGCACACAGACTGCAAACATAATGCAGATCTGGCGAAAACACTTTGACTGTCTCTTGAACAATCCTTCAGAGATCGACTGGTCTACATTGAACGGCCTCATGCAGCACGATGTGAAGGCGAATCTGGCGGACATGCCGACGCTGGACGAGACGCAGAGAGCGTTTGCTCAGCTGCGAAACGGCAAGTGTGCCGGGGCCGACGCGATCCTGCCTGAAGTATTGAAACACGGCGGACCTGCGTTGATGACTGCGCTGCACCACTTGGTGCAACGCTTATGGATTGAGGTGGAGGTGCTTCCTGAGCTGAAGGATGCCCTTGTGCTACCACTGTACAAGGGCGAAGGTAGCATGCAATGTTGAACGAGTTATCGTGGCATCAACTTGCTGAGTTGTGTGGGCAAGGTGATTGCCCGAATCCTGCTCAACGGCCTCGTTAGTCATGTTGTGGAACCTAAGGTAGCGGAAGAGCAGTGTGGATTCCGTTCGGGTCGCAGCACCATAGTAATGGTGTTTGCGGCTCGTCAGTTGCAAGAGAAGTGCAGTGAACGACACCAGCCATTGCACTCGCTTTTTGTTGATTCCACTAAGGCATTTGATACGTTGAACCGCAAGGCATTGTGGTTGGTGTTGGGTAAGTTTGGTTGCGCGCGTAAGTTTGTAAGTTTACTTGAATGTCTGCACAGTGGTATGCGAGCGAGGGTGCAGCTGAGTGGAGAGATCTCGGATGACTTTGCAGTTGTCTCTGGTGTGAAGAAAGGCTGTGTCTTAGCTCCTGCCCTGTTTTATATATATCTTCATGCAATGATGTCCTGTGCTATTGCTGCGGCTTGTGCTTACGGTATTCGTGCGGAGCACCGTATTAATGGTGGTTTGTTGAATGTTCGTCGTTTCGGTGCGAGAACTCTAGTCTTTGAGACAACTATCCGTAGGTTACTGTTGGCTGACAAAGAAGCGAAGAAGCATCAATTGCGGAAGCGACAAGCACGGATGAGTTGTTCTCCATCGACATCGAGCGCATTATGCTGTAGCATATGCGGTCACGTGTGCCTTAGTCGGGCAGGCATAGTGAGCCATGAGCTTGGCCACTCGGGACCACTGCCAAAGCTGCGACGGGTCCTAGGGAGAACGTAGGCAGAACCAGCGCAGCGTCTGTAGGTACGCTGCCTTCGATCTACTAACCGCGTGCTTACATGCTAAGTCTCCTTATTTCAGGTGGTTGTTTTATATTTTTGTCCTAAATCCTTGTTTCGCAATTGCATGTCTTCCTATAATCTTTTCTACACACCTGCACACCTCTCTTAAGCGAATTTTGTTCGATTTTGAAAGCATTTTCTTTTTTGTATTCTTTTGTTAATTTTTACTTTTTGACCCCGTTAACTTATCCTTCATGCTTCTGTAAGCTACATGCATTATATGCTTGATACTTTAAGATATATATCGCTGGTTGCTTATGCAGTAATCGCGTTATTTTCTTTGTATCTCTGTCCCAAGTGATTGGCTTTTGTTTAATATCCCCTGGTTGGCTGTGCTTGATGTTCATGTTGAAACCGTGCCTATCCTTCTATTTCCCACTACCTCGTCTACACTGGCTCCAGGAAACAGTTTGTCGTTGCGGGAGAGGGCGGTGTGCACGGTCCTCGTGGCCGTGTTAGGATCAAACCGTGGTTCCATGCACGCAGTGTGCAGCGGACTATGGTCCAGCCACCACCTTGTGTGCGCTTGATTCCCAAACACAGTGTCCTTGTTTTTGCTGTGAAGGATTGTGGGCCGGCTCCGTTGATGAAACGTGGCTCCCGTCCTCATGCCTCCCGGTCTTATTCCTTCAGGTTTACACTGGATATGGGGTGCGTGGTTGGAGCTGTGGGTGGTGCAGCGCAAGTCATGCATGGTCCCTCTCTAGGCGCATGCTTTCAGATGCTGACCACATTGACAGGTAAATACGATCCGGATGCCGCATACTATGTATATACATATATATATATAAATCCACATATATATTTCAGAATAAGGCACAAACTTACGCCTTTTTAAATCCTGTTTGCATATGTATCTGGGTATATGAATAGAGTGCAACTTATTCTTATTTGCCTAGCGGTTCGCAATAAACTACAGCTACCAAAACAGCTTTTCCAATTGTAAATATCCCCGTTCACTAGCAGCAATAACAAATGCTTTTCAGGGCATGCTCATTTCCATTTACACATTTATATAAACACCAATACAGCAATAGAAGGCGTCTCTTAGTCTTAATGCCTTATCAAATTTGAGCAGCTTTTTCTGTATTTTATCAACCATGCGCATAGTGCCGTTTTTGTCATAGCAGTTTTCCTTTCGCATTTCTGCAGATTGTAGTGCAGCAGAAAACATGCCCTTTCAGTATCTTGTAACATCGGATTTTATGGTTGTTTTAACCTTCAAAATGGCCATTTGTTTAACTGACTGCACGTCCGTTGTCACAACCCGGTTTGGTGAGTTCCTCGCTGCACGTTTCTCGCGCTGTCTGATTCGCTTCCTATTCTTGTAGTCTGGACAATACAAGTTGGGTTCAGTCTCCTCCGATTTCTATACTGTCGTATTTGACACGCATTACGTGTCATTGCTTAACGACTAGTATCCCAGGTACCGCCCAACAATTGGTGACCCCCTGTCAGGAACACCCCGCCCGCCATTCCGCATTTGCATTCTGGTGAGCTCGTTCCATTGATTTTGTGATTCATTTCTTGTGATGATATTGTTTTCTCACCTACCACATATTTTATCTGCTGTTTGCAATGGATAATCTAGAGGATAAGCGGTCACCATGCGCGGTTAACGCCGTTCAGCCTGCCATGGTCAATTCGGTTGCATTGGCACCTCCTTTTTGGGAGAATGATCCTTTATTATGGTTTTTGCATTTAGCATCCGCCTTTTATATTCGTAAGCTTTCTTCTGATTTCGCCATGTATAATCATTTAGTATCTTGCCTTCCTCAGAATATATCCTCGCAGGTGAGAGACATCATACTTTGCCCCCTCTAGTAATGAAATACGAGACACTTAAACAGGCTCTTATTCAGCGAATCACGCCTTCTGACAAGGTCCGTCTGCAGCAACTATTTAGTGATTTGCAGCTAGGAGATAGAATGCCCTCAGCATTGTTGCGCGAAATGCAACAACTCATCGGCACGTCCAACATGGACGTAAGGCTTCTCCGCGAGCTGTGGATGCAACGCCTTCCTGCGAACACTCAGGCTATACTTGCAGCAGCAAGTGACTTGCCCATCACAGCAATTGCAGATCTAGCAGACCGCGTCATCGAACGGCACCAGCCAGAGACTGCAACCAGAGCACTTAAGCAGCCTTGCGCTGGCGCAACCACAACGACAGACTCGACTAGCCCTCCGTCGGCAATAGGCGCATTATCATTGCAGATAGCGTCGCTTCAGCGCCAGATCAAAGAACTCACCTTAAAACGTAAGCACTGCAACCGCTCTGGATCATCGCACCGTCGCACAAAACCTGATGCCACAGGTTACTGCTTTTACCACTCGCGTTTCGGTACTAATGCCCGTAAGTGCGTACAGCCGTGTAGCTACTCCGCTATAGATGATCCGCCACGCCGGCGTGTAATGGCCACGAACGTCAGCAAAGCTCAAAGTCGTCTCACCTACATTAGGGATTATGACTCCGATACCCAGTTCTCAGTTGATACTGGGGCGGAAGTCAGCGTCATTCCCCCTATGCCAGGTGAGCCTACCGCTTCTCTGTCTGCAAGTCTCAGTGCAGCCAATGGCACACCAATAGCCACCTATGGTCATCGGTCTCTTACCCTGGACCTAGGTCTTCGGCGCACGTTCCGCTGGGTATTCACCGTCGCTGCAGTCCCCTTTGCCATCATCGGCATTGACTTTCTCAGGCATTTCGACCTCTTGGTCGATGCAAAACGCCAGATGATAGTCGACACTGCAACAAAACTCAGCGTACGTGGCGTCACCGCCGATGTGACATCTATGTCCCCGGTCTATGCATTTCCCCAGACCTCGTCAGCCTACGCCAATCTCCTTTCTCAGTATCCCAAACTCGTTCAGCCAATGAAAGCAGCTTTGGCCGTGGCAGCTCAGTTCACGCACCACATACAGACAATTGGCCCACCTGTGTCACGTCGTCCACGCTGACTATCACTTGAGAAACTAAAGGTAGCTGGGGCGGAGGTTGAGCACATGCATGAACTTGGAATAATCCGCCCTTCCGATAGCCCTTGGTCCTCGCCTCTGCAGATGCTCCCCAAGAAATCTGGTGATTGGCGCCCTTGCGGTGATTACCGCGCACTCAATCGCCTAACCGTCCCAGATAGGTATCCCATCCCACACATGCAGGACCTTACCGCATGCCTCACAGGTAAGACGATCTTCAGCAAGATCGATCTGGTTCGCGCCTATCACCAGATACCTGTGGAAGACAATGACATTCCTAAAACAGCCGTCATCACTTCTTTCGGTTTGTTTGAATTTTTAAGAATGCCATTTGGACTATGCAGCGCCGCACAAACCTTCCAACGCTTCATCCACGATGTTACTCGTGGCCTTGACTTCGCATATTCCTACCTCAATGATATCTTAGTAGCCATTTCATCGGAACAAGAGCACTTCGAGCATCTTCGAGCTCTCTTCCAGCGCTTGACCCAACACGGTGTCACAGTCAACCCGACTAAGTGCGAACTCGGCAAATCAACGGTAGAATTCCTAGGCCACGTCGTTTCATCGTCTGGTATCGAAGTCCTCCCTGATAAGATCCAGGCAATCAAGGACTTCCCAGCTCCGACTTCCTTCAAACACCTCCGTCGAGTTTGTGGTTTGGTCAACTACTATCGACGCTTCATTTCGCGCTGCGCTCGGCTCATGCAGCCACTGATTGATTTACTCAGAGGAAATGAACGTAAGTTCTCTATTCCTGAAACAACACAGGCAGCCTTCGCAGAGCTCAAGGAGGTTATCTCCAACATAGCCCTCCTGGCTCATTCCGAATCGACTGCACCTCTTTCTATTACGACTGATGCTTCAGACCTCGCGGTAGAAGCCGTCCTCCAACCACACGTTGGTGGGCAATGGCAACCCCTTGGGTTCTTCTGAAAGCGCCTGCAGCCAGCGGAATCCCGCTACGGCACTTTTGGCAGAGAACTGCTCGCCATTTACCTAGCAGTACGTTACTTCCGGCACACACTGAAAGGCCGCGCCTTCACGGTCTACACTGACCACAAGCCCCTTATATTTGCCTCCAAATCTGCTAGCGACAAATACTCACCACGGGAAACAAGACACCTAGACTTTGTCACGCAGTTCACTGCTGACATACGTCATGTCCCAGTTGTCGACAATCCCGTCTCCGACGCTCTGTCACGCGTCAACCTCACTCTGCAGTCTGTGCCTACCGTCGAGCTTGCCGCAATGGCATCGGCTCAGGCTCAAGACGAGGATATACAGCGCACTCTGCAGTCCACTTCGCTGCATGTGCAACCGATTCCTCTCCAAACCACCGAAGGAACCATTCTTTGTGACACTTCCACAGGTTGTCCTAGACCTCTCGTGCCCGTCTCCTTCAGACGCACAGTCTTCGACGCACTGCACTCACTGTCACATCCCGGTATCCGTGCATCTTTGAAACTGGTCACCGAACGTTTCGTATGGCCACGCGTAAACAAAGATGTTCGTACCTGGGCTCGCGCCTGCCTTCAATGCCAGCGCTCTAAAGTACATCGTCACACCCGCAGTCCTCTTGGTTCATTTCCTGCCCCAGACTCTCGGTTCTCGCATGTACAATTAGACCTGGTAGGCCCATTGCCTCCGTCGCGCGGATTCGTATACATTCTTACGTGTGTCGACCGCTTCACCAGATGGCCAGAAGCCGTTTCCGTAACAGACTGCACAGCTGAGACTGTTATCCGGGCCTACTTGGATCGATGGGTCTTGCACTACAGAGGCCCATCCACCATCACAACCGACCGAGGAACGCCTTTCGAATCTTTACAATTCGATACGTTCTGCAACTTTTTATGCTGTTGTCGCATTCATACCACAGCCTATCACCCAGCAGCCAACGGGTTAGTTGTACGTTTCCATAGACAGCTTAAAGCCTCGCTCTGCGCCTCCTCCGACCCTAGCTGAAGCGAAAACATTTCACTCGTACTCTTAGGCATTCGCAGCAGCATCAAAGCTGATTTGCAATGTGCAACAGCAGAGCTGGTTTACGGCACGACGCTAAAGTTACCAGGAGAATCCGTTTCACCTCCCGCATCGTCGGGTATGCCTCCGCCTAACTTTGCGTCCTCGCTGGCTCAACGCATGCGTTCACTACGCCCGACCCCGCCTCGTGAACAGACTAGAGATGTGCAAATGCACAGCGGACTCTCTACCTGCACCCACGTCTTCCTCCGCACCGACGCAGTGCGGCGCCCTCTCCAGCCTCCCTACACTGGCCCTTTCAGAGTTCTGCAACGGACTCCGAAACATTTCACTATAGACCAGAATGGTCACCGAACAACGGTGTCCATCGACCGCCTCAAAGTGGCTTTCTTTGACGAGCCACTTGCAGCCCATCCTGATGCTCCCTCACAAGCACAGGCACCTGTAGTGACCTCCCGAGCACTGGATAACCCGGATCCCTCCGTACCCCTTGATCCGCAACCTATCCCACCGCAACCCCAGGCAACCGACCGACGCGGTAGACAGGTCAAACGTCCGGTCCGTTTTTCCGATTTTGTAAGCGTTTGCTATTTCCATTACCACGCCTTATTCGTCTTTAATGGTTATCCTGCTTCTCACCCACAAACGTTTTGCAAAATCGACAAAAAACCCAAAACATTTTGAACAACCTAAAAAGCGTATTTGCTTTTATCATACATGCCATGTTCACTCTCCGGCGTCAAGCCACTTCCCAGACCCTTGCCAACCCCCTCTGAGTTCTATCTTCCAGAAACTTAACTGCCCGAACTGCCCAGGCAACCCTCGAGTGACTCGCCAACCGGCTCAAAGCAACCCTGGAGTGACTTGCCAGCCTTCCCACAGCCCCCATCCTCACCCCATTTCCCGCCCTCGATCGCAGACACCCGCGAGGGATTGGTCCCTAAAAGCCGCCTAGGCATTGCCGACGAGGACGCCGGATTTCTTCGTGGGACGAGGAAGCCCCACATTCCTTCGTGGGACGAGCACGCCTGGATTTCTTCGTGGGACGAGGACCGTGGACTAAAGTGCGGTGTGGGGAGTGACACCTCCCAAGCGCACCGTCGGGTCTGCAGCAATGGGAAGGTCCTGTCGGCCTTTCTTCTGGACTAGCCAGTTTTTTTGCAGTCCGACCAGCCTGCCCCGACGGCCCACCGATGATGCGTTCTGGTCCGCACGATCGTCATAATTAAAACTAACAAAAGCCTGGACCCAGCGAAAGCTGCTACACTCCACTTTGGAAGCCCTTCTCAAGCCCCTGCAAACATTCGCATCCATCCTCACCTTCCGTTCCCCCCACTAACAGCTCCATCGAAGACTTCCATCCTTCAGCCTACTAGGGGAGGCCCTTGTAGTGCAACAGAAAACATGCCCTTTCAGTATCTTGTAACATCGGATTTTATGGTTGTTTTAACCTTCAAAACGGCCATTTGTTTAACTGACTGCACGTCCGTTGTCACAACCCGGTTTGGTGAGTTCCTCGCTGCACGTTTCTCGCGCTGTCTGATTCGCTTCCTATTCTTGTAGTCTGGACAATACAAGTTGGGTTCAGTCTCCTCCGATTTCTATACTGTCGTATTTGACACGCATTACGTGTCATTGCTTAACGACTAGTATCCCAGGTACCGCCCAACAGGATTCAACAAATCACGTTTACTGCCAGTGTGCATTTGAAGCATCATCCCTAATTTTCACACTTATTTCCTTTGTATATCCTTTTATTAGGAATACACCAGGTACATGGGTTGCCTTAAAATGTTGCAGTTAATGTCTTCCGTGTAGATTATTAGTGCAATAAACATTCCGTGTGGATTTCTTAGCCTTTTACCTGCGGCATTGTAAAAATTGAGTTTCCGTTTATAATAGAGAGTTAGTTTAAGCCTAAATACATGTAACTATTTAAAGCATTCTCTTTACGAAAAATAACGCTATACTTATTTAACGCATTTTCCGCACATTCGCATCAGTTACTTTTTCGCCAACATTTTGGCCTGTTGATTTTACTCACTTTACCCCAGTAACAGGTGTATGTATCACATCCCATGTAACACGATTAAGCGGTCTATGATAATTTATGCCAGCCATCCATTGCACTCAGAAGGAAGGTTATTTACGCCGTAAATCGGATGTACCAGGTGGCACCAAAAAAATTTAAATTTTATCCGCCATAGTGCATTCAAACGATCCCGTACTTTGTTTTACTTAAATTTAAATTTGCGCCCATGTTCATAGTTGAAAAAGGTATTAATTTAATGACACGATATGGTGTAACAATAATCGCACAGTTACTTTTAAGGAAATGAGTTTCGCATCTTCGGTGACGCTATACTTTACTGCATTATTTACTATACGGTGTACTATTCACTTAATTCCGCGGCTTATTTTCTTGGCTGTAAATAGCCACTGAACTCGTTATAGGCTCTGGGTCAACTAAACTTGCGCTTACTTGTCCCCCGCAGCTTTTAATCTTTGCCATTAATCTGAGCGCAGCATACAATTGGCTTTCGATTTCTTAGCTCTCCTCTTCGACCTTCATCCCGCAAACTTGTTAGTCTTATTTACCTCTCGCGATGCAGCATCCTATCAGCCCAGATACTGACGTTCACTTACTTTTACAGCAGTCTGTCATACCGCTGTGCTAAGGCAACTAGCTAACTATCGGCTCTCCTTCCCAAATGGGTGTTAGCTCTCCTTCTCTGTTCCACCTAAACGACACACAATACGCGACGCAGCGCAGTAGCCATGCAGTTTCTAAAGTTCACTTCCTAGTTACTAGCCTTCATGACCTATTATGTTTGCTGTAAATGGCCAATAAATTTTCTGCAAGCTCTGTCACCTAGCCTGCACTGCACTACCTCTAATGCTTTTGATGTTTACCATAAACTTTCGCGAGGCTAGCTACTAGCTTCCCATTACTTAACGCATCCCTTATACCATCATCTTGCAACCTTGTTCGATTTAGTAACCCTGCGCGAGGCAGCGTCCTATCGACCCAAATACCGACGATCTTCAAATTCCACAGCACTGCTTTTACGCGGCGCTGCAGTGAAGCGTCTACATTACCTGTCGACGCTCACCCACTTCCCATGATCCATCGGAAGGATGCCACAACGTGCGACGCAGAGCAGGAGCCCTGCATCTACTAATCTTTATACACTATTCACTTGCCTCCTCGGCTTAGTAGGTAAGTCGTAAACCGTCGCTTAATCAACTAAAGGCTTTCGGTCACCTAACCTTACACACGCCCGCTTCCACTGCGTTTGTACCTTTTTAATAATTCGTGCCTAGCATGCCACTGGCTTGGCATTACTTAAATCACCTATGCTACGCATTGTAGTGACCTAGTGCTTCCTAAACTCTAAGAAACCATAGTATTTCCTTGTGTTAGGGAAGTAAGTGGGTTGCATGTTTGTATGGTGCACGTGCGTGTACGGGACACGCCGACAACATCCGGACTTTGTCCGCTTGCTTCAAACGGGACATCGTTTCACCGATCGCACATAGCACCCTACCAACTACTGCCTAGCTAGTCATCTTCCAGGGCTGTATCTTTAGTCCTAAGTAGTAGCAACCTTGTAATAAGGTTTTTCTAGCTTATGTTGGTGTGTTCTGCCACACACCGTTGGTTGGCCATACAAATCTGTGTATCGGATTTACTGTTAGACCAACGTCCTATAGCATCCACGGCTAATTACCTTTGCTGCAACCAGCCGCGTAATCTTCTATTGGTTTTCGGTCACCTCAGTTTGCACTTACTTACCTTCTCTGCTCTTCAGCTTTGCCATAAATCTACGCAGAGCTTGCCAATGGCTTTCCATTACCCAACTCACCACTTCTAATCTCAGCTCGCAACGCTTCAGATTTGATAACCTTGCGTGACACAACAACTTAGCATCCAAATACTGGCGGTCAGTTAATTCTGCAGCAGTCTACCACACAATGAATAAAGTACCTAACTCCTTTCTCGGCTCTCATCCCCAAACTGGTGTCAGCTCTTTTACTCTGCTCCACCCGAACGACACCTACAACTTGTAGCGGTCCGTTAAAGCCATGTAGGTACTGTTGTTCGCTTCCTATTTCCCTGCCCTTGGGATAATTATCTTGACTGGCTATGGCCGCTATACCTTTTGCTGGCTTTCGGGCAACGAACCTTGCACTTACCGGCTTCCACTGCACTTCCTCCTTGCCATAACCTGCGCAGAGCGTGTCACTAGCTTTTCACTAATTTACTCGCCACTTTGATCATCATCTCGTAACATTGTTAGACTTAAGGAGCTCGCATGATGCAGTGATCTATCAGCCTAAATACTTTAGTTTACCTACTTCTATAACAAAGTCTGTCACATCGCTGTAATGATGTGTTTAGCTCACTTATCGGCTCTCGTCCACAGCGTGGTTTTAGACCACTTTCTCTGGTCCACCAGAAGAATATCTACAACGCTTGATGCGGCGCAGTAGCCATGCAACTTCTGGCGTTCCCATCATATTTATTAGTTTCCATGGCCTAGAAGCTTTGCTGTAAAATGCCGCAAAACTTACTACGAGCTTTCGGTCACTTAACGCCGCACTTTGCTGCCTCCACATCTCTTCAGCTTTCCCATAAACCTGCGCGTAGCATGCCACTGGATTATCATCACTTAACTCACCTCTTCCACCTGCACCTCATAATATTGTTAGACTAAATAACCTCGCGATGCAGCTCCCATCAACCCAGATACTGACGTTCCTCGTATTCTATAGCAAGGCATTTTCAAGCCGCTGTATTAAAGCGTTTAACTCACCTGCCGGCCCACACACAACCTGGCGATCGCTCTCTTCCCCTGGTCCACCAGAACGAAACCACAACGTGCTACGCGGCATAGTAGCCATACAGCTTCTGATGTTCACCTTCTATATACTTGCTTCATCGGCTTATCTTTTGTCTGAAAAAGCCGTTGAACTTACTAGTGCATTTCTGCCACCTAACCTTGCACACACCTGCCTCCACAGTTCTTCATCGTTGCCATGAATCTGCGCGCAGCATGCCACCGGCTTTTCAACACAACTTACCTCGTCTATCCCCACCTTGCATTCTTTTAGGACTTAATATTTCCGCATGGTGCAGCGCCCTCACCACCCAGTTACTACCGCTCACTGAATTTTACAGCAATGACTGTCACACCGCTGTTATGTGTTTAGCTTCTCTACCGGCCCTGTTCCTCAAACTAGTGTTAGCGCATTTCCTCTGGTCCACCATAGCGGCATTTACAACAAGTGACGGTACAGTATAGCCATGTAGCTTCTGCCGTTAACTTCCTGTTTCGTTGCTCCTCGGATACTTATCTTGCCCGTATATCGCAGCTAAACCTTTTGCTGGGTTTCTGCCACTTGAACTTGCCCTTACTTACAAATAACACTATTGATCATTACCACAAAGTTGCGCTCAGCATACTAGCGGCTTTTTATTTCTTCGCTCATCTCTTCTAGCATTATGTCGCTAACTTGTTCGATTTATTAACTTCGAAAAATAAAACGCCGTAGCCACACAAATATTAACGCATAAGTCGCCGGTCTACCGTTTAGCCTAGTGTCCGACCACTTCTTAAACGACCTTATCTTCTCTCTTTGTTATCCAGGGCTTACTTACGACGCATGACGAAACGCACTAGCCTTTCAACATCTAACGTTGACATTTCATTTCCCAGATTCCCCAGGTTAGAATCTTTGCTATAAATGGTGGCTTAAAATGCCACACTTTCCCTAACTGCACTCCGCTTACCCGCCTCCACCACCCCTGGAATTTGCCTTAAATTTGCGCTCCGCTTGCTAAGGGGTTCTCACTACAAACGAAAGCTCACCGCTGATTAGTGGCTCCACTGATACATCGATGAGTTGGAGGTCCAGGCTTCTGTTATCCTCTTCATCCCATCTTGGCTCACTATATTTCCCCTTGATTTTACTTGGCTCCACTGCAACCATGTGTCAGTTGAATCACTGGCAACTTGGTTAGCTGGACTCCCAAGTACGGTTAACTATCTCTCCAATCGTAACTTCAATTCCGTTTTACCCGCTGGCACACCTACCATTCGTTTGTGAAAGCACTGACGCTTTGGTAGGTAAAGCACCCGCATCCTTTCTTTACATCTTCAACCCACCTTGCTCCCCAACACTTAGCTTCGGTTTTCACTTAACCATATCTTGCTGGTGAATCAACCGACACATTGTCAACGTCAATATGTTTGCCACTCAGGACTACTGTAACCTCGTAAACATATCAGTGGCGTTCTGTTGGACCAATTCCCTGCATAATCAAACTCCTAGCGCAGTTAGCAAAACTACTAAAGGTTCGGCCTTCTTGTTCACAGCCCACAACCCACACATCTTAAGTAATCCGAAATCCGTATTGCGCCTCCTAATTGTAAACAACATCTGCAATACAATAATAAGGTAGTTGCTTAAATATTTCCCTTTTTCACTGTGCAGTAATGTGGACTTATTTTTCCCTGTTAGCCAGACCCATACTGCTGTTCCTTATGCTGTGTCCAGAAATTTGGTTGCGAGACCCTCCCCACACTATATTATTCTCGATTCCACACATGTACATAACTCCCTAGGAAGTTTTCGACCTCCATCGCGCTAATACTTACTAATACTTGCTATTTCCCTTCTATTTACGTTGATAAGGACCACGACTCGTTCAACGGTACGATGAGATACGTGCTACCGAAGAAAGTTGGAGCTGCATAAGAATAAATTACAACTTGAATCCAATCCCACTCAATACGAATCTCCTCGCATCCGATAAACAATTTCAGCTTCAGAGAAAACTTGTACATAATGATCGGTCCAGGGTCACTGGAACGTGTCTCACCTTTCTGAGAAATATTCCTATTATTATTATTATTATTATTAACAAACAGTGTGCTAGCCGTACAACTACTGACGTTTCTTCTATATTTATCCGTATCCACGGCCTACCTTGCTACCGGCTCTCCGTCACTTAACTTTCCTGTTACCTTAAACTCGCAACGCAGTTTGAATTAATAACATTGCGCGACGCAGCGCGGTTGCTGTAAACAGCTGCAAAAATGCCACCAACCCCACATCGAACCTCCACGATCTTTGGTCCTTTATACACACGAATAACACGTATATGTAACACATATAACAACAAATCCAGCGTGCACAGCGTTTCAACCTTCAGCGTTCTGTTGCATCCAGTCAGTTCTTTGTGTGCATTCCCTGGCATTTCTTTTTCGCTTGCTCTGGTCCGTTTCGTCTTCTTCTAAGTTTTCCACGGATACTTCTTCTGGAATTGAGCAATCCTTCAACAAGTGCATGGTCCAAAATTTAACGACTAACGCTTACCCTTCTACTGAACATATCACTCAAATGGACAGGATTGCAACCCAGTGCAACCATAGGAGAGCGCCTCATTAGCCAGAGGATGGAAAAAAGATACCAGACGGCTGCGATTAACATTGCCATAAAACAGCTTTAGGCCAGAAAAACATTTACGTTGAACAAATTCCTGTATCACATTAAGTGATTATTAACGTGTTTGCATTTGTATTAACTAAATGTTTAAACACTGAATCAGTTGTGAGATTGAACAGTAACCACACCATTATAGCATTACTTGGAGCTCAAGCATTTGCTCCCACCAACGTCAAGACCAAATTTGTTCGCATTTTCGTCGCCGCAGATTCGCTTGTACACACTTGATCATGTCTTGTAGGCGTGCTTCGTGAAACACCGAGTATCTAAATTTATTTATGTAAGCAAGCGGTAAGACTAAAACCATGAACGAAGGAGGCTGGTGATACCCATTGCAGCTATTTTAGTCGGGAAAGCAGTTTGTGGGACCTGGTTAAATACCACTTCTTGTCTTAAAAAGAAAATGGCTAGTGCTTGTCCCAGGTCGATGGAGTGCGGCACGTGGTTTAAGAGTTAGACCTGGCCAGGTTGACAGGATTTAGTCGACAAAACCCCCTGTTGGGGCCCATTGATAAGGTTGCGTTGCAGTAGAAACCGCAGCAACCCGTCCTTCATTATTCTTTCTAGGAGTCCAGTCGCAATGGGTACGTGACAAAAAGCACTATAATTACCAATAATATGGCGATAGCCACGGTTAAGTTGTGGTAGGACGGTTGCGTGGTTTCATTTGGCCAGGCAGTGAGCGCTCTTTATGGAGATGGTGAAAGCATTGAAGAAAAGGAATGGAATGTTTGGGCCCGTGTAGTAATACGAAAGATGGGGCAACGTCAAGCCCTGGGTGGTGTGACAGCTTCAACGAGCTGAGTGCGCCTGATATTGTTTAAGTCAAAGTGGATACTTTATATTTGCTGTACAGTGCCATGTGGGTACTTATTTAGCAACGCCAAATCATTGCTGGTGACGGAGTTACAGAAGTGTGTGTTAAGGAACCCGCAGAATTCTACCCCACTGGTCATTATCCTTTCCGCAAACCGCACGTGTGTAGTAAGCGGTATACCTTTGCTGCCACTGCGCTACTTCATTAGTCGAATAAGAGACTTTGCGTTGTTGTCCGTACAAAATGCTGCGTGCTCAGCCGATGCGCACGCGTTACTTTGTGCACTGTTCCAATCGGCTAGTGCTTGCTTCATATGGGTGTTTAGATGAACGTTTTGACCTTGGTACATAATGAGCTCCTTTTCTCAAGCCCGCGAGCCCGTTTGCGGTTCTGACGCTAGCTGATCTTCCTCTTTTTTGGAGTAAGAACTTCTAAGCAGTTTAGGAAATGGTTATAAAGTACGCCGTTCGCAGTATCTATATTGTCGGAGAGGGATAACTCATCCCAAGGTGATGTTTGAGGAAGGGAGGAAAAGAATTCCCAGCTGATGCGTTGTATGGGCCGAATTAATCATATTTTGTGACTTTAGGTTGAAGGTTTAGAGAGCGCAAAATACAGCCGCATCGTCTTGTGGGCACTGCTCGGTATATTATTTAACACAGTGGCAGAGGTGAGAGAGATGCCGTCAGTAAATTTAAAGTCCAGTCTGTCAGATTGCCTAGTCGGTGTGTTTAAATGCTGTGTTCATTTATGCGCGAAAATCTTGCCAACTAAGTCCCTAGAATTGGATAGAGCTGACTCTCTGCGCTACGAAACATGTGGCACATTGAAACTACAATCAGTGCTCTTATAGCGTGCAGGGAGGCTTGAGACTTTCTGGAACCGCTTAAAAATTTTCAATGCTCGCACTAGAGGAGTGCGGTGGGTTGTATAACCAGCTAGTCAAAAGCTCCAGTTGACCTCTAAGGACTTGAATGTACACTGAGTCTTCAGAATTGTCTGGTGAAACGGCTTGTTAAACTGATGCTTAGAGCTGCAATAATTATCGGTGAGTGACGCTCAAGTAATACATAAACTTAACTCCATTATTACCCAGGCAAGAGCAAAGTTACTGTACATTATTATCTGACCCCTCTAGTTAGGTGTAGAAATATACCTTTATTTATATATTTACGTGAAGTATCTGCCACCAAGTTTATTGGCACGCCAATTACAGGAAGTGGTGTACCCTGGAATGTGGTGTTGCATCAGAAGCGTCGACCAAGTGCCAGGTTTCTGATAGCAGCACCATATGTAGGCGTAACAAAAGAAAGAATGGTCTAGAAGGTGTATTTATTTTTACTTAAGCGTACCTTGAAGTGGAAGAAAGTATACGGGTCGTGTTCGCAGCCGACCGTCGTCGGGTCTCCAGCTTCTGTAGTAGTATCGTAACATGACAGTGGTGGAGGCGCTTCTAATGCACTCTCATCAGCAGTTCCAGGCTTGTATGTCAGGCGCTCGAACAGCAGGTACTGGCGCTACTTGTATAGGGATAACACCGACAGATGTTAGAAGCAGCGGAGGTGTGTGTGGGAGGAGGTGTGTTCGACGATCGTGACGTGCCAAGCCTTGTCCGGCCAAAACCCACAAGAGAAAGGCTGGAACAAGCTGCAGTGAGTTGGGCAACACTATCTGGATTGGTAATCATTGAGATGGTGTACAGGATGTGAATTAACAAAGGCGCTGATTGGTGTGCATATGGGAGCTTGTTCTTTTCCTTTTTCAAGACAGAAGCTGGAGCAAGATTGAAAGTGGGGTGTGAATAGACAGCGCCAGGGCGAGAAGAACTTGGGTAGGTGTTGCTAACTTTGCTAGCGACCTAAAAATATAATGGATTGGGTTGGAGTTTAAAACTGGCAAGACCTCCTGTCCTATTGAGCAAAACGGTGAATCCGTCAACAGAACATCCATAGGAAGAATGTTTGCATGTAGCCAATTATCAGTCGGTGGAGGCAGCCATGAAGTTGAGCCTGGCTGAAGGCTGTTGTTTGCAGAAGGTACACATGTGCTGTTAGATAGAACTGCATAGGTTGGTAGTATAAAGCGGGCCATGTCGCGCATTATCCCATAAACACGGGGTTGAATTCTGGGGGGCCAAGTTAAACTGCCTGGAACCAGGTACATATTTGGTCTGGTTTGTGTGGTCATCTTGGATAGACACCTGTGTTGCAAGTAGATAACCCGCCTTATTAGCTAAACCATTCGCCTGTGTCCGGCTACGCTTTTCCTTAATATATGAAGTTCATGCGGTCGCAGGTAAACGGTGTGGCTACTAGAATTGACTTGAGTTGGAGGTTGGTTTGCTAACGAGATTGGTGTAGAAATAACGGTACGGAGATATGGTATGGTGCGCTGCTTATACTGAGGCAGTTGCGGCCGCGCTTGAGTCCTGTAATATGTAGCTTTTAAGTAAAATGTTTTGCTAGTGAGAAGGTGCGTTGAACCTTTACCACATGCATAAATGTAGGTGATTTATGCGGCGATCTGCGCTCCTGCTCAGCTGTACTTTTATTATTGAATTCAGTGTAGCTACGGCAGCACACTGGATTTGTTAGCCCTGCTACATGGCTTTTCCTGTTGGTAGGTTGGCATGCGTTGTTTAAGGATCTCGGAGTTGGAAGCCAACTGCAACTTCTGGACGGGTTGTGGTCAGTTAATGAATGAACTTCAGAATCGGGCTTCTCAAGTAGATGTGTTGAGACATTAACACATACACAAACGAGGCAATGACCGCGGCGATCTGCGCTGTAAACATTGGAAGCTGAGTTGTTTTTGTATCACGTCGGCGTTGAAAAGCATGCTTTAGCGCGTTTCCTGATGTCGTGCTGGGGTGAGTTGTTCGAGGTTCTGGGTATTATAGGCCAATTGCGACTATTGGGCCGATCGTTGTCATTAGGCACTGAACAATATCGTCGCGCTACTGAGAGTACAGGGCTGTAGGATATCATGCACCAAGAAACTGCGCAAAATGCTACTCAACGGTAAACACAGTCTGCCTACGGAATCTCGGAACGGTCCAAGTGGCTATATTCGGACCTGAAAGGAAATGTCATAGCGGATAATAAGATCCCCAAACTATTCGCAGAGGCAAGTACGGTGCCAAACGATGACGTAAAAAGGCCGACATATTACCTTCGCAGTACTCTTTGATCTATGCAGTGGAGCCACCTCTACACAGAAACCTTGCTTGCACATTGTCCCCCTTTTGAGCAAATCGAACTCGACGCTGAGATGGTGATAACGCTTTTGCTCGAACTGGATTTTAACTCCTCTCCTGTTCCCGATGGGCAGCGTTCCGTATTCCTTAAGACTATAGCCGAATACACTACTGATACTCCCTGACGAATATTTCGCCACTCTCTCGAAGTTGGCCGTTTAGCCACTGATTGGAAAGAAGGCATTATGATGTCCAACTACAAAAACGGAGACTATCAAGCTTCAGTGAACCACGGCCCAACCTGCCTGACATGCGTCGTCTGCAAAACCACGGAACGAATCCTCAACTTTGCGCACCGGCTACACTGTGAAGACTACGACATGAGTTCTCTGTCACAACATGGTTTCCGCAAAGCACGTTCGTGGGTCTCCAAATTAGTAAATTCCACAGAAATGGGTACGAGCCAACGCTCCTCAAAAACAAATAAATAAATATAGCCGTGGTCTTCTTCGACGTCAGCATGGTCCTTGACAAGGTTTCTCACCAAAGGCTGCTGCTCAAATTTCAGGAGATCGGTGTGAAGTGTGAAGACCTCTCCTGGATCGCCAACTTCCTAAGTGGCCGCAGCTTAGCTTAAAGTTCAACTAAAGCACATCCGCATTTGTGGCAATGACAAGTGGGTTTTACAAGGATATGTACTTGGACCAGAACTATGCTATCAGTATATAAATAAAAATGCTGGTCGCACTCCAAACCGCCTATCTGGTCTACGCTGTAGATCTTATGCGCTGGTCAACAATGTCCAGCCAAGAGGATGCCGACAATTTACAATCGGCTGTAGGTAGTCTGTACGCGTTGCCTATCAATTGGCGATAACTGGTAGATCGCGATATATAGGCGTTTAGCCAGCTCGGTGACACTGTCCCATACGGCACTTAACACGTCGGCGGACTTTTTCTCAAAAACACCATGCAAGAAAAGGATCTCGAAGCCAACGTATCCTCTGATCGTAGGACGTCCCAAGACGCACTGAAGAATCTGGTAGTAACAAAGTTAATTCTGAGTGTCCTGTGAAAGTTGTTCGCACGAATGACTCCAGGCTGTCTGGCAGAACAACCTCCAGGTGGTGTCAGCTGGGTGGTTCGAGTTAATCCCGGTCCAGCTAATAGTTCGGCGGCAGTGTTCCATGACATGGTTGGTTTTTGCTTCTCAGGCGTTCTCCATATAAAAGGCCACAAACGTATGCTTAAGGACACTGTGCTCTAGCGGATATGACTCGCTACTAAACAAATTCACTTCCTTGCCATACCGGGGATCATATACGTTCCGGGAACATCAACCACTTCAAAGATTTCATCTGAGTCCTTCCTACATTGCTGCATTCACCGAACAAAGACTTAAATGCACACAACACGATTAGTTACAAATGCACCTATATACGAACTACGCATGCACATATATCCATTATGTATGGGTTAAATCTTAACACTTCTGTATCAACACTGATTTCACGCGTTTGTATCACAATGCTAGCGCATTTGAAGGCTGGTGTCCCACGGTCAAGGATAAATCCTATATTTACTTATTCATTTATATTTTCAACGATATTCACAGCATGCTTACGCCCATAATAGAAAATGTGCGGCGAGCCGTTTTTATACTGTTTAAGTTGAATGGTTTTTGATAGCGTACGTCCAGGGGCGTGCCTTGAAGGCTGTCTTCGGGCTTCTCCGACCTCACCAGCTGAACCTGTTTTCACTGGAGTTCCGCCGCTGGTGCGGCGCTCTCCTCTACTATAGGCGCATCCTACCTGGTGAGTTTGGAAATGAGCAACTGCAGTCCTTCCACCTAGCATGGACTGCTCGTAACACGGTCACAAATGCAAGCTGTTTAAAGCACGAACGCTCTACGCTCAAGCGGACATCAACGTGTCCACCCGGGTGGTGGCAACCTGTACCTACGGTCCGGATGGAAACATGCTAAAGTAGGCGTTCTCAGAATCGGCTGAAAGCTTAATGATGGACATATAATAGAAAGAAAAGTAGTGAGGAAATAACTATTAAATTAAAAAACATGAAGGAAAAGCAGCACTAGAAAAATTAGGGATATACTAACGTTATAGATTAATTGTATTTAACCAAAAAGAACATTATAATGAAAAGCTATGAGCATATGCATACGCAAGACTAGATGCAAGCGTTTAGCAATTTTTCTATAACTATATATATAATTAAAAGCTTAAGGTTAAGTTAAAGTAAACACTACTGTTGGAATAAGTGCTGAACTTGTTATAAAATACTAAAATTTAAAAATTGTATAATTGAATATCTCGGCTCATATGCAAACGCAGGTTAGTTGCAAGCATTGATCAGTTGTTTTGTGTTTCTTCACTAAATGGCGCATTAGCATCCGACTTCAGTCGCTGTAGCAAAACGCAAGGCATATTTTTGTACTTTTTACTTATTTAGTTACGTGTTTCTCCATCCTGTAATCCTTTAGTATGCCTGTATCACTTAACTTTGATGGCTTGCTGATGTATTCTGCTGACACTGTAGGAATCCACTAGTGACCAATCTGCTTAATAGGATGGTTAAATCTTACCGCCGAAAGATTTTCTTAGCGCCATAATCTGTCGATCATATCAACCTCAACATCTCTATTTAGTAGCAACTTGTGGTCGTAGGCTCCAAGTATCTCCGGAGCATGCTCGGAGTCACTCTCTTCTATCTCCAACCTTCATCCTTTGAGACTGCCTGCTTCACACACATTTGCTGTCTGCTGACTTATTCTGGGACACTTAGGTATCCACTAGCAACTAGAAGGCTTCAACCCAATGCCATTGCCAGCCGACGATATTCTCTCTCCCTCAGTACCATTATCAGTTATTCGTATTACCTTGGGCATTTCTGTTTAGCATGAGCCATCCTTATTAGGCTCCAACTATCTCTGCGCATATCCGGAGCTTTCCAATAGCCACTTTTCTACTCCTCCTGGGACTGCGTGCGTCACATACCTTTGCAGCCTGTTGACTTATTCTGAGATACTTTGGGTATCCACAAGCAACTTTAAGGCTTCACCACAATGCCATTGCCAGCCGTTGATACTCTCTTCCTTAGTGCCATTATCAGTTCTTCCTATTATCTATGTCACCACTTTCAGCTGCAACGAGTCATTGTTTGTAACATTGATCTTTGCGCCAGGAGTCACTCCTTATCTCTCTAACACTTACGCTCTTGAATTGTTTGCATCACATCTTCGCTCGATTGTTGACTTCTGTCACTGTAGGTATCCACTGGTTCTCAGTAAGTTTAACCCGAATGCCTTTGCTGACCACTGATACTCTCTATCCTAGCGCCACCATTTGCCGCTCTTCTTATCTTCCTCATTACTACAGCAATTCGCCGTATGTTCCATGGCCCATCGTCGCAGACCATCAGCCTGCTTGGATACACTCCTTGTCTCACCATCACACATTCCGCTGGAATGTCTATCACTTACCTTCACTTGCCTGTTGATGCACCCAGCGACCCTATAGGCATACACTAGTGACCAACCGTCTGATTAGGATGGCTACATCTTGTCACTGAATCTCTCCTAGCGCCACCATCTGTCGGTCGTCGTAAATTCGGCATCTCTGTTCAGAAGTAGCTAGTGGTCATAGGCCACATGCATATACAATGATCCGGTGCTTGTTAGGAGTCACTCCGTATCTCAATAAGCTTTATTCCTTTAGAATATCTGCATCCAATCTTTCCGCTGCCCTGCCACCAATTGATCTTCAGGTCTCTCTTGCGGCAACCTATGTATTTTCACTTATTCTGCGCTCCCTCTCGGATTACGCTAGCGACGCGCTGTTCATGCACCTGACAATTACTACCAATATTCTAACTCCCTTTGCTCTCCCCAAGCAATTTTTGACTCATACTAAACCGATACTTCGCACTTTACTTACTGGTACAACGCTCTTGTCTCTACGCAGGCGTTAACAATCCACCCATACGGCTAATCCTTCCATAGGATGTTCAAAAGACATTTTCGGCATAATTATTGTTGCACAGTGTACATGCTTTTGTCTCAAGCCCAAATGTTGTAACACAAGACACTAACACTGTTCAACTCCATGCCTGTTCTTGCGGTTTGCTCTTGGTTTTCCCTCACTTTCCCTTTTCCCCGAGGTCCAGAACTTCTTGGAGATATAAGATTGGACTGAGGAAAATTATTTGCCCAAGACGGACGTAACAACCCAAAAGGACTTACATGGAGCATGGTAGAACTCCGAAAGGACCGAACTGCAATCACCACAACCCTTGTCCAGTATGGAGAACTGGGCTTATCCTCATACTCCCATACATTATGCATCTGAAAAATCTGGACAGCAGAGAAGTTGAACTTTTGCTCACCTGGACATACAACAAGAATAATGTCCCGCTCCTCCACCGACCTCAAAGATCATGACGACACAGATCAAATTATCTGTCCAACTAACAAAGGAAATTAGAAGCCATTACTCTGCGAAAAACCGAAGGTAAAACCAGTCGTCAAGCGGCTTTGCCAGTTCAACCTTAATGTTCAAAATGCCTTACGGCAGTGTTGCAGGGCGTGGTGGGTTTTCGCCTGGCAAGCGTTCTCCCTATAAAAAGCCACAAATGTCTGTTTAACAACACTGCGACGTGGCGGATGTGACTCGCCACTGAATAAAGTCACTGCCCACAACCACATACTGGTAAGTCGACTGGACTCACAAATCAACTCTTCTCGACACCGTTTCAACTACACACGATTGAACCCGATGTATCGTCGTAATACACATCTGTATTAAACCTTGCTCATGCCTCAGTTGGTGTGTCTCTAGGAAACTGAGAATAAACTATTTATTTATTTATTTATTTACTTCGTCCTCGCTGTAACAGATCCGAACCTGAGTCCGTCAAGCGCGCGGATAGCGAAAAATTAAATTTGCAATAGTATGTTTGGGTCTATCGGTGAAATTTCCACATATTGGTCACATTTTTTATTTACCTTGGCACACGAGGACACAGTAAGTTGTGTTAGGTTGTTTTAGTGTCAAATAATTCCTTGCGGACGCTTCTTTTTACTGCTGACATGCTTTTGGGTCGAAAGAGGAATTGAGCAGGTAAGTGTTATAATTTAAGCGTAACCCAAACAATAACTTTAGATACATAACTAATTTCCTCCTCAACGGTTCTTTGAATTATAGGCTTCTAATGGATGATAAATAAAACCTAAGTCCAACCAGCTGCAGCGGTGAGCCGGCGGTCCATTCTTACTCTACCAGAGCTCATTCTGGTCGAACAATACCCAGGGCTCTCTAAGCCGAACGTTCAACTAGCACACGAAGACGAATTTTTGTCCTTAAAGTCGTCGAAAACAATTCAGTGAGTCGATTGCAGGTAAAGGCTTGGTCTTTGGAAAGTATATGTTAAGTGGTAATACGTTCATTAAAACGTTATTTAAGGAAGAAAAATTAGCAACGTCATTATCGCTCTGACCACTTTAACCGAAATGTGCCTTAAATTTCGATATAATATATTGATGCAACCAGCAATTTTTCTCATCGTGGATACTGAAGCTTCTTTCTGTCACCTTTGCCACACTTTTGCAAGCATTAACGTTTAAGGTGCGTCCAATTCTTATACAGTAAGTGCGTTGTTCGGCTGCTAAGTATCCTATTTATATTTCACGTATAGCAGGCAAGCGCATAAATTACCGACTTTTTTCTTCAATGCGCCGAGCGGTCGCACTGTAAGATATGGGCGTCGAATGTTGTCCATGGCGCAGTCAAGCGGCGGTGACACTCAGTCCATAGTACCATGCTTCACAGACTGCCTAGCTTATACACGCAATAGTGTACAAGACTCAGGTATATGTCCCAGGCGTGCTGTGTTTATTTGTCAGAAATTAACATCCGAGACATACGAGACGTTAACGAGCTACGCTTTGGAGTCCCAATACTCTGTTTTCCTTATCCTGCGATATTTTCTCGGCATATTAACTGCCTTCCCATATGGCCACTTTCTTCCCAAACTGCTTCTATTCTGATGACACTCAGTACTTCTCTCCCCACCTTAATTTGGCGACCTAGCTTCATCTTGCTGAGTTATCCGGTTTTGTCTGAACGATCTCCTTCTTTCTGACCCCTAGCTGATTTCTGTGAAATAAATGATTAGGCTCTGCTGAAGCGTTGTTCTGGTACCCGACTACTGTGACCACCATAGCAGTGGTCGGCAGAACCAACGGTCCGTTCACATCACCTCGAGGAGGTCACTGGCTTTCCTACTTCACATAAATAGTGCCTTATACTTTACGCACTCTATGTTTGTATTCCCTTACAATTGGACAGATAACTCAGCAAGCCTGTCTCTATTCTAGCGTCGCCTGACCAGTCTCCTGCAATCTGACTAATTCTAGACATACGAGAGGTTTATACTCTGCACCTTGGAGTCCCAGAACTCTGTTCACTTTATCCGGAGATATTTGCTCGGCCTGTTAACTGCCCTCTCACATGGCCACTTTCTTCCCAAATTGCTTCTATTCTGATGACACATTGCTTTTATTCCCACTTTTATTTGGTCTCCGAGCTTCAGCTTGCTGCCCTACCTGATTTCGTCTGAAAGCACTCCTTCTTTCTGACCTGTAACGGAGTTCTGAGATATAAATAACCTAGGCTCTGCTGACGCAATACTCTGTTACCCTCACCTATGGAGCATTACTGGTCGTGCCTCCTTATTATTATTATGTCCCCTTTCTTCTTTAACTTGCCTATTTCTGCCGATGCACTCTATTAGTATTCAGAACTTAGGAATACGCCTTTCTCTCTATGAGCTGATATTCTCGTCTCGTCTCAATGAACTCCTACCTCCCGGCTAGTGTGACCCCAATGATCAGGGCACGGCATACCCGATGGTCTGTTCACATCACCTCGAGGATATCGTTGGCTTTTCCACTTCTCATCAGCAGTGCTCTTTCCTTTTCGCAATCTATGCTTTCATTCCTTTTACAATTAGACAGATAACTTTACAGGCCTGACTTTAATCTAGCTTCGCTTGATCAGTCTCTTGCTTTCTTACTACATGCAGACATTCTTGACCTTGACGATCTATGTTCTGCAGTAGCAACACACGCTTTCTATTAGCCTTAGAACTTCGCTTGGAAGGCAAACCGATTTTTCATATAGCTGCTGTCGTTCCTCGATTCTTCTTTTCTAATGACACCCATTACGGTTATTCCCACCTTAATTTCATGGTCTAGATTTAGCTTGCTGACTTTTCCGGTCTAGTCTGAACGGTCTCCTGTTTTCTGACTTGTCTCGGACTTCTGAGATCTAAATGATATAGGCTCTGCCTATGCAACACTGGGTAACTCTCACCTCAAGAGCATGGCTGATTTAGCCATTTTGTTGTACTACCCTTTCATCCTTAACCTGTCTATTTCTACCGACGCCCCCCGCTAGCATTCTGATATTAATAAAACGGCTTTCTCTCTATGAGCCGACATTCTAGTCTCGATCCATTGGTCACCTGCTTTTCGACTAATGAGGCCTTACCGATGAATCTTCGTTTGCTGCAAAGGTCTGCTCACAACAGCTCGAGATCTTAGTAGACTTTACCACTTCTGTACCGTGGTTTCTTTTCCTTCCGGACTCATTTGCTTTTTGCGCTTTCTGTTTGCATTCTTTTTCAATTGGACGGATATTGCCTTAGGCTTGGCGCTAATCTGGCCTAGTCTGATCAGTCTCCTGCTTTCTGATTGGATCCTGCCATCCAAAGCGTAGACGATTTAGGCTGTGTAGGCCCAACACTCTGTGCCTCTCATCCTCTGTGCTTTGCTTGGCATGCTATATATCTATTCCGTCGCAACACTCCGCCATCCTTCCCTCAATTGCAACCCTGGGCATAATTCATCTTTCCTTTTATTGACAAGGAGAAAGCATCACCTAAACAACGTCATTGGCTCTTCCATTTCTCTTACGTTAGAGCCTTTTATTAACCCATTTCTTTCCTTCCTTCGCTTTCTTTTGCGTTCTTTCTTTATTTGGCGTTAACTTGCATATGTATGTCCTCCATGACTTCTTACATTCGTAGTAATTTACTACTGAGGCAACGCGTCCCATTCGCTTCTCCTAAGTGGTATTCTCTTCTATAATCCGCACATCTCATTCTCCTCTCTCTGGTTCCTACAGATTCTTGCAGGTTCTTACAGATACACGCTTTAGAACCCCTCAACCTCTCTTTGCTACAGCTTCATTCCTAATTTGAGGTAATATTTCATTCTCTACTGAGCTCTGAGCAGCTCGCTTCTCGTTGTAGTTCGACACTTATGATACAAGTGTATATGCGATACTTAAATAACAAATACTTGACATAGGGGTACAACAGTTTATTCATTGTTGAAATTGATCCATTACTTTTCGAAAACATTTATTTCGTCTCAGTGTTGCTGTCTGTTTGTTGCCTTTTTCCCGAGAGTTTCACATTTACGGCGCCAAGCCCTCAAGTAATTGTCCATTGTTGCGACAATAATATAATATCAGGCACAAACTTCCCTTATCTGAATATGATTTAAAGATTAGCAGCCGTTTTTACTTACTTTTTTAACTTACTAACCGGACAAACCATTCGTCATCTTGCAAGGATACAACTTTTTTGCGCTTTGAATAATCGGGTTCAGTTAGCCTAACCCTATCTCTTTCACATACTTCTTGCCTGTAGCACGGCCTTTGACTTCGGAATGCACATTCACCTGCCCATTAAAAGCCAGAACAATTGAACCTCCTGAGCTCTTCACTCCAATTGGCCGTTCAATTGGCCGCGGGTGCCTAAATTTCCAAGCAATTTTTCAACACCGGTTTTTCGAAACCATATCTAATCCTTCAGAGCTTTAACCCATTTCAATTTGTATCCCTCGGAGACTTCACATGGTTTTGCACATGATCAACACATCATGTTCAAAAATGTTTAACTCATGACCTACTAATCGTCCACAGCCATACGTTCTAACCAGGACAGAATCTAGGAACGTAATAAGCACTCGCTTAATGCATCAGTCAACAAAATAGTTAGGTAAATTAGCTACGAATAACTGAGCGAATAAACGTTCAACAAGTTGCATAGCCAATCACAACTTGCCATTCAATGGATCGGCGGCAGTGTTTCAGAAGATGGTGGGTTTTCTGCTGGCAAGCGTGCTCTCTATAAACAGCCCCAACTAGCAGTGTATTAACACTACCACGTGGCAAAGGTGACTCGCCGTTGGTTAACTCACAGGCTATAACTTCACGCTGGCAGTGTCCCCATTTTAGGTTCGTTTTTTAAACTAAACCTTCTACAGCTACAAATATTGCCGTCTCTTCTTCCTACGATTTTACGCATATCCTGTCTTCCCTTACTAAGATAGCACCGTTGATCTATGGGTTACGTACTCGCCAACTCAGTATAATGTTCCACCTCTCTCTATCGTGCTATTCAATTATGATTTAATTGATTGTTCAGGCTTCTTAATCTATGATTATCTGAGGTATGACTGAAATATATGGCAGACTAATTATGCTCTAACAAACGCGTCTTGATCTCATGACAGCCAAATCATGGTTTTACATTTCTACCATTGTAAGTTCCTAACATGAACGTACGAACAATTTTCAACTCTCCCTTTTACAAATGCCATAAAATGTCTGCACAGTTGCAGCTACCTGATAATGCCTCCATGGGCGTGCCTCGCATGCTCGAGAAGAAAATATTTATTTTTTTATTTAATTTTATTGTAAGTGCGATTAGCACAACATCTGAGTCGCATGACATAGTTACCTTGGATGTACCTCAAAGGAAAGTGGGAGTTCTTCCATTACATATATCTGTACAGCTGATAAGTCTGGTGCAACCGTTCCTTGTATTATGGAACTGGAAGGCAGCAATAAATTGCTTTTTATAACTGGCTAACCACGTAAATCCTCAACAATGTATCATACGATGCTGCATACCAGCTTTCTCTGTAAATTCTCAAGAACCAACACGTTTCCAGTGTCATCCAGGGTTGCTCAGAGTTTGTCGAACGCTGATACCAACACCCCGCTTTACGCTACCGGAACGCATGTTGCCCGGAACGTACGGTCACCTAGGATTTGAGCTGTGTTCAATAAATACGATTCCGGGGAACAAAGCATCACCGGATAGAGTACTGCGCATACAACGGCAAGCAGTTTGTTGCGAGCCATTCTGTTCGTCCACTGTGCAATTGTGGTCCATCCTTTGCCGCGCCATTTCGCTAACTGTAAGCGTCGCGTCCCATGTAGCCATGTACTATGGGCCAGGTAAGCCTGCCGATGTTGACCACTATAGGGCAGTACGTTTGCTAGAATTGACGCACTTATATGAAAAATGTTGACCTTCCCTTGCAACGCTTTTTCCAAAACCGTGTCCATTGCAACAGTAAAATTTGACGCTTTAACTCGTGCATATGTAAAGAGGACGCAAGACCATTCCGGATACGGCAGCTGCCCTAAGCGCTGCCAATGTAGTAAGTAGGTTATTCGCAGCGCAACGCTACCGTTGACTACATCTCGTGCCCAGACATACAAAAGCCTTACGCGAGAGGACGCAAAACTCTTTCGCCATTTGTGTGCTTGCCAATTGACATGGTTAAAGCGTCCTCCACAGACTATATGCATGTTGCCTGCCTAGATGTATTGCACAGCAGGATATCCCTAAGCTAAGCGGTATTGTGGACAAAAGTTGTCGGCTAACTACGGAACAACTTAGTGAGCTGTATAAAGCATCGCAGTGTAAGGGCTGCCGGTGGACGAAAGACATCATTAGAAGCTGTAGACCTGTTTCAAAGTACATGCTGGGTTTTTGCCTGGAAAGCTTTCTTCCTGCAAAAGCCACAAATGCCTGTATAAAAACGATGCGACTAGTTGGATCTGACTCACCAATCAGTAAATTCACTGCCCCAGCCACACATTGGCAATTTGACCGATACCACATTTTACAAAGTCTGTGCCAACACCTACTTTCGTACGACTGCGCCTGCATATTTGATCAGCAGCATGAAACTATTCATAAAATATTTTTGCAGCTTAATCTTTATGCTTCACTTGCCCCACCCCCACTGTGTATACTATCTCATCGGGCTAGTGCTTCATCAACACTCCACATTCACTATTCAATTCTTATCTCTACATCTTGCATTCTGCAAGGATAGACGTCATACAAGCTTTACCCCACGTGAGGCTACACTACTGATTACATCTGTACTACTCCCGCCCTTGGTTCTGCTAACCATGCTATCATGTACAAGATGGCACTATGCTGCTACTGTCCAAAGGGCGTGCCTCGCTTTGTCAAGAATAAATATTTGTTTATTATTGGAAAGCCGCGCGATTCCATTGATATTTGACATACGCGGGTTCAGCAGTTTTAAGACACGCACTTCGCATTCTTTGTACGGGAATTTCGTGAACTTGCAGTCGGGGATATATATTATGCCTTCCTCTGCAGAGCAGGTTAGCTAAATAGATATAAATAAATAAATAATGCTTTTATTCTTAAAGTCGAGGCACACTTTCATAGGCACAATCAGTTTGACATAAAGGTTTGTGATAAAGAATGTGTAAAAATCCAATATGTTTGCCATAACAGTGACTGTTTGCGTACGGGGTACGTAAGTATGTAATTGTGCGTATATGTAGACGTATAGTATGAAATGACGTCTTGTGCCTTTGATGCAGCTTGTGCTTGCGGTGTTTGTGTGGAGAACCGCATTAGTGGTGGGAGGCGAAACATCCGTTGTTTCGGTGCGAGCACTCTATTGTGTGAGACAACTATCCGTAGGTAGCTGTTTTTCTGACGACTGTGCGTTATGTGCACGCAGCGCGGATGAGTTGCAGCACATCACTAGTGCTCTTGCTCCGACAGCGGCTAAAGTCGGAATCACCGTTAACACGGGCAAAACGGGCTTTATCTTTCAGGCTTCACCGGAGGTGCAATCTTTAATATTGTTGCGAATCACCATTGTTGCGGAAGTGCTGGAAACCAACTCCCGCTTCTGCTACATTGGGAGTGTAATGTCAACTGTTCAGCAGCTGCACAGTGAGCTGCGTATCCGCGTGTCGAAAGTAGCGGAGGAATTCGGGAAGCTATAATACCGAGTGTGGAGCAACCATCAGCTCACCAATGGCATGAAGCTGATTGTGTAAAAATCCATGGTGCTGTCCTTTCTTCTATAATGCAGTGTAACGTAGACGATATACCGTCGGGATGTGCGATATCTCGGGAGGTTCCATCAGCAGTGTTTGCGGTGGATTTTGCGCATCGTTTGATGCGACAGAGCAGTTGAAACGAATTGTTACGAGTAGGTGGCATGTATGCAGTAAAATTTATACTTTTGCAGAAACACCTGATTTGGCTCGGTTATTGAGCCTTATGCTTTCAATGCAGATACCGAAACTACAATTATATAGTCAGCTGAGTATTGGGAAGCGGCATGTAGGAAGCCGACGTTACGTTACCAGCACGTGATCATAGTTAGCCCCTCATGTTCCACTCTTGATTGCAGGTCATGGAAATCGAAGGCGGTTGATCGGCGTGCATGGCGCGATCTAATCACGGTAGTAGTCGAAGTGCTAGAGAAGAACCTCATAATGCAGAGAAGAAGCGGCAAGTGCGGAAGGGGCAAACATCGATGAGTTGTACTTCATTGACCTGGAGCGCATGGTGCTATGGCACATGCGATCGCAAGAGCCTGAGGCGGGCAGGCCTAGTGAGCCATGGGCGAGGATACTAGGGACCACTACCAAAGCGAAGAAGCATCCCGCAGAAAACGCAGGCAGAACTGGCGCAGCGTTTGTAGGTACGCTGCGTTCGCTTTACTAACCGCGTGCTTGTAAGCTAAGTCTGCATTTCAAATGGTGGTTTTGCAATTTTGTCTTAATGCTTTTCTTTCCCATATAAATAGCTACCAGTCCTCTGTTCTATAAACTTGCACAAGTCGCTTAAGCCAATTGTAGTTAATTTCGATAACGTTTTCCTGTTTGTGGCATTTTTGTAAACTAAACGTTGGGTCAACACAAACTTCTCTCGGAGTCATTTGTAAACAAATTATTTCATATGCCCAATAATTTACTATTTAAGTCACTGTATCCTTATTCAATACTCGATTTATTTTCTTTCAGCTTGTCATTTCTAGTGATTACCCACTGCTTGATGTCCCCGGTGTGGCTGCGTTTGATGTGCAGGATGAAACCGTGCCTACCTCTCTATTACCCAATACCTCGTCCATACTAGCTCTAGGAGACAGTTGGTCGTTGCTGGAGAGGGCATGGTCCGCGGTCCTTGTGACCGTGTTAGGATCAAAGAGTGGTTCCATGCACTCAGTGTGGTGCGGAATACGGTCCAGTCACCGCTTTGTGCGTATTTGATTCCTCAAATACAGTGTGCTTGTGTTTGCCTGTGAAGGAGCGAGGACCGGCTCTATTGATGAAACGTGGCTCCCATCCACATGCCACCCGGGCTTATTCCTTCGGGTTTACACTGGATATGATTGTGTGGTCGGAGCCGTGGGTGGTGGCGCGCAAGCCAGCCATGGTCCATCTTTAAGCGCAGATGTTCTGTGGCTGGCCACCAGGTTTTAATTGTGCTGCTCCATTCTTGAAGGTTTGATATCGTCAGGGAGGTGGGTGTAGATTGGTGTCCTTGGATTGGAAATGATTATCCGGATATCTGTGGTACAGTGACTTTATTTTGTGTCGAGTCAGCGCCGCCGCGTTACAGTGACGTTAAGCAGACACTTGTGGCTTTTTATAGTCAAAACTCTTGCCAAGCGAAAACCTAGCACGTCCTGGAACACTGCCGCCAAACTATTTGCTGGAACGGGTTAAAACGGAACCCTCATCTGGCACCACGAAGAGGTTGATGGGGTTCTTCAGACGATTGCACACATTGTATGGCGCTGATGAACTAACATTCAAAGGGCATTTGCTTAACCACTTAGTGGAAGATATGAGAGCACTTAAACAATTGGATCATTTCTCACTGTTTCCCTTCAAATAATGTATATACCAGCTGAAAAGAATATTAAAAATCGCTGCTTACCCGGTTGCGCAGCTAACGCGACGGTGTCTACTGTGCTTCCACCTGTTGTCATTCGATGGTGACTCCCTATGCCAGGTTGTTACATCCCCTTATGTGTGCACTAAGCGCACACCGTCATCCAGCCGTGATGGTGTGCTGTTTACATCCACGCCTTCTGAATATATCGCGTATGTATACGCAAAACCGTACTGGCTTCGTCGCATTCGTAAATGTCCAGAAAATCAGGTCATGGTCACCGGTCAGGCTTTTCTGGACAAGCTGAGCTTTAGGACCATGCTATAAACTCTAGCGGGCTAGGTGTTTACATGGTTACTTGTGTCGATAGCGCTCTACAAATGGTTAACCTGAATGCCGTATCATGCATGTGCATCATGTTTAAAAATGCTAACGCGGAGGTGATTTTACCCCTACTGCACGCCATTCCCGGGAACCTTGGTCAGCCATTTACGTAGCGTAATCGCGATAGCTTAACTGAAAGGAACAATGGAGCACCTATAGCAGCGAACAATAACCGCAGCAAGTCTGTATGTGACTTAAAACATGTATCTTACATTATATTGCTTAGTTGCTACTCCTACAACTTAATTTTTGCTAGACTTGTCAACTAGAACCTATATGGTAGCCTCTCGCATACGTCACGAAATATCCGAGGTTGTTGTTATCAGTAGCACGTGGATAAACCACGAACGGTATATAGCCATAATATCGAACTTGTCTTCCAAGGCCTTGCAGAATCATGGCTGAAAATAATCTTTGGACCGCAACTATGGTGGCACAGTATTACGCTGACCAGCCGGACGACCTCCTCTCGGTGACATCGGGGTGGTTCCGGTTTAATCCGTTCCAGCCAATAGTTTAGGGACAATGTTCCAAAACGCGGTGGGTTTTCGACTGGTCAGTGTTCTCCCTATAAAAAGCTATATATGTCTGTGTAACAACACTGCGACAGGGCGGTTCTGAGTCGTTACCAACCAGTCACCCCTGGGTTATCCGGATAATTGCTTCAAGCCTACAGCAATCAAGCATCAGTTTAGCACTAGCGACGCGATCAAACGTGCAGGTATGCGTTTCCCAGGCCCATAAACATGGCTACACAAGCCTACATTCACACTTACATACCTTCATATATCAACATCAGTGCCAATCCTATTGTTCTATCGCACAGTAACTGCTCACATTTTGTACACGTGTCACGATCATTCCTGTGCAGGCGTGCCTCGCATAGTCGCGAATAAACGTTTCGTTATTAATTCATTTAGAAACCGGTCGCAGATAGCTTTGAGTAGGACTGCTAGTTGGAGGAAACTTCCAGCTGTTATCCTTAAGCCAGTGACACAAAGAATAACGTCAGCATATAAACCAAAATACCAAATGTGTACGGCAACATATTTCACATAAAACCCTAGTATCAGTCATGCAAGCCGCAGACATGGTCATAGTGAGGAAATAATTGCAGCTAGCCTGAATGATCATCCCGGCGGATGATGAATGTGCAACTGTGCTACCTTTCCCCATATTTCAACGACCTATAAGGTCTACAAAATTACATGAACCCAGTACACAGTGTATCCACTCTTCACAGAAAAGCATAGGTATTTTTAACTATGCTGTTCGTCGCACACGACTTGTTTGCAGCAGATACGCAGCCAGTGTGCGCGACGGAAGTTACCCAAAACCGTCATCAAGGTGAGCGATATTTTAGACCATTCATACTCAACGTTCTACAGACCAACTTGTTGCACAGAACACCAGTCCCGATTTACAATCGGCATTTTGTGCCGCTAAATGCTGTGCTCACTGTCACTCGCATCTAAGTGGTACGCTTTCCGAAATACCTAACAAACAAAAGACAATGTTGCGTTGCTTCCTTACCGATTGGTAGAAAAACTGACAGCCAAAGGATTGGGTCAAAGCAAATATATTGCTTGTCGGACAAAATGAATACCTCTGATGGAGTGTGGAAGCAAACGAGCACTGCTGTTCTAGCATGTCGGCCACTTTCGATAACCTCGGCCGAAGGATTGACTGTATTTGCAACTTCCCTCTTCGATGGTGCCCTACAGAACAAATTTGTAACGATGCATAAGCTTCATCTATAGACTTTACAGGTGTGATAGCTACAACGAATTCCCGGTAAAACTCTGTCCGAGTGCACAAGCAGTGTGCATGAACGCATACGCAAGCCTCATTTATCCTCACAGGTGAAGTTCTCAGGCTGCAGAAACATGCCGGCTTTTCGCCGGATTACTGTTTATTCCCTGATGCATGATAAGTGCAGTATAGTGAGCTCAAACTTCACATGTACCCTTCTCAAGTGCTTCCGTACGAGGACCGCCAGTGTAGTGCAAGTAAGCAAAAACTACTTGCACAACCTGTGCTAAGAAAGCACTGTGGATGTCGTCATTGAAACCATTTTTAGCATCCAACTACGCTACACAAACACCTTTACACATAATCACATTCCTTTGCAACCAAGCGATTTACAGACGCTTGAAACTGAAGATGCGCCAAAACGCACAGTCATCTTAGCACAGCGCACCGGCTCGTTTTGCATTTAATGCGGACACCATTTTGTTATTTCTCGTTTTGGTACGCTTATGTGGATGGCGTTGTAGCGCTTTCTCGGTCCCGAGTAGCAGCTGCGCGATGCACCAGCACTTAGGCTGGGCGGATCCTGCATCATACAGGGGCCAGCTGTGCAGCTGGCTTAATCCTTCAACATACTCAAAACGACGTGATCTGCCAGTAAGTTGTAAGCGGATTGGTTGGGCCTGTGAAGCCCGCTTGGTTGGTGTCTATCAAGAAGCATTTGACGCACATTGACTGCCGATGAACGGCTTATTTGCAGACCTGGCACCTTGGGCAATTGAGCCTTTTACGGAGCCAATTCCTCCCAAGCTCATTTGGAGTGCGCTTCCTCACAGCTCCACTCGGGAACGACGCCCTGTGCTAGCAGATCGCTTTCACGTAGTTCTCTGTAGGGTGCGTAGCCTGCGAAACGAAATGTGTGTAGGTGGGCCCTAATAGGCAAGTTATGGCTTGAGGTACACGCGTTCAGTGCAACATGGTTGTCTTCTGACCTCATGGACAGTGAAGTATACATTTTGGGCTGCACACTACTAAGATTTGAGATTTGAGAAGCAGATGCGTGAATGGGTTTACGCTAGCCAATTATCTAATCAAGGAGAGCGTTATTAGGATGGACCAAGAGAGAGATGTTTTTATGAATATGAACACATCAGATCGGAGAATTTGGCGTTGGCGGTTGAGTACGTCGTTAAAAACCTAACAAAGGAGTAAATAATTAACTATAGTCTCGACTAAACGAGACACGCTAGTACAGACTTGCTCACGGGTTTGACAGAGCCACAGAAACACTAAATGCCTGTGTACACCACGCCACAGATGTGCGTGTTAGCAAAAGACACTGCGCGCAATGTGTACATACTTTTGCATAGCAATGATGCAGGGAAGTAGGGCATGATCATTGGAGCCAAAGAGAAATGTACCGCCGAAGCGTCGTAAGACCAAGAAGTGTTGCTTTTACGAAATTGTTAGCTGGGGTTCGATTTGTTCCGCAGATTGAACTCCTTTCTTCCGTTGGCCCAGGAGTCCCATAGCGCGTTTGACAAACACGCTGTGCCTGCAAATATCGGAGGCTGTGATCACTCTCCATGTAAAACAGCGGGCAGTGCGTTCATTTCGGGGGCGCGTCACATCCTCCATGTTGCACTGTCGTTAAGTAGACATTGGTGGCCTTTTATAGGGCAAAGGCTTGCCAAGCCAAAACCTACCGCATCTTAGCACACTGCCATTGACCAGATATTAACTGGCATTGAGGTACCTGCAACGATTTTGTAGGACCGATTTTTCGAACGGCCTATCACAGTCATATTAAACCCGCTTTTCTTTTGGCGCAGGTGAAAGCTTGGTCGGGATTCTATAGTAACGGGTAGGGACGGCGTTACTTTTCGGGGACAGGGCTGCGGAAATTAGAATGCTCCTCTACGCAGGTGAGTATGGAACAAAATTCCTAAGCAGCATTATTGTCCGAGCACATAACCCATGGGCCAGGTTGGCGTTGCTGGAAGGTCCACAAGAGATAACCATTGCAAGTAAGTGGGTCGCTTGCATGCAGCTCAAGCTTCTTTGAGAGCATGTTTTGATCGATCAGGAAACTTGCTGTGGTCATCGGAATCAGGTACGGTCGAGCGCCATAGTATAGAGCATGCTATTGGTAACCCCTAACCAACGTACTGGCGGTAAAAATTTTGAAGTGGGCCTTATTATAAACGAGGACCGTTTCATCGTATAATGGCGGGTTCAGCTAAACCTTAGCTGAGTACAGTACTGTAGTACAGCAGCCAGAGGAAGCAAGGAAACTTAGTTTGCAACAAAAGCAACATTATGTGTAATACATAAATATGTATAGATGTTTGTAAATAAATCAAAGAAATAATAAAAAGAATTAGGTTGACGTAATGCCCCTTTTTAGTACATGTAATCGTGCGCTTAAATATCTATGCCCCGTAATATTCAAATGAAAGATGTTCCTTATTGGTGAACTCCACAGAAACAAAAATTTTAGAGCAAATTTTATATAATGTACTGGGCTATTATGCCACGTTTGCACCACAGTACGCTCGCCCGACGAGCATTTTTTCGACGTTGTGGCAGTGGCGTTGTCGCTGCACAGTTACCCCATGAAACCTAATGCTCAATAAATATTTTTTGGTCATGTTATGGCACGATTATAAGCTATATTTCTGCCTTCGCAATTTTGTTCACTTGTGTGCAAATGTGACATTGCAATTGTTTAAGTGGGTTACAACCAAGATACGCGGTATGAACAGTATTTTCGAATCCGTACGTCATGGAGTCTGATTTCCCGAGCATTTTCTTTGGGCGTTATTTTGACAGGTTTGATGAGTTGCTTAGGGTTTTCAAACTTTATGCTTCATCAATACGTCATTTTCATGTGCTACAGCAGCAGAAAATGTAACGTCGCTGGCAAAGTACGACAGGATCATTTAGCTATGCGTCCGCCGCATACGTCGCAAGTCAAAAAGTACAGGAATGAGACGTGTTTAGTACGCGTGCGCTTCTATTATTATAAAGCATTTAGCTCAAGTGATACTATCTGCAAAGATCGTGTAAACCTGTTCAGAACTGGGTGCAAGCTAAAAGTCACAACCTTCGATCCGTCTTATAACTACCGTTAAACGCTTTCATTTTGATCGACACCTCATCAGTCGCCGACTGACGGACGATGAGTTCAGTCAGTCCTTGGACCCTTTCTGTTTCAACACACCAACAAGCGACACCAAGCGGTTAGTCCAGGTTCGATTCGGAAAGCATATTACCAGTGATGAGGTCCGCAATGTTCTTCGTAACGAGCGACCTGACATGGAGTGTGAGCATACGCTGAAGTTTTTACTACCTGCAGTAAAATTGAATTCGGGTATCCAGCCTATGGAGGAAGAGGTAGTTGGACAAACTATTTTAGAGAAAGGTCTATGCATACACGTATTATTCGCTCGGCATCAACAAATAAAATAGTTCCGCCGATTCTCGTACGTCGGTGGTGTGGACGGCTCTCATAGAACTAACCGTTTTAAGCATGCACTTCTAACGGCATTACTTGTTGCTGACAGCTACAAACTATACCCATTTTTAGTAAGTGCCAGGATGGATCGCGGCCGGAAAACAGTTTACGTGCTTCTGCGCCTGGAAAATTAGGCATCCTTGCTTGCACTGTTCGAATCGTTTCGGGATATTTTGGGTCAGGATGTTCCCGTCAGCACCATTATGATGGACAAGGTGGCTGCTCTAACACGTGCAGCGCTCGCGGTTTTTCAATGCTATATTTTGTTGTGTTACTTTTACAGACACCAGGTCACAAGGAAGCATGTAAGTGACAAATCTTTATCACACTATGTAGCCAAACATTAACCGTTCGCGTTATTTATTTCAACTCACAGCAACTTCGAACACGGCGACTGAGTACGATCTCTTTCTTTACGTAATGTTCTTATTTTAGACTTCAACAAGAATTACTGCTTTTTCAAAGAACAGCCCCCGGTTTGTGCACTGGTTTTACATAAAACGCTCATGGACGCAGCACCCACACGCTGGACTTGTGCAATTTGGAAATACAGCAAACCACCGAGTTGTGGGTGCCAACTTAAGGTTGAAGTGTACCGTGCATCGGATGGCTTTATTGCAGCCATTCGCAACGTCTGGGCGCAATCGGAAGTTCTCCTAAAAAATATACTAGATGCATGCAATGTTTTTCTGTGACAGAGATCAGCTACTAGCAAGCAACGCATACGTTCGTCGCGTAGACTGACTCCTAACTAGATACGTATGCAACCAAGTGCTGCGCCAGTTAGCTCAACCCTTGTTACAGGCAGTTTACTTGGACCTTGGGGCTGAAGTGGTAAGTAAAGAAAGGTTGCTGTGTCACCATAGTTTAAGATACCTCACCAGAAAAATCGCTTCATTATCGATTCCTCCATGGCAACATGTGCCTGTCCATTTTATGGACCCGTGTTTGCCGTGTGTGCATTTAATGACGGCCTACAAGCAGCACGCGTACCCGACGAGTATGCCGTTTCCGATGGGTTCATTCCTTTACAGGCCAACTACATACTTGCATCCGCTGGCTGGTGGACGACAACCTACCGGCGGCGCCAAGGCAGCTGCGGAAGTTCGAACATTCCGTTAAGAAACCAACCACGTCTAAAGTTGCACGTTTTGTCGATCGGCTGAGAGATGCTGAAGGGGTTTATCCATCCGGATATTCGAAACTGTACCAAGAGCTATGGCAAAAGTCCACCAAAGTAATTGATGATTCAAATGACTTTCATAGCACAAATATTCTACCTCCTTATCCAAAAATTATGGCGTCAACATAATTGTGTTTCACATGCAGTAAGACCGTTGTGGTTGACGCAGTTCGCGGTGCAGACAGTCCGTTACTTTACCATCAAAAGTTCTACGTGTGCAATCAGGGGCTCGTTGTACGATTTGCGTCAAGGCTTCACAAACGGTACCTGTGCCCATAAATGCAGCGCCTGGCTTTACTACCGGTAAGAAAAACTTTTTCTCCGATATTTGGCTATTAGCCTTTTGACTTCACCGGATTTCACAGTTGCTTCTACCCTATCAATCAGCCCTGCTTACGACGGTGAGCGACGGTTTAGCATAACATTTCCCGTACAGGCAGTCAGGATGTGATTCCTGCAGCTGCCAGTATAAGTCAACGAGCCGTACCTCATCATATAGCACATGTGTTTGGTACTGATGACATGTTTTAACTTTCCGCCATGGATCGTCGAAAGGGAGCCGTCGAGTCCTCCACAACTGGCGGTGTTGTGCAGCATGCAGTGCCAGCGTAAGCTGTCCTGTACAAGCTAAACTCTCCTTCTCACTTTGTGGTAGCGCTGATACGGATGCAAGCCCTATGAAGAAAACGCTGTTAAGGAAAAAGCTTGTCCTGTTTATAACTGTCACACAAGTACTTGACCGTAGACTGTACCTTCACACTACTGTTAGATTTTAGCCGATGAATATGACTTTGTGTAATGATACACTGCATGGGATATGCGCGGCCAAGGCACCTATTTAGTGAAAAACGGTGGGCCTTTATTCCTACTGATTTCTTGACCAATACAATCACCGTAGTTATCGCCTTTTCTGCGTTCCTCAGGGTTTAAAGCTTTTCTGACCATTGGCTGGCTTAGCGGCACCTTTGGTGCTAATGTAATATGACCCAAGTGCGTAGTAATAGCTTTCGATCCGGGGGCTCCTGCTCATAGTATAGAGGTTCTAGCGGTGACAGGTTTGGTGCCAACTTACTAGGATCCAAGTGGGTTGTACTAGTACGCGGCGCCAAAGCTCGTTCTCGTTAAATAGTGGCTCCATAATTGACACGACTGGTGCCAAATTACTAGGATCCAGGTGGGCTGTAATAGCACGCCGCTCCGAGGCTTGTGCTCGAAGTATAGAAGTACCAACATTGGCACCTTTTGTGTCAAGGTAAGAGGACCCAGTTGGGTTTAATTAGCACTCGGTTCCGAGGATTGTACTCGTACTATAGAGGCTTCATCAGTGACACGTTTGGTACCAAGTTAATAGGATCCAGGTGGGTTGTAATAGCATACTGCTCCGAGGCGCGTGCTCTTAGTATAGTGGCTCCATCTGTGTCACCTTTTGTGCCAACTTAATAGGACCCAGGTGGCTTGAACTAGCACCCGGTTCTGAGGTTTGTGCTCGCAGTATAGAGACACCAGCAGTGGCAATTTGGGGCCAATGTAATAGAACCCAGGCAAGTCGCAATAGCACCGCTCCGAGGCTGGTGCTCGCAGTATATAGGTTTCGTCAGTGGCACCTTCGGTGTCAAGGTATTAGGGCGTATGCCGCTTGCACCGTGCACGAGGCTCCAAGGATAGTGGTCTTAGGATAGCGACTTTATCAGTGGCACGTTTGGTGCCAGTGTACTAGCACTCAGGTTGCTTGTAATATTACTTCACTCCAAGAATCGTAACCGTAGAATAGAGTCACCGCCAGTGGCACATTCACAGTATAGGTTAAGCCCGCATCAGATAAAATATTCTGATTTACTAAGTCATCCGAATTGGGTGAGGTTTGGACGAATTTTGGTCATGTAAATTCATTTTATGTTTAGCCTTGCGGTCATTGCATTGCGTAATTACAAATGACAGGTTGCATGTCGCTCCATGTTTACTAGCTTGCCACCTTGAAAATTTCATTTCGGTATTTTTAGTGTGCGTTAGAAAATCTTTTAAGTGACCAGCATGTCGTCCACAAGGTGTATAATTAAACTGCTGAGGGCCAAAGTTGGGTCATTCATGAAGCTACAACGCTCACTCAAGGGACAGTGTTCGCTACTAGCGCGGGCGGGATGCATACACGTCAACCTTATGCGGAGATCGATTCCAGACTTTTAAATGCGTACTAACATGGCCGCTAAGCTAAGCAGGAAATGTTTTCGTATGACGGAAGGTCGTCAAAAAGTCGCTTGTGACGGCCGACGGCAAGATAATTTGTCACTCATGGCGCTCAGAAGGTCATTCGCCGTGACAGAAATTACGGTTAACAATGAAGGATTTGCTGCAAGGAACGGCGTCAATAAATAGTTAGAATACTAAGTAACCAAACCTATGGACATGTCAAGCCATGTACCGTTCTATTTTGTCGCTCCTCAATGAATGATTAAAATCACATTCCAATGGGATGGCTCCCTGTCCATATGTTCGGAAGGAATGGTGATTCATAGATAACACTTCTCTGCAAAGACTCCCATGAATTTATAAAATATCCGCTGTTAAAAGATCCACTTAAATGTGGTTGCAAGGAGGTATCAACTGCTACGAAACGCCCAAATCTCGTGTTACGTTATTATTTTAATAATGCGTTCCACCTTAAAATTCCGAGGCTCCCCTGTCAGCACAATAGGAGACTAATAATGTAGTCCAAGCGCAGACTCATTGGACAGCAGGTACTTTTAATAAATTTGCTCAGAATAATATGTTTATTTTTTATCCGTTATGGGTAATAGTTTCTACTTTAGTTACTAGTATAGCATTAGCGTTGCACACGTTTGAGACAAGTATAGCTGCTTGTATTACACACTTCGTTTTTACATCAACGTTAATTAGAGGCACAGTAACGCGAGTCGAGGACTGGCACTTGTGCAACATAGCATGCACAACTGCTTGAGTAAGCACTAGTTTGCATGTATTTCAAAACCGTTTTGCTACTCACTTCGTCTGTGTTCTGTTTGCGTCCAAAATGTATAATCCAAGCGCTACTAGGAAGCTTGAAGAACGACCCACTGCCTCACAGCCGACGCTCGTGACGACATGGTTGCCACAAAAGTTGTGGTTAGGGTCCAGGTTGCGGAAATCCAAAGTCTCAAACTGACTTAGAAGGGTCCGAGTTAGGTACCTACAGCATCCAGGAAAACAGGACACCATGGTTTCATTGTTAGCATTGAAATACGCGTACCATGCAATATTGCACGTACGGGAGTTGATGGTTTATTGCCCAATCAATTTACTAAAGCTGCATCGGTTCGTTAACCGTACCTACGTGAATTGGAATCCGTGCCAAGCGGTCGATATGTTTTTAGCGCATGAAGACAGTTTTAAATGTACTCCAAAGTAAAAGGACAGGGTTTAGATGTCAGTTGCATCACTCCTGTCCAATCACTCAGCAAACGTCACTAACCTGCTTGGCATGCTATTATTAGGCATCGATGTTGTGCAATCAAGCGCACTCCTTAGAAGCAGCTGAAGGTATAAGGATGGACGTATTTGTGGAATGAAGGCAAGGACGAAAGAAATAAACATTTAAACTTGTTATAAAGTTACCTCATTATTGCTACTAAAAGAGGTAAATTATGGTTAGAAAAAGAGTACGTTTGGCACTAGCAGAACATTAGAATGACAAGCTGTGACAACGCCAGATGCAAGCATTCAGCAAAGGTTAAAAAAGTAACTGAATATGTCTCCGTAGTCATGCCTCTCATAGTGGAGAATAAACCATTTATTTATTTGATTAAGCTAACATACATACATTTAAAAAATTATGTTAAAATAATGTTAACACATTACCTTTGGAATTATGGTTACTATTTTTATGAATAAACTTGATCATTAGAGGAGCCTTATAATACAAATCTATGACCAAACTGATTCCGCTCGTTGAACAGGTCCTTCTCGTTTGCGAAAGACCTCTTGCCCGGGTTCTCCATAGGTTGCTCTAGGTCTAACAGGCTTAATAATCAAAAAACGGAAACTGTGGGTCCGATGCAAGCTCAAGCATTCCGACGCTGTCTGCTCGGAATATAAAGTGTCCTGGAATATCTACAGATTAAACATCGAGAGAAACGGCATAAGTACAAACTCAGTTTGGCTGCGAAATCCAAAGACGACTTTCAAGACACTCATCTCTTACCTGAAGAGAAGTATCAGTGCAGGCAACGGTATTCCTGCCCTGTATTCCTTGGATCATGTCAGTTTACTTGACAAAGACTCTTCAAAAGCCAGTCTCCTGGCCATGCAATATGCAACGGTTTACTCAATGGAGACGCCATTTTCCAGTGATGCGGTACCAATACAACATTGTTCGTCAGAGAAGGTAGAAAGGAGCGCTGATGTTATTGCCAAAGGCATTCGTAAATTAAATCTCAACTCCTCGCAGGGACCTGTTGGGTTGCATCCGCTATGCCTCACAACTGGGGTTAAAAACTTTAGTCGCCACAGCGGAAACTTTGCAATCTATCTGAGCTGTAACAGATGTGTTAATGACCTGCCCATTCCAGTCGTTGGATCATACTGTTGAAGCCCTATCGGCTGTTTTGTGCACTTCCCCTGCCCAGTTTCCAGTTGTATTGACATACAGGAGTCCTGGAAGATTTTCCCGGGGATACTTGAAATTATTTGTAATCGCTCCGCGAATAAATGTTAACTTTAGGAGATATCAACCTCCCGGAAGTCTGTTTGACCTAGCTTACTTGCAAGTCGGCGCCAGGAACATTCGGTACAGACTTTCTTGAGCTGACTTTCCAAGTGCCTTTGCTTCAGTTTGTGGACTTCCCCACTAGGTGTACAGACAACCAAAGACCATCTACTTTAGATCTGGTTTTCGCTAAGTCAATCGACTTCTTGACTGACCTTTTGTACGGTGAAACACTAGGGTCTAGCCATCATGCATGCATATCCTTACGGTGTGCTTCTCCAAGGTACCAACGGACTGTGTTGACTTACTTCGGAATATTTGGCGAGTTAACTTTAGAGCAACACCAGCTAAGGATTTAGTTCTGAACTGTGAGTTCTCGACGGCAGAATCTGTCCAGTTGGCCTGGGATAAATTTAAGGCTTAACATACGGAGGTTTTCACCCCAATATGCCACTCATGAGGAAACGTGGGTTACAGTAAGAGCCTGCATGAATAAATACTACAGGCAGGTACGTACAGAAGAAACGCTCTAGATGCTAGCGAACCTACCAAGCAGCTTCATCAGCCAGTACCTATGATAGGTAACGAGAGAGCAAAAATAACTATAAGGAACATCTCAGTGCTGTTAGTCTCCAGTACGACCGCGGTTAAGCGGACTCGGTCGTGCTAAATCCAAGAGGCTTTCTTCTTACGTTAAAAAATCAGCGGGGCAAAACTGTACATGCCAGCTTTGTTGCGAGCAGACGGGACCCGTGCGAAACCTGACTATGACAAGGCTTGTATACTTAGTGAACAGTTTACTGGAGTCATTGCTCTGGAGACCGCTTTACCAAAGGTTGTATTGGTTTCAAGGGTTCCAGCAGATTCTCGCTTAGCTGGGTTTAACAAAACCGGGACTCGGGTCATCGAGCTACTGCAAGGCATCAATCTCCCGAAAGCTTCCGATCTTGATTCAATTCATCCGAAGCTGTTGCATGAATTGGCCACTGAGCTGAGTGGTCCTCTCACATGCATGTTTTCAATATCGCTTGACAGCTGCGTCCTACCTTTGGAAGGGAAGAAAGCAATCATCTGTCCGATTTGTAAGGGCAGTGACAGCGCTCTGCCTGCGAAATACCGGCCCGTCAGTTTGACAAGCGTAGTGGTCTATTTGTGTAACAAAGCTAATATGGGAATCAGTGGAGAACCACCTGAATAGATCCAACCTTCTAAGTGTTGCGCAACATGGATTAAACACGGGATTTCCATGTCAGACTAATATACTTGTAGCTCGTGAAAGCAAAGCCGAAGCGGTGGACAGTGGCCACGCTGTAGATCTGTTAACCGTGGACCTTGCAAATGCTTTTGATACCGTTCCTCATCTTCGACTCTCATTAAAGTTGAGATCTCACGGTATATCTGGTCGCGCCCCTCAATGGGTGTCTGCTGTCCTTGAGGGGAGAGAACAGTACGTACGGGTGGGGCGTGGCCTTTTGCTCAGGCAAGCTGTCCTTAGTGGCGTCCCGCAGGGCTCGGTATTGGGGCCATTGTTGTTCGCAAACTATGTAAAGGACTTGCTGGGGAGCTAGGAATCTCATCCCTAATGTTTGCTGACGACCTTAGGCTCTGGAATATTGTGGATATCCCGGGGTCCTGAGGCAATTCAACATGCTTTGGATAGATTCTGGGAATGATCTATTTTATGATTGATGCACATAACTAGGACCAAGTGCTCTGTTCTTCGAATCGGAGCACCTACTCCTCCAAACAGATATGTTGTCGGCGGTGGTGAACTCCCTGTTGTCACTCAGCAAGTTGATTTAGGGTTTGCACACTCATCAACACTTCATTCTTGCGACGATTGGAAGCAGGCTGCTTGTCGTTGGTTCTTATGATGTGGTTTATTCACCGCTCTATCGGAACCGTAACTGCTAATTTGTTCGTAAAGCTATTTTCGGCTTTGTTTCGTCCCTACCTGGAATATTGTATCCAGGTTTGTCCACCATTTCGTAGCCGAGATAAAATGGAGTTGCGGAGGGTGTTACGAGCGGGCACTTGGTTAGTGCAGGGTCTCCGGGGACAGAAGTATCCTGAACGTTGTTACTTCATCCACTACCGAAGAATATGATGGGACCTGAGCCTCACTTATCGTATGTTGACGGGTAAGACCGGCCCGGACTTGTCAGGGCTATTTAGTCCCGCTACGTAACCTAATCTCTGCGTTCACCCACTGAAACTGCATAAACCACAGTTTGATAGGGTTAGGACTGAAACGCGTCTGTCGCGTCGAGTAATAGATCGCTGGAATTCGCTTCCAGGTCAAGTTGGTTGGGAACCTACGGTTAACGGTTTTGCGCGCCAGCTCGATGCTCATGGGTGGCAACACCAAATCTTTCCTTTTTCCCAAGTGACTCACCTTCACTTTTCGGTTCTTTTTTAATGACTGAAATATATTGGGTTTCTACTTGCTTAGCTGCCTTTACTTTCTCTTTTTGCCTTTCGGTTTTACATTTTTCTCTTTCTTATCTCACGTAACCGGCTCAGCGGGGACTGCTTGTGCAGGATACGTGCGCATGATTTGGCAGTAAATGTACTGTGAGTACTACGCGGTTACCCGACCTTTTGGCGTGCCATACTGGGAGCTGGGCTCCAAACAATAACGGAAATTTTGTTACGGGCCGAGCTGAAATAGAACGGCGGACGTCAGGAAGGCAACGGCGAGACGGGAATTAATTCCTAAGATTTCAGTAATCAAATGGAATGCACTGCGTACGCTTATAAAGTGTTACAATAATCAAACATTTGCATTTAATTAATTGACTGTAACCATAGTGGCGTTTCTCCGAAAATTCCCAACGGAGTAATTGCAACCAAGTACTGATATTTCAAGGGCTTGTTAAACGGTGAAATATGTGAGTTAGCAAATATATGTTAGCCTATTTCAAGTATCCTGTGAAAGAAAATTTACTAACATTTTGCATGAAATGTATAATTTGAAGCTTACCTCGCCTGGTGTGCTGTGGTTGTTCGTTGATAATGCATTCTTATAAAATATCAGTTGCTGCAGCGGGGAACTCAGGGAATCCGCAAATTGAACTAAACGAAATCATGCAGAAAGTTGAAATGGAAATGGTAGTGTTGTTGAATGATACCGGTGAAGGAGGTCGTGAGGACATATTGTTTTAAAATATGCAATTAAATGGGAAAACTTGTAAAATCCATATAAGGAGTACACAGAACTTCAAAACGTTCGACATAGTTTAGCGGCTGCAACGTGACACGCTTAATGTGAACTCATAAGAATTGTACAGTTGTGAACTGTGTTGAAATATCTGCAAAGTATTGAAGTGGAATTCCTTTCGAATTATCAGCGTGCCGACCATCCAGTAGGCATACTGCGCAGCGGTGGAGCAAAACTTACTGTGGGGTCTAAACAAATGGGTTTAGCTCGCCTCATACTCACAGCAAAACAAGTCACTCACCTGGAGTAATATATTTACATGGATCCCCTGTTCCACAACCGAAGCCAAACAATTCTGGCGTGATTACCTTCATTGCCTCAAAAATTCCGATTCTCGTCACCTGGAGCTTTTCTGACGTCATTTCACGGACAGCTTTACGCTCGTATAAGTGGCTTTTCCGATGGCATTCTATGGAGTTTTCACTTGGCCATGGAGACAACCACACTTACTTTTGAAGGAATTCCACATCTACTTTGCGGAGAATGGAATTTTCGCCTGTTATGGACATATTCAGCCACAAGAAACCACTGCACTCACCATCCCCATGACATGTCCAGCGTGGATAGCTATACACGGTTTGCAAGCAAGGCAAGAATATAACAGAAAAAGCTGGCGTCTATTAACATTGTATTTACTCACCTGCATAATTATCATTCGACTCCGACACTTTTGCATCACTGACCGGCATCAACGACTACTGCCAGATCATTACAGAGCCATTCGGCCAACCAAGGAAGCATTTTGACTGTCCACCGACTGTGAATAATAGAGTGCAAAGTCGCTCTATAGGTGGCATAGGTGACTAGCACTGCTGTTCAACTGAAGATATGGCAGTGTTCCAGGACGTGGTGAGTTTTTCCTGGCAAGCGTTCTCCCCATAAAAGCCAAAAATGTCCGCTTAACACCAATGCAAATTTGCGGATGTGACTCGCCACAAAATAGTGGCAGCTAATCATTTCACACTGACGCTGTCTTCAGCCTTCTGCATCCAACCTGGAAAACTGGTTTTTACTATGAAGAATGCTTTGAGGGAGCACAGATCATCCCGACTTCATAATGGTCATTGATTGCACCAAAACCTTGTTTGGGCTCCTATGCTCACGGATAACTACATGGCGAAACTGCCCCTAACTTGTAGCTTGACGCAACCATTATGACTGAGTTTTGCGAGCCACAGCGCCATCACGTTCCTTGGTCTGACTATTATCTGACACTACTCTCACTAGTATGGACTACAACTTTTCGTTTATTCCTTTCATTAAAACGAAATGTTTTAATATTCCAACGAAGCGACGTTTGAATGCATATTTGATCATCCCTTTGCAGGTGTGCCCCGTTTTACCGAGAATATACCATTTATTTATTTATTTATTTATGAGTGTAAGAGTATATTTAACGATGTGAACTTGTAGTTAAAACTAAATACCGGATATCCCAGGTAGTATCGATATATACATTGTCCAAAAGCATATATATTCATTTATATTTATTTATATTATATTTTATATGATAATAGAAATGAGTAAAATTAGAACAGCATTATATACATGTATATATATATTAGACAAAAGTCTAATTTATACATATATATGTGGCTGGCGACATCCGGTTTTGGATTTGCCTGTAACTGTGGCCAGCCACAGGACGCCTGAACCTACAGAGGAGCAATGAGTGACTTGCGCTGCACCACTCCCAGCTCCATCCCACACCCATATCCAGTGTGAACCCGAGGGATTAGGACCGGTATGCAAGTGGATGGGAGCCACCGTTCCTCAACGGAGCCGATCCACACTCCTTTACAGGCAAACACAAGCACGCTGTGTTTGAGAATCAAGCGCACACAAGGCGGTGGCTAGACCTTTGCCCGCTCCAAACTGATTGCATGTAACCATTCTTTGATTCTAACACGGAGACAAGCACCGTGAACCCCGTCCCCTCTAGTAACGACCAACAGTCTCCTGGTCCCAGGCTGGACGAGGTATTGGGTAATAACCAGGTAAGCACCACGTCAGCATGCACTTCAAGCACAGTCGCACCGGGGATATTAAGCAACGGCTAACCGCTTGTAGCAATAAGGTCTAATGAAATAAACAGGATATACAGATACAGAGACATAACTCTTCACTAAATGGGCATATAGAAAGTGATTACGAATGAATCTGCGATAAGTTCACAAGATCGGAAAGTATATTTACGGAATCGCCACAAACACGAAAATGCTATCGAACTTAACTACTATTGGCTTAAGCGACATGTGCATGCTTACAGAAGACAGTACTGGTAGACAATTATATTAGAAAGAAAAGCATTACGACAAAATTGCAAACCCACCACATGAAATATATATATAACCTGCAAACACATGTCGGCATAGTTAGACGCATATTTTATTAATGGAATATATATGAATGATTGCAAGTGTGACATAAATTGGGAAATGTGATAAAGCGTTCGCAATTGGTAAATGCGGGCATTCCCTATGTGGGGAGACATAGTTCTTGTTAAATGTCAGTACTGGTGAACATCATGCGGCATAATAATAGGCCATCGGCATAATTGTTGCCGCATGCACTTCACAAAGGCACCGTAGCCATGTGTGCTGACTTCGGATGAGCAACATGCACTGAACTTTTTCAAAAGCTAAGTAGGTAAGTGCAGGTTTATATTATGTAAGCGGAAGGCTGCGCACGGCTCCACAATAGAAGACCACGAAATAATTTGATGCGTACTAATTTGTAGAATTATGTACGCTCATTATTTACCGGAGCTGACGATCCACGTAGCAATGCTTGGCGTAGTAGTACACTCATAAAAACAGTGTGTTGAATTGTTATAATGCGAAAATGAAGCGCCTTCAACACAACGGGTAACTTACCGAAGAGACCAGGCGCGCACTGATTCATTTCGCTTCGGTGATTCGGAATGGAATGGACTTGGAAGGGTTGCACATGACTACCAACTTGCACAGCAAATCGAGGCTTATGTATTATTGGGAGCGTATTTCTTGAGTTTGGGAACAGACATCCGAACCATATGCGACTATTGTAGTCTGAGATCGGTGTGTTCAAATTGCTCACAACTCGCAAAGCTACATACTGAAAAATGTTTGGTGGTTTTCGGTCACGGCATAGAAGGTCTATGCTTAAGAACCGGAAATGTTAAAGAGCGTTATTCAATGTGGTGTACGATTACGGACCCATCCACTGAACTAGCGGCCAAGTGGTGTGGCGCATGCAAGCATATAAGCAGGAACTACTGAATTGTAACTATGCGACATAAGGCTATGGGATAGCGTGGCTCTGAGAAGGGCCCTCGGGTCGTTCACGCAGTAATTTAAAAGCGAAGGAAGTTAACTATGGGGGCTAACCAAGGGCATGCGAAGTTCATGGCGGGCAGTTGTGCTACCTGAGTACAGGTTATGCTATACGCCGAGTGCGCTGGAAATACGGAAGAATTGGCAAGCATCGTTAATCTGAAAAGTAAGTGAGTGGAGCAACACCACTTACCTGTAAACATGGCTGGCGCTGCGGTGCGGTAGACAAATTACAGCGTGTAGCATGCGGGCAAGAAGGTGAGCAAGCGGCGCGGTAGAAAAGGTACTTCGAAATAAACGTGAACCAGGTCCCTGTACACTTACATTTTCCCATGTGGTCATTTACTGGAGCACTCATGAATGAAGTACAGGGAAGCGGCATGTCACAAGGAGCGGGAGACATGATGCTATATAGTTGGATATTCATTCCAACGTGTTGTGTGCTTAGTAAGCTATATAACTGCCACAGATGTAGCATTACTGTCGGCACTCAAGGAGACTCTCGCCTCGACCGCGTGACCAATGCACGAAGAAGCATCAAAATTCCCTTAACAATGGCGGCAGGCTCGCAACGTAACCGGTATCCATGTTGGTCTCACTAACGTAAGCCTATGTATGTCCAACAGAGGAACATCAATATTGCCGGTAGCTTTACGAGCCTCCATGAACGGTAGTTACTTAGTCCATTTATGTCCCAAGACACTGACCTCAATATTACCATGAGGTAAACTACAAATATTGACTCTAAATGCCTTCAAGACGTGTTCGCAGTTACCCTATGTTTGTCCCATAGTATCTGTTTCCCTATGGCGACTAGCCTAGCGGATATTGTTGGCTCCACAGACGTTTGCGACCGGCGTTTATTGAGCTCATGTTGGCGGCAAAGGGGTGTCATCAATACCGCCGCTAGTAAAACATACTCCGAACTTCACACGCCTCCAGGAAGGTTGTTGTCTGCGCCCGTATAAGTATTTTGTCAGCTGCAGTAACATCGCTGTTATAGAAGTAGCAGCTGTTGGCTTCACCTGTCTTCCTGACGGGCGTATATAGGTCCTAAATTAGTAGCACCAAAATGGCCACTGGCAAAGTATGCATTATAGACACGACGCGCCGCGACCAGGAGTATTGATTAGGTTCATGTACATCCCATAGCGGACGATATTATCGCTACGAGCGAAGACATTGACATGGGCTAAAGTAATGTTTTAAGGAGCCTGCACTGGAATGTGTTTTATCAAGGTCATTGGTACAAGGTTTACGCTAGTTAAAAGCAATTTCATTTTTCAAGTCATGGAATGCAACTGTCTGACATCCCTGTCGCTGCATAATCCCTGAAATATGGCATAATCCATGCAACATGGTAATAAAAGGTAAACATGCCATGAACTTGAAGGCGGACGTTTGTACTGATTCCAACTACTAAAGTCCCTATGGGGAGGGGTTTCGGCGCTCTTGACCTGCAACGCGCGAGAGCTGAGGAACGGTGAAATGCAAATGGTGCCACAAACACACAGGAGAACAATTTGCATAGATGTAACGCAAGGTTGACTTAAAGATTCAAAAGGTACCGAGGTTGTGCACATCCAGGCAGTCAGCGTGGATCTTTCGCAAAATATATGTGCAGATGATTATCTGAAAATAAAAAAGCCGTTGGATTCGGTGAGAAACACATGATCATCTAGCATGGCCGTGCCACCTGGCAACATGTGACTAGGGTGCATATGGACCGGGGCAAAATAGAAGAAGAAAAGACCGCAGGTGCGGACCTTCTGAGCAGACAATCTCACCTGCAGTTGCTTTCCGAAATGAGGTGGTGTCCATTTCTGCCACATATCATTGCTGTTATCCGCCAGTTTGCGGACAGGCGGAAGATGTAGTTCAAATCAATAGACATAGACTGCATAAAGGTGACGCAGGATTACTGCAATGGTGTATGCAAGATGATGGTGGTCACCAATGTGCGTCAAGTACAGGGGTATCAGAAAGACATAGTAAAGTGTCACATGCTAACCAAAGTTTGAAGGAATTGGCTAATCGAATTACAGGAGCACAATGCAGTAATGTTTTATGAGGTTCAAACCATTCACAAATATTCCCGACCTTGCGGGTGAGCGTGTAAATTGCTCGTAACCCACAAAGCTTGAACACTGAGTAATGAATTGTATCCCGTGAAAACAAGGGCATAACGCACGTCGAGGCAGGATTGCACCACCAAACAAGGAATCCTAACGGGACATGTGTACTTGTGGTCTAAAAGCCAGGTGTATATATGCGATGTACTTACCTGCAGTGATGCGGAGGACAAGCGCAATGGATCATCGTAGGTGGATAGCATGTGGGATGCAGAGTTGCATCCCAATCAGTAGACAGATGTGTGCGGTCCGACTGGCAGACTCGTTCAAAGCTTTGAAGTCTCGCGTGGCTATTAGGCGTCAGTTTGTCATCAGTACCTACACCCCACAACCTGTAAGCATGAATGCCGTTACTTCTAATTTGGCCTCGGGTAGAGACTAAGCTCCCTGCTTGGGGAGCCATATATATGGACCCCGTGGGGATGATTACTCGCCATACCTGCAAATAAGCTAATGACGACCTTGGTCGCTAGCACCGAGAGGTCTGGTCAAGTTCCAAGGACGATACAGGCCTCCGCGTAACGAGCGTCCTCTTCTATGCACAGGTAAGCGAACAAGAGCCCCCGGTACTTCGACTTCTAAGTTGTATACCACGTCCATGACGAAGTCATGGAATTTAATAGCAAAGGTCCACAAGAGACGGGTTTGGTCCCTCTTAAATCTAGTGGGCATCTCAACGAACTGATGCAGGGAGCATGAAAGAGTAGATAGAGCACTCAGTAGCAAAACAAATTGAAACAGCATCGCGGGAGAAATTCTGGCAGTTTAGGTGGGGCAAATACACTTCATTATCATCAAATACCTATTCGTCGAAGGTTTACGGATGCCATCAACGAGACCAACCTCAGCCCTATCGGGCTTCTATCGATCAACGCAACTTTCAGTTGTACGCGCGAAATATCAAAAGGAGCCTCGAGTGCGCAAAGTACACGTTGTCAAGACGGTAAGGGCCGCGTTGACGTACAAAGCAACGCCACCACCGAGACGAGCGAAGGTGCAGTCACACTAGCATTTAGTTTAGCATGCACGTTAGGTAGAGGTGAGAAACAGCTAAGCTACCGTAACGCAATACCTGAAAGAAAAGGGAATAAAATGCAACAGGTACAAGCCAGCTGAGCCACCGGTAACGGATGGACTCAGGGGACTCGGGGTAACACCAACATTGGCTTGAAAGCTGCTGGAAGCTGTATCGTCACCGGATAGGCGCAATGAGAATGTGCTGCCGGTGTCACCTGAAGAGGATCGCAAAGTTAACACAGAGCTCGAGTATTGCAGGCGTGTCTCCGATAAGCAGCAGATATCGATGGAGTTCATGGAGTTGTAGAGAGCGATAGGGAAAACCCGTGTCCGCTCCATCACCTCCCGTACATTGGCTGGATGACACGTCGTTGCTTAAGTGTGTTCCCGGCGAGACTGTTACAGCTGCAGCAAAAAGAGCGGAATCCAGGCATGCTCAGCTTGCACTCGTCCAACCGTTCTTTAAAACCTTCCTCTGTCTGGGCGCTTACCACTCCTTCAGAGTCTTTAAAGTTTGGGCAAGCGCTGCTTGTTGACCGAGCTGTGGCACTGTGCGTACATTGAGGCATGCCAATTTAAGAGTTGCTCGAGAGCTCCAAATAGAAGCAGATGAATTTAGCTTGGCCGCTTGCTAGCACATGAACTTGTCGACAGGGCGGGAATGACGCGACACATTCACATGGTAGTAGAAAGTACAAGCCTATCAAAACAAGTTGGGGAGGGCCAAGCATTGTGGGTTGCAAACTGGGGGGGTAAAACTGAAGCTCGAACGGGACGGTAAGTGAAAAAGCGTAACAGGGAGAATAAGAACATGGGTAGATTTGAGCAGTAGCATCCAACTCCATGTGCACCCTTCTCCATGCAGCAGATAGGGCACCGTTGATTATCCTCTGTGGTGATCAGCGTTTCAGGAAACTGTTTGAAGAGCTATTCCTTGTATTACGTGGGTAAGGTACTATCAAGGTACTTAGACTTAGACAAGAGGACGATTAGGGTTCTCAACCAAAGCCTTTGGTTAAAACAACCTGACCGCAAAGCAGCGGGTTCGGAGTTGGGCTACAAGGAGTCCGTTTTAAGGAATAAGGAGCTGCCTCATTCTAACCCCAAACTTGGAGGCTGAGTTTGGCTGGCTCCTAATCATTAGCCAATCTGGTATGAATGGCTTTGAAGGTGCAAAAGCGTCACCCAACATAGAGCAATGGATCTTGGAAGCGCGCAAATTATCGCACCACCGTAAGTTACAGACCCATTGCGAGGGCGCACACACCACAGTAGTGCACAGCCCAATAAACACACTTCTGTCTGCGTGACCTCGGCGGACAACCCTGTACCAGTGAATGCAAGAACACTTTCACCGCAGTTGTCAACAAAGGCGTTGACTTGGCAGAGCTTGTTTCGAAGGATACGCGAATCTTTGAGGCTCACCTGTATGAATTTGGTATCGTAAGCCCGGGATCGTGCACCATCGGAACCGGTTCTGGCAGGGAGGAAGTGCACCGCCGGCTCACCACCCGAAAACCAACTAAGAGATCTTTTCTCTGGCTTCACGACGGGCTTCAATATCGCACAGCCACCCGCAGTTTTAACGTCTCAGTCAAAGCGAGATCTAAGTGCAACATGACACCAGTGTCTTTGGGTTTAAAGGCAAAAAGTATTAGAGCTCGGCGTACCTCTGGAGCGGAACGAAAAACACCATCTGCTTTCTCAGTCGACAAGCTACGGAGTCTGGTGAGTTTTCGCAAAGTGACGCCGGAAAAGCCCAGCAGTAAAGTTTGTTAACGCATATCTTAAATAGATAAAGAGCAACTAGCGTATGCTCATTTAGAAGCGCAGCATGACTTAGTGGCTATACTGCAAATAACACTGCAATTAGTATACTACTTTGAGCAAGGCGGAGTACTTATCAAACGCTCTGTTGAGGTGGGCGGGTTTGCATTTGCTTCCGACTTTTTAGACTCCAAGGTCGTAAACGAAGCAACCTTGGATGACACAGATGCAGTAGAAATGGAGGGGAATAGGGATACGGCATCCGACGGGCGTGGTACATCCGCCTTGAGTTTTGCCAATTTTTAACCTTCTTCCCCTTTACTTTGACAACGGCAGAAGCCCGATTGTCTCCCTGGCTAACCGACAAATAAAACACGGTATGAGGGTTCGTTGCCAACGCTGTTGCTGATAAATTGTGTACTGACAGTAGACTTTGAGCAAACAGACGCCGGTTTTGGAAATTGTATCTTTTTCTCTGCCTCCTGGCGGAGACCTAAGACGTTCAGAAACGCAAGAAAGCGATCAAATTTCCCGTCCAGCAAACACAGCAGACATCAGACTTTCCAGAGACGTCTGACTGCTAGTTACTGACGTATAAGGATCAGTGCTATGCACACAGCAGGCAACACAACGGTGCGGTATGCTCTTGCTACTAACCAAAAGTGCGTACTGCATCAGATGCAAACCAGTACAGTGCACTGGGAAGCAATGGCAACAAATACAGCATTGCAGGCCCCCGGGTCAAGTCTATAACCATTTTAAGATACTCAGATTTGCCACATACAACAAACCAGTTGTCGAAAGCAGGACACGAAGAGTTAGGACTGCACATACAAACATCTCAACAGCAGAGTTAGAAAATCAAATAAATGTAAGAAATGAGCAACAGTTTTGAACCGGTTTACGCTGACCAGGTACGCAGTCGACAAAAAGACCAGTAGGAAATACCAAGTGTATACGTAGGTGTTGAAATGGACTCGCCAAATCATAACGAGCAAAACAAAGTCAACGGTAACTCTAAGCATGTGACGGCAGGTATTTTGCGAAACAACAGAAGCACAACCACCAAGCGACCGAGGGAAAGCAGACAAGTTGCCCCGAACGGACCAAGTAAATGCGCCTATTGCAAATGATTAACGACGCGCTAGCGGCTAGTAGCTGGTTATGGTCCAGTGATCAAAAGCGGAGTAACCATCCAAGGCTTTAGAAACCTCCAAGTTTCAGCAAAGAGGATCCAGAGACAAACTACGGGTTAGCTAAGCCAGCGTCTCGTTTTGGGTTCCAATAAGCGAGCAGAGCTCAAAGCACATCTAAGTGATAACCGATTCTTGCGTTTATACTAGAAAAAGAAGGAATGGCAATAAGGTTACTGCATGTTCATGTGTTTGCATACGCTTCTTTCGTGTGGTTAGATACTGAAATGAGTATGAAAAATAAACGGGGAACATGGCCAACCACATTTCTCTCAGACCTCGTTTAAATTCCTCCACTGTTTGCGGGAACACACCAAAAACAAGCTTCTAACGGTGCTTTTTCCACGTGGCTAAACGACGGGACAATGGAAGTGTTTGATTGTAGGTCAAAAGCCGCTCATCACGATGACAGAGATCCTACAACTGCTGGAAGCAAGTTAAATTTCCACCCTGCCCGTAAGGAAGATACTTGCAAGTCAATTATGAGAGCAAGAATAGTCAACACCTGCCGCTTGTAGAATTACGTCTTAACCGCCGGTTAAAATGTCTTCACATGCACCTCCATGTCAGCAAAGTTAAGGGAACTGGTACGCAACAAACGCTAAACCGTAGCCGTATCGTCCTCTAGGGGGTGGCTAATTTTTATGCTGAAAATTTGGCTTGGAAGCTTTGTGTTCCGGTACGGCAGGCTAAATGGTGATGCCTTCATAACTGGATGTGAAGGAGATGTAAATATGTCGCTTAGTGCATAAGTAGGTACAATAAATGGTAGTTGATAACATTTATTAGTGATTATTTTCGCGCTGTTTTAAATGAGGTTCAATGGAGAAGGTCTAATTGGTTATCGAGCGTTATGTTGGATAACGCTGCTGTATTTTGGCCGTATGGTGTGCGATCGGTATAAAAGCTGGGAGAAGCTGGAAGAAGCAGTTCGCAACTGCCAAGTTGCGACTGCCTGTAGTTTATTCAAATATCGTAAGTTTACTGTGATGCAGCATTTGAAGCAAAGTTGTTCGAAAGGCGCTGAAGGCTTTCCGTACCGGTATGTACAATTTCGGTTCGTACATTCGACATGTGATGGAACGGTGGGGAAACAATAACGTACACATACACTGCAGAATACATCATTGATTTCACAGATTTCTTGATTGCGGCTGTCTTGCGCGTTTGTCAGTCAGTTTGAAGGGACAACTGTAGGATCGCTGCAAATTCAAATTGCAGCAAACCCATGGTTTTTAAATTGGTCAGCTGTGGCTGTATCCCAGCAATGGAGTTTTGACTGCTGATCAAGAGTCTGAGGTCTGTTCCTTGATGGACACATTTAAGGGAAGCCGTGAAATGTGGACTCATATGTGGAGGACTTATGGCCGACGGATGACGAAGGCAAGCTTGTGGCACATGAGTTGGCGACACATGCGTAAAGCAGACCGAGAGGCGTTTCAGGTGGTTTGTTTGTTGGAACAGCGTGGCAAGTGACCGTTGAATAGGAATGAGACTCAAAGCAGGCCGGTGTATTTTGCGCCGCCCCGCATGGAACGTTTGGTATAGCGACACTGTGAGGTGCTGGTGGGGGACGCGACACACCAACTCAACTCTGAGGGGTACATCCTGTGGTACTGCACCTTGGCGGACCTGACTGGCGTTTCCATGACCTTTGCCTATGCTTTATTGCCTAACGAGACGTCGGACATTTATAAGGAAGCGATGCTTGGAATGATTTCTGCTACATCCCGTGCACGGACATTAGTCATTGGTAAATGCGCTGCTCAAGTTGGTGCTTTTCAAGCTCTGTACCCGCAGGCGCATCTGGTATTGTGTCGATTTCGTGCGGTGCGAGACATGGTTAGAAGTTGCTCAAACCTGCATGACGCGTCACCGGAGGATAAGACAGTTCTACGGCAATAGGTTGCATAAATTGTCATATACCAGATGAGGAATATTTCGGTACACTACTGCATGTTATAGTGGTGCGAAATGCGGAATGCTAGGATTACTTGATGCGCACTTGGTTACCCTTTTCGTCATCATAAGTGGCGCGTCAAAGGTATGTATATTTGGTTGCTTCACAAAGAACTGGTGGAGACGGAAACCGGCAGCTGAAACGACGACTCAGTGGAACGTCCTCTGTGCTTCTTCTGTCCACCGTGGTTGTGGATCAATTGCATCGAGGTATGGAAGAGAGATGGAAGAATTTATCGAGATAGCAGTTGAGTCCGTATGTTCTTCCGGTGAACTTATGCCGACTCACCGGCCTACTTGTACATTTAAAGCCGTACGCCCTGGAGCAGTTCATGAAGCACTGGTCATCAGTGGAAATAATGGACTTCGTCCTGCGGGTACGGCTATGGCAGTGAAATGCAAGCGGCGTCTCAGTAAGCGTACATCCTTGATACACGGTGATGGAGGTGAATGTGAGTTTTATAACCATTGGCGGATGACGTGCGCACACACGTGCCACGTTGCGTGTGATCAGCGCGCCGATTTGGCTGTATTCGTTCAGGGTTGTTGGTGGTGTATACCTGATTCCCTGGAGTCCTTAGGTGCCATTGAGTTCACGGAGGCGGCAGAGGTGGGGTGCCGGAAGCTGCAAAAAGTGCACAAGCGGCGATTTTCGATCGGGCGACAAAGTTGCCTACGGCGGAGGCGTGCTAGCGGAAAAACCCACATCTGCACTATGCAAGCGATGAAATTTCAGTGCATGATAACCTATTTGAGGCAATTGTGCGAGATTTTGCTGCATGAAAATGATGTGCGATTGTTCGGCAAGAGGAGACATAGCGAATCATCCTTTGGATAACCATGAGGAAATCTTGTCGTTGGTTGGGAAGCGAGGGACGTCCTCCGTGTTCCTTTGTAACCCTGTTGGAGTTAAGGTGACGAGAGCACGGTAAGGGAAAAGGGTATGTCCTCCAAAGCACGTTCCGGAAGGCGAACATCCCCATTAGTACTCAGACGGACGGAGGTGTCTATTGTGGGTACAATGCCGCTAGGTGCACTACCCCCAGCTCCATTCATACACGCAATATCCAGTGTAAAACCGAACGTATGCACATATGGTTGGCGGCATCCGGTTTCGGATTTGCCTGTCACTGTGGCAAGCCACAGGACTCCTGCGCCTACCGAGGGACCATGGATGGCTTGCGCTGCACCACCCACAGCTCCAACCATATACCCCATATCCAGTGTAAACCCGAAGGAATAAGACCGGGAGGCATGCGGATGGGAGCCACGTTTCATCAACGGAGCCGGCCCACACTCCTTCACAGGAAAACACAAGCACGCTGTAGTTGGGGAATCAAGCGCACACAAGGTGGTGGCTGGACCGTAGTCCGCTCCACACTGAGTGCATGGAACCACTCTTCGAGCCTAGCACGGCCACAAGAACCGTGCACACCGTCCCATCCAGCAACGGCCAGCTGTCTCCTGGAGCCAGTATGAACGATGTAGTGGGTAATAGCCAGGTAGGCACCTTGTCAATATACACATCAAGCGCAACCATACCAGGGATATCAAACAACAGCCAATCACTTGAGAGAGAGAGAGAAAGAAAAAGACAAAAACTCGATTAATGCATAAGTAAACGGTGACATAAACCTTAATTAAATAGCATACGTAATAATTTGTTTACAAACAAATCCTAGCTAAGTGCACGAGGTCAGGAAGTATAGTTCACGGAATGCCACGAACACAAAAATGTTATGGAAATCGAATACAATTGGCTGAAACGATGTGTGCAAGTTAATGGAATAAAGTACTGGGAGATATTTATATGAGAAAGAAAAGCCTTAAGGTAAAAACTGTAAACCCACCACCTGAAATAAAGAGACTTAGCATGCAAGCACGCGGTTAGTAAATCGAATTCAGCGTTCCTAAAACGCTGCGCCGGCGCGTCGTAATTCTCTGCAGCACCCGTCGTCGCTTCTGTAGTGGCCCCAAATGGCACAGCTCATGGCCCACTAGACATTTATATGAGAAAGAAAAGCATTAGGAGAGAACCGAAAACCCACCACCTGAAATAAAGGGACTTAGCATGCAACCATGCGGTTAGTAAATCGAATGCAGCGTGCCTACAAACGCTGCGCCGGTGCTGCCTACGTTCACTGCGGGACCCGTCGTCGCTTCGGCAGTGGTCCCGAGTGATCTCTCTCATGGCTCACTAGGCCTGCCTGACTAAGGCACTCGCGACCGCATGTTCTACAGCACAATGCGCTCGATGTCGATGGAGTACAATTCATCAGGGCTTGCCGCTTCCGCAATTGCCGCTTCTTCTCTGCATGCGTGAGGGATTTCTCCCGCACGTCAGCAACTGCCTTCGTGATTAGATCGAGCCATGCACGCCGATCAACCGCCTTCGATTCCCATGATCTGCAATCAAGATTAGAACGTGTGAGGCTCACTTTAATCATGTCCTGGTAAGGTAAATTTGGTTTCCCAGCATGCCGCTTCCCAATACTCAGCTGACCGTATAAGAGTTGTTTCGGTATCCGCGTCGCATCCATACGGCTCACATGACCGAGCCATCTCAGGTGTCTCAATAAAAGTATGCAGTTCACTGCATACATCCCACTTCGGCGCAACCCTTCCGTGTCTGCAACTCCGGCGCCCCAGCCGATCCACAAAATTCGTCGCAGACAATGCTGATGGAACCGCTCGAGATATCGCACATCCCGCCGGTACATCGTCCACGGTTCACTTCCGTATAGAAGAACGGACAGTACCATGGATTTGTACACCATCAGCTTCGTGCTAATGCTAAGCTGATGGTTGTTCCACACTCGGTACTCAAGCTTCCCGAAAGCCGCTGCCGCCTTCGACACGCGATTACGCAACTCAACGTGTAGCTGCTGATCAGTCGATATCTCACTCCCAAGGTAGCAAAAGCGGGAGGTGATTTCCAATACTTCAGCACCAATGCTGATTTGCGGCAATATTGAAGATTTCACCTCCGGAGAAGGCTGAAAGAGACAGACAGTTTTGCTTGTGTTGATGGTGAGCCCGAATTTTGCCGCTGTCAAAGCCAGAGCACTGGTCATGTGCTGCAACTCATCCGCGTTGTGTGAAAACAACGCACAGTCGTCAGCAAACAGCAACATACGGATAGTTGTCTCCCAGACTAGAGTTCTCGCACCGTAACGACGGATGTTCAGCTACCCACCATCAATCCGGTGCTCCACACGAACACCGTAAGCACAAGCCGCATCAAAAGCACAAGACAACATTGCATGAAGATAGATATTAAACAGGGCAGGAGCTAACAAACAGCCTTGCTTCACACCAGAGACAACTGCAAAGTCATCAGAGGTCTCTCCACTCAGCTGCACCCTCGCTCGCATACCACTGTGCAGACATTCAATTAAACTTACAAACTTACGCGGGCAACCAAACTTACCCAACACCAGCCACAGTGCCTCGCGGTTCACCGTATCAAATGCCTTAGTGAAATCAACAAAAAGCGGGTACAAAGGCTGGTGTCGTGCACTGCACTTCTCTTGCAACTGACGAGCCGCAAACACCATATCTATGGTGCTGCGACCCGAACGGAATCCACATTGCTCTTCCGCCACGTTTGATTCCACAATCTGACTCACGAGGCGATTGAGCAGGATTCGGGCAATCGCCTTGCCCACACAACTCAGCAAGTTGATGCCACGATAGTTCGTGCAACATTGCTTGCTCGCTTTGCCCTTGTATAGTGGTAGCACAAGGGCATCCTTCAGCTCAGGAAGCACCTCGTCCTCAATCCACACGCGTTGCACCAAGTGGTGCAGCGCAGTCAACAACGCGGGTCCACCGTGTTTCAATACTTCAGGCGGGATCCCGTCACCTCCGGCACATTTGCCGTTTCGCAGCTGAGCAAGTGCTCTCTGCGTCTCATCCAGTGTCGACGTATCCGCCAGATCTGCCTTCACATCGTGCTGCTTCAGGCCATCCAATGTGGGCCAGTCGATCTCTGAAAGGTTGTTCAAGGGATAGTCAAAGTGTTTCCGCCAGACCTGCATTATGTCTGCAGTCTGGGTGCAGGTAGCGCCTGAAGTACCATCGATCAACTTCCTCGGCGGCTCCAATCTCGGTCCATACACCGCCTTCAAGGAGTCAAAGGATTCCTTGTGTTGACGGCGTGCGGCGTAGCATTCCATCTGCTTCGCCTTCTCCGTCCACCATGCATTTTTAATGCGACGGAGCTCTCGGGTCAGTCGCTGTCGAAGTTTGCGAAAATGACTACTCTTCCCCAAGTCACTGGTGTCTGCAACATGTGCAGCAAATGCTGCAATATTCTCTGACACCAATGCGTCAATCGTCACATTGTTGTCATCAAACCAATCAGGGCCGCTTACAGTTTGCGCGCCCGATGGTCTCCTCCGCAGCAGCTGTCAACTGGTCGCGAATGTGGTGCCACAGGTCGCCCACTGTGGCTATACAGTCCACATCACAACACAGGCGTGCAGCCATCGCCTTTTCCAGCTCAGTACGTTTCGCCACAGTACCGAGGGAGAGAATGTTAAATTTACGCCGATTCACGGCGGGAGTGCAATACATCGATTTACGAAAATATATGTACAGTTTGGTCCGAAACAATTTGTGATCAGTGCCACACTCAGCTCCACGCAGTACACGTGTCATGCGCACTTCACGCATATCACGCTGACGTACGATGACGTAGTCGAGCAGGTGAGCGTGACCATATCGTGGGTGCGTCCAATTTGCTAGATCACTCGCACTCTGTGCAAACCGAGTGTTCGTGATCGTCAGGCCGTGAGTGGCACACAGTGAGAGCAGCCTGTCACCGTTCGCAATTCGCTGAACCAATGCCATGCGCACTCGATAACATCTGTCCACGCTGATGCATCACGCCTAACGCGCGAGTTGAAATCCACCCGGTACAAATAGTGTAACGTACTGTATCGCTCGACTGAACTGCATTGTTGGCCCTGATTAATCCTTATTACTACGTCCCCTTTCTTCGTGTACGTGCCTATTCTGCCGATGCTTTCCTTTATTACTTAGACCTAAATTCTACCGTTTTTACTCTTTGAGCTGATTTTCTAATCTCCTCTCAATGGTCTCTTTGTAGCGACCTGGAGATTCCCCCGTATGACCGTGTAAACTATTCTAAAATATTCAAATTATAGCTTTCCTATGTATTAGGGAACCATTCGGTTTGCCTGTTGGAACGTCGTTCCCGTTTGTTGGACACACGAAAACGATCTCCGCCTTTGGCGCGCGCGACTCGACTGCGAACGACGCTCTGTCAACGCACTCGACGCCAACGACATTCTCCCTAGCTAGCTCTCTCTGGGTGCCCTATTTTTAGCATTAGCTAACGCCCCTCCCGTTCAATAAACTTCTTCCCTAGTTTACTTTTGTGTCTTCTGCCCACTACTTTTGGTTGGCTGTATAGTCGCGTACCGAGTTTATAGCGCACGATCTACGCGCTATATCTTTGTTTCTGACTATTGTGACCTGAATGACCAGGGATGGGCAGACTTATCAGTCTGCTTATTCGTCTCAGTGGTATCTTTGCTTTTGACTGCTGTGACCCGATTGATCAGCGGTAGGCGGAATGGTCTTCTTTTTTCTGACCTCTCCCGGACTGCTGCGATCTCACTGTTCTTGTCACTGCCGACCCAACTCTTTGTTACCCTCACCACAAGAACGTTGCTGGTCGTGACTAATCGCAATCGTGACTAATCGCAATCAACACGTCCCCTCTCATCCTTAACGTGTCCATTTCTGCCGATTCGATCCGACAAAATGCATAGCTTACTATTACGCCTTTCTCCTTATGAGTCGACTTTCTAGTCTGGTCTGAACGACCCACCTTCCGACCTCTGTGAGCCTAACGATCAGGGGTCGGCAGACCAAATGGTCTGTTCATACCACGTCGGGAATATCGCTGACTTGCTTCCCAAACTGCTTTCTGATGACACTCATTACTTATTCCCACCTTACTTTGGAGGCCTAGCTTCAGCTTGCTGACTTACCCGGGTTTGACTGTACGATCTCCTGTCCGCTGACATCGCTCGGACTTCTGTGATCTAATGATCTAGACTTTGCCGACGAAAGTCTGTTACCCTCACCGCAAGACCACCACTGGTCATGATTGAACTTTATTACCATGTCCCTTTTTCCTTCACATGTCCATTTCTGTTGATGCTCTCTGTCAGCACTTAGACTTTACTAATACGACTTTCACCCTACGAGCTGACATTCTGGGCTCGTCTCAACGATCTCGTACCTTCCGACTTCCGTGACCCTAATGAACAGAAACCGTAAGCTCCAACGGTCTGCGCACAGTACCTGGAGCATATCGTTGGCTTTCTTTTTCTTTCTCTTCTCACCCATAGAGACCTTTTTTTCACACCCTAGTCTGAGTCATCTGGTTCTGGCTGTACGGCCTCCTGCCTCCTGACCTCTCTCGAACTTCTGAGTTCTAAAGGATCTAGTCTCTGCAGGCGCAATGCTCTGTCTTCCCCGCCTCCAGAGCACTGCTGCTCATGATTCATCACTAGTATATCCGCTTTTAGCTTTAATACTTCTATCCTGTTGACGCTCTGTTAACTTTCTGACATTTATAATACGGCTTTCCCTCCATGAGCCGATATCCTCATCTCATCTCCATGGTCTCCTGCATTCCGAATACTGAGCCCATACTTTTGAACCATCGACAGGTCCAAAGGTCTGTTCGCAACACCACGAGATTTTTGTAGGCTCTTCCACTTCCCCTTTAGTGTCTCCTTCAAGATTACATTCTTTCATTTTCGCACTCTGTCTGCCTTCCTTTATCCATTGGACGGATAACACCTCGGGCCTGGCTCCACTCTAGCCTGGTCTGACCAGTCTCCTATTTTCTGACTGTTTCCAGAAATCAGAGACGCACGTGTTCTAGGCTGTGCAGTCTCAACACACCCTGACCCTCAGCCTGAGAGCTTCGTTTGATATGCTAACGGGCTTTTTATATAGCCTCTGTAGTCCCGCAAATTTACTTTCTCGCGACATTCACTAGTTATTCCCACTTTAATCTGACTGCCTAGCTACATCTTGCTGACTTATCCAGTCTCATCTAAACGCTCTTTTGCTTTCTGACCCCTCCCCAAACACTCTTGCTTCATCTTCAATCTTACATTTTTTACCGCTCGATTCTTGTCGTCTTTCGCCAGTTATGATATACGTGTATAAGCGATATTTATATAACAATTACATGCATAGGGTTACAATAGTTCAGGCATCGCCGCAATTGATTGATTGCATTCCAGATGCATTCCTTTCTTCTGTCTGTGTGGCTGTCTCTGTTCGTTTCCTTTTTCTACTGAGTCTCTCACAGGTACGGCGACACGCACCCAAGGAATTGTCCTCTGTTTCGACAACAATACAAGGCACACAGTTCCTCTATCTGGACATGAGCGGAAAATTATCAACCTTTTTACAACTTACTAACCGGACAAATCAATCAATTCTTCCGCGGCATGAACCACTGAGTCCAATTTACCTAACAATACCTCTTCCACATATCGCTTGACTGGAGGACTTTTGACTACGGAAGGCACATTCTCCTGCCAATACAAATCTTGAACAATCGGTCATTCTAAGCTCTTCAATCCGCTTTGACCGCTCAAATGGCCGTGGTTACCACAATCTCTAATCAATTTCACTACATACCCCGGGGATCTGCGATTCTTTCTTCGGAACCTATCCTGTCCTCCAAGACTTCAACATATTTCAACGTATATTCTTCGAGACTTCACGTGGCTCTGCAGATGATCAACACATCATATCCAGAAAGAATGCTAGTTTCTGACCTACCGATCTGGAACAGGAGAGGACCCAGGCACGCAATGGCCACTCGCATAAAGCATCAGTCAGCAGAAAAATGGGACGCAACTTGACTGCGAATAACGGAGCAAAAGAACGTTCAACAAGAAACATAGCCAGTTACAACTTGCCATTCAATGGATTGGCGGCAGTGTTTCAGGACGTGGTGGGTTTTCGCCTTGCACGCGATCTCCCTATAAAAAGCCACAAATGTCCGTCTAACAACACTGCGACGTGGCGAATGTGACTCGCCACCGAATAAAGTCACAGCCCATAACTTCACACTGGCAGCTCAATTAAAATCATCATACTGGATGGCTTGCTCTTCAATTATCTTCCAATGGATCACTCAGGATTTATCTATTATAACTCGAGGTATGACTGCGATATATGGCAGAGCGATTATGTCCAAACAAATGGATCCCAATCCCACTACAACCAAATCGTTGTTTCGCATGTTCACCATTACACAGTTCCAAGCATGGACATATGAACAATTTTCTACTGTAACTGCAGTTTCACTAAAATGTCTGTACAGCTGTACATACCTGATCATGCCTCAATTGGCGTGCCTCGCATAGTCGAGAATAAATATTTATTTATTTATTTATTTAGTTTATTTTATCCTATCAGACCGTGGTTTACGCAGTTTCCGTGGGTGACCGCGGAGACTAGGTAACGTCGCGGGACTGAATAGCCCTGACAAGTCCGGGCCAACCTTACCCGTCAACATACGATAAGTGAGAATAAGGTCCCCTCTTATCCTTCGGTAGTGAATGGAGTATATACCCAAACTGAGCAAGCGTTCAGGATACGTCTGACCCCGTAGACCCTGCGCTAACCGAGTGCATACTCGTAACACACTCTCCAAGTCCATTTTGTCTCGGTTAAGACATGGTGGACAAGCCTGAATGCAATATTCTAGGTGGGGTCAAACGAATGCCGAAAATAGCTTCACAAACAACTTGGCCGTTAAGATTCCGAAAGAGCGGCGGATAAACCACATCATACGAAACCGTCGACAAGCAGCCTTCTTCCAGTTGTCTCCAGCGTGAAGTGCTGATGCGGGTACGACTCCTAAATCAACCTGCTGAGTGACAACAGGGAGTTCACCACCGCCGACAACATATCGGGTGGGAGGATTAGCAGCTCCGATTCGGAGAACAGAGCACTTCGCCCTATTTATGGGCATCAACCATAAGATAGACCATTCCCAGAGCCTATCCAAGGCAAGCTGAATTGCCTCAGGACCCCCTGGGATATCCACAATATTTCAGAGCTTAAGCTCGTCAGCAAACATTAGTGATGACACCCCTAGCTCTCCCGGCAAGTCATTTACATAGGTCGCGAACAACAATGGCCTCAATACCGAGCCCTGCGGAACGCCACTAAGGACAGCTTGCCTGTGCGAAAGGCTACGCCCCACCCGTACGCATTGTTCCCTCCCCTCAAGGAAGGCAGACACCTATTGCAGGGCGCGACCAGATACCTCGTAAGTTCGCAACTTTAGTGAGAGCCGAAGATGTGGAACAGTGTCAAAAGCTTTCGAGAAATCTACGAATAGCACGTCTACAGCGTGGCCACTGTCTACTGCTTCGGCCCAGCGTTCACGAGCTACAAGAAATTTAGTCTGACATGGAAATCCTTCGCGGAATCCATGTTGTGCAACACTGAGAAGGTTGAAGCAATTCAGGTGGTTCTCCACTGAATCCCTTACCAGCTTCTCGAACAACTTGACTACTACGCTTGTCAAACTGACAGGCCGGTAGTTCGCGGATAGAGCGCTGTCACCGCCCTTAAAATCGGACAGATAATTGCCTCCTTCCGTTCCGAAGGTAGGCTGCAGCTGTCCAGCGATATTGAAAATACGCACGTGAGCGGACCACTCAGCTCAGTGGCCGCTTCATACAACAGCTTCGGATGAACTGAATCAGGACCGGAAGCTTTAGAGGGATTAATGCCTTGCAGTATCTCGAAGACCTGCGTCTCCGTTATGCTAAATTCAGCTAAGCAAGAATCCTCTGGAACTCTTGAAACCAATTCAACCTGAGGTAAAGTGGTCTCCCGAGCAAAGACCCCAGTATACTGATCACTCAGTATACAAGCCGTGTCATAGTCAGTTTGCGCACCGGTCCCGTCTGCTCGCGATAAAGCTGGTATGGACAGTTTTGCCCCGCTGCGTCTTTTAACGTAAGCAAAAGCTTCTTGGGATTAGCTGCGGCCGAGTCCGCTAAACCCTGCTCGTATTGGAGACGAGCAGTTCTGAGATGTTGCTTACATTTATTTCTATTCTCTCAATAACTAGCATAGGTACTGGCTGATGGAGCTGCTTGGTTGGTTCGCCAGCATTAGACCGTTTCTTGAGTAGGTACTTGCCTGTGGTATCTATCCATGGAGGCTGTGTCCGTAACCCTCTTTTCCTCATGAGTGGAATATAGGCAGCGGAAACCTCCGTAAGGCATGCCTTAAATTTTTCCCAGGCTAGCTGGACAGAGTCGGTCATCGAGATCTCACAGTTCAGAATTGAAGCCTTAGTTCGCATTGCACTAAAGTCCGCCCACCAAATATTCGGAAGTAATTCAACAGCGGTCACTTGGTGCCTTGAAAGAGCACATCGAAAGAACATGCATGCGTGATCGCTGGACCGTAGAGGTACACCGCAGGAAACGTCAGTCACGAAGTCCAGGGACTTAGCGAAAACCAAATCCAAAGTAGATGGTATTTGGTTGTCCATATACCTAGTGGGAAAGTCAACGAACTGGTGCAAAGGCACTTGGAGAGTCAGTTCAAGGAAGTCTGTACCGAATGTTCCTAATGCCGAATTGCAAGAAAGTTCGGCCCAACAGACTTCCGTGAGGTTGAAATCCCCTAGAACTAAACGCTTATTCGCAGACTGAGTGCGAATAAAGTCAAGTATCCCCCTGGAGGAACTTCCAGGACTTCTGTGTATCACTATAACTGTAAACTGGGTACAGGAAGTGCACAAAACAGCCGATAGGGCTTCAACAGTCTGATCCGACGACTGCAAGGTGCAAGTCCTCAACACATCTAAGTTACAGCTCACATACAGTACAACGCCTCCGCCTTGGCAACCAACGGAGCGATCAGTTCTAAGCAGCGCGTAGCCAGGTAAATATACCTCACCGTCCGTAATATCCGGAGACAACCACATCTCAGTGAAAGCAAGTATGTAGGGACGAGATTTGTCTACAAGTAGACCCAACTCGTGCACCTTGTTTCTTAGGCTACGCACGTTGTTAAGTACGACCTCAAAGAAGTCGTCACGACCATCCCTGGGTCGTGCGCCATCAGGATTGGTTCTGATAAAGCGGAAAGTAACTTCCGGCTGAACACCTGAAAACCCATCAGACGGAGGACTTGTTCACCAGCCGCCTGTCTAGTTTTGAGGTCTTTGATAGCCTCCTTTAACTTCCATCTATCTGCCAGTGGAAGGTCCCGCTGAACGCTGACACCACTACCCTTAAGTTTGAATGCCAATCGCATTAACGATTTGCATTCCTCCGGGGTAGAAAGGACTACGCGAAGTAGTCGGGGTCGTGGATTTGGCGTAGCGATAGGGACGTTCCCCAATCTGGTCAGCTTTCTGACAGTGACACTAGGGAAACCAGGTGGAAGCAGCTTGCTGACACACAGTTTCAGCCACTTGATGTCATCCAAGAGGCGTTTCCTTGGGAGAACGGCCTCAGATTCAGTAACGTTACGGAATATAACGCTACTATCCGTGAAAGAGTTGGCACGACGGGGAGTGTTTACCCCACGTGCCTCGGAGTCGACACCTATACCAGCTGTTTTCACCACTGGCGTTGGGACTGTCCCTGGCTTCACAAACGACGCCGAAGCAACCCTAGCGTAGGTTTTCCGCTCTATTGCCGGCGTCTAACTGGTTCCTGGGTCTTCAGGCCTCTTCGAAGTTTTACGAGCAGATCTTGTCCGCTCCTTTTTTTGGATCACTGGAGCAGGGGCCGTTGACTTTTTATCGCATTGAGCAGTTACCAGCATTTCGTCTGAACAAGCTGGTTCAATGGCGGCCGAGACAGTCAGCCTCTGTGGAAAGTTCTGTGTGCAGTCGTCAGACGACTTTACGACTGTTAAAGACGGACACTTTTTCGATGCCGTGGCAACTATTTCTGGGTTTAGCAGAGGGCTTTTGGTATTTCCGCACCCTATTTTTCTTCACTTTGATCGGATCATGGGGACCGTTAGCAATGCTACCTGGATTGGCCGGTAGGACTGCGACTTTATGACCGAGTGACAGACTCCAGTGGATGGATGGTCAGCGATGTTGCCGGCTATTGCTGTGTCTTCAAACGAAATATTCAGTGATTTTAAAATCAAATCCATTTTCGTATCGAGCGACGTAATAGAGGCGAGTTTAGCTATCGCCAACTCAACATCTGCCAACCTTGAAGCCAACGCTGAAAGTTTAGCACCGGTGACAGCCGGGCGCGTCGATCTTTGAGCGCAGCATTCAGCGCAGCTGAAATAAGGTGGACGCTTGATGACAGCATTTTGTACTAGTCAGCTTGTAGGCCGGTACAGCTTTCGTGACACCAGCGGCAGCAGACGTCACACTGTATACCCCCAGATGCATCTGTTACTGGCTCTGAACAGTTAATCTACGCGCAAGCTGCAGTAGACTCATCAAACGAGGACCCCAAAGGTCCGTCCGTCTCGGTGTTTAGCGAGACAGCCATGTTCATGTGGAAAACAGGTTAGAAGTACAACACGTATAAAATAGGAAAACGACCGCAATAAAAAGGCAAAACAGGGTGCAAAACGGGATTAAAACTGGGAACAACGGGAAAAATTACCAGTAAGCGCCAAAGACGCTTTGGCCAGTACCAATTTAATTGATCCCAGATATCTTGGATCAGAGAAAATTTGACAAATGTCAAATTTCTTTTCAAGTGTTTATTCAAACACTGTTCTTCACGTTATTTCAGCTAAACTGCTCGATCAGTATGGCACGTCAAAAATCGCGTTACCGCGTAGTACTCACAAGTCAGTTGTTCCAAGGGGTGCACCCAAGGGGTGCACGTCGTCAGGACCAGGCGATGAGTAAGGATCCAACTCACAGAGAAGTTGCAACACGACGTCCGAGGTAATATTGACGTGCTCTAACAGAGAAGGGGGGTGCACACTGCTCTGGCAGAGAACGACGCTGATGTTGAGTGCACTGAAGGGTATTGCCGCTCCATGAGACTAGCTTTGTCGGTGTCTAATCGAACTGGATCCCCACACTCGGAAGAACACAGGGCAGTGGTACCACTGCCTGTTCTAGTGCTCCGTTTGAGGTAGGAGAAAAGCGTCTTAGGAGTGTTTCTAGAAAGGGTGGCTAGGGAGAGTTCATATTATTGACGTTTCTTACGTTTTTGCAGGGTACAGATAATTCTAACCGTTTTGTAACCCACGTAGGCATGCTCTGATCGTGTGATGCTAAAGCAGTCCCACAACTTACTTCTTCTGTTCATTAGGTATCTCGTTTCACGATCGATCCACGGAGGGCCTCTAGAGAGCGGTCACTTTTTGGAGATGGGATAATTTGTTCAACGAATGATGTCATCTTGGAATACAAAAGATGCCACGCACCGTCCAAATTGAGGTGTTTGGGAATACACCAATCGTTGTTGCCTGTTTGTGTGGTTGTCTTTGTTCGTTGTCTTTTTCTCCGAGATTTCCACAGAAACGGTGGCCAGAACCCGTGGATACGTCCAGTGTCTTGATCCCAGCACTTCAACGAAGCGCAATATTCCCTTATCTGGAAATGGATGGATAATCTTTACGCTGCCGTGATGGATGCCACCATATTAAGGCTTGAACAACTGGGTTCAGCTCGCCCCTTCTTCACTTAACTCTTATTCGGAGTTGCTGACATTTAGTGTCAACTCGGTCATTTAATCTAACCGGAGGGTACATTCTCCTGCATGTGCTATGCACGTAATTTGGAAATATCCCAACACAAAACTTTCACCCAATACTCTCACTGTGGCAAGAACAAATGGGTTCGGCCCTTTACACTGCTGAACTTCTTTTCACTTACCACATCTGGAGCTGCCCGCACTTCTTTTACCGTCCATACGTTCGTGGATGCCAGTGTCCCCAATCAAGAGAAGTTACTCAGGGAGGATTTCCGGTTCATTATTCAGGACAACTTGCAGCTTCCTGGGGCCTGAACGGTTGCGTTCGGTCATTTTCCTCTAATATTTGGTTCAACAACATCTTACTGGATAACCATCGGAGACATTACGCGGTTCGACTGACGACAAATACAAAACATGCCAGCATGTTCGATTTATAGTTTACCTACCGTACAACCCGTGCCATTTCGTCAGGAAGTGACTGGACTCATGGATGATACAGTCCCGCTCCATCCTGCATCATCCAGCGAAAATTATGGATGTATCCTGACAGCGACTAACAGAAACAATAACCGGTCAATAAGAAGCATTGCCAATTACGACTATTCGTTCGAATGCGTTGATGGCAGTGTTCCTGGAAGTCGTGGGTTTGCACCTGACAAGTGTTCTCCCTATAAAAAGCCATAGCTGTCCGTTTAACAACACTGCGACATGGCGGAGGTGACTCGCCACTGAATAAAGTCACTGCCAATAAGCTCACACTGACAAGCTGACCATGACTATATGCTACCATGATGGCTACGCCCCGACACGTTCTTATCTGCATATTTCGTCGCCACGTCTTTTTCTGCGCATACACCATTGTTCTTTACGCTACACTCACATGAACCCAGCGTATCGTGTAATCGCGATTGAGCGTGTTCTTCACCAGCTCCTTTATAACTGATCAGTCCTAGTTCTTGATCTATTCATGCCTGAATTGTTACTGCACTTTATGGCAGAACGAATGTGCCCACACGAACGTGCCCGAACTCATGGCAATGGGTTTCTTCATTTTTATTTCTGTCATATTTGTATAGTTTCAAATAGGAACGTATGAACAACCACCGCTTGTCACTGTTACAATTGCCATGACATGTATGTATAATTGCACTTATTTCATCCGGCCCTCGCGGGCATGTTTCGCATAGCCGAGAATAGATATTTATCTATCTATTTATTTAGTTATTGCTTGCAGTCGTTTTAAGACAAAGAGCATCAGCACGCCAGAAATTTCAGCGAACGGCACATGAGTTGTGAATCGTAAAGCGACGTGTCCATTGGAATAAAATAGTACAATGATCACATTTCCCAACGGGTTGTAAGACTGTTAGGTCCATGACGGCTGCCTGCGCCGGGGTGAGCACAAGTTCCAGGATATGAGGCGACTGGCCGGCGAGAATACGATTCGGCGTGGACACATGTTGATACAAGCTGCAGTCGAGAACGGTATCAGGGAAGGCGGCATCAAAGGAATCAGGTGGACGATTGCAAGCAAAGGTGTCCCAGTCGATATTAGGAGCATTGAAATTTCCCAGAATAAGACAATCCTTACCAGCACCGTGCTTCTTGATCAGTTCCAACAGGCAAGCTCCCGCGCCCAGTGGCGCACTGTAGATGACACCAATCAAAGAAGATCTGCACCCGTCATGAATGCGGCACCAAGGGGCATCGAAATCGCTGTCATAGTCACACGAGACCTCAACTAGATGGGGCTTCAGCTCCGCCCTCCAGTAAAGTATTACGCCGCCTCCCGACTTCTTCCTATGACGATCGGCCCGAGCAAGGTGGGATCCAGAGTCAATGGTGTTAGCAAATAACCATTAAATCAGGACAAACATCTACGGCAAGCTTCTGGATCACCTCAAGTTTATTTCGCAGACTACGAACATTAACGAACAACACACGCAGTCCGGTCTTTTGCGTTACTGTCCTGGGGCGACAAAAATCTGCCTCCTACAGGTTTTCGGAGTTTTCCTAACCACGCGAAAATCCACGATATGAGGGTCCGTTGCACCACTCGCCCGACGGGTCCTCAGCTCCTCAACAGCTTTTTTCATTTTGATCGGATCCTCCGGGAAGAGATCTCTCAACACATAAAACGGCTTGCCTTTGAGACTTGAGGTCCGTAGGAGAATGCGTCGACATTCTTCCTCGTCTTAAATAAATAAATAAATAAATCTTTTATTCTCGACAAGGTAAGGCACGCCTTTACAGGCACGATCAGTTTGACATAACGATGCATGATCAAGAATGTTCAAAAATCCGATATGTTTGCCATAGCAGTTTGTGTTTGTGTGGGGTGTGTGTATGTATGTCATTGTGTGCGTGTGTATGTATGTATGTAACTGTGTATTTTGTGCTTGTAGTTGTGCTGCTCCAATCTTTAATGCTTGATATCGTCATCAAGATGCGAGTAGGAGATTAGTGTCCATGGGTTGGATAGAATTATCCGGATATCCACGGGGCAGTGACTTTATTTTGTGGCGAGTCACGACCGCCACGTCACAGTGTTGTTAAGCAGACAATTGTGGCTTTTTATAGGGAAAACGATTGCCAGGCGAAACCCACCACTTCCTGGAACACTGCCGCCGAACTATTTGCTGGAACGGGTTAAACCCGAACCACCCAGCTGACACCACGAGGAGGTTGTTCGGCTAGCCAGCCTTAAGGGGCCGAGCATTGATGGAATTTTCTTGTTTCCTACCTAAGCGGAAACCCGAGATAATGTTGATTCCATGGTCGCTTTCGTCAAATAACACAGAGAACAGTTGCTCTAGGAACTCTTGGTCATCTAACATCCTTCCGGCTGGGGCACCTTTGGTCGATTCACGCGCATTGATGATGATGAGACATCGGTCACTGGAGGGTGGTAGGGTAAGCCTGGTGGTGTGCGGTTGGAAAGGATATGTGCTGTCTTTGTTAAGCGATTCCAAATGGTTAATCTTGTCAAAGACAGATTTGAATTGGGACTGAGGAGAGGGAGTCTTGGATTTAGACTTCGGCTTAGTCTTAGCGTTATACATACCACCAGATGCGGTGGGGCTTTCCTTTACAACCGACGCGTAAGTCTTTGTCTTGGGCTCACTGTGCTGGACGTATTCCAAAGATTTGGAGAAGGAAGCAGACGGCCGGCGACTTCGTTTACCTGTGGGGGAGGTTGGTAAGGAGGCAGGAAGGGGAGAATGAGGAGTAATCCGGGGACCTGGGTGTCGGGTGCTCTGGGTTCCATTGGAATGGGGTGAAGGTTGACCGAAGACAGCCCATTCATAAGACGTCTGTTGTTTAACGGCGTACGGCAGACATCATAAAAGTAAAAAATAGCTGGAGAAGTCATCAGCTTTATAGCTTCAGGCTGATCAGGACCGATGCCACAGCAAGCGATATGCATCCAGCCGTCGCATTCAGAGCATTGTTCGGCTTTTGAACCAGAAGCAACTCCTTTAGCGCAAGACACGCATTTGAACGCCATAGAAGATGTAGTCCAAATATGTCGCGATTCTCCGGAAGCAATCTGGATTCGCTTTTCCTCACCAAAAAGAGTTCAGTGGACCGGAAAGATCAGTGGGACCTTAACCTGATCGTTAGGCCCGAAAATGATAATGTGCAACGAGGTCTTAATGAAGCTGAAACGAAACGCTCGAAGCACTCCCTGGTCAACTAATTACCCATCCAACCAATCGTTTGGCTGAATACTCTTTCATCTGCAAGGAAACGCTCGTGTGGACAATGTCCTGCTTGAAAAAGTGATTCATATCGGTTGCCCCCGGGTGAGTTCAAATCGGTGCGTACGTTTCTCTTGTGGTATTACCCGACTTTGCTCTCGCTGTCTGCATTGAAGGCCTTCGCAAACCGGTCCTCACCTTCTCGTTGTACATACCTTCTCTTCATTACTGTCAAGATGGTTAGCAAAGTTGTGGGTGTGCCTCCTGGCCTAAAACAGCTGACTCAGCTTACCCATGCGGCTTAGAGTGACGCTCCATAAGTGTAACCGACTTGTCGGGTGGTATGCAATGCAATCTTTGCGGTAGGTGGTTCCATGAGGCATGCATCGGTTTACCTGCTGATCAGTATGCACTCTTGGCAAGCAATAAGAGGTTCCTTTATAGATGTGAAGATTGTTTTAAGCCGAAAGCTCAGCGCTGTGTAACCACGAAAGAGTGCTTCCACTCGTTCGTTTCCAGACTAACAAATATGGAAGGAGTGTTCTCTTTGCTGCTGACAACTTTGGATGGGAAAGTTGAAGGTTTAGTAGATCGCCTGCCACCATCCTTTGTTTTAGGCCAGGATAAATTAGCGGATATTAGCACGCAACCGGATCGCGTCGACCTAACACCCTATGCAGCAACCGATTGTGAGCTAGTTGGCGCTAAACAGTTGGAAGGAGTCCGCAATTCCACAGCTAGTGACGAAATATTACAGACCTTGACAGCAAAACGCAAGCGGAGCAGGTAAAGGTAAGCTGTAAACACTCAAAAAGCGGTTGTATCGGAGTTTACAGAGGATCAGGTAAGCACGTCACTTGCAGACCCCTCAGTATTGAGTTCTTCGAGGTCTCCTCCTGAAGCCACTTCCTATGCAGCTAGTGCATCCAAGCAACCAGCCACCCAGTCGCAGACTTCTGTGACTGTGGTGCGTGGAGTAGGCACCCCACCGCAGTGCCGCTTACACTGATAGCAGAGTCATTTTTTGGGGTGTAAAGGAGTCCACCGCCGCTCTTCCAAAGGAGCGAATGCTTGATGACCTACAATGGTTTACGCTTTGCGTTTCCAAACTTCCACCCCCGGATTTCCTGGCGTAACTGTGCGGAAACTCCTTAGGCTTGGGTCTGTGCCGCTTGATGTTTCGGACTTAAAACGCCGTTTACTGAGATTCGTTCTTTTAACACCAAACGAGTGTAATACCCTTCTGCGTTTCTCTTTTAAACTCAAAGATCCTGGGGTCAGTATTCGACCTGACCTCCCATTGATTGATAGTTGGAAATTGAAGGCCGCCGTAAAGGACATCAAAGCCTGTCGCGAGGCGGGTGAAACTGATCTGCGATTGGTGGGTTTTCGGGTGGTGAACCGGAGGTCTACTTCCGCCTTTTCGAAGCCCGTTCTGTTGGCACACGATCCTCAGCTCATGCTCCCTATTTCCTTAAAGTAGTCTTCAGCAACGTGCATAGTCTGAGGAACAAGAGGTGCGAGATTGACACACTTGTAGAAAGTTCCCGGCCAGACGTTCTTGCTTTCACTGAGACGAGGCTGTTCTCCGACATCCTGGGCAGTGAAAGGTGTTTGTCTGGCTAGACCCTTTTGCGATCTGATCGCGCCTCATGCTGTCGCGGAGGTGGAGTTGCTTTGCACGTCAAATTCACCTTGACAATTTCGCGAACATATTCTTTCAATTCCCCTAATGTAACTGCCGAGGCGCTTGCGGTGGAGGTTTGCGCTTCTTTCACGCAATTCAAAATTGTGTTAGTATACAGAAGACCCGAAAGTGCGTCAAGCAGGCTTATTGATTTCATTCGTACTCATACGACAAATAGATGTCTGGTTAAGGGTGGTGTTAATGTTCCTGAGGTTGGCTAGCGCAATTTCTGCACATCAGCGTTTGGAGATTTTTATAATGATCTCCTTGACCTATCCTTGTAAGCATCCCTTCATCAGTTTGTACAGAGACCAACTAGGTTCATGCAGGGCCAAAAGCCTACCATTTTAGACCTCATCTTTGCGAAATCGCTGGACTTTGTACGAGATGTAGTGTATGATTCCCCCGTGGGCTCTAGTGATCACGTTTGCCTATTATTCAAATGCGCCATAAGTCGGGGACGGGAAGAGTGTATGATCAGAAGCCCAAATATCTGGCGCGCTGATTTTCAAGCCATCAGGGACAACGTTGCAGATCAACCCTGTATCGTTTCAGGAGATGCTACCGTCCAGGTTGCTTGGGACAAGTACAAATCCTTCCTTTGCGAGATTTCTCTCCCCCACATTGCAATCTCAGCGAAAAATAAAGTAAGGGCAAAGCCCCTTGGTTTGACTCTGAGGCGCGCAGGATGCTCAGTAGGCGATCCAGGTGTTGGAGGACTTATGAATCAGCTCCCTCAGAAAGTACCTATCATCACTACCGAGGCGTGCGAAATGCATGTAAACAGCAGCTGCAAGCCGCACGCTTGAGGTATGGACTAGCGCTGGCTCGGTCCTCAACAACAAACCCGAGAAGGTTCTTTGGATATGTCAAACGGAGATGCAATGCAAATTCGCCTATCCCTGTGCTGTTTGGACCTGAGGGCACCGAAGTATCAAGCGATCAGGCCAAGGCCTGCTTACTTGCGGAACAGTATGCTAGGTCATTTGTTCACGAATATCATTTGCCTAAAATCAAATTGCAAGCAAAGATACCAATAGACTCCTTTCTGATGGACCTTCCTATCTCGGAAGCTCAAGTACTGAAGCTCTTGCGTAACCTGAATCCCCTAAAGCTGCCGGGATAAATGCCCTCCATCTCATACTTTTGTACGAGCTGGCTGAGTTACTGCGTAGACCGATTAAATGTATCTTTGAGGTGTCTCTTCGCAGCTTCTCCCTACCTGCTGACTGGAAATATGCTACCGTGTGCCCTATTACCAAAAAGGTTGATAAGCACTTACTTGAAAATTATAGACCGGTTAGTCTAACAAGCGTACTAGTGAACTTAGTAGAGAAGCTGGTAAGAGATGCTCTGGAGAAGCACTTAGCTAAGTTCAGTTTGCTCAGCCCGTCTCAACATGGGTTCCGCAGAGGCCATTCCTGTTTGACTAACATGTTGGTGGCCCGAGAGTGTTGGGCTGAGGCTGCGGAACAAGGACAGGTGGTGGATGTTTTGTCTCTTGAATTTTATAAAGCCTTTGAAACCGTACCGAATTGCCGTCTTTTGTTTAAACTAGAATCCCACGGCGCCTCAGGCGAAGTATTGAAGTGGATTTCGGCTTTCCTGGAAGGAAGGCAGATGAGCTTTCGAGTCGGTTCCGGACTGCCTTTCAGACAAGCCGTTCTGAGTGGTATTCCTCAGGAGTCGTTACTCGGACCTCTACTGTTTGCATTGCACGTCAATGACCTCCCTGAGAAGCTTAAAGTACCATCCCTTATGTTTGCGGTTGAGTTAAAATTTTGGAATACAGTGAGCGATGCTGTTGGCCCCACGGCTTTGCAAACAGCTCTGGACAAGCTTTGGGAATGGCCAGAATTGTGGCAGCTGCCAATCAATCTTGCAAAGTGTTCGGTCCTGTTCATAGGTTCAAGCACTTCCACATCTCCTTATGCACTTGGAGGAAATGTAGTGCGTCAAGTGCCTGAACAAACCGACTTGGGTATCTCGCTATCCTCTGACTCCAAATTCAGCAAGAACTGGATAAATGCTATTCGCAAGGGTTTTCGAATGCTGTGGATGATACGCAGGTCGTTCGGCATCATAACAACTGAAAGGTTTGTTACATTGTTCTCAGCCTTTTTCAGGCCATACTTGGAGTACTGTGTGAAGGTCTGTCTTCCATGCTTGGTACGCGACAAGATGACAAGATGGTTGACTGCATTCCAGATGCACTCCTTTCTTCTGTCTGTGTGGCTGTCTCTGCTCGTTTCCTTTTTCTCCTGAGTCTCTCACAGGTACGGCGACACGCACCCAAGGAATTGTCCTCCGTTTCGACAACAATACAAGGCACACGGTTCCTCTATCTGGACATGAGCGGAAAATTATCAACCTTTTTACAACTTACTAACCGGACAAATCATTCAATATGTTGCACTGATACAATTCTTCCGCGGCATGAACCACTTAGTTCAATTTACTTAACAGTACCTCTTCCACACATCTCTTGACTGGAGGACTTTCGACTACGGAAGGCACATTCTCCTGCCAATACAAACCTTGAACAATCGGTCATTCTAAGCTCTTCAATCCGCTTTAACCGCTCAAATGGTCGTGGTTTCCCCTATTTCTAATCAATTTCACTACTCACCCCGGAGGATCGGCGATTCTTTCTTCGGAACCTATCCTATCCTTCAAGACTACAACATATTTCAACGTATATTCTTCGAGACTTCACATGGTTCTGCAGATGATCAACGCATCATATCCAGAAAGAATGCTTAGTTCCTGATCTACCACTCTGGCACAGGAGAGGACCTAGGCACGCAATGGCCACTCGCATAAAGCATCAGTCAGCAGAAAAATGGGACGCAACTTGACTGCGAGTAACGGAGCAAAAAAACGTTCAACAAGAAACATAGCCAGTTACAACTTGCCATTCAATGGATTGGCGGCAGTGTTTCAGGACGTGGTGGGTTTTCGCCTGGCAAGCGTTCTCCCTACAAAAGGCCACAAATGTCCGTTTAACAGCACTGCCACGTGGCGAATGTGACTCGCCACCGAATAAAGTCACAGCCCATAACTTCACACTGGCAGCTCAATTAAAATCATCATACTGGATGGCTTGCTCTTCAATTATCTTCCAATGGATCACTCAGGATTCTCAATCTATTATTAGTCGAGGTATGACTGCAATATATGGCAGAGCGTTTATGCCCAAGCAAATGGATCTCGATCCCACTACAACCAAATGGTTTTTTTGCATGTTCACCATTACACAGTTCCAAGCATGGACATATGAACAATTTTCCACGGTCACTACAGTTCCACTAAAATGTCTGTACAGCTGTACATACCTGATCATGCCTCAATTGGCGTGCCTCGCATAGTCGAGAATAAATATTTATTTATTTATTTAGTTCTGAGAGTTGGTACGAAAATGGTACAATGACTGAGGAATCTCTCGTATCCTGATAGGCTGCTCAAGTTGCAGCTGTTTTTGCTGCACTATAGGCGCCCTCGGGGAGACCTGATTCTTACGTACCGTATATTGACTAACAAGATTGGGCCTAGTCTAACTGGACTGTTCCATCCGGCTCAGATACTATCTCTTCGTGGTCACCCTCTGAAGCTGCATAAGCCCAGATCTGATCGCGTTAGAGCTGACTTCCGTTTAGCACGCGGGGTCATCTGACCATGGAACGCATTACCCAGCGAAGTAGCATTAGCACCAACGGTGAAGGAGTTTGAACATCGACTCGAAGCCCTTGGGTTGCAGTTTCAGACCTTTCCTTTTAACTCTTAACTTCTACAGCCATTTCCTTGACTTCTCACACCCATTACTATTACTGTCTTATCCACACGTTCTCTCCTGTACTACAGTTATCCTTATTGTTATTTTTTGTTTCCCTTCTGTTAGCCTTTATTTTTATTCACGTGACCGGTACAGCGGGGACTGCTAGTGCAGGCCGCGTGGGCATTGATTGGTTGACCGGGATGTGCTTCGTGTGCATCGATTTGGTTCTTCTCGGTTTCAAATCGCTCCTGCCAACTCCATCCTGGTTCATCGACGCATTGAAGAAGGAAAACACATGGGAATATTCCTACTGTTCCTGTCCAAATTGAACTTGAACTTAATTATTGCCCACATTCCCTGCGCCAGTATTCCCCGCTGTGTTAGTTACGTGAAGCCAGGAAAATGGAGAAATGGGAGATAAAGCGGCCGTTCAAGTCCAAGCGGGACTGGAGCGATAGGATTATCCCATGAGTGTTCCTTCTACAGCGGGTCATTGAACCAAGAGTAGGCAGTACTTGAAATACTGATGGACATAAACCAAAGACCGCAGTAAACTCTGTTCAATCAATTAGTGTCCACATATCCGGCCCTAGCAGTCCCTGCTGGGCCGGTTACTTGAAGTAAGAAAAAAAGATCTAAGAAAGCAAAAAGAGAAATTGGAAGGTGCTAATCAAGTAGCATACCGATATTTGAATCATTAAAAAGAACTGAAAATTGGAAGTGAGTCAGTCAGAGAAAAGGAAATGTTTGGTTTCGCCACCTAAGCGCATCAAGCTGGCGCGCAAAACCCCTAACGGTAGGTTCCCAAACCACGTGCTCTGGAAGCGAATTCCAGCGATCTATAACTCGGCGCGACAGGCGAGTTTCCATCCTAACCCTAGCAGACCGTGGTTTATGCAGTTTCAGTGGATGATCTAGGAGGGTAGGTAACGTAGCGGGACTAAATAACCCTGGTAAGTCCGGGCCGATCTTACCCGACAAAATACGATGAGAATCAGGTCCCCTCTTACGGTTTGGTAGTGCATTGCATACCTCCATAAACTGAGCAAACGTTCAGGATATGTCTGTCCCCGTAGACCTTTCACCAACCGAGTGCCCACTAGTAACACACGCGCTAAGCTCATGTTGTTTCGGATAAGATATAGTGAAGAAGCCTGGCTACAATATTCCGGGTGGGGTAGGACGAATGCCGAGAATAGCTTCACAAGCAAATTGGCCGTTAGGACCCAAAAGAACGGTGGCTAAACCACCCCACACGAAACCCCGACAAGCGGCCTTCTTCTAATTGTAGCCTTACTGAAATGCTGATGAGTGTACGACCCCTAAATCAACCTGCTGTGTGCCAACCGGGCGTTTAATACCTCCGTCAACACATCGTGTGGGAAGATAAGCTGTACCGATTCGGAGAACGGAGCACTTGATCATATTAATGGCCATCAACCACAAGGTAGACCATTTCCAGAGTCTATCAAAGGCACGCTGAATTGCCTCAGGAACCCCGGGGATAACCACAATATTCCGGAGCCTAAGGTCACCAGCAAAACTTAGTGATACCACTCCAAGCTCTCCCGGCAAGCCATGTACATAGATCGCAAATAACAATCGCCCCAATACTGAGGCCTGCAAGACGCCACTAAGGACAGATTGCCTGAAGCTCGCCTTGTATTCTAAAGGCGTGGGTTCGAGCCTGCGTAGGGACTGGGAGACCTTCGCAGTATCCTTAGCCCACTTGCGACCGGTGTTGGTTGTGCGGCAGCGAGGCGTCGATACTTAGTACCGACTTACTGCTGATGCCCATGCCATAGCATCTTACTGGCAGATTTGAGAGGCTCCCATCAAATCCGTTTCAGACCGGTAAAAGTAGTTATGAAATCACGAAGTTCTGAATGCTTGCTGGCAATGTACAAATGTCTGTGTCGAAATATTTGCTATCAATAAAACCTTATCTGAACTCTGCATTGATATCTGGTATGTCACCCAAAATAACAGGAGTTGCTTTCACGTTGACAACTATATTCAGATATTTTATTTGTGTATTTTCGGGATGTCTGTTACAATTCCATGATCCAAATGGTAGCCGCGAGGACTAATACAGAACCCAAAAGTTTGTTTAGGAAGAAACGCACGTTGCTTGCATGCGCAAATCGATATTTGTGGGAAAATCAGTTGCGTTGGCATGTTCCGCGATCCATCGTAGTGATATTCACACCTACCACACATCTGAAAGGCTCCATTTATAGCTTCCCATTTGTTACCCTCTAATTCGGGTTTACTTCTTTTTATTCAGATACCTTATTAATTCTCCACCAGGGAACTGCGAAGCTTCCACGCTCGTTGCACATCACAGTTAATCTACAATATAAGAGTAAACGAATTTTACTTTGAGAAATCCATGCCCGATCAATACGGGCGCTTCATTCCGATGTGGTGTATCAGGGAGAGAAAAGCATCACGTGGTTTGTACAGGAGTAGCTATACAGTGCTAGATCATGGTTTGTGAGAGTCGAAGCGTAGAGATATACGTTAACACTATCTCTCCTTGCTACTCCTGGGATTTACCTAGGATATGTTAGCTGTCACCTGCTGGTGCAGTGCAACCACGCGGAGTGCAGGACTACAGCAAAACAAATGATAAGTCCTTCTTTTGACACTTAAAGAACTAGCTTTTTATTGCCAGTGTCCATAATCCCATCAGATACTCCACAGGGCTCGTAAAATAACGATTTTAAACCGTATAAATTTTTATTTTTAAGTCATTGGCATGCATACAAATACGCGCACACTCCCGAAAGCGCAGGATTTCATAATAGAATGAGGGGTTGCATATGAAAGGAGTAATTCTCCGGATGAACAGAGTAGTAAAGATACCTGATGTAGAGCTGTTGGGATCAGCTCCTGTTTAGTTTTATGCCAGCATTCGTAAGACCACCTGGTTGCTGACGATTCGGTTAATTTCTGTTTTGCCTTCCGTGCAGCCTAGGCCATTGAGAAGAAAATAGGGGAGGATTAAAAGCGGTTTCCGATGGAAACGAGAACTCCGTTTCATAATTGCACCGACATACGTGCGGCTGGATACAAACGAAGGTGTGAAGTGAAGTTGTCCAATGGATGTACACATACATTCTGATATAGAAGTAAATGTGGGTAGCTCAGGTTACCAATCCCAGCGAACAGCCCACACATATTCAACCAGTTTTGCTGTGATCACAGGGGCAAAAGAATAGCGGTGCAAAAATGCTGGAGCGATTGAGTTGAATATGCGGTTCAGGCCTATCGCCTGTGGTTAAAACGAGATGTTCGTCTCTTGGAGCAGCTCCAAAGAAGAGCCACCAAGGCAACACTTGGACTTTCCAGTCTCAGCTACGATCTGTACCCTCGTTTACTTGGTGTGTTTTCCTCGGCATACGGACGGTTTCCTAGAGATCTCGTACTCACATACCGGATACTAACTGAAAGCGAGTACCCATATACATCGCTCCTGACCCTAGCCCCCTAGAACTAATACAGAGACCACCATCTGAAACTAGTATTGCAACACTTGTTAGAATTGTAGAAAGTATTTTTACTCTCTTAGAATCTGTTCCCACTAGAATGAACTACTAACACATGGGGTGAACGCACCAGACACAATGACATTCGAAAGACTTCTAGACTTAAATTCTAGTGGCAAGCGCTGTTCAACAGTGCGATAAAGTGCATCGTATTTACTACAGTTAAATCACTTCCATGCTGGAACATTTTTAATTTTCTTTTGCATTTTCTACCCGTTGGGTATTGTAAAGTTGTGTTTTTCACTTCGTCATAAACTATTGAACTATTATATTAGGTGGACAAGGATAAAATCTGTGTCATCTCTCTAATACGATAGCATAAAAAGAAGATGCTCAAAGGAGTATATGAGTCTGTGGTTCTTTACCTAGTATCTTGACTTTTTTCAGATCAAATTGCTAGCCTTCGGCATTAAGCAGGTCGCTCACCAATTCCGCTTCGAGCGGAGGGTGGTGAATATTTGGAACAACCTGCCTGCAGACATAGTCGAAGCAAAGTCGGTGTCGGAGTTTAAGAAACTCCTGGACTCGCACTTTGCCGACTTGAAATTTCGAGAATTATCATCATCATAATAGGTAGATTTGCTTGAAAAATATTAGATGCAGCTACACAGAGGTATCTCTACTCGATGCATTTTCTCGTTATCAGTATAATTAAACATCGTTTAGTAAAGCACTAAATACGGATATAATGCTACGGAAACAGAACTAATTTAGGTCTCATATTTCTTCATAACTACTAGGGCATCTATAACATACCCATGCGATGAAATGTGGTCAAGCATGGCATTCGCATCGAAACTCAACTCTGCAAAATGCACGATAATGCTGTTTGAAACACTATACAATCAGCAAAATCAATAGGACAAATTAACTAGTTCTAAAATTGTATTACACGTCAAGGAAAACAGTGAATATGAGAAATATAGTCTATATGCATAATTTCCGATTTGTGAGTATGGCCCGGGCGACTGGAGTATCTGTAATGCAGAACCAATATCTTATGTATGGTAAGTGTCTCATATTAAAGAGATTATAAGCTGTATTGAGCTTACTACTTAGGCCTCTGTATACCAGTTGGTTAAGTCGCAATTTATGGCACCTCTGTTGGCAACATAAACCACGTAGTGTAGGACTTAGGTAAGTGCATAAGCGATGCACTTTCTCCAGCTGTTTCATCTCTCTTTATGCTGGGATAAAAGATCGGTGCACAGCGGGCGCACGATGACGAAGTACAGATAGACAGAAAGTTCTTCAGACCAAACGAACATTCGGTTTAGTGACCTAAGCATGCGGATGCTGGAAACGTAGACATTTTTGTGTTGTCCGACTAAGTAAAATTATTCGTGATAGTACTCCAACGTTACATCAAAGCATACAAGCCGTCAATGGACACTAAGTGATATCACGATTGCAATTGCCGATGCTGAGTAATTCAGAAGTTTTATGATTAAAATGGAAGCGTTTAATTAATGCGCATGAAGGTATTTGATCGACAGAACATTTCCGCAGCTCTTCGACGGGTGTTAATATTTCCATCCAATCCTTTAAATCAACAACGAATAGTGCGCAGGTGAACGTCTAGCACTACAAAGGATGATTCTTATGGATATGTACACAATTTTGCACCACAGTCATACCTTTTTCTTCTTTCTTTTACTCCCCTTGTACTACGGATTTTTGCCTACACTCGCTTCCTCCTCAGTGCTGGGGCTTGCTCCTGTCTCGCTTCATTCATTCCTGTCTTTTTGCAGCACCTCGCATAAAATCCGCCGTTTCCAAGTTTGTGTACCTCCGGATATCCGCGTTTGATTCGACGCATCCTCTCGGATAAGTATTTACTAGTCCTAAGGATGTCAACCATCCTAGTATATCACTGATATAAAACAAAAACAGTATTGGACCAAGTACTGTGCTATGTGGCACACAAATAGAGATAGTAAACCATGATGTTTAGTAGTTATTGACCTGTACGTAATAATGGAGCACGTGCAGTGGGGGTTGAATTTAATTCAATAATTTCCCACTGCGTTAGCAAAAGCTTTCAAAGATCTTAATTCGCCCTGCATTTGTATCACCAAGACTGCCAGCAATAGGAAAGCGGTCAACCAAAGCATTCCAGTGATTCCTGCAAGCAGCTTATGAGGCTTTTTTAAAAATACACGTTAGCTATGGGTGGGAAACACCTCAACTACTGTGCCGCAGTACATAAAAAAACAGAGGAAAAAATTCAACAGAAGCAAGCGAGATGAGTTGCCAGTAACGCATGGGCATCGTTCCGGTAAGCTACCAACCGGCTACCATGGAGCAAAACATTACTGTGCAAAATTATATAAGGCTATATAGTGAGATCGTGCTTTAAGGGGGAGGCTAAGAGGGATGGAGTGGGACAAAGAAACTCACAGCATGAGCGCCACTGAGGCCAGCTCCTAACCAAATCAGCAAGTATATCCAGACAAACGTGTTCATCGTCTTTCGGACCCCAACCAGCGAGCCGAGACGCTCCAACCAATACCAGCTTCGAAGTGAGGGCCTTCATTCCTCCAGACCAAGTCATCATCCGCCGACCGCTCCTCCTCTTCCATTCACAACCTGCTCGCAAACAACACCTCGCGGGAGTCGGTGGGCTAGTATGCGTAACACGTGGCCGAGCCATCGGAGCCTGGTGCATGAAATAACGGTGCTGAGCAGTTCATTTCCTTTTCCTGTGTCGTAAACAAGGCGTCGAACACGCTCATTGCTTACTCGGTGTTCCCACCAGATGTGAGCCAAATTGCGAAAGCACCGTTGGTCGAACGTAACTATTCTCACTATGTCCGCTGATTTAAGGGGCCAGGTTTCACAACCGTAAAGTACAGTAGGGTCGAACGTACCGCTGCATTGTACACTATACCCCTCAGGGCGACAGTTATGTCGCGCCGGCGCCATAAGTGGCAAAAGTTAGCAAAAGCGCCTCAAGGTTTCGCAATACCGTTCGTGATCTCATGTGCAATTCCACGGGCGCTAATACAACTTCGCGGGTAGTTGAATTTTTGAACGACTTCTAGCTGACCCCCACCAAGGGTCAGCGTAGGAGGCGGTCCAGACCAAAGTTGGAGGAACGCTTTGCACTTCGAGAGTGCGAAGCAAAGCCCGAAGTGATTGACAGCCACTGATAATCTGTCCAGTGCAGCTTGGCACGTTTGTGAGCTGTCACAGATTAGGGCAATATCGTCAGTATACTCCAAGTCAAGAAGTCGTTCAACTGGGAGCAGATCCACACCTTCTAATGCGTGTCCTGTGAACGCGATTTCCATGATTTCGTCAATAGCGAAGTTGAAGAGGGAAGGTGATAGCGGGCATCCTTATCTCACACCGCTGGAGATATTAAACGGCGACGGCAGCTTTCAGTAAGCCCTCACTATCTCTGAGCTACGCGCGTATAATGCTCAGATAATATTTGCATATTTCTCAGATACACCTTTCCAGAGTAGACAGTCCCAAAGTGCACGTCTATCCGCCGAATCGAATGCGCCATTGATATCGAGGAACACGATAACGGTGGGCCGCTAATGTATGTGACGGTGCTCCAACAACTGACGCGAAGTGATGGTACGAAAATCGGTCACCCTAACAAAAGAAGACCAGCCATGACCCGGTAATATTGGAACCTTTGGAAAATCAGTGAGTAGCCTTAAACAGTTATGATCACAGTGCGATAATGCGTGCGCCATGAACCACGATTTATCACGGAATAAAAGCAAGTGCTTGCCACGTCCCTAGGATGGTTGGGGGGAATACGATGAAATCAAAATATATCTGGGTCATGTACCGAACGTCTGCCTAGATGTATACTTTGATAAATTACATCAGTGTAAAATGTTTAAAAAAATCGAGCGTAAACGTTCCGAAAGACACTGGGTTGCAGTGATCGTTGATGTAGGGCGTGGGTCCATTTGATACATAAATCCTGTTGAAAAGCATGCTTGGCGTAATCCACAATAGAGGAGTTTAGGTAACAAAATGCCGGGAGCTAAGAGCAATATCTAATCGTTTTTTGAAAACGTCCAAGGTAAGAGAGGATACAACTGTCTGGGAGTGTGTTCAAGGGTTGGCAAACCCGAAGGGAAAAGTTATTCCGTCGACACTCGAGTCCAATACTAAACTCGATCAAATTTTCCTGCGTTATCAGACGTCTGACACATAGATATAAATGTTGTGTGTAAAAATTATGGTACACATTGCCAGAAGGCGCTATTCAACCGGGTTATGCGCAGCAGCTTCATATATATATATATATATATATATATATATATATATACGCATCATAGAAACATTAACGTCTGTAACAAGATGCTGTTTACCAAATGCAAGTTCAAGACACTTTTCGAACTTAATGGACCTAGTTGATCATACAGATTTAAAGATTCCAGTTATCATCGTCAGATGATGCGAAATACCTACTTTTTAATAAATTTTCATATTATTCTAGCACGACCGAAATTGCGCACTTAGATATCACTGGGAACGTTTGATTGCACAAGGTCTCAAAAATGCTCGTCAGGTGGGAGTACTGAAGTACAAATTTGACACAGCAGCCGAGTATAGTTCCAGTTACCACTCGGATCGGAACTCTCACATAGGAATCTTGCCTAACAGCGGGTTAGGTTCGCTAGGCACTCCATGCTAAATGCATGCTATGGTGTGAAGTGGAATGTTGACATATATATTGGTGATGTACATGTTAAGTAGATTAATGTTTTATTAGTATATGCTGTTATTGCAATACCTGTAGTTGTGGTTGTGGTAGACTACATCAGGCTTTCAAGTCACTTGGAGTCACATTAGAAGCCATAGTCATGGTGGATGATTCCGACAATTAAAGAGTTCAATTTGCTACTGGGACGTCTTTTTCTAAGCGCATGCTGGTAACTCGAAATCATACGAACGACAAACTGGGTACCAAATGTGTGTGTCCGGTTTCTGCTTCCCAACCTACTTGGAATCACTTCTTTTCCTGCTGCCTTGACAACTTGCCTGTAAAGTCCACTTTCGTCCCCTTGGTGCGACCGCTTAAACCAAAGAGCAGGAGTGATTTTGCTTTACCGTTACTGCCTGTGGTGTTTTTGGAATTTGGCGACGCGTTTGTAGTGTTTCATCATGCAAGCTTTTATGAAAAGTTTGCGTGGAAAGTGTTCGCACAACACTGAGCAAAGTTGGGTGCTACTGAAGTAATCGATTGACTGCGGTCTATGACCGATTCACATTTGGGTGCAGTATTCAAAATGATGAATACAGGGCGCATTAAGCTTTCGAAAAAGTTCTCAACTACCACCGCCTACCTTTTACGATCTGGTGAGTCCATATTAATACGAAGGTGTCGCTGTTGATCCATATGAATAGCGCTCTCGTCGATTGTTTAGTTGGCACCCGTAATCCGGTGCACAATTCTGTTTCTTCTTTCATATTAGTTTGATTCTCCCTTCTGTTAAAATGTTCGAGAAGATCTGCCTTGGATCCCCGGGTCTTCTTCAGATTGATTCGGTGGTTCTATGTTGTAGAGGGATCTAGTAAAGCGGATACTGACTCGTCTGGGAGCATGTAGTACAATGTCTGTAACCTGTGGTTTCACTAGTCACGTACCGGCTTGTGCTCGAAGAAATATGCTCCTGTGTGATAGCAGCGAGAGTTCTCTGCATCCCGAGTGATTGATCTCAACGTATTGCTGAGCGTTGCTCACCAGCAAAGGGCAGTTATGTTTCTCTACATGGTTCACTGTTCCTGTTGAGTTATCTAGACAGGAAAGTGAAATGGGTTGTAAAGCGCCTGGATAGGTCGTGTTCACTCAATAAGGATACAAATGGGGATGCTGACGGTCGTAAAGGCCTATGGAGCCAACAATTTAGGCTGCGATAGCGGCGATGATGATATCAATGATATTGGACCTATATGGGACTACTAAGGGCAGGTCTTGAAGCCAATAGTTGAAGCTTCCTAGTGGTGATATGGATGCAAATTCCCTGGGACTTATATGGGCTAAAAAACCACCTTCCACAACAGCGGTTTGTCTAGGTGCAATAATGATGCGTCTCCGCGTGACAGAGGTTAACTAAGCATGTTATTTAGGCCAGTGAAGCCTAATATGATTATCTGTCCATTGGCGATGATGCTACCATTGTGATGGGACATTCAATACGTTAATCTGCACTGGTCATGCAGATAAGTGTGGCTAACACTGGAGACTTGCTGAGTGACGACAATAATGGCAAACCCGTGGGACTTACTTGAGCTTACTAAACACCCATCGCAATGAGGCTGGACCTTACCGTGGTGCGATGGTTTGTGTGCCTCAGCGATCCATTGAGCTATGCTGGGTGGTGCTTTTGCACCTTCAGAGTCACTCATACCAGATTGGTCAATGGTTAGAGGCCAGACAAACTCAGCCTCCTGGTCCTCCAGGTTGGGGGTTGGAATGATGGTGGCACCTTATTCCTTAAAACGGACTCCTTGTAGCTCAACGCCAACCCCGCTGCCTTGCGGTCAGGTTTTTGAACCAAATGCTTTGGTTGAGAACCCTAATCGTTCTCCTGTCTAGGCCTGGGCAACCTGACAGTATCCTGCCCACGCAATACCATGAATCTTACCTCAAACAAATTGCTGATGCTCTGGCCACCGCAAAGGATAATCAGCGGTGCCCTATCTGCTGCATCGAGCAGGGTGGATAGGGGTTTGGATGCTACTGCTCAAGCCTTCCCGTCTTCCTATTCCCCCTCTTACGCTTTTTCACTCTTACCGTCCCCTTCCAACTTCACTTATATCCCCCCAGTTTTCAACCTCTCGATTCTTGGCCCCTCCCCCAACATGCTTTGCTAGGCATTTATCTTCTAATTTCAACTCACCTCTGAACGCGGAGCGTCACTCCTCTCCTGTCGACAAGCCCATGTCCAACCAAGCGGTCCATTCCAGTTCATCAACTTCCATTTGAAGCCTTCGATCCTTTTTCAGATTGGCATGCCTCATTGTACGCACACTACTACAAATCGGTCAACAGGCAGCACTTGCCCGAACATTGGAGACCCTCTTGATCGACATTTGCTGCTTATCAGAGACCCGCCTGCAAGACCCGATCTCTGTGCTCACTCTGCGATCCCCTTCAGGTGAAGAAAACAGTATTTTCTCAGTGCGCCTATCCGGTGACGATGCAGCTTCGAGAACCGGCCAAGCTGGTGTTGGCATTGCCCTGAGTCCCCGGGCTGAAGCTGCTCTGGTTGATTGGATTCCAATCAGTAGCCGGATGTGTGCGGTCCGATTGGCTGGTTCGTTTAAAGCTTCAAAGTCGCGCGGGACTAATAGGTGTCTATTCATCATCGCTGCCTATGCGCCCACAAACTGTAGCGGTGATTCCGTAAAGAACGACTTCTACCGCCAGCTGACTCAGCTCCTTCGCCACAGAAGAAGCACGGACACTGTAGTGCTGGCCGGGGATCTGAACGCTCAAGTTGGAAAATTATCCACAGATGAGCTGCAGCTGGGCGGTCAGCATGGTGTAGGCTCGCGTAATGATAACGGTGAGCGGTTACTTCATTTGTGTGAAGATGCTCGCTTATTTCTTGCGAGCACTAATTTCCGACACAGCACCCGCCGGAGGGTGACTTGGCGACCACCAGCCTCGAACCAGCCTTGGACGCAGATCGATCACATTGCTATCAGTTACCGCTGGAGAGGCTGCATCCAGACTTGTCGCTCGATTTGGAGCACATGTGTGGACACCGATCATGCACTTGTATGTGCTGACATGCGGATGCGTTTTGGCGGACGCCCAAGACGACGCTGTGAGCGCATTGACACCAGCCAACTGACAATGCCAACTGTTCTGAATGCGTACCGAAGTACGTTGACATGCGAGTTGAGTAATCGCTCACTGGAGTCAATTGATGGACACTGGTCACATGTTCGCCAGACCTTACTAGCAGCGGGCAAATCCTCATGTGGTATGTCTAATAGCCAACATGGACATTGGGTCTCTTCTCGGTCTCTGGAACTTATCGACGCTCGCCGGCATATCCCGGCTGGAAGCGAGCACAATGAAACTCGCAAAGAGCTCCGGGCAAAACTCCGTGCTAGCCTGAAGAGAGACCGCGAATCTTGGTGGTCTCATCGTGCGTCAGAGATGGAAGTGGCCGCTGCCCTTGGCAACCATCGTAAGTTATTCCGTCTGATACGGGAAATGGGCAGCAGGAGGCCTGGTGTTAGTGAAACAATTTGTGATGAGAGTGGACAGCCTATCCACAATTTGTCAAAACGTTTGGAGCGTTGGGCTGAGCATTTTGAAAAGCAGTTTAATCGGCTAGAATTGTTCGATTCTTCGCCGGCGAGTGATCGCCCTGCTCCATGGGCTGTCCCTCTGGATCCACCCTCTTGCTCAGAAGTCGAACGTGAGATCGGACTGTTGAAGTTGAACAAAGCCGCGGGACCAGATGATCTTCCTCCAGCCCTCTTCAAATTCGGAGGCTCTGCTCTTGTTGACGCTTTACATCAATTACTAGTGAAACTGTGGGAGCAGGAGACTGTCCCAACCGACTGGAGCCGTTCCGTTATTGTTCCCATCTTCAAAGGCGGCTCGCGTTTGGAATGCGGCAACCATAGAGGAATCAGTCTGACATCCATTCACCTCCAAATTACTCGCCTCCATAATCCTTCACAGACTGACTGGCGCTGGTGAAAGCCAGATTCGTGAGGAGCAAGCCGGGTTTTGTTGTGGTCGTGGCTGCATCGACCACATCTTCACCTTGCGTCAGTTGTTTGGAGCACCGTCACACATATTGGCGGCCCACCGTAGTCGTGTGCCCCGACATCAAAAATGCCTTCGATTCGGTTGATCGATGTGCCCTTTGGAATTGTTTACTCAGGAAAGGTGTGCCCGAGAAATATGTAAATATTATCCAAGCATTCTACGCGCGTAGCACGGGTAGAGTGAGGGCTTACGGCAACCTGTCGCCACCCTTCAATATCTCCAGCGGTGTGAGACAAGGATGCCTGCTGTCACCTTTCCTCTTCAACTTCGCTATTGACGAAGCCATGAAGTTTGCATTTACAGTACATGACTTGGAAGGTGTGGAGCTACGCCCAGGAGAACGACTTCTTGCAGACGACATTGCCCTCATCTGTGACAGCTCCCAGACGTGCCAAGCCGCGCTGGACAGATTAGCACTGGCTGTCAGTCGCTTCGGGCTTTGCTTTGCACCATCGAAGTGCAAAGCGTTCCTCCAAGATTGGCAGGGATCGCCTCCTGCGCTGACCCTTGGTGGGGATCAGCTAGAAGTCGTTCAGAAATTCAATTATCTGGGAAGTTGTATCAGCGCCCTTGGGATAGAAGACGAGATCACGAACCGTATAGCGAAAGCTCGAAGTGCTTTTGCTAACCATCGCCACCTATAGCGGCGGCGCGACATCACTCTCGCCCTGAAGGGTATAGTGTACAATGCAGCGGTACGTTCGACCTTACTGTACGGTTGCGAAACCTGGCCCCTAAGATCGGCGGACATGAAGAGGCTAGTTACGTTCGACCATCGGTGCCTTCACAGTTTGGCTCACATCTGGTGGGTACACCGCGTGAGTAACGAGCGTGTTCGACGCCTTGTTTAAGGCCCAGAAAAGGATCTGAACCGCTCAGTACCGTTATTTCACGCACCAGGCTCCGATGGCTCGGCCACGTGTTACGCATGCCAGCCCACCGACTCCCTCGACGTGTGTTGTTTGCTCACCGGGGATGTGGGTGGAAGAAGAGGAGGGGTGGTCAAGCGATGATTTGGTCCAGGGGAATGAAGTCCCTCACTTCGGAGCTAGCCTCGGTTGGAGCGTCACGGATCCCTGATTGGGGTGCAAAAGACGGTGAACACGTTTGGCTGGATACACTTGCTGACATGGCAAGGAGCCGACCTCAGTGGCGTTTGTGCTCTGAGTTTCTTTGACCCTGCCCATCCGTTTTAGCCTCCCCCTCCATGTACGATCTCATTTCGTAGGGTAAAACATAAGTTTTTTTTCTTTTTGCCTAGTAGCTGGCGGGAAGCTTACCGGAACGATGCCTATCCGTTGCTGGTAGCTCAGCTGGCATGCAACTGTTGTATCTATTTTTCCTTTGTGTATTGTATTTTATGTATGTATATATGTATTTCCTTCATGTATTGCGACACAATAGCGGAGGTGTTTTCCTAACTCTAGCTGATGTGTATAATGAATGAATGAATAGCAGGAATCTCCAGAAAGATATATGCAGTCAAACCCGTTTTAATGCTCACCCGGTTTATAGCCCACCTCACTTTATTGCCCAGTTTTTCAAAATACAAATTTTTTTTCTCATAAATAGGCTAAATTTTCACCGTCTAATTGTCCACTACCGGGGTCGTCCCACCGCTTAATTGCCCAGCTGCGTTGGTTATGCTCTTTTCGCTGTCAATTTTATACCTTCTCTTTGACTCCTTTATTAAGATTACCCCGCGGTTAGCCACTCCGATCGAGTCAAGAACAACAAAGATGTCGGCGGCGTTATTGACAGATCAGAAATTGTTACCTATGTCATTCAATACATGAGAAAGCTAAATGCACAGACGGCTGTGGGCAAACCCTCGGTCCTATTCGAAACTCGAGAACTGAGCGAAGTCGGGTAAACTTTCCGCCCCACATTTGTCACTACTCTATTGGTTACACACGAGTATGCCAAGTAACAGAAAGGAATTGTCCTTGACAGAAAAGTTGGACGTTTTGGTCAAAGTAAAACATATCCACCAGGAATCTCGCAGGTTAAGATGTCGCGTGATTTACACATTTTCCGTCCTTCCCTAGCCAGGTTGATTGCCAGTGAAAAGGAACTCCGGCAAAATTTGTCGCATGGCACTGCACTACCATGGTGAACCATGGTAGCAGCTACCCGGAGTTTCCAAAGGTATTTAGGGTGTAAAAAAGGGGTCTGGTAACCGAGTAAAAAAGACGACTTTCGTTGCTCCGAACTTAGAAAGGTATAGCTTTAATTAACGTACGAATAAATGATACTGTAATTGCATGGAAAATAGATGATAGATCTATCTTTCAGTGTTTGATATGTGGGTTCCTTGGTAATGTATTCCTCAGGTGGAACCTTAGTGCGAAGAAGAAAATCTGTTGAAACGGACCTAAATAGCATCAAAATTAATATGCACTTAAAAGCGGTAAAGTGCTTTCGCAGATTTTAGTAGGAAAAAGAGAACTAACCAATAATGGTTGTATATATAAGTGCGGTTTGTGGAATGCAAATGTAAAACGGAAACGAATGGTGAATGTGTACGAATGCCCGGTAATCACTCGGGAAATTAATTTAAATTTAACTGGAAGAAGACAATGCTGACATGAACACGTGTATTTATCGAGCCTAATTCTTCCCTGGAGCGAGAAGAGATGGCTATATACTTAAATGCTGGATGAAACTGGGAAATTAATGATGTGCATAGGTTCAGTTCAATCAGGTTAGTCAGTTCAGGTTCAGGTTCCCAAAATGGTATAGGCTTCCGCCTAACGAGCGTCCTGTTTCTTGCACCGGCAAGCAACCAACGGCCCCCGGTACTTCGACTTCCAATTGCACCTCTTGCTTCTGCAAGGAAAACGAAGCAAAAAGAAACGATCTTGTACTTTCATCCTTCATGAGTTCTCTGCAACGAGCATTAATACGTTTACATTATTCCTGGAAAAAGTGCTAACCAACATCTATCTAGACCTCCCTTGAAGGCGTCAATCGTTGTACAGTTCATCAACCATGGGGAAGCTTGTTCCGGCAGCCAACAACACTGTTCGCAAAGTATTTTCCCCTGATATCTAGCCGAGACCGCCGATGCTTGAGCTTAAGATGATGACCTCTCAGGTGATCTCATGTAGCTGACTCAAGCAGATCGGTAAGCTTGATGTCACTGAGGTCCTTCATGACCTGAAAATGGGATATTAAAGCCCCTCTCAAGTTACATTTTTCCAAGGAAAACCATCCCAAGCTCTTTAGACGTTCATCATACGGCTTTTTGCCTTGGCCCTCAATTCTTATATTTGCCGGCTTCTGTACGTTCTCTATACAAATAACATCCTTTCGGAGATACGGCGTCCACGCTTTGTCATAATATTCTAATTGGGGTTGTACCATCTCCTCCCCCTCCTGAGGCGTAAGAGTTCCTGCCGCGCCTTGTTGACAGCCTGCTGACATTGTTCTGAGGGTTTGAAGTTACTCGTAATAAGGACACCTAGGTCCCGTGCTTTATCAATAGGCTGCAATATCAGGAGTCCAGTGGAGGTCTGCACTGTAATCCCATTATTGCTGGAAGTCAGCAACTGGAATTTACTGGCGTTAAGGAGCGAATTCCATACGACAGACCACTCTGCTACAGTGCAGAGATCCTTGGACAACGTGTCCCTGTTGCCGCTGTTAACCAGCTTCATATCATTTGCAAAGATGTAACAGGGGTCCTCAAGAAGAGGTGCCAAGTCATTTATGAATATGAGGAATAACAAGGGACCTAAACAGTACCCTGGGGAATGACACTGTGAGCGATTCCTATATTGAGATGGTTTCACTGACTAACGTGGAGAGTCCTTTCTAAAAGAAATGTTGACATCAAAGTCAACAGTTGAGTATGAATCCCTAGTCAGGCCAGCTTCATTAGTAGGAAACGGTGGTTTACCGAATCCAAAGCCTTGCTGAACTCAAGATAGCAAACCTCTACTGAAATCCCGTTATCAAGACAAAGTGTTAATTCATCAAAAAGCACAACAAAGTGGTATGCCATGACTATTTCTTGATAAAGTACTCACAAATTCGGCTTCTGATAAGCTTCTCCAAACATTTAAGTAACACACTTGTGAGGCTGACAGGCCTATTGTTGACGGGTACAAATTTGGAGCCTCCCTATGTATCGCCACTACAGACGCCTCATTCCAGTCTTTTGGCAATCAGTCTTCTCGAAGTGACGTGTTTAAAAGCTCCACGACCTGGTGTTGTAGTATGACAGCGAGTGGTTTGAAAATCGCAGGATGCACATTGTCTGGTCCCGCCGATTTGTTGGGGTCTAAGCTAGCGAGTACACTAAAGACCTCTGACACTGGTAGCCGAGTGGCTGGCATTGTACTCTCGACTTGACGATGTGGTTGTGAAGGGACTGGATGCCCCTCATCCACACGATGCACCTTCTGAAAGACACGCAGTAGCACCTCTGCCTTATCCGCGTCTTCTGTAGCATGACTTCTGCTCTCCGTGGTCAGGTTACCAACTTCATCACTAAAAAGATATTTTGACTGAACCTAACTGTAATACAGCATGGGCTTTGCCTGAAACTTCTTCCAAGAATCGTTCCGCCGCTTAATCGCTCGATATACTCCTCGGCGCCACCAACGCGGATTAGCACCACGTCTTCTCAGCCTCAACGGAGCAAACGCATCTAATAACTGAACAAACCCATTTCTAAGCAAGCTCCAACACTGCTCTAAGGTGGCCTGTTCTGATTCAGGAAACCAGTTTATCTATAGGGCTCGGTCTCGTAACTGAGTGAGGTCAATGCGGCGTTTTGCCGAAGACCTTTTCGGATCTGAACAGAAAGTACTAATACAGTGGTCACTGTTACCGATGGGAGCCTTGGCGTGTATCTCTGACAAGTGACCACATCTGTTTATCACAACGTCCAGTGTTGAAGTATTACAACCAACCTGCTTCCTCGTCAGGAAGTTAACATGCTGGACATAAGCACTCTCATGCACCCATTCTACCAGATCTCGCTCCAAAATATCTATCGTGTTCGTTGCATGGATCCAGTCTGTATGTGGAAGATGACCATAAAGTTCGGTGCAGTTACCACTGCTTGTCTACTAAACTATATAACCCACTCGCGTAGAGGACGGGCTACGATACACGTAAATAATTATTTCCAACCGTCCCTCCAACCTCAGAAGGCAAGAAACGAATTGGATACTAGGTGTTGACACGGAGAAGGTCTTCTATTCATTCATTTGTAATAGAAAAAATACTCATTAGATATTTAGTTAGCTTTTTCATTGCAATAATACTCCCTGCTGTTCCGTTTTACCTGCGTCCTTAAATCCTTTCCCGTCAAATGTGTGTCCAGGTCCCGATACCATTATTTACGCGGAGTATCCAATGTATCGAAAGTATAATCGGCTAGGTTGGGGAATGTGGTCTGGTAAGTAAGCCGTTTATGTGTTTCCTTATGCATTATTTGTTGTTTATTGTTGGATGCGTTTTACATGAGGTCTATAATGCGCTCCAAAATGCGAAGGCATATTTGATCAGCCGTCGCCATGTTGAATGACAGGGCTATTTTCCATCGTATTGTTCGAAGTGTGTATCGTAACATGGTACAAATGCAGGATGATGTCCAGAAGTTGTAGATATCTACCGCGACGTGTTTTTTTAAGTATAAGGTAGAGACAGCGAAGAGCCATAAGCGGAAGCATGGCCAGGAATTATCCGTCGATTGTGAATACCGATATGCGCGATTCCGTTGCGTTCATTGTGATAACAAATGTAAGTGGGAAGCGGTAAGTTGTGTGTGATAACGTATTAACGCATGCAACTTAGATACCATAATTACAAATGCAAAGTGCGTATTTCATTCTCTCTGAAGGGCAGCTCACGCATGGTTTTCACGCAGAGTACCCATGGTTTGTTCGGCCTACCTGAATAATCTTCCATTAACTGGTCACGATGCTTATGCTAATTGTGGTTATCTTCGATAACTTTGTTGCGCTTGTCTCTGTTTGTTCTAGAGGGGGTAGGGTGTGGTGGGTTGGGGTTAAAGATAGTGTTGGGGGGCGCAATTGCGTTGGGAGTGGTTGGGGTGTGTTTGCAGCTCTTGTTGATGAGTGATAGAGATGTTTTCAATTTAAGTATTAGTTTTGGTAATTTGGATCTGTAATTTCGGTCGAGTTATGAGCGGTTTGCGTTTGAGGTTTTTTTTGCGGTCACCAAATTCTCGCGTTTAAGGCAGGAAGAAGAGAAGAATGATTCCATTTTCTTGACTATGCATTCACAACCCATAACTGCTTCTCAGTTTATGTTTATGACCGTATTTTTTTTTTTTGATCTATGACCCCCCCATAACTCTTCTCATCCTAGCTAGTGACACCTAATAAACTTACATTTCAGTTAGCCTGAATATTGTAGCTATTTTAAGTTTTGTATACTATTTCATCCGTAACGTTTTTTTATCTACTGCATTATTGGACGAGCCTCGCATAATCGAGGGGGGGGGCACTTGGATTTGTTTTTAATTTCATCTGTTTCCGTGTTTCAAAGTGACAAGAGTTGAAAGTGGATGGGACTGTTTGCTTTTGTTACGTTACTTTTTGTTGTTTTTGTTTCTTGTTGTTTTTTTTCTTATTGCCTTTTGTGTTTTGCCTTGATTGAATTTCCCCGGGTTTGTGAATTGTGGCATTTACTTATTCTTCATGATGATGTCTAGGGCTTTTGCAACCTTGTTGTTGTATGTTGACCAAGAGATTTGAACTAACCTATCCCCCTAATGTAAACATTTACATGACGTCGTCAAATTATGTCCCTCCACGGAAAACAGTTGGGTCGTAGCTGGTGGAGGGATGGACGTGAGTGGGTGTATAAAGGGGGAGCGTTTTGAAGGTTGGAGGGTTTGGTAGCCGGAGCGTGTAGTCGTGGGGGTTGGCACGGGCTGAATCGAGGGCTAGGGTATCGTATGGAGCGACAGATTGTCTTGTGCAGCTCTGAGTTGACTTTAGGAACTTTGTTTTCCAGGGGGAAGCATCTGTACATACTAGATAGGTTGCTAGGTAGAGTTTTATAAGTGTAAGTTGTACAGTATACCATTGGACCCACAACAGGATGTAGGGTTCTTGTTTAGGCAGTCCTCGAGGTCTTCGTTGCTTGACGTTGCGAGGGTGTTGATTAAGAAGCATCAAAGACGAGGGCGGGTTCCGTGGCCTAACTCAGGCTTTAGTGTGGAGCGGATATTGAATAATTTCTAGTTACGAATTTAATATATTATGATTTTTAAGATCGGAATTGATTTTTAAATACAGGGGGGGGGGGGGGGAGTATTGGATTAGCTATATTTTTATTTGACGGCTCCAGCCACCCACCCACCGGCTATGTAGTGGGTTCGATGCCCCCCGCCCCACCCCCCCGACCTTGGGCCTTGGGCTTTTCTGTCACTGTGCGCTCTTATTGAGTGTCCCACCTACAAAATCCAAATAAATACAGAGTCTTGCTTCTGAGTTTTAGTTTGCTTATGTGTTATGCATAACTGTGTTGGGAAGGAGTGTAAGCCGGTCCTAAAGTTTTATTTTTCGGGCTCCGTCTCGCTTCGGGCACTTCCCGGCCCCGGTTACCGTTTAATGGGAAAGGTGTGAGGCTCCAATACCACATTGTCCGCCCGGGGTTGGTTCTTTATTTTCCTTTCGGGTTTACACTGGATTATATGGGGTATACTTGTTGTTTGTATTAGTTGGATGGAGCTGCTGAGCCTCTGAATGGGAGAGTGTGGGTGCTGGGTAGTGCTATTGCACGGCCCCGTTTGGTGTGTTGTTGTTGCGGTGTGGTTTGCTGCGAGTGTGAATGTGGTCGAATAAAAAAGTCCAATCCATGGTCCCTCTGTTTAGGCCGCTACGACGGCGTCCCGGTTGTGCTGGGCCACCCTGTGAGACGGGGCACTAAAATTTTCCCGGGAGGGCCGAGATAACTCTCGATGCCGACATACACCGCAAAAAAAAAATAGACGTTTTGACAGGAATGCTGCAGGTGGTGAATGATGTGGAAATTGAGGACAAAGGAAAAAAAAAAAAAAAGGAGTAAGAAAGGTGAGAAGTGGAGAAGTAGAGAGGAGGGAAAAGGAAGGAGGGACAAAGAAGAAGGAGATGAAGGGGAAAATATTTGAAAAAGGCAAGGAGGGTAGTAAGGAATGGGTACTCGGTTGTGATGGAGGAAGGGATGAACAAGAGAAGAAGGGAAGAGAAGTAGGAGGAATACGCAGTTCTTCTTGCTGGACAGTCAACTTCAAAACCCATCCTAATGAAATGCCTTATTCAGGGTGATGGATTTATATAGCGAGGTTGAATTGTAAATATCCGGTTAGTATTGTACGCTGCCATTGCTCCCCCAAAACATTTTCACAATGTTTCGCGATTGAAGATCCATTTTCGGACGAAAGGAATATTGGCCAGATTCGGCAAGGAGATGTTGCCAGGTATTGGTGCGGAATGAAATGATTTGATTGGAATTGTGTGAAACTAGATGAAGGAAGAATGGAAAAAAAAAAGAAAAGGGGATAAGGAAGAAGAGAAAAAAGAGGAAAAGGAAAAGAAAAAACGCGGCAAAGGGAGGTTGCCATTGTTCAGTGTCTAGTGAAGGAGGGGGGGGGTAGGTAGGAGTGGGGGAAACGAAAGTTTTACCTTACGTTATTTCGTTTTACCCATCGCGCCAGCTGATGCAGGACAGATTTTTTTGGACCGATTCTGCAAAGTGATTACTTTTAGAAGATGCGAACGCACCAAAAAGCCTATGAAAACAAACGGACATAAAAGGGAGGGCACCGGGCAGGGCTACCGATGATTTAGCCAATTGTACTAACATGTTGTGTTATGTGTTATGTTTTTTTTGTCGTTTCTTTATTGATTTATGTCTTTGTTTTATTGTAGTTGCTTAGCTCCGAACGACGAAAACGAAAAGGCGGCGTTACCGTACCTGTTGGTGGGTTGAGCCCAGTGGCACACCTAAAGTGGGGAGTAGGGATGATTTCCTGCAAAACGTTTTCAAACTGTGCACACACTAGGTGCAAGGACCGTACGCAGACCGGAGATAGTCCACAAAAACGAAAAAGAGCAACGTACGAAGGATAAACAGAGCCCAATGCGTGGCGCAAGTGGGGGTCTTTCGTTTGGTTTACCCGAATGCTGCGATGGTGTTACACCGTTTTCATGTGTTGAGCGAAATGAGCCGTGTTTGCATGTGGCGTCTCCTGCTACGAAACATCTGTTAAGGTAATTGATGTATAATTTGATCTTCAGGAGGGAACGACAACAGTTTTGCATGCTGCTGTTGGCCATTAATAAGCGGAATAAGGAATGCCACCGTTATTTGGAAAGGAAATGGCTTCCTTGTGTATCGTCCTGGGCAGCTCATCAGTTGGGCGATACATGCACGTTCGGTCGCTTCACCACTAACAGAGTGGAAAACGAAAACTCGCAGCTGAAGAGACGGTTAAGCGAGCGAGCGTCGCTAATGACATTGTTCACAGTGATTGTGGACCGT
>OX104064.1:12434057-12575920 GCA_944474145.2 Dicrocoelium dendriticum
TTAGTTGCTGCGCTGAACGTTTTCCAGCAGCGCCTCGTCTTATTTATGGTACGGCTAGTATATTATGTTCCAACAGCGGAAGTACTAAGGTGCCATAGAGGAGAACGATTGTTCCCCAGTGATTGATCCTAAGACACTCCCAAGGAAGTCTAGACGCCCGCTGGCCTTCCACGCAAATGTAGCTATTTTAGGGCTCGGTCTTAAAGCGGCTGATATAACCGTGCGTAGGTCGCCTTCTTGGGATGAAAAGTTACGACGCACCCACCGTAACGTGCGAAGCGCTCCTACGTTTTCCGATGTAGTTGACCTTGCATTGGACGGTGTTGAACGAGAGCACCATTTCCAAGGCCTAGGAGTAGGCAGCATCAAGGTATTTCTGAAGACGCTCCTGATCGCTTAGCTTGCTTATAGGTCGCCCCATCTTGGCATCGTCCACATAAAGCAACGTATTGCTGCGGATAGAAGACGGTAGGTCATTAATGGACACAGTGAACGGCAGGGACCCAAAAATAGCTCTCTGGGTCACTCCAGTCACCGCGGCCAAAGCATTATAGCAAGCTCTATTGACTCGAACTTGGTAGGTGAGCCCAAATAGGTGGGCACAAAACCAGGAGATCGTTTGCTGTCATTCCTAAAAATTGGCAGATATCGAAAGAGGACTGCGTGATTAAAACGGTCAAATGCTCCCAAAACATCGGAAAACAACGTCAGTCGGAGTTTGACTGCCTGTCAGTGTTGCCCAAACAACAAGTGCTGCGTAAGCATTCATAGTGCAAGAGTGAGACCTGGGGAACCTGTGTTCTTTTATAGGTACAAGAGTCTGGCTTTAAATACCATTTGCATGCAGGTTAGTGCGCTGTAGCAAGATTTTAGCGTGGCACCTTTTCAGAATCGCGCGGTGTGCATTCAAGTTAGCGAAGCTAAGAAGGCTATTTTGGCTTCGTTGACCCTCTCATTGGTCATGGGACGTTAGCCAAAAAGATACCGGTTGGAAGCCCCGAGCATAAGCGTTAGACAAACCAATGAATGTGGTTGAGCACCTCCTTCTGAGATACTCTGATGTGCGTCTGAAGGAAAACCCGACGAATCCAAACTAAAACCGTCCAATGAGCAAGTTTTGATGCCTATCTAAAGAGGAGATCCTGGTTAGCACATGATCCGAAGCTCACGACGTAACCAGTGCGGACAGACATACAAGCCATCACATAAAGGCGGTATCCACTTACTGAGCGTTAGTCGCTATCTGCTAGTAGATTATTGCAGCAGCCTAAACATGGTAGCAATGCTGGCATAGACAGGTATTGTTCTAACTGCTATTCCGCTGTTCCATAGGTCTAAGGGAGTCAGACAAGCTGACATTTGCAGTTGGGTAGGCATGCGCCGTAGATAGGACAATACACTCCCTAAGCTGAATCCGCAACGACTGCTAGCAACTGGATAACTTTGTGCGATTGTTATTGCAACGGACAGGTGTGACCTCGTTCCCATTGAAGTAGGTAGAATAACCTGAAGCTGAACAGCGAATGTTCTATGAGTGCGTGCATCTATCACAGTTGCTGATTAAACACATACTGAGGTGATTTCAAGTGTGGCGGTGACACGACATCTGTAAGTGTTTGTTGGTCTCCACACCCTTGAGCAACTTCATGAAGCAGTTATCGCTTCAGTGTCAACTGGTGTGGCGTTACCTGAAGGTCATAGGAAAGCTGTGTTGCCCATGTATGCATAGGCTAATTAGGCTTTAGTTCCATGTTGTCGCTTATGGGTGTTGAGAAGCTTTGACAAGTGGCTCGGAAAATATTCCCATTGCAAGTACAGGCTATGTTGATGGGATCTCCCTATAACTTACATGGACTGGAACGCTATGGTCCTGAACTCGGCATTACTCAACAAAAAACAACTAAAGGGCTACAAAGACTACGGTATGCATAAAATCCATGTCGTCTTGCAAGAAAAACGCAAAGGCTGATAAGTAATGTCGGCGAGCGCGGTTTGCTCCGGTAGTTTAGGTGAGTCCTTGAAACAGAGAAACACTGTTGTCGCACCCACGGAGGTCTCTACAACCTTACTTATGACTAGAAGGATGTTTGTGAGTATTTTTGTTCGTCGCAGTCAACTGACCGTCCAGATACGTCCACTACCTATCCGGATAGGTAGTTGACGTATCTGGATTGTCGGCTTTCTACAACATGTTTGCAAATATTTACAAAAGCAGCAGCGCCAAATAATCCTGATATAGACCATTGTTTCAGCCAGCCTCAGGAGCAGCCATGGGTGCGTGCGGTGAAACACGTTGTTATCGACTTGGTACCTGCTCGGAAACAGGTTGTCACTGTAAGGTAGGTAATTCCGGAGGCATGTAGGAGTAGAACAGTGCTCCAAACCCTATGCTAACAATGCGTGTGCAGTGCTTGTTAGCAGGTCACAGCAGGGCGGTAGGGTCACCTGGTATCTCAGGCTTATCATTCACCTGGAAACGAAGGGTAGAGATCATGTTGAAACGCGGGATTGACCTGTTTCCTACGACCTATAAATAGCGGCAGCTTCATAGGTACTGAAGCGATAACTGATCACCGAATTAACTCAAAGGTGTGAAGACAACGAACACTCACTAACGTTGTGTCACCACCATAGTGGGAGTCCTCCTCTTTGGAACAATGTCTGCAGATGTCTACAGATCCAAGGATGCCCATATCTACCCAGCGAACTTAGTATACAACACGACGACTACATCAGCAGTACGTAGCTACACCATTCACATGAGTGTACGCCCAACTGGAACAACACAGCACGGGTAACTTATAGCTGCAAATGCCTTAACATTTCTATTTGCGAACTAGATCTAGCATTACTTACTGTATACGAAGTACTGTATTGTTTCGGATTACCTCACACAGCCTTAAAAATCACATGCGTTTCCGAAACGAAAGCACACACGTATCTATCGCATAAATTGTTCGCAATAGCATGGTTACACTATGCATACTGTATTGCGTGTGGCCAGATAGGCAAGCGTGTAAATTAGGCAACCGTAAAGTCCGTCCGTAAGCCTACAACGCTTCTGTTCCAACAGGCTGCAAGCGCTGCAGCCTCAACACAACCAGCCAAGCCGCTTCTTATTACTACTCACTTAGATGGCATCTCGATCGCGTGGATATAAAACCGGCTTACGCCAGATGGGCATCGTGATCAATCACGTATTATGTTTCTGACTGGCTGCTCACCCTCGACGCCGTTGATGTGTGCTGGTACATCGATTACAATCAAGATAGGCGACCGACCAACCAAGCTAATCGTACAGTGAGCCCGCAAGACTGCTACCAGCCTGCAGGTAGTTCTAAACAAGACGACAATCGTTCCGAAATATGCTCTTGTTTAAAACGACCAGCACATTTCGTGCCGCAGCATTGCGCGCCTGAAGAAAATCCGAGTCGTTCTCTCTGAAGACAAACCGTCCAATCGGCTTGACAGCAAGCATCCATACAATTGCACGCTCACACAGCGTCACACTTGTTACTCTTTACTTTGGTGTGAGCGCACACCGGCCTCAAAGTGGCCCGCTTAATGCGCACAGGACCCAGGTGGTTCGAAGCACACGAGCATTTTTCTCAGCTACAAGTGCAAACGTACAGGTGCACAACCAACGGGCGATCGATAGTATTGGTTCACCAACCGTTTTCTTATGATGCTATCGTTCAACAGTCTGGCGTAGAGTAGGATGGTCTCGTAATGAGCCATAGTGGCAGCTTGTATTACCCATAGCATGAGCTACGGCGGAATTAGGAACGATTGCTTGCGTGTTTGGCCTATGACGCAAGCCATAGGATAGACGGCGCGAACTCCGCATGGGCAAGAAAGGGCACGCGCTAGGCTGATTTATCAATTTCCGCTCTGAAGTTAGCAAGCCCGCCCGCATTGCCTCACCTGTCTGTGCCATTTCCTTACTCCTCGTAGACCAATAGGACTCAAAAGCCTGGTTTACAGCATACTCACCCGTGGGAGCTTCTTTTTTAAACCAAAACCTGCCAAAGGCTCTTCCACAATACCTTCCAAGACCTATCATCCGGTGCTAATACTATCCTGTTTGCTTACTGTGTTCTTGATCTAAACTCAAACTGACCTTATGAATCTATGCATGCGCCCAAGATTAGCGCAGTACCGCCTGCTTCATCACACCTTTCGTCTCCCAGACCTCGGAAGGTGGCAATTCTTAAACGTTGTATCGGACATTTTGGCCTAAATCGCTGCTTGCGTCCTCAAATATCACCCCAACTACTGCTGGGCAGAATAGTCTCTTCATTTTGCCTACTTTAGTCTCGTCTGAACGCTTTGGCCTGTTTCCTACAACTGCTAGGCAACTAAGGTATACTGGCTCATGGGTGGCACTTCTGCAGCTCTTTTTATCGTCCCCTGTTTGGATTGCTGTTCCTCCTCCCTTTCTACCCTAAAGCCATTCTAATGCGATGATACGCTTATTTGCTTGAGCCACTTATCTCAATATCACTTCACCTGACTTGACTGTTGACTGTCCGTGCGTTTGTCTCCAATTGTCTTACCTATCTTTGATGATTCCCTACCTCGCATAGACTATTGTGGCTTAAAAGCCTGGTTTACAGCGGATTCACCCGTGATATTATTCTAACCTTAACCAGGCCGCAGCTATTTCACACTACCTTTCCAAGCCTTATCATCATGAGCATACCTAACCTGCCTGATTATCCTATTCTTGATCCCACTTCAACTTGACCCTGTGAAACTATGCATGTCGCCTTGGATTAGCTCAGTAGCACCTGAGCATCTCACCTTTCTTCTATCTTACCTGTGTATGTAGCCTTTCCTAACCTTTCTCTCAGATTTTAGCTCCTGTAGCTCTACTTGCCTTTTACTCGTCATTCCATATTGGTTGAACCGAACAGTCACTTCATTCAGCCTACTCCAGTCTCGTCTAAGCTTCTGGTCTGGCTTCTGACAGCCGCTAGAGACTGAGGTATACTGACTGATGTCGACACTTCCACCGATTCTTTTATATTCCCCAGCTTTGGTTGCTGCTCCTCCTCACTTTTTACCCTAAAGCTATTCTAATGCGTTGAGGCGCTTATCTATTTGAGCCACTAGCCCCCATCTCACCTCACCTGACTTGCTTGTTGACTTCTTGCTGCGTTCGTCTCGCATCGCCTCACCTGTCTTTGCTCGTTCGTTACCTCGCTTTGACCACTGAGGTTTAAAAGCCTGGTTTACATCAGCTTCACCCGTGGTATTTATTCCAACCTTAACCAGGCCACGGCTATTTCACACTACCATTCCAAGTTTTATCCCCGTGAGTATGCTAACTTGCCTGGTTACTCGATTCTTAATCCTGCCTCATACTGGCCTAGCGGATCTTTGCCTGCCGCCTGGGTTAGCTCATAACGACGGATCCATCACAACTTTTGTCTCACTGACCTCCGTATGAGGCATTTCCTAAACTTTGTCTCAGATTTTGTATCCTGTAAATCTGTTTGCCTCTTTAATTTTCGCTCCACATCTGTTGGGCCGAATATACTCTTCTTTCTGCCTAATCCATTCTCGTCTAAGCTGTCTCGCCTGTTTGCTTACAGCTTCTGGGTGACTGAGGTATATTGCCTCATATTTGGTACTTCACTGAGCTTTCATGTTCCTTTACTTGATTGCTGCCATGCCTCAATTATTTCTCTAAAGCCAGTACAATCCGATGATACATTTACCTGTTTGAGTCACGTATCCAACTGTCGCCCCAGTTGGCTTCCTTGTTGTCAGCCTGATGCTTTCGTCCCGCACTGCCTCCCGTATCTGCGCTGTTTCCTCACCTTGCAAAGACCATTAGGGCTGGCTAGCCGAACAACCTCCTCGTGGTGTCAGCTGGGTGGTTCGGGTTTAGCCCGTTCCAGCAAATAGTTCGGCGGCAATGTTCCAGGACGTGGTGGGTTTCGCCTGGCAAGCGTTCTCCCTATAAAAAGCCACAGATGTCTGCTTAACAACACTGTGACGTGGCGGTCGTGACTCGCCACAAAATAAAGGCATTGCCCCGTGGATATCCAGATAATTCTATCAAACCCATGGACACCAATCTCCTACTCGCATATTGATGACGATATCAAACACTGAAGATTGGAGCAGCACAACTACAAGCACAAAATACACAGCTACATGTACGTACACACACAATAACATACATACCTACCCTCTACACAAAAACAAACCGCTCTGGCAAACATATCGGATTTTTGCACATTCTTGATCATGCATCGTTATGTCAAACTTATCATGCCTGTAAAGGCGTGCCTCACCTTGTTGAGAATAAAAGATTTATTTATTTATTTATTTATTCATCCGTGGTACTTTCTTTTGTTTTACCTTAACTCGGCTTAGGCTCCTTTACACCACCTTTCCAAGAACTGTCATCTCAAGGCTATGTTAACCTGCCTGATTACTCTGTTCTTGATCTCGCTTCACCCTGACGATATGAATCTATGCATCCACCTGGGGTTAACTCAGGAACGGCTGATCAATCACATCTTTCGTCTCTTTGACCTCCGTATGAGACTTTTTCTAAATGTTGTCTAGGAGTTTGTGTCCTGAATCTCTGCTTGCGTCCTCAAAAGTCATCCCCACGTCTGCTGGGCCGCATATTCTCTGCATTCTGCCTAATACATTCTCAGCTGAGCTGTCTTGCTTATTTTCTTACAGCTTCTGGGCGATTAAGGTATACTGACTCATGGTTGGCCTTTCCGCTGCTTCCTTATCGCCGCTGTTTTGATTGCTGTTCCTTCTCCCTTTTTACCCTGAAGCCATTCTAATGCGACGATACGCTTTTATGTTGAAGTCACTTATCCCAATCTCACCTCATCTGACTTTCCTGCTGTCTGCCTGATGCGTTCGTTTCGCATCACCTCACCTGCTTTTGCTGTTTCCTTACCTTGATTATTGCATTGGGGCCATAAAGCCATGTCTACAGCGGGTTTTCTCGTGGAAATTGTTCCTTTTTTCGTACCTTAACCAGGCCTTGGATTAACTCCGTATGACCTGCTTTTTGTACCTTGCTATTGCTCTGCAACTATTGGGATATAAGCAGCTCCAGCTTTAGCTAACTGACACCTCTCATTTCCCTTTCTCCTGTCTGGTGCTCCTTCCTAGAATGTTGTTGCTCACCTTGTGTTTCAAAACTCTGTTCAGCTTTTGTCTCACTTCTAGCTTTATGTGGTAACTTGTTCTTTCATACCTCTTTGTTATAGACACCAAACACCTTGAAACGTAATTTCAAAGCAACTAGTCCCTATACATTCAGCCCATATCCAGGCTTTCCTATTGAGTGTCTCGGTTTTTTTCTTTCGTTTGCCACCGTCTTCTCTTTAACTTCATTCATTCTCCCATTCCTGCGTTTAGTTATTAAGCAACCATCGTCCGCATAGATACTTTAGATGGTCGCAGAACACAAATACCAATATTTTCTTTGCTGTTCATGTTTTATGTTTACCATGTTTTAACATATATGAGCTTTACATTCCCATCACATGCCGCAAATTTCCTTGGTAGTCTCTGCCACTCTCCTTTCCTATACTATTCTCTTCTTTTCCCCGAGGTCTGAAGATATGAAAAGAAACTTAGCAGAAATCTCATCTGGCCTATTTGTCCGAGACCGAATAAAGCTCCAAAGACAAAAGTGGATAAACGCAGATCCCCAAAACCCTCAAGCCCATCTTGATCTACTATCAATGGACAATTTGATCTGGATGTCCTTATCCGAAGGACTGGATCAGCCAAGGCCTGTCTAGATAAAAGCCACTTAAACGAATAATTACCACAATATACCTGAATCAATCCATAATTACCTAACTTTTGGTCCCGCTTGAACAGCGTTCATTCGTTCGCCTTTGGCTTATCAGTGATCGCAGGCTGCTCAAGCGACAACGAAAACATAGCTTCCCCGTGACATCATCGGAGTGGTTCGGGTCTAGCCTGTTCGAGTAAATGTTTAGCGACGGTGCTCCAGGACGTGATGGGGTTTGCCTGGCAAGCGCTTTCCCTATAAAAGCCCACTGAGGTCTGTTTAACAGCACTGCGAAGAGGCGGAGGTAACTCGCCCCTAACTAAAGTCTCGGCCCCATCGTTAGCCAATCAACCAACCACACTCCAACCACGGATGTCTCTCAACCTTCTCATACTATCCTCGCGGTCAATCGCGATTGTAGTGGCACATAATCAAACTGGAATAACAGAGAGACTCATGCGGTTCCACATACACGTAAGAAATCTCTGCTCCGATGTTTATTGATAAAGTACACGATGTCCAATAAATTCCTCGACATTTAGTTGCACTATTACCCCGAGCATGCCTACATAGGAGCGTATTGCACTGCACGAGAATAAAGAATTTATTTATTTAGAGAACACCAGGGGGCTAGAGCTTCAAGTATTGGGGCTCCTGCCGCGAGGAAAGGATTGCGACGAGCAACCTTACTCGTGGCGTCGGTTGACTATGAAGTCAGCCTCTGCCAATACGGCCACTGGGACCGTCACCGAAGTGGAGGGTTTCGTCGTGGCTCTGTCCCATCACTGCGCCTCACGACCGACGGTATAGTCTTCGTTTAGTCTCAGCAGGTAGAGCTAGCCGAGCTGGGAGTGGAACTCGGTGCACAGTGCTTGGCGGCTATCGCCATGCTCACTAGGAAATTAAGCTCCGCGAGCAGTGTTTGACATAACGATTAAAAGTATAGGTTCTGGGTTCGGAGCACCCTCCGTGTGGCTTGGATTGCGACGCGCAATCTCACTGGTGGCGTTGGTTGACTTTGAAGTCAGTTTGTGCCAATACGGCCACTGGGACTGTCACCCAAGCGGAGGGTTTCGGTGCGGCTCCCACCCTTACCTGCGTCGCAATCCAAGGCTCACGACGGATGCTCCAAACCCGAACAGCTAATTCTAACAGCTCTGTCAAGCACTACTCGCATAGCTTAATGGCCTAGTGGTCCTGGCGGTAGCCGCCAAGCACTATGCGCCGAGTTCCACTCGCAGCCCCGCTAGCTCCACCTGCTGAGTCTAAACAAAGCCGAAACCGTCGGTCGTGGGGTGCAAAGATGGAAGAGAACTACACAGCAACCCTCCAGTTGCAGACGGCTTAAGAGAAAAATGGGTTTTAGGTGGGCCATAAGGTGCCATGCAATGAAATGTAAGTTGTCATTACACGTGTAGTAAAGTCCAGCTGAAATTTTTCTGAGGTTCGCGCTATTATCCATGGTCACTACTTATCACGGAAATGGATTACGCGCGCAAGTTGCTGTTTGCGAAATGGCGAAGCCAAACCGGGTAAAGTCTTCGTTGCGAAGCTTTGTGAGCCCCACCAACCTTGCTTAGGTTTTGCTGCGCTCACCTTAACCATACAATCACTGCGTAACTAACCACCAATTCGTCTTTAGGACTGTTAATGGGACGGAACCAGCCAATGAGAGCGTTTTACGCTGAGGGCTATTGATTTGGCCATAAATTGAATGTACCGTTAGTTGGACGTTAAGAAAATATACTTGCCAGCCGTACGCTGGTCTCCTGCTTTGGGAAGTCGGGCTGATCGGAGTGCACGCTAGCAGCAGTTCATCGGTAGGTCAGCCGAAACCTTAACATATATTTTTGGCGACGGAAGGTAGTGGACCAAGATGTCAATTTCAGCGGAAGACCTGAAAATCATTTTGTTGCAGCAACAGCAGCAATTTGAACCTGCACAGCTGCGTATGATTGAAACCCTCGCCCAAATGTTAGCTGTGCAGCCTACGGTCGTTCAGAATAATGGAAAGCCTTCGGCGGATGCGATGATCAGTAGTGTTAATGAGTTCATATTCGATCCTGACTCAGGATTAATATTCGATGCGTGGCTCAGGCGCTATGAAAATGTTTTCAGGGCAGAGTTGTTAGGTCTCGATGATGAATCTAAAGTTCGCCTTTTGTTACGAAAACTCGGAACGGTTGAACATGACGGATACATTAACTACATTTTGCCAAACAACGCGTATGATTTCAGCTTTGATGATACAGTTGCTCGACTCACAGCGTTGTTTGGAGACCAGTCGTTTCTTTTCAATAACCGATACAATTGTCTAAAGCTATGCAAAAAGGACAACGACAGTCTTATTGCTCACGCGGCGATAGTCAAACGTGAATGCCAGAAATTCAAACTGAAGTCGCTCACGGAAGACCAGTTCGAGTGTTTGATACTAGTATGCAGTCTACAGTCCCCAAAAGACGCCGAGATACGAACGAGAATACTTGGTATGTTGGAACGAGACACAGATGTTACATTACAAAACGCCATTGCTGAAGCCCAAAGGATCATGAATTTATAGCACGGTACGGCTATGGTGGAAGATTCGAGAGCACATTTCGCAGATATACCTGTCCAGCAAATTTCAGGAAACAACCCACCGACCGCTCAACCTAGCAGATATCCACAATCCAAACCCCCAGCACCTTGCTGGCAATGCGGAGGATGGCATTTTGTAAGATGGTGTCCTTTCAGCAAACATGTTTGTCAAAGGTGCTTTAGACGGGGGCACAAGGAGACCCACTGCAGATTCAAAACATCATTTAGATCGTCATGTGATACTCGAAAAGCAAGTTACCGAAGGTTCGCGACAAGAGTAAACGCTAACTATAAGGACGATGTTAAAGATAGATGAAAGTTCGTCACTATTACCATCAACGAAAGAGTAGCGCGTCTGCAGATTAATACGGCTTCCGATATTACAGTCATTACGGAAAACTTATGGAAAGCTATCGGTTCACCTGACATTAAACCAACTAACCATAAAGCGAAGAGCGCATCAGGTACGAGTCTAAACTTGATCGGTCAGATTGAATGTGAGTGTCGCTTTGCCAACTTCCCCGCTTGGGGAACTATTTTCGTCACAACACACAAGAATTTGAACCTCCTTGGATTACACTGGATTGAGCAGTTCAACCTCTTAGATGTTCCCATTAATCAAATCTGTGCAAGTGTACACTTACACAAACCAAAAGTCCCCAAGGCAATAGCAATCGAACAAATTCGAGAGAAATATGCACCTGTTTTCCGTGAAGGACTTGGTAAGTGTACAAAGTTGCAAGCCTCATTGTCCTTAAAACCCGATGCTGTTCCTGTTTTCCGTGCAAAGCGGCCAGTACCTTCCGCAGCAGTCCCAATTGTTGACCAGGAACTTGTTCGTTTGGAGAAACTTGGGGTTATCTATGCAGTGAACTACTCTTCTTGGGCGGCTCCAATTGTGGTTGTCAAGAAGCCGAACGGCCAGATCCGAATATGTGCCGACTTTTCTACTGGGCTGAATGAAGCGTTAAACAAGCATCAGTATCCTCTGCCAGTCCCAGCTGATTTGTTCTCGAAACTAAATGGGGGTCAGTGTTTTGCCAAGCTAGATCTATCGGATGCGAACTTACAAATAGAAGTTGGTGAAGCTTCTAGAGAATTACTGACGATAAATACGCACCGAGGTTTGTATCAGTATCATCGACTTCCATTCGAAGTTAAGTCCGCGCCAGCAATTTTTCAGCAAATCATGGATACTATGCTAACAGATGTAGATGGTGCTGCCGCATATTTGGACGATATCATTGTCGTCGGAACTAACCCAGATGACCTTTTCAGAAAGCTGCACTTAGTAATTGATCGCATACAAGAGTACGGATTTAGACTTCGCCCAGAAAAGTGCACGTTTTTCATGGACTCCCTTAATTTTATTGGCTTCATAATTGACAAGAACGGCAGACGTCCAGATCCGTCAAACATCGATGCTATAAAAAAGATGCCACCTCCCAAAGATGTGCCTACTCTGAGGTCCTTCTTAGGACTCGTCAGTCATTACAGTCAATTTCTGCTACATATGCACAGCGTGCGTGGTCCACTCAATGAGTTACTCACCAAGGACAAACGTTGGCACTGGTCCGAAGATTGTCAGGATCCTTTGAGGAGGTGAAGCGAATGCTGTGTTCTGACCTTATGCTGACACATTACGATCCTACACTTGAAATCGTGGTGGCGGCAGACGCTTCGAAGTATGGCGTGAGTGCAGTTATCTCTCATAAGTTTGCTGACGGATCGGAAAAAGCGATCGCACACGCAGCTCGATCACTGTCGCCAGCCGAAAAGAATTACGGGCAGATAGAGAAAGAGGCATTAGCGATAGTCTTTGCAATAAAGAAATTTCACAAAATGTTGTATGGCAGGAGGTTTACCCTGCTTACCGACCATAAACCACTCCTAGCCATATTTCGATCAAAGTCCGGTATACCCGTTTATACCGCGAACAGACTGCAGCGTTGGGCCACGGCCTTACTCGCCTATGATTTTGCGGTGAAGTACACAGCTACAAAGGACATAGGTCAAGCAGACGCACTTTCCCGGTTATTGGAGCTACAACAGCATCAGCAGGAAGAATTTATAATTGCAGCAATCTCCCTTGAATCAGAGGTCAACCAGGTCTTGATGGAGAATTTTAGGAAGCTTCCCGTGACGTTGGACATGGTACGTGACGCAACTGTGCGAGATCCCCTCTTGCGCCAGGTAATCAAATTTCACACTACGCAGTGGCCAAGTGATACTCTATCCGGAGAGCTACGAATTCTCTCTCGGAGAAAGGACGAACTTTCGATCGTAACTGGGTGTTTACTTTTGGCCGAGAGAATTGTCATACCCAAAGAACTTCGCCAAAGAGTCCTTCAGCAATTTCATCGGGCACATCCTGGAATTAACAGAATGAAAAGCATTGCTCGGAGTTTTGTCTACTGGCCAAACATTGATTCGGAACTCGAGCAATTAGTAAAGTCATGTCCCAGATGCGCGCTTGCTAGTAAGGCACCGAGAAAAGCTGACTTAACTTCCTGGCCGTTGGCAACAAAACCGTGGGAACGCGTGCACGCTGATTTCTTTGGTCCCCTAAATGGTCAGCAGTACCTAATAGTTGTTGATTCCTATAGCAAATGGCCTGAGGTCTTCTGTATGGAGCGCGCGACAAGTGGTGCAACAATTAACATTTTGAGGAGACTTTTCAGTCAACACGGAACACCAGAAACCTTGGTCACTGACAATGGTTCTCAGTTCACTTCTTCCCAATTTGCCGAATACTGCGCACAGCATGATATCACGCATCTACGGTCGCCACCGTTTCACCCTCAGTCAAATGGGCAAGCAGAGCGCTTCATCGACACGTTTAAGCGATCGCTACAAAAGATGCGGGGGGAAGGAACCACACAGGAGATCCTTGATACATTTTTGCACGTGTACAGATCAACTTCAAATCCCCAATTACCAAACCAGTTGTCGCCGGCAGAAGCACTAATGGGAAGAAAACTCCGTGCTGTGAATTCTCTGCTAACTCCGAGGTGTACTAATGAGCAAGAAAGGAACGTTCGGATTGAGCAGTACTACAACGAGCGACACAGAACTCAAGCACGCCGCTTTTACCCCGGACAGCGTGTCTTAGTAAGAGACTATAGCGCGGGAAACCCGCAATGGGTGGTAGGATCGATACGGAGAAATATTGGACAGGTGCTATATGAGGTTAATGTGGGAAATTTGATTTGGACCAGGCATTCCAAACAGCTGCGACCAACTAGCATCCCTGCGGGCACAAGCGCTCGGTTACTACCGTTAGATATTCTACTAGAGAGTTTCGACATGCCGTCTAATCCCCAAAGCAATTCGGATGCATCCCGCACAGAAGTCTCAGAGGAACCGAAGGTCCAGACCAGGCGCTGTACTGATCGACCACGGACACCTGTCGTAAGAATGCAGTTGGATCCAAAAATGAAGTCTTATGTCAACTTTTGCGGGGGAAGGTGTTAATGGGACGGAACATATACGGTTCTCTGCCGTGTATAGTAGTGCATGGTACGGCGACACGCACCCAAGGAATTGTCCTCCGTTTCGACAACAATACAAGGCACACAGTTCCTCTACCTGGACATGAGCGGAGAAGTATCAACTTGTACAACCTACTAACCGGACAAATCAATCAATTCTTCCGCGGCATGAACCACTGAGTCCAATTTACCTAACAATACCTCTTCCACATATCTCTTGACTGGAGGACTTTCGACTACGGAAGGCACATTCTCCTGCCAAAACAAAGCTTGAACAGTCGGTCATTCTAAGCTCTTCAATCCGCTTTGACCGCTCAAATGGCCGTGGTTACCAAAATCTCAAATCAATTTCACTACATACTCCGGGGGATCTGCGATTCTTTCTTCGGAATCTATCCTGTCCTCCAAGACTTCAACATATTTCAACGTATATTCTTCGAGGCTTCACGTGGTTCTGCAGATGATCAACACATCATACCCAGAAAGAACGCTTAGTTCCTGACCTACCGATCTGGAACAGGAGAGGACCCAGGCACGCAATGGCCACTCGCATAGCGCATCAGTCAGCCGAAAAATGGGACGCAACTTGACTGCGAATAACGGAGCGAAAGAACGTTCAACAATAAACATAGCCAGTTACAACTTGCCATCCAATGGATTGGCGGCAGTGTTTCAGGACGTGGTGGGTTTTCGCCTGGCAAGCGTCCTCCCTATAAAAAGCCACAAATGTCCGTTTAACAACACTGCAACGTGGCGAATGTGACTCGCCACCGAATAAAGTCACAGCCCATAACTTCACACTGGCAGCTCAATTAGAATCATCATACTGGATAGCTTGCGCTTCAATTAAATTCCAATGGATCACTCAGGATGATTTATCTATTATTACTCGAGGTATGACTGCGAAATGTGGCAGAGCGATTATGTCCAAACAAATGGATCCCGATCCCACTACAACCCAATCGTTCTTACACATGTTCCCCATCGCACAGTCCCAAGCATGGACATATGAACAATTTTCTACTGTCACTACAGTTCACATAAAATCTCTGTACAGCTGTACATACCTGATCATGCCTCAATTGGCGTGCCTCGCATGGTCGAGAATAAATATTTATTTATTTATTTATTTATTTTACGCTGAAGGCTATTGATTTGGCCATAAATTGAATGTACCGTTAGTTGGACGTTAAGAAAATATACTTGCCAGCCGTACTCCGGTCTCCTGCTTTGGGAAGTCGGGCTGATCAGAGTGCACGCTAGCAGCAGTTCATCGGTAGGTCAGCCGAAACCTTAACAAGGACTCCGTTGTCTATCCGCAGTGCACCAACTGAGCTTCCCTGGAGACAATGTCTTCAGAACACTGCGGCGGTTACTGCACAGAGCCAAGCTGATACAAACATAGTTTTCCTAAAGACCCTGGCACTATGTAATAACGTAAGTTCCCAGAAAATATTCTCGTTGGACCAAACTTCAGCTGCGTGTGGTTACACCTTTATCGTCTGCAGTCTCATCAAGTGCACAGTCTGTCGGCTGGGTCGGGTTAGCCCGCTAACTTCCAAATTCAAGTGGCTACTATGCTCACGTGATGTATTACTGCTGAACAACGTTGGTTTTGTCCGTTCTTTAATAAAACCATTTCTGGCACGCTTATGTATCGGTTTATATTCTGGTAACTTCAGAAAATCGTGAGTGCAGCAGGAGAATATTTACCTCATAACAGATATGAAGCCGTTTTTGAAGTGCAAGTGGGTCCTCATCGGTCCTCCAGTAGTTGCTACCTGTAGCAGTTTGACAAGCTTTGATTTGATAAATGCCAAGGATAGAGCTACAAAGCACCATCACATTTTTCATGCTAGTTGGTTAAACCTGGTTTATTGCTAAGAAGTATACGGACTTCCGCCAGACCAGCGTCCTCGTCATAGTAAGAGTAGGAAAACCGTAAGCGTGACCGACGTTATTCCATTTACTTGAGACGAAGCTATAATAAACTTGAAACTTCACTTATTATCTATTGACAGGATCTACCATTGTCTCAGCCTACCAGCCTCCATCTGACTTACGTTTGCTGCAAATGATCTGTGTTCAGGCTGCCCCCTGGAGTTTGAGCATTCGATGGCAAAATGCCAAAAAGATGTTCGTTCAGCGGGAGCTGGTTGCTAAACATTTGAGACCGCAGACCAAAATATTGCATTTGTTTTGACGTTTTTGTTGCTAGCCATGCATTAAAGAATATTTGTTCTACCGGTAATGCTAGAGCGAAAGATTTTAAACCCGAGAGTACATTCTTCATGGTGTTAGGATTATTGCTTAAACCTCATCATCTTTCTGGTTTCAAATACATGGGAACCTTTCGGCTGTTAATAAAATATTAAATATATTGTGGTTAGTAAGCAAAATACGCTAAAGTGGTTTTGCTGCCGACTGTACTTGAGCGCTTAACGTACTACATAATCAAATAAACCCAGCCACGTTAACTTAGTAGTATGTGGTAGTTCAGTTGGCGGCAAGCGTTCAAACACAAAAGTTTTCGACCTCTGATTTTTCACTTAACAGCAAAGGATATGAAAATTGGGTGCCGCACTTTGCGAATAAACACTGGTTGAAACCACAAAATCCTGGAGACATTTTGGGATTATTCCTTGTGACTGCATTGTTAATGAAAGCCACGTAGGCAATGTGGTAGATTTCTAATGTCTTCCGAGCCAGAAATGAAGATAAACTGGCACGTAAATAAACCTGGAAAGCAATGCTTCTTAAAGCTGTGCCTCGGTGGTTCGTTTTAACTTCTAGGTTTGCTATCGTAATACGTGCGGCTACCAAGTTCACAGTTGTTATTTTGTAATCCATCCTTGTTCAGGGGATGTCGCATGGTCCTCTGTTTTCTTTGCATGGTCCGTTTACGGGGTCTTGTAAGGTTTGCTGGTAAATATACACGTTTATTTATTTATTTATTTGTAACATGTGTACCTCCTTAACGGGTACCAAAAGCAGTGTACACAGGATTACAAGAATTGCCGCACGGTTATCATTTCGGTGCGCAGACCGCAACCTACCTTCCACTTGGCAGAGTCCTTATAACTTACTTGAAACGCTGAGTCTCCTTTAACCGCTTCAGTATCTCTGTAAGGAAACATACGTTGCGATATGTTAACCTTTCCATTGCTCTTGTCAGTCGATAGGTACTACAGGCAAGCCAAAATACGCATTACATATGGTCCACACATAGTGACAGGTAAAAGGGTAGTGTTGATGTGAATGACGTAAGCAGGGTGTATGCAATCTAATTGATTGCCTCAGCCGTTTTTGGGCACAGTGCGCAGGAAAATTCTACCTTATCAGTAGCGCCTCGTTAATTGCAAGCAATGTCGGGTTCCTGTTAGGCAATAGCCACTTGAGTAAATCGTTTGGGTACACCTGGTAACGAGTCGTCATTAGGTATTTTGTAATATCCGAGGCAGGATCAAGGTTTGTTCTTTAGTCCACTCCTGTTTGGTGAGATAGTAACAGCCTTAAACACAATGGGAATTTTACCGTCACCCTTTGAGGCAAGCAACGCGCAGTCTTGTCGACGAAAAAGTCATCGCCACTGCAAGTGAACTGGTAGAAAGTGCAAACGGCTAAATTGATTGGTGAGCTACTCGGAAAGTTGTCAATAGGAATCATTCGTGTAGCGTAAGTCGTAGTTGGGCGGAATCGTAGGTGCGCATTAGAAAGGACCTGCGATTTTGACCAACAACGGTAGTCACACGATAATAATTGAACGATAAAAATAAATAAAATCTGTCAGCCTTGCTGATTGCACTAGCAGTACAAAGCGCAGAGAAAAGTATGCTTATTTTGCCAAGTAAGTAACTTGAAGTACTCGTTGTGGGGCTGGGTGGAGACACGCAACCTCTATTGAGACACCACTTCACGCTCAGGTAAACCTTGGTAACTTCAATCGCGAGGTCCTTAGCCAAATGGAAAAATTTGGGTGTTGCTGGTTCCAACATTGGCACAACATGACCGCGGTTCCGTCCTGGCTTGGACTAATCTGGTGGCGAGAACGTGATCCCAAATTATGCTCAGAGCCAAGTAGTTCACGGCAGACGCCCCAAGCCCTAAACTACTATGATCCGGGAAAAACGCCTGGCGTAGCAAAAAGGATTTCGAAATCAAAAGTAAGAATCTGTTGTGTGGTTGGTTTGGGGCGCGCAAAATCTATCGAGACCTCGGTTTACGTTAAGCTAAACCTCAGTCCATCTTAAAGCAATGACCGTGTCCGAAATAGAAATATGTGGGTTTTGATCCTCCCAACACTGTCACACCTTGACTTCAGTTCCGTCCTGGTTTAGACCCCTCGGGTCGTAGTAGCCTGAACTAGGTTGGAACTCAAAGCCAAGTTGGTCAAGACTGACGCCAGAGCCCCAACTACTAGCACCGGCGAGCAACGTTTGGCACAGCGGATGGGAAAGTGATGTTGAATTTTTCAAACCTGCTGTGTGGTTATGTAGAGGCACGTAACCGCTATGGGGACCTCCGTTCAATTTCTGGTACTCCTTCGCCATTACAAGCGATAGGACCTATCCGAACTGGAACTATTAAGGGGTTGCTTCTCCCAACACCGGCACACAACCACCGCGGTTTCGTCTTTGTATGGACTCAGCAGTTAGGGAAACTCTGAACTGGAGTTCGACTCAGCTCCTAGTAGTTCAAGACTGAAGCCCTGAGCACTAAGTGATTGAGATTTGCGGGCAAGGCTTGATAGAGCGAAAAGAAATTTAAAGTTGGTTAGGGAACCCGCAAGTGGTAGAATGGCGACAAGCAACCTCCAATGATACCTCGGTTAACTTTGAGTTTAATCTCGGCCATTCCAATCGTACGGACGGTTTGCGCAGTGGAAGTATCTGGGTGTAGCTCTTCCGATAACTGGCACACCACGGCCACGGGTTCATTCTAGTTTGAACCCAGCAGGTGGCGACAGCCTGCGCTGGGTTGGAAGTACGAGCCCAGTAGCCAAAGGCTGACTCCGTACAAAGAATGCCATTTGGATCAGCGAGCAACAATTGGCAGAGGTACGGAAGTTAAATTTGTAGTTAAGGAATCTGATGTGTGGTTGGGTTGCGACCCGCAACCTCTATTTATACCTTGGTTCATTTTGAGGTACTCCTAGGTCATTTCGCTTGCGTAGCCGGTATCCAACATAAATACATTTGGGTGTTGCTCCTCTCAACACTGGCACATCACGACCGCGGCTTTGTCCCGGTTGGGACTTATCAGGTGGCAATAACCTGAGCTGTGTTGGAACTCAGCGCCTATTGGTTCACTGCTAAAGCGCTGCAGCCTATGCTGCTGAGCTCCACGAGCAACACTTGGCACAGCGAAAAAGGTTCAAATTCAAATATAAATAAATAAATAAATTGTTCATTCTCGTCATTGAGAGGCACACCATCAAGGGTATTACAGACACGTATGATGGGCAGTTGCACAAATTAGCACAGTTTTACAAATTGCCCAGGGAGTTGTGAGTATTAACATGTAAAAGTATGTTTACGTCTGTATTTGGAAGTAGCCATGTTGTGTGAGTCGGTAAATGTGACTCTGTGTGCTTTTGTTCGTCAGGTTCGCAATCAAAGGGGAAATAAATGGAACGCTTCGAATCGGATAGCGTTCGTGCTCTGTGAATGATCCTCTAGAAAATGGAAGAGGCAGTGACGTTATTTAGTGGCGAAACAAATCCGCCACGTTACAGTGTTGTTAAACGGATATCTTTGGTTTTTGTAGGAAGAACGCATGCTAGGCGAAATCCCGCCATATCACGGAACACTTCCACCGAACTATTTGCTGGAACGGGATTTACCCGTACCACCCAGCTGGCACCACGGGGAGGTTGTTCGGCTAGCCAGCTGTGTGGGTTACGACACGCATTTTCTATCGGGACCTCGGTTTCCTTTGAGGTAATCACTGGTCATTCCAGTCGCAAGAACCGTATCAAAATGGTAAAGTTTGGGTGTTGCGCCTCCAAACACTACGGCACCACGACCGCGGTTTCGTCCTGGTTTCGTCTCGTCAGGTGGCGATGGCCTGAACTAGGGTGAAACTGGGAGCCTATTAGATTACGGCTAACGCCCTGAACATTACGCAATCGGAATCCGCAACCAACCTCCTGCATAACAGAAATAAGTTCATGATTAAATAGTGTGGTACCAGCTGCGAGGTTGGGTTGCGAAACGGAACATTAGTTGGACCTCGGTTCACTTTTAGGTAAACGTCGGTCATTTTCATGGCATGGACCATACCCAAACTAAAGCTTTTGGTGTTTCTACTCGCGATTATGCAAACCACGGCCGCAGATTCGTCCTGTTTTGGGCTCATTAGATGGCGATAGACTGAGCTGGGTTGAAATTCAGAGCTGTAGGACTAGTTACTACTAGTCCGAGATGATGCGCGGAATTAAGCGCGGATATCAGAAGGCAATTGGAGTCGGACACAGCGGACTGTATTCGATGGGCTACAACAGGAAACGGACGGATGAAGCGAGACGAGAGTGTACACGTGAGCGCGGAAACTTGCAAAGCGGTTGTGTGTCGAGCCGGTTGTAAGATTAAAACAAGAAGGAGTAATGTACAATCGGTCAACAAGTAAATTGTACATGAAAGAGAAGAGTTATCTTTTTAAGCGCTACAGAGCTCCCCTAGAAGGCTGAACATAGAGAGCCTTCGAAATCGAAAAGAACTGTTGAAAGGAAGTACGTAAGGCAAAATCGTGCCGAGTAATAGTGAGCGTGCGTTCGTATAAATGGGGGTTCGTCGGAAATTGGAGTCCGATGTGCCGTTTATGGTTTGTTATTTATTGATTGAAAGGCAGGGTGCATTTCGGCGAGCCGTTGGAGCGGGATTGTCGGACTACAAAAAACTGGCTAGTGCAGAAAAAGGCCGACAGGATCTCAACCTCCGCTGCTGCCAAACGGTGCGCTTGGGAGTGGTCTCTCACCCAGCCGCACCCTCCCCGCGACAGAACTACCCTCGTCAACGAAGAAAACGACCATGGTCCCACGGAGAAGCGACCCTCGTTCCGCGAAAAAGCGAACCTCGTCCCGCGGAGAAACGACACTCGTCCCGCGGAGAAACGACCAATGGTCGCGTCAGAGTCCTTGTAAACATTCCTTGTGTGGGCCAGTCGATCGAAGGAGAGGGTTAGGGCATGTAAAGACGAGAAAATAGAAAAACACGCGCAGAAAACGCCAAAAAGAACAAACGAATCGTCTGCGTGTTTAAATATTTTTGGTTTTTGTATATTTTTGAAAAGGGTTTTTCAGAGGTTTTTGATATTTTTGTTTGTTTTCAAAACGTTAATCGACCAAAAATGGCGAAAATATATACAATATCTACAAAGCTAAAAATATATACACCGTACATAGTCGGAGAAACGGACGGGCTTACGCACCTCCCGACCACGGCGATTGGTCGTGGGAGGCGGCGGGCTAGATTCGGGAGAGGTGGTGACGGCTTTTCGACCGAGATTGTGGTCTGGTTGAACTGGACTATGATGCTGTAAGTTGGTGCGATGAGTTGTGACGTCGCACGAAGCACTACTAGACGAAGTAGGCAAGGGGTTTTCTTCCATAATGACGGGTTTTAGACGGTCGATGGTGACGACTTCGTGTCTACCACCGCGGTCACAAGTAAATAAATAAATAAATATTTATTCTTGACTATGCGAGGCACGCCAATTGAGGCATGATCAGGTATGTACAGCTGTACGGACATTTTATGGGAACTGTAGTGACAGTAGAAAATTGATCATATGTCCATGCTTGGAACTGTGCGACGTGAACATGCGAAAGGACGATTGGGTTGTAGTGGGATCGGGATCCATTTGTTTGGACATAATCGCTCTGCCACATTTCGCAGTCATACCTCGAGTAATAATAGATAAATCATCCTGAGTGATCCATTGGAATTTAATTGAAGCGCAAGCTATCCAGTATGATGATTCTAATTGAGCTGCCAGTGTGAAGTTATGGGCTGTGACTTTATTCGGTGGCGAGTCACATTCGCCACGTTGCAGTGTTGTTAAACGGACATTTGTGGCTTTTTATAGGGAGGACGCTTGCCAGGCGAAAACCCACCACGTCCTGAAACACTGCCGCCAATCCATTGGATGGCAAGTTGTAACTGGCTATGTTTATTGTTGAACGTTCTTTCGCTCCGTTATTCGCAGTCAAGTTGCGTCCCATTTTTCTGCTGACTGATGCGCTATGCGAGTGGCCATTGCGTGCCTGGGTCCTCTCCTGTTCCAGATCGGTAGGTCAGGAACTAAGCGTTCTTTCTGGGTATGATGTGTTGATCATCTGCAGAACCACGTGAAGCCTCGAAGAATATACGTTGAAATATGTTGAAGTCTTGGAGGACAGGATAGGTTCCGAAGAAAGAATCGCAGATCCCCCGGAGTATGTAGTGAAAATGATTTGAGATTTTGGTAACCACGGCCATTTGAGCGGTCAAAGCGGATTGAAGAGCTTAGAATGACCGACTGTTCAAGCTTTGTTTTGGCAGGAGAATGTGCCTTCCGTAGTCGAAAGTCCTCCAGTCAAAAGATATGTGGAAGAGGTATTGTTAGGTAAATTGGACTCAGTGGTTCATGCCGCGGAAGAATTGATTGATTTGTCCGGTTAGTAAGTTGTAAAAAAGTTGCTACTTCTCCGCTCATGTCCAGGTAGAGGAACTGTGTGCCTTGTATTGTTGTCGAAACGGAGGACAATTCCTTGGGTGCGTGTCGCCGTACCTGTGACAGACTCGCACGATGCAGCACCTTGAAGGGTCCTGTGTACGGCGACTGAAGAGGCTGTCGAACACCGTCTGCTCAAAGTAGTACGTGTGAACACGTAGACGGCTCCTCGTGCACGTACACTGGTGTCTTCTGCGATCGAGGAGCGGGTGGACGTAGCCCACGCATCTGGTGAGCCAATCGATCAGTGTAACTTCCGTAGTCAAAAGTGGAAGTACATGGGGCTGGTGCTACCAGCTGTCCGGGCAACCGCAGCGTGTAACCGTAGACTAGCTGCGCTGGTGTGGCATCGAAGTCGGTCTTAACCGTGTTTCTTAAGCCTAGGAGAACAAGGGGTAGCGTTGCAGACCATGAAGGATCTGCGTGCACACGTAGCGCTGCATTCAACTGGCGGTGAAAACGCTCTACCATGCCGTTAGCGGTTGGATGATAAGCCGTCGTCTGGACGTGGCGACAGCCTAAATCCTTAAGCAACATGTAAAAGGTCGACGAGAAATGTGACCTTGATCGGTGGTCTCGATGGCGGGACAGCCGTATTGAGCTACCCAGCGCTCCAGCAAAGCTTCCGCTACCGTTTCCGAGGAGCAATTTGGGATGGGGAAGGGCTCAAGCCATCTAGTAAATCGATCGATGCAGGTCAGTAGATACACCGAGCCTTTGGAAGGCGGCGGACGACCTACGAGGTCGACGTGCACGTGATGAAAGCGTGCGTCTGGCGTCGGAAACGTGCCTAATGGGCTTCTCGTGTGCTTGTGCACCTTCGCGCGTTGACACGGAAGGCAAGCAGCTGCCCACGTACGGACGTCCCGATTAACATTGCGCCAACCGAATCGTGCGGTTACTAGTTTAACCGATGCACGAACGCCTGGATGAGACAATCTGTGCAACTTGTCGAACACGGTCTGTCGAAACTCACGTGGGACGACTGGACGCGGCGTGCCCAGAGATAAATCGCAGCGTACCGTTCCGTCTGATGATGTCAGCGGAACGGGTCATATATCAAATGAGGGAGACCTGCGTAGTAGATCAACCTCAGGATCGTTAAGTTGTGCTGTGACCATGGCTGCCAAGTCGATAGCAGTGCCGGCGTCAGCGGATATAGCTTGGATGCGGGAAAGTGCATCGGCGACGGCGTTGTGCACACCTGAGACGTGCCGTATTTTGGTCGTAAACTGCGCGATATAGTCAAGGTGGCGCGACTCTCTAGGAGAGTATTGGTCGGTAGTCGAGCCGAGCACGTAAGTCAGGGGTTTGTGGTCGGTGAAGACGACAAAGGAGCGGCCTTCTAGGACGTCTCGGAAGTGATGTATCGCTAGATATACGGCTAGTAGTTCTCTACCGAACTGCTGTGTTAAGAGTCGGTAGGTTGTAGGCGTTTGGAGAAAAACCCTAATGGCTGCCACGTGTCGGCTACCCGTTGCTGTGAAACAGCGCCGACTGCGACGTCCGAGGCGTCAGTACTAAGGGACAGTGGGGCGATCGGATCGTGATGCGCTATGAAAGCTATGTTGGCGATAGCCTCTTTCAGCGACTTAAAAGCAGCGCGTGATGCGGTAGGAAATTCAAATTTCTTGCGTTTCCCTCGGAGGAGGTCCGTATTGGGTTGCGTCAGCAAAGCGCAGTTGGGTATAGATCGACGGTAAAAGTTGACAAGACCATCAAATCGCCTGAGCCGCTTGAAAGAATGAGGCTCGGGGTAGTCGATGATGGCTTGAATTTTATCCTGCAGTGGCACGACGCCTGCAGAAGAGATACGATGGCCCAGGATGTTGACTGAATCGACACCAAACGAACACTTTTCTGCGTTGATCGTCACCCCGTGTTGAGATAAATGATCAAAAAGTGTTCGTACGTGGCGTATGTGCTCTTCTCGTGAAGAGCTTGCGATTAAAATGTCGTCAAGGTACGCGTAAGCGAAGTCTAAACCGCGACAAACTTGGCTGATGAAACGCTGAAAAGTTTCCGCAGCGTTCTTTAGGCCTAATGGCATGCGCAGAAACTCGAACAAACCAAATGGAGTCGTCACGGCAGTTTTAGCGATGTCCGCTTCGGCTACCGGAATTTGGTTGTATGCGCGTACCAAGTCGATTTTGCTGAAGATACTTTTACCCGCCAGACTGGCGGTGAGATCCACTATGCGTGGGATCGGATAGCGATCAGGCGTGGTAACTGTATTCAAGGATCGATAGTCGCCGCAAGGACGCCAGTCCCCCATGACCTTCTTCGGGACTATGTGCAGAGGCGACGCCCATGGGCTGTTGGACGATCTGACGATACCAAGTTGAAGCATGTGGTCAAATTCGGCTCGTGCTGCCCGTAGTTTGTCGGGAGCAAGCCGTCTTGGTCGTGCGCTAACTGGTTGACCGCGCGTAACTATGTGGTGAGCGACCTCTGTCGTGACTGGTTGAAGCTCTGCAGCCGGTCGAATCAGTCGCGGGTATTCGGACAGGAGGCTCAAGTAGTCGGACGGTGCGTCTGCGATCCGAGATACAGGGCTGATTATCGGGGCATCTGAAATGACACCATCAACACCCAGTTTCGTACGGTCGTCTAAAAGTCTGTGGCGACCAGCATCAACAAGCAACCCAAAATGTCGGAGGAAGTCGATACCCATAATTGCGAATGGTACAGACGCAACCACGAAGACCCACTGAAAATCTCGGCGAAGACTGAGGTCTAGGTTCATCATGCGCTGACCGAATGAAGCTATCGGAGAACCGTTGGCCGCACGCAAATTGTACGTAGGCTTCGAGTGCTTGTCGCTAGCGGTCGCTGGGATGACGCTGACTTCCGCTTCCGTGTCCATGAGGAAGGTGATAAAAGAACGTCGATCCTTAACGTAAAACAGTCGGTTTGCTTGGTTATTGAATGATACGTTTGTAGTGATAGTATGCGGGCTATTCGTTTTCCATGAAGCAGCTGGGTCGTGCCTAATGCAGGGAGCCCGACAACGTCTAGCTCTTCCACCGTATTGGCGTTGATACCAACATACTTCTTCGACGGGCTTGACATTATCTGACTGAGAACTTGTAAGGAAAATGTGGCGCTTTCGTGCCGACCGTGACGTACTCGGTGCAGGCACAGACGAGCCGCAATGAACGGTAGCCAAAACGTGGTCAGCATTTGACCGTGGCACCCGCTGCTTCGAAGCCTTCATTGCTGCTATCCTGCTGCGAAGTAGCGCAATTTCCTCGCCTTTAGAGTCAGATCGGTCTAGCGACTGGGAACAAACATGGGATTCGGTTTTCTTCGGTGAGAATACGTCGCCGGAGTTACTGGTCGTCTGCTGCGGAAAGCGTTCGAACGCAGCGTCTGCCTTGGTAGCTAAGTCTTTCAAGGGTGCAACAATAAACATGGACAGCATTACCGGCAATGGCTCTGGGAGACGTGCAAACCACAGCACCTTTATCCCTTCTTCGCTCAAGAATAATGGACCAGCGTTGCGCTGAAGTTCGCGGAGCAATGCCGACGGCTTGCGATCTCCAAGCTTGAGACCATTGAGCTGCTCAAATCGTGTTCGTGCGCTGGGTCGTAAATCTTTCAAAATCGCTTGCTTCATCGTTTCATACTTTGCGTCATTTGATGGGCAGAGTAGAATGTCCTCAATCAGCGTCACAACCGACGGAGGAAGGCGTGGGGTGAGCTGATTGTACCTTGGACGGTCCGCCGTTATGCCCTTATTTTCTAGTTCGATCTCGAATATCTTAAACCAAACTGTTGGACTGGGTTCCATGAAAAGTGGAACGGCCAAAATAAGCATGGTTACGCTGTAAAACGACTCAGATGCCACTCTCAAAATGTGAGTCGAAAGGTAGAGAAGGAACAAAATACGATGAAAGCACTAAAAGTACGCAAGAAACAAATGAATATAGGTACATAATCGAGAAAAAGGAACGAACTCACCAAAAATGCAAACGAGAAAAAATTTTGAATTCGCGCGTGCGAATCAGGGTTACCAATTTGTAGGACTAGTTAATACTAGTCCGAGACGATGCGCGGAATTAAGCGCGGATATCAGTAGGCAATTGGAGTCGGACACAGCGGACTGTATTCGATGGGCTACAACAAGAAACGGACGGATGAAGCGAGGCAAGGGCGTACACGTGAGCGTGGGGACTTACAAGGCGGTTGTGTGTCGAGCCGGTTGTAAGATTAAAACAAGGAGGAGTAATGTACAATCGGTCAACAAGTAAATTGTACATGAAAGAGAAGAGTTATCTTTTTGGGCGCTACAGAGCCTAGTTTTTCACGGCTGACGTCTTGAGCATCTCGTTACCGAGAAACGTGAGCGACGGTTGGCACAGCGAAAAGGTATTCAACGTTAAATTTGGGGACCCACTGTGTGGTTAGGTAGCGAAACATCACTACTATCGAGACTTCAATGCACTTTGAGATAAACCCTCATTTTAATGGCGAGATCCGTATACAAAATAAACATGTTGGTGGTTCTGCTCGCAAAAATGCACACCGCGGCCGCGGATTGGTCCTGGTTTGGTCGCATCAGGTGGCAAAATTCTGAGCTCACCTGGAACTAGGAAGCTAGTGGTTCAGCGTTGACGCCCTTAAAACCACGCTAGTGAGATCCGCGAGCAACGCATGGCACAGAGGAAAGGAAGTCAAAGTTGAAGTATGGAATCCGCAAGTGGTTAGATAGCGACACTCATCCTCCATTAAGACCTCGGTAGATTTGTGGTAAACCTCGGTCTTTCTGATCAAATGCACAGCATCTGATTCGGAAATATGGGGTGCTACTTTTCTCAACGCTGACGCACCATGACCGCAGGTTAGTCCTGCTTTGAACTCATAAGGTGTCGGTGGCCGGAGCTGCGTTAGAAATAGAATCCTATAAGCTAAAGGCTAACGCCGGGAGACCAAGATTCAGAAATTCGCGCTCAATGCTTGGCACAGCGTAAAGGATTTCAACGTTGAATTTGGTGAAGCTGCTGCGTGGTTGGGTTGCGACAGGCAACATTTGATGAGACGACTGTTCAAATTGATGTAAACCTCGGGCATTCCGATTGCGAAAACCGTATCTGAAATGGAAATATTTGGGTTCTGCGCCGCTCAACGCTGGCATGCCGCGACCACATGTTCGTACGAATTTGGAATAATCAGCTGTCGGTAACCTGAGCTGGGGTGGAACTCAGCCCAGTAGGACTGGTCTAACCGTGCACACTAGGCTACTGACATTCGCGAGCAAAGCATTTCATAGTGGAATTCAAGGTTGAATATAATGAACTCGTTGTGTGGTTCGTTTTCGATACGCCACCTATGTGGAGACCCCAGTTCATTTAAGGTATACCTTGGCATTCCCATCGGGTGCACCATGTCCGAAATGAAAATATTTGGTTTTGTGCCCTAAACGTCGGCACAGCACGACTGCGCTTTCTTCTGATTTGGAATCATTAGGTGGAGATAGCCGGAGCCAGGTAGGGACTCAGAACTAGTAGTTCTCGGCTGACACCCTGAAGACTACGCTACCAAGAGCTGCGCGCTAAGCTCGGCAGAGCTTTAAAAAACGTTATACTTGGGGAACCCTCTGTTTGGTTTGTTTGCGCCTAGCAAGCTCTAAAAAGACCTCGGTTCACGTTAAGCCGAACCTCAGGCACTCCAATCGCAAAGACCATGTCCGAAACGGAACTATTTAGGTACTGCTCCTCCAAACACTGGCAAACCACCACCACAGTTCGTCTTGGAATGTAAATATTGGGCAAAGACAGCTTGGGCTGGGGTAGACCACAGGACTTAGTCGTGTACGACTGACGCCCTTTACACTATGCTGCTGAAATCCGCGAGCAAAGTTTGGCACAGCAGAAAGAAATTCAAAGTAAAATGTATGTACCCCGCTGGGTGGTTGTGCTGCGACATGCAACCACCATTTGAGACCTCGGTTAACTTTGAGGTAAACCTCAGTCACGACGACTGAATGGTTTGTTTCGCACTCGACTAGGTGCAACTTTGTGGGATTTGTACAGACTTGTAATGCTTGGTTACTGGAAGATTATGCCCTTGGGATTGATGAAACACAAGGTTGAAAAAAGCACAGTGGAATGGAAGCTACCATTCCACATGCTGAGAACCACCGGGTGAGGAGTGCGTCACCCAATCAGTTGAAAAGCGCGTCTCGTAAGCATAAGTGTGGGTATATCTTTGACTGCCTAGATATAAAGTGGTAGCCACTGCTTGAGTGAATCAACAAACTTATCTATTAAGACGGCTCACTTTCTGCTTCGCTCTGATTTTCTAACATTTATCCATCTTTAACAGACCACCCTGCTTCAGTTGTGAATTTTATAACCCTAAACGTCTGATGAGATTTATCGAAAAGCGTTTTCTTCGCAACCTTGTGTTTTGTCAATTCTCGTTCAGCTTGCATTTTGTCTACCTCAAACTCTCATTCTACCTTGATATACTTCATCTTGCTGATCATCCATAATTGCTTTGGCCCTAGCTTAGACCCTAATTTTTTCGTTACTCCCTATTTTACTATTATTCTTCTTTGAGTCCTGACTGGCATCTTTGCCACAAGGTGACAGTGGTTACAGGGTCTAAACCGATTTACGTAATGTAAATAAAACGCTCAAAACCGGGTAAAACCGCAACTGGCACGCCTATGTCATGCTTCGTTGTGGTGGTGGACTTACTTACTTCCAGACGATTAGAAAGGACGGAACTGCAAGAAGATTTATCGAAGATGAAGATGACCAATACCATGGTAGAGCCACTCTCTGAGTGGTTAGTAGCAATTTCAAACCTGGTTCTGCCCGAAAACGTAATTGTTTAGGCTTATGCGCATAATGCCGGGAGGTATCTCAATACAGTAAGGACCGAGTTCCTAGGACGGATAAAGTGCTTAACATGTGTATTCGTTTTTCACATACCAGACCGCCTTAAAGTACACACGATTAGAAAGATATTAATGAACATATGCGGCCTGGAACCCATGCTAATAATTTGTACTCGACTGAAGCAAAGGGCTATTAGAAACCAATGTCCCCTGCTATTCAAATTGGATACAGAGCATTCAGCTCACAAATTCTTGTCTTACCATAACGCCATCCGGTTGCGCACAACGTTTCTCTACTTAAAGTTAGGGACTGCAAAGACTGCCATGCAACGTCGCCACGACAAACTAGCTGCGTCTACTGTACCTTTTAAGCAATGCCCAGAAAAACTCTTGACTCTCCGCAGGCTGTTATCACCCCAACCGCTGCCTGCACCATTGACTTAGATATCTCAAATGATGGGAGTCCAGATAACATCAGGCAAATGGTGCAAAACCAAAACATTGTGCAATAACAAAGGGGCTTGAGCTGGAGACCATGAAGCCACAGGACGTCAATAGTCTGGGGAGACAAGTAGCTGTCTCGATGCGGAAACCGGGGCGTGTTTGCCAAACCCTAAGACCCGAAGTGATTATACAGGTTGTCTCCCTGCACTAAGACGGCAACTCGTAGAGACACCCTCTTCACACATAGTAAAGGCAGCTAGCTGCACATTAACATCCGAAGTACCTAAACTCGGCCAACAATAGGCTAGCTTGTCACCCATCCGGAATCGACACCCGCTGGCTCCGCCGAATAAACGACCTCGTGACTGGATTACACCACAATGCTCGCTTGTTAAGGACACGACCTTCCTACTCAGATAGAAATGTCACTGCATTCGGACGCCATGGAGAGAGACGTGACGTTTACTGCCATTGCTTTCAACGTTTTGATGATACCTCATTAGCAGCGTTCATCCGAGCGACCATTGAAGTCAATGGAGTCGCAGCGAAGTCACTAGAGATTGAAAGACGGAGCAAAGGAATAAGTATATCCGAGGCACCAATCAGATAAAGTGATAAAGAAAAATCATTTCTACGGATTATTATGACAAATTATAAAGGGCTGCGGAAATCTACCATGCTGAACAAGTTATACTTCGGGCCACTGAAACGAAGTTGGTTACGTAAGCCCAGAACGTTGGAACAGTTTGCCAAATTAACAGGCGCAAGTTCGATTTGCTATTATCTACAATCTCCAACCTTCATGGTGGGGTGATACCGTGCCACTTGTACAACTTCGTGTCTATCGATACAGTGCTCCCTAGAGCAGAAGGTTCCCTCGAAGGGACAATGCCTAGAAGCTCATCTGAAATGGATGGGTTGCCTATATTCGCGTTAAAAACAACAAGCACGGTTGCCAACTTAAAAGGCAAATGGCCGCCGGGTTCCGGTTAGTGCAACGGGATGTGCAGCACCCGTAAATTTAATGTTCTTAATGAAATATTAATAGATGAGTTTAAGCGCGCAATCTTCGCATTTGACGGATTTGCAGCGAATTCGGTTCAGGTACAGCGGCTGTACAAACGATCCTCTAAATACTTGGTTCCATTTATACTGAGTACTGACAATGAAGCAGTATTACGATTAGTAGGATAACATTGCGAAGACCTGCGCAATGCAACCAAGCTAAAACAGTTTTATTTCGGATAGCCAATCCGATGAAGTGAAGCCTACGTCAACGACTAGTGAAAGGACCCAACTTACCAACCAAGCGCATAGTACGCCCGAGACGAGAACTCCTAGAATTAACATAGCAGCCCATTTTCAACCGCGGGCGCTTCGAAACTGCAACCAAGCTAACCCACCTAGCAGCTCAATGGAACCGATTTATGGTTTGGGCAATAGACAATAAAGTGCTTTTGTGTCCAACGTTCCAGATGCCATCTCGGTTGTTGATTACAAACAAGCATGACTTGCTGTCAACGGCTTTGGGACTAACTATGTACGGTCTGAGAGGATCACTAAAGGTTTCATTAAATTCGTGGCTCCAATCCAGGTCACCGTTAAAGATGAAGCTTATCTGAACAGACTTGCGACAAATTGCGATCAACTGCCCAACGTAACCATGCGTAACTGGCTGTATATGAAACTGCCAAAACGCCGCATGCTACAATCTGCCTTGGTCAATGAGAAAGTAATCAGACTTTCACTGAAAGTAAACAATGCATGCAAGTTTAGCACCCTGGCCGGTAGTGCTTTATGATACCGTTAACAAGACTGCATAAGTACAGACTCCAGTGCACTGGCTTCCTCCTACAGTAGGACGCTAATGGATCAAATATTTAGGCCAACAAACCCAGTTGATACAACCTTACAACAAGTGCCTTTTTAAACCAGGTGGAGATGAGCCGGGACAAGATCCTCCCGAAGCCCAACAAGTCATTACCGAGCAACGCGCTCCTAAGTCAGCTCACCCAGTTCGTGCATCTTCTCCAGATGGCTCAGTAGCTATCATGACCTCTTCGCGCCATCTGGAAAAATAGGAGACCCCAACAGTTCCTTCTCACGCATACTTATCAATGCCAGGTTACTTAGTAATAAGCTGCACGTTTTACGTCCATCGGCCGTCATTACCGCACCGGAAGCGATGTTTGTTTTTTAAACGTGGTCCAAACCACACGATGTTGATTCCCACATACTTCCTGGATATCGGCTGTACATGCAAAGTTGCATACCTAAACGAGGTGTTGGAAGTGTTATCTACATAAAACAAACTTATCCAGCAAGAACGGGAAGCCTTACCCCGTCAGCGACCATGGACTCCGTATGGATAACAATCGTTACCATGAAATCCACAGTATTATCAGGATGCGTTTATAAAGCCCCTGACGCATCACAAGTGGTTGCTAATTTACTCCTGGCAACTTTCGAGCATGCATCAAGCCACCACTGTGAATACTAAATTGACGCAAGAGATTTAAACTTGCCACCTCCGGAATGCTTTCCACCCATAACTCCTACGAAGCATGAAAGTTTACTAGCTAGTGGAGGGTTGGGGGAACATATTTCTGCCCCTACCAGGGGAAGCATATATTGGACTTGGTATTTACTATGGGCATTCCAAAACAGAGTAACAGTAAGCCGGACGTTCTACGGAAGGAAGCCTAGGGTGGTACACTGCTTATCGTACATAAAATGTTCCGTCACTATTCCTGCACTACCAAACGCAATCCAGCTTCACCGGCGGGTGCACTCCTTAAATTGGGCTGCCTACCTACTTCTTAGGTTGACAAATTGAGATTAATTCTTTTTATCCGACTCCATGGAGCAATCTGCTGAAAACTTTTATAGTGAGATTATTTTATGTCTGGACTGTATAGCACCCTATTCCCGTTTAACAAGAAGCCTATCAAGAAACACCCGTCAAACAAATTTGCTTACTAGAATGCGTCAACTGCGGTGCCCCTACGGTAGGAAGTTTAACCTTGCCTACGCCAAGGGGGCAAGTAAAACCGCTACTGCATTGTCAGCCAGAGCTGCGCAAAACCTACAGATCAAGAACGGGCAGCCATGAATAGTTTTAATAGAGCCAAGCAACTCAGCTGGCTTCTGCGTTCTTGCATCGCTTACCAATTGTCAAAGATATCCCACATGCGAACTTGTTGTAGGCAAAGCATTCAACTCCTATTTTAAGGAGCCTCAAGGTTTAGGAACAGGACCAGTCAGAGATGAGCTGCAAGTGACCGCCAGCCATTCAATTCGCATGGCACATTTTAACATCAAATATATCTGCTCTGTGGTTTCGACCAGTAAGCCATCTTCAAAACAGTCCAGATGGCATTCCGTCAATTCCAAATAAGAATGGGGATGGGGATATTCCTATTCACCTCCTGAAGCATTTTATTATCCATACCGCATGGAAAATATCCGTCTGCTTGGAAACCTTCTATAGTCATGCTGTGTCACAAAGGCGGCTCTCTGCGTTGCCAATTTCCACCCGAAGTCTTTTCGGTCCAACACTTTCCTATTTATATTAATGATAGCTACAACAGCTTAAACCACTGTCGCTCATTTCTAACCGCTGCTGATATCAACATCTTCTACGTCTTCCCCTAAGTACAACGACATCAGCACCCGACAGAATATGAGAAGATCTAAGGGCGCTAGAATCATGGTGTCAGAAATGGCAATTACTTTCTCTGCTGTAAAGTCGAGTGTCATGAGGTACAAATGCTTAGTGCTTAGTAGGGCGCTCACGATTAACGGACTTCCTATGCAGCCTCATACAATAGTAAATAACTGGGCCGGCGTTAGTACATGCGTCCTAATTTTTCCGATCAAGTGAAGGTTTAAGTCGCGTAGACTCAGCAATGAAACTTCCACCTAAGCCGCCTCATAAACACTGTCAAAGCACGTCTAGAAAATTACCGGAGTCAAGTCTGCTCGGCCTTGGAGTACTGTGCTTTCATATGTAACTGATTGCATTGTACCTGAAAACGCCCAAAGGCGGTTCACTAAAATGTTTGCCCCACATTAGCAGGCGTTTAGTGCCAGACAGCGGTGTAGTCAGCTGAGACACCAGCTTCTGTGGCTGCGACGTATTGTCCTTAACTTATGCGTCTTGCAAAAACTAATACATAACTTTGTAACATATCCAGCCTGGAGCCGAGAGATGGAGCAGAAGGTAACCTCAGCAACAGGAATAATACTAGTACTCCGCGCAGAGCGAGAAAAACTTACGCTTATGTTTCTTCATAGTTGCATGTTTAAATATTTAAAACAAACTACTAACAAAACTGAGAGGAATTCAGAACGCGGGCTTTCAAGATGGAGATGCAGAGATTCCTTTGCCTGGATAACGCAAAACGGTTATTTAACGTCTGTGCCTCGGTCGATCGTCTTTGTGAGAGCGGGTCGGGTGGAGAACGATCAACCCCGGTGTACTCAGGTGTAATATAGTGCGTTATCCAGATGAAGCAACAGACACATTGGTGTAAGGCAGTTGTGTCATCCTTAGCTAAATATCTGTCATTTTCACCTCTGTAGTCTCGCCTGGAACAATTGCAAGCTAAGTCTAGGAAACAGGGCTAAAAATCAGAGTATATGAGTTACTTCACCAAATTTTATTCTCGCTTGACCCATTTCTAGCTCGTCTGCAGTCACTCAAGTCCAAAGAGCCCGTGTGGCCGTGGTAAGTGCAGCTGCAAAGACGGCCTATTATGTTTCATCTCTACGCCTGTCTACCTTGCTTGCTACCTTACTACAGCGCAACTAGGGCGATATTTGGCGTAACGCACTTTAACAGAGTGGTCACCCTGCATGTGCGCTGAACGTGACCATTCCGGTGACAGGGATTCATTAATCGGCCATCCCTTATTTAACCCAAGTTCACTTTGCTCTAAGGAGCATGTGTAGTAATGATAACCTTAAACTGTAAGGCTTACTTATACCATGCCTATATCTTCAACGCCGGGCTTTGAGCTGGGATCAACTGTGAATCTTGAGAGCTAAGCGGCCCCGGGTTTTAAACTGAACGGTAGTACATCTTTTGCCACAGCAGATTGAGCCACGATTCTTACTTCCAAATCCTATCGTGCCCCATTTGAAAGGCCACCTTCAGTTACATCTCCATAATTTTCACCGTCTTCCTTTTTATGCTTTCCTAAAACCCCAGATCTTTGTCGGCCACGGTATTGTCGTAGAGCACTTTTCCACCTACTTATGGCCCATACTTTCTTAGTATTCGGTTTTGCTATAAATGTTGCTGAGGGCAATGACGACACCATCTGATTTGACAAATTATATACCTATACCATAAATCCGCCACTGTTTTCTTACCACGTTCATAACTATTACTGCCCTTCAAATAGTTTGTCCTGTAGCTTTGCGTAGGTGGACCAAACATGGTAACCTCATATTTTGCGATACTTTCCGCAACTGGGACTCGAGTAGGCGCACAACTCTGCTGATAGTCCTTGGTGTCCATCTCTCATCTGCTCTTAGCAGCGTCCATCGAAACCCCTTGGCATTATTCAACGCAACTCCACTCTTTTAATCCCATACTTATTTGCTAACTGTTGTACTGCTGCTAGCTGCCTTACGTGAATTCAACTGCCTGACTTCTCAGTCACGCGCCCAGCCAAACGAAGGAATACAAGAGGCCAGAACTCAGTAGACAGAGAGTATACCTACACAATAGGTTAGTTCTATTTGTTAGTAACCAAAACCTGCTAATTTAGGAAAGCGAGATTGCTCACTTTACTGCGTCTGGTTTTCCAGCCAGTGTGAGCGTGTTCCACTCCACGGGTTAATCATATTGACGAAGCAGTTTGATTCCTTTGACGCAGGCTGGTATTTGCTGGTCAATTAATTCTTACTCGATTCTAGAATTCAACTCCGCGTGCGTCTCAGTTACCTCCCTTTTCAAATTGAGTCGGCTTGCAGACCTATTGAACTTGATCGTCTTCGTATGTTTCAGCATGGGGATAAGTTTGCAACCATTGTGGTCTTCTCCGCTTTCAACCCGGCCTGCATTGTGCATTTGGTGGTTGCGGCATTTGTTTTGTCTCATCCGGTTTCTGACCCTTAACCTCTCTAGCAGAATGTCTCAATGCAAAGCTGGTGGTTGGTGGGGACTTTTGGTTTTCCCATGATTTGATCTCAACCAACTGATGTGCCTAACACACCTCATACGTCCAACCATCACCTCGTAGATAACTGTCCTTCCTGCCGAAAACAGTTCCACTCGACCACTCCTTCGACCTACGAAAATCCCGGGCATAAACCGTGTCACCAACAGTGAAGTTACGCAGCTTGACTTTGTGATCGTCCTCCAGGTGACTACTGCTTTTCTATTCTCCTTGGTAAAGGACTATCGAACAACATCCTGATCGTTCTTGCATATAGTACTTCTGTAGGGGATATTTCATCCGGGGCGTCTGGGTTCGGAGCGTTCCGATACATGAATAGGAAAGATGGAGTTTCATCATGTGAAGCCGGTCTCTGCCCTGCTTTACAGGGTGCACGTTTGAACGCACCCACGAACCTTTCCGTTTGTCCGGTTGCTTGCCGATGAAATGTTGGTGAGAACATTTGCTGTATCCCATTTTCTATGCACCATTTGCGGCAAGAAGTTGAGGTAACTTGTTTTTATTTTTCTGTCACTAACACCTCTGGCAGGCCGAAGTATCGGAACAGCTTCTCCAGCTCATTGGCAGTGTACCGTGCAGATTGTTCACCGGAATCACATCGGGCCACTTGGTGAATGAGTCGACCAAGCGCGATAACATTGGCCATTGATTGGTCCTGCATATTTGAAATGTATTCGTTGCCACTGTTTCTCTGCTTTAGACCAAAGCTGCCAAGGACACTTGGAAGGGGCCTTTGCTCTAAGTTGACAAGACTCCCACAGTTAGCAAAATGTTTCAATTTCCGAATCCATTTCTGGCTAGCAAACAAAACTGCGTGGTAAAGCTTTCATGCAGCTGGTGCCAGGACGCCCCATGTGGAACGGCTGGAATATTTGCATCTGTAATTTCTTTAGCACCACCACTCAATTTCCAACATTAGACAATTGTCCACGACTGAGTGATCCACCTCGATTGTATAACGGCCGCAACTCAACAGGTATGTCTCCCTTTGTCAAACATGTTCGTACGCGCTGCATCGCTTTCTCTAAGATTCTGCCCCGTGATGTTTCTATACGGATGGGTTCGGCTGTTACTGACAGTGTTCTCACCTTCTCAGCCATGATTCCTTGGACTTCTGATTCCAATCTGATGGCTGCCATCACACAAACGTCGTTCTCATTTGGGTGTGAATTGTATGAGGAGACAGTGCATCAACTTGACCCATCAGTTGCGTAGGTTTATACTGCATACTAAAGTCGTACGCCAATAGTATAATCGCTTATTGTGCAATCGGTTTGCCGTCAAAACGAATTCCTAGCTTTGACACGAATATCGAAAAAGGGGCTTGCGTTTAATCAGGATGGTTAAACCTCTGCCATACAGCAACTTATGTAACCGTTTCATTGCGAAAACGATCGCGAGCGCTTACTTCACTACCTGGCTATGGTTCTTTACAACTGCCATTAATGACCTGCTGATTGCGTGATATCATTCTCACAACCACGCGGAAAACCGTGGGAGACAACTGCACTGACACCACACTTAATAGCCTCCGTAGGAACGACAATTTTAAAATTCGGATTGCAGTGAGTCGAGAGTAGTTCAGCAGTGAGGAATGCCTTAACTGCATTAAAAAACTGCTGGTTCTACTTCCTTTCTTAGCAACTTTTGTCTTTTGTTATTAGCTGGTTCAGCGGGCATCTGGTTTGATAAAAGCTTGGCAGGAATACGCTAAAATGGCTAACGAGCCTAAGGAACAAATGGAGCTCTGCAATGTCTTCTGGGGCTTTATCGTTTTGATGGCTTCAATATTGGCGGGATCCTGGCGCCGGCCATGTTTGTCCATGATAAACCCAAGTAAGTTAACACTTACTAATAGGAACGCTAATAGGAACTACTAGGAATATTTTAGCCTGTACTCAAAATCCAGCTGCTTGGAGACGCGAAAGCCCTCTCCCAAGTGTCTGTATCAAGTTTTGCGGATCTGGGCCCATAATCAACGCATCGTTCAGGTACACTGCGGCATTTGGTGTATCTCTCAGCGGGGTCTCCATTACTTCTTGAAGAATGGCCAATGCGGTTTTCACTCCGAACGGCAGCCGGTTGCACTGAAAAGTCCGAGGTGTGTATTTACTCGTAGTAATGGTCTGGTCTGATGGGCAACTGGGATTTGCAGATACGCAGCAGCTAGTTTGAGGTGTGCGAAACATTTCCCCCATTGAGTTTGCTGAACAAGTCTTCTGGTACCGGCAGGTGATATTGACGAGCTTCCAACACATAATTCAAACCCATCAAGAAATCGGCACAAATACGGAAGTTTCTATTTTCTTTCTTTACCACTACGATAAGTGCTGTCTATTCTGAATAGTGTACTCGTTCGATTATCCCTTCAGATTGTAGTCGGTTCAACTCGGCTTCCACTAAGCACTGGGTTGCGTATGGAACTGGGGTCTTGGTCTAAAGTCCGGCTTGGCGTCTGGGTTATGGTTCAATGCGACAGTACCTAGGTTGCAGCATCCGAAACCAAGTAAGAACAACGCATCATGACGTTGTTCTTCTCGATACTGCGACTTTGAAACATCGGGCTTGAAATAGACGATTGCGACAGCAGATTGGCTTGCGGTGGCTGACCTACACTGTTCACTGATTGATCAATCAGTCTCAGTTCATCCATCCAGTCGAGCCCAAACCAATCTAACCCCTGTTGGTCTTTCATGAAACATGCCGCCTGGATTTGTTTATCGCTGAAGTCTACCTAACAATTCAGTTCACCAAGCAAATTTAATGTACCTCCTGAAACATTCTGTGCCGTGTGGCCCGTTTGTATGTCGGTCGCCCCAGCATTCACCAATTGTCGCGAGATATCAGGGTGATATCTGAAGACGTGTCGGTTTGTAACTAGCTTTGGAAGCCGTTGTTTTTTACAGTTGTGTATTTACGTTTGCTTGCTCCGTTAACTATGAAAGTCGCGGTGACAGATCTAGTCAAATTGGGACGCCTGAACGATGTGACACTGTTATGCATCTTTTTGGCTAAAATTGGACGACACGCCAGACCACATGACTCCTTATGCCCACTGCTGCCACAACGGTTACAAGTGTGAGGTTTGAATGGGCGCTCTCGGACAAAATACTACTACAAAAGCAACCTACAGTGGGCGGTTTAGTATGCGGCGAATTCAAGTGGGAAGCTTCCTTTTGAGGAATACGGATGACTGAACAGATAATATGTTGATCCTACTGATTGGACCACTGCTCAATCATTACGGTCTCCTGCTTCAGATTCGTCATGTGTTGGTACTCACTGGCCACTTGTTGCAGTTCGACATCCCGATACTGCTCAACGTTGGCGTTTTTGTTTGCTTGTAGGCCACAAACGTATATGAGACATTTAAACTGACAATGGACAATGGACAATGGTTTATTACGGGTAAAAGAGCATCGCTTAACAAGTCCCGTGGGATGGAAATTATTGCAAAAATCAATTGCATAATAAAGTGAAAAGCGTTGTGGTGGACTCACCATAGACTTATGTGGAATAGCGGAGATGTTCGCATATTAAACGTATAAATCCATAAATCCATTGGTTAGGCGTTTGGCAAGAAACCGTTTGATTGCGTTTTGTAGCCCCTGGCTAACAAGTCACAAAATGAAATGTAACTGAGACAATGCATCGTCAACACGTTTTTAAATACCGCCATATTGGGAGCAGAGACAACATAATTAGGGAGAGCGTTCCAAGGCTGGCACACGCGAAGAAAAAAAATTTTCTACGGCATTCAAGCCGGCTATAATGAATTGTCAGTTTCAGAGGGTGACCTCTCAGCTTAGTGTTGTGGTTCAATTCCAGCAGCGGACGGCAAATGGGGTTTGGGTTCTTCAGAATCTGGTAAACCATTATGAGGTCCCCCGCAAAAGCCGATATCGACTACTGTACATTCTTAGAGATTTCAGTCTAAGCTGCTAGGGCAGATGAAAGAGGCCCCCGACGTTCTTGGTTGCCCGTCGTTGAGGAGTCTCGAGAGCAACGAGATCCTGTTTCTACCACGGCTGCCACGCCTGAATAGCGTATTCCAAGTGGGGTCACACGTAGGCCTTAAGCCTTTGGGGAAAGATTGAGGGTTCAAACCGACCGAAGACTCTACGAAGAAGGCCGAAGTGTTGATTTCCGGTTCTCCTCGCCTTCTCTGCTTGTTTTGAACACCCGAGATCTTCCTGTACCAAAACACCCAGGTCACGCTCCCGAGAAACCTTCGCCAAGGTGTGGTCTCCAATCTTGTAAGCGCTCACCGGCTGGTGACGCAGATGCATCACTTTGCACTTAGCCATGTTTAATTGAAGCTTGTTCCTCTTTGTCCCTTCGTAAATGCAATCTAGATCATGTTGGAGCAGATCCTGATCTGCCTTGTTACTAATCGCCCGCCATACCTTGACGTCATCGGCGAAAAGCAGAAAGTTTGAGGAGATGACTATTGCCAGGTCGTTGATAAACACCAGGAATAAACGCGGTCCCAGCACTGAGCCTTGCGGGACACCACATTCCACCTCAATTGGGTTGGAAAGTGATCCCTTAACACGTACTTGGAGTTTTCGTTGGTAAAGGAAGTTGCCAATCCAACCAAGTACAGGATCTCCGATTCCGTAACTTTGTAGTCTTTAAAGTAGGATGCGGCGATCAAGGCGGTCGAAAGCTTTGGAGAAGTCCAGATAGATGACATCGACTCCGACCCCATCATCGGCCACTTCCGTCCAACAACCTTATGCAATAAGTAGGTTGGTGGTGCATGACCGGTGTTGACGGAAGCCATGTCACTCCGGGACCAAGATGTTGCACTTTTCCAGGTAGTCCATTAAAGCTTAGCGAATATTGTTTCCATCACCTTCGCGAGTACTGGGAGGAGAGTCACTGGAAGATAGTTAGCAGGATCTGAACGGCTACCGCCTTTAAAAATTAGGGTAATAATGCCACTCTTCCACGTAGTGGTGACTTGTTGTTCAACAAAGCACCTTTGAAAGAACTGTGACAGTGCTTCAGCTGGTCGACATATCTGAATTGTCGGCTGATTGCGACGAACAAAAATACTTACCAAAATCCTTCCATTCATAAGTAATAAGTTACTTTGCCCTCACGGACAAGTGCGGTGCAATGGTTGCGATGGGCCAGGAAATTTCCCTGAGTCGGGGTTAAGCTTGCAGGCACGCCATGCTGCATCCCTTATCGCCAGGCATTTTCGAGTCCTACCCCTTATAATTGAAGGCATTTTCGCGGGACGACGGGATTTGGTCTCTGATGCTTTGTTGACGATGTCGCTGAACTTATTAACGAACTCTGCCCAAACGTTGTCAAGGGGACTTTTGTTCGAGAATTCCCAAGCAGCTGCGTCGGCGAGTTCTTTCGGTACGTGGTAGCGTGTGATTGTATGAGTTAGTTCCGAGTGTTCAGCTGGATACTCTGCATAACACACATAGTCAAAAGTTATTACTACTTGGTCACTTAGACCTAATGGACTATCCATCAATTACTTGTCAATACTGAGCTCTTCATTTGTGAGCACAAGGTCCAATATGGACGGTTTGTTTGCTATCCTGAATCTAGTGGGTGTAGTGACATGATTGTACAAAGGAATATTATCGATCCGTTCCTGCAAGTCTGCTTTGTACTACTCTTTGGGCGATGCCGAAACCTCCAGATTGTGTAGCTTGAAGTCCCCGGAGATGATAGTGTGGCTGTAGCTAGTGCGTGTTACTCTGTTTAGGCCACAGATCAAGCAGGAATCCATTTCCAGTGTGGACGTGGGGGGCGGTAAACGATAGCTATGAGACATGTATCGTTGTGTCTCAGTCGGAGACGTCACCAGGGTGAGTTGGTAACGTGTGTTTCCAGATCACCAACATTGTAGATTGCTGCGGTAGTAGAGTAGGACCCCACCTCCTCTGCTGGGGCGGTCGTTCTGGATGAGTGACATTCCGGCTATCTCAACCTCAGCATCAGTCACCTCTTGATGCAGCCAAATTTCGGTGATAGAAATTAGGTCCCAAGCATTCGCAACCTGACGTAGACGAAGTTCGTTAACTTTACTGAGGAGCTCTTGGGCGTTGGTGTACATACATGAAAGTTTCTCAGATTTAATCAATGTTTCGGAGGTTGTACAACTCATACGTGAAGTTTCGCCGACCAGTGAGTGGCCGGCGACTGTATGGGTGGATGAAGCAAATGAGTTTACGCAGGCCGTTAAAGGGTCGACGACTAATCGTTTTTTGGTTGGGTTGCATACTCTCGAGAAGTATTCGATATATAAGCAGGTATCAGATGCTCCGAATCCCGGTGTTTGCTCGTGCTCTGCTGTGCCCCTCCAGATAGTATGGCTACGCTTGAAGCCGTCCCCGAGTCGGGTCCTGCAGCTGGCGTTTTCGCTAAGAGTTGGGCCTCTACTGAATTGTCATTAAAAGGTGTTGGTGTTCTTGCTGCTTTCAGACGACTTTCCTTTGGCAATCTGCAACGGGATTTAATCCAGTTCGCTAGTAGGGTTACTGCTATTTGTTCTGACTCTAACACAAGTTTTAAGAGCCTGGGACCGCATCCTTTATAGTTTGGTGATATGGGGATCCTTGTCAACGAGGTGACCACCACATTTTCGAGAGAAAGTACCTCCCGGATGTAGTGCCATTGCTTGCGGTCATGCATCTAAGCATCGTCGGAAGAGGAGTCAGTAAGCTCAGGAGCACCGTGAACAATCACTGTTTTGTTAGCTTTACTTATTCTGTACCTATCTTTGTTAGCGGGATCCCCTGAAGGTTCTTTCCACGGGATTTCGGGTAAAATGCGCACTCCACTTGAGTCGTTGCGGAGACGATTCGCGGACAGCAGAACAGCCTCAGTCTCGTCCGACGAGTTTAGTGTTACCCAAAGTAACCGGGGTTCGCCGTAGTGCAACGCGTTTGGGTGGCGCGAGATTCTTTTTAATGTCGTAGGATTAGCATGGACTCCGATCGACGTACAGATGGAACCCCACTGATTTCGATCGTCCGTCAACTTACCTTTAAGTGTATTGGATTTGGATTCGGGGACATTAGTGCATACAATGTTTAGGACACCATGGTTGCGCCTGGTGGTTACTGGTATTGGATTTCGAGGCTTAGTTTCTGGTGTTTTTGTTGAATTTGTGAATGGCCTTGGTGTGTGCTATCCGTGCTGCGGCAGTTTTGTTTTCTCTAGTTCGGGCACAAAGGTTACCGGTGCTCTTTCCGGTGTTTGCTTGGCAGCAACCGATGCGTACGTTGCCGGGTTGTTCGCTATGGCTGGTTGCCTGTAGATTACAGTCTCGAGTGTGGTGAACCGACTACTAGGTGCAGCACACAGTACAGAAGTTGAGGCAGGCGCGCTGCAGGCACCGTTTTTACTCATAGGAGGGAGGGAGAATGGAGTTGATACTGCTGGAGGCTGAGTCGTTGGGGTTGGGTTGGGACGCCTGGCTCGCTTCTTCGACCTGACTAATAAGTGTTATTTTCGCTCACAAGTGCAGGTCCGTTTCCTCCCATGGGTGTAACTCTGGCGCTCACCAGTTGCTCGACCGCTTCGGTTAGTCTTTAACACCTCTTCAGTAGCACAGATAGACAGCTAACAAATGGAATAGACTTGCATACTTGGCAGAACCAAGGCGACTCTGCGGTGTTTGCTTCCGTCGACTTCTTCCCAAGGCAGGTAGTGTGATAGGTTTTCAAGACCATGGTACACACCAGACCATTTTTCACCACTTTAGCACATGATTCGCATTTGCTTTTCATACGAGACGTTCTCAGTAAGGATAGGAAGTGGATGGAGATACTGACGCACAGCTGCGTGGCGATCGGCGCTGGTTTGAGGTCAGCAGGTCCAGGCGATGTGCGTGCTATAGATCCAGACGGGTAGACAGCGATGCGAGACAAAGCGACTGAGGCAATGCAAGGTGACTTGGAAAATACTGTCCAGTGACGACAGTGGCAGTTCCAAACGCAGAGCAAATTGACGACTATCGCTTTGTAGAGCGACTTGAAGGAATGGTAGTAAGCTGAGCGGGTGACTCTCAAAAAGATCTTTAAAATAAGACCACAAGAGTTCTTATGCGACGAGAGGAAAAATAAAACATCCGATAAGCTTCAAATACGGTTGACTTCGAAGTGCCAAGAGCACAGTTTGTTGGTGATCCGTGAACAGTGGTAGGAGGAGCTCGCGGAGCCAAATTGAATGATGGTACGTAGGTCTCTCTGAGAATAAATCCATAGATTTGGAGGCGAATAACGCAGGAGGACGGCTATTTGCGACGACACTGTGTAGTTGTGACGACTTACACTCTCGATTCACACGGCTGGCATAGTCGATTTAGCCGTCGGCTTCATTTTTGTTATTGGTAGACACGTGTATCGAAGGTTAAACAGGGATGCCTACTCTCAGAACATTTGCGGCAAGACTGCGACCACTTCATCTAATGAACAATCGGTACTCTAGTTAAATAAGGTGAAATTGGTGTACTTCTCGTGGTCGGCAGCACCCAGCTTCCGCAGCATTAGTCAAATCTTCTTCTACGCTGGAAGGTTGGCGAAATCAACGCGGAATATGTCTTTCTACTTGTGGATCCAAGAAACAAGTGTTAGGCTGGCATCAGCTTTATAATGGAACTCACTGACCTGCTGAGTCAGGGTTTCTGGTGAGGAAGCACTTTCACTTGTCCCTAACCCTAAGCTCGACTGCAACGTTAGCTTCTGAGTTAAGATCTCAATAATCTTTGCCTGGGATGCTTCAAAATGCGCCTGTTGTTATTGCAAATTCATCTGCAGTTGTTCATAACGGATTGTCATTTCTGGGTTTGGTTGACCTCCGTCGCCACTGTTAAAACGCTTATCCTTTCCCTGTACTCTATGCCACTGAAAACAATTGTACCGCTGCTAACTGCCTTACGTGAATTCCACTGCCTGACTTCTCAGTCACGCGACCAGCCAAACGAAGGAATACAAGAGGCCAGAACTCAGTAGACAGAGTGTATACCTACACAATAGGTTAGTTCTATTTATTAGTAACCAAACCTGCTAATTTAGGAAATCGAGGTTGCTCACTATACTGCGTCTGGTTTTCCAGCCAGTGTGAGCGTGTTCCACTCCACGGGTTAATCATATTGACGAAGCAGTTCGATTCCTTTGACGCGGGCTGGTATTTGCTGGTCGGTTAATTCTTACTCGATTCCCAAATTTAGCTAGGCTTGCGTCTATATTACATAGAAGTACGTTTCATATTCATTGCTGAAACCTATCGACAAGTGCAGGTTGTTGCAATGGGAAGTTAACTCGGTCCCACCCTGTCATGTAATTACATGTCAATAGTTGTAGCTCGTTGTGACCTACACCTTGATTTGACGTGCCTTTACGAGCGATACATTGCTCTCAAAATCAGTGCGGTCTTCTCGAGGGGTGGAACAACGCACACCCGAACGCATATTATAGATGTTAGGGAACAACACTGTCTACCTACTTTGGACGTACTCTTGACTAGTACTAACGAGGGATGCAGACGGCGCTCTGTCTACCGAAAAGCCACTTCGACTTGACTTTACGAATACTTCAGCAGCTCCCCACCGGGCAGGTACAAACGTTCCTTTGTCAGGATGCTTTTGCAACGCGCTCGTAGAATAAGCAGTCTTGCATGTGTCGAGTATAACATACAGTCCAGAAAACAGACTTTAGAGGCAATAGCTACCCAACGGCGTTTATTAAGTTTCACCGTGGCATGACGGAAGAGGACAATCAGACGCCCCATACCGTGTCAAATATGCCCGCCTGCATCCAACTGGTATTCACGAAATGTGACGTGGCTGCGCAAATCAAATGGCTTTTTGCCACAGCAATTTGACATAGAGTGCTGCAAAACCGTGCCCAACTTACACAACTGGTAAATTATCAACGCCTTCGTTTAAGCCTACGAGGTCGGGCGCTGCCACAACATCTTGCATTTGCAATTTTGTCTGTAGCTGTGGAGCAATTACCTTGGCAAAACGGAATAAGGTGTGCCCAAGCAAACCGGTGTGCCCATTCTGTATTTGGTCGCTACAATTGCCGTAACACAGTGGCAAAGAAACGAGTCATAATCCAAATTGCCGGCCTTAGCGACAGTCAGACATCTACTTGGAACGGGGCATCAAACTGCCTTTAACTTACTTTCTACGGTTATCTACCGTAATAAAAAGACCAAGGTACTCAAGCTTGCGGATGCTGTGGTAATTATTCACAGTCGTCTGGACCTATGTGTGCAAAACAGCTGACTTTCACCCACAAGCTTTCTTGAAGATAGTGACAATTTACCGAAACGTCGTGATTCAGTTGGAGTTCTTGCCTTTATGTTTCTTTCTGTCCCATGCCGACATCAGTCAAATGATTGATTTCCCTTTACGTGAGCGTTAAAAGTTGTTCGTTTGCATGTGAGCAGCAAGCGCAAAAGGATATCATCGTGCTACACCCGTCTTTAGACCGTTACAGCAAACCCAGTGTATCGACACCATTGATAGAAAACGCGTAGGTTAAGGGTGCGTTTGCTGCTAACCGATAGCAAACACACGTAAGGAACTAGCTAAGTACGTAGCAATAGCGAAATTGAAAGCAGCTAATATGAAGTTATATTGAACTTGCTAAACGTACTGGGGTGAAAGTCAGTAGAAGTAAGGAAGTTGTTTTGCTGGCGTCACCACTATAAAAGTGCAAGCATAGGCACAAGCATTTCAACGAGTGACAGTCAGGGATCCCGGAGAGCAATATAACCGGGTACACAACAACTTTTTCCCGTTAGGAGGATAAGAAAAAGACGGCGCCGATATAACTGTAAGTAAGCTACATGGAGTTGAGGATGCATGTGAAGAAGAACATAAGACTGGACACGAATCCAAAATAACGTGTGTGCAAAGTGTACCTTACCCCGTCTTCTTGATATTTAGCAGTATTTATTTGATTGTGATTAAAGTAAATCATCTGCGCGCGGTTAGAACGGGCTCCTCGAACTGCAAAAATGCAGCCTGTTTCCAAAAAGGCTTACAGGACCATTCTTGCACTGCAGGAACGACGGTAAACCTAGAAATTTTACCTTACTGCCGCGGCCCGATTCTCGTTCAAAAGTATCATCTTCCCAAAAAGCAATCCTGGAATTTTCCTCAGCAGTATGCCGACAGACCTTTAAGCACTAACCCAGTCGTAAAATTTTGGCTGTTGATTGGGTACGGGAACGGCAGTGAAGCAGCCTGCAAGTAAACCGATGGCGGCCTTGGCTGCTCTGAGGGCTGTGTCGATAATGTAGAATTCAACGTTAGTGGGATAATGTCCGGTTTTAGGATTCACGACAGAGGCGAAACATAGGATGCAGGATAGAAACAAGTAAGCTTGTTGTGTGTTTGTAACCTACTTTGGAATTTTTACAAAACTTTTACAAAAAGTTAGCATAGAAAACGCACAATTACCACCAGAAACGAAAAACAATAATTTCGAAGGATATAACGAACTTTCATAAAATAACAAAAGCTTTAATTAAGCAAATTATTTCGGAGTAAAGCAATGTGACAGACAACACTCAGGTGACCAAATTAATATCAAATGAGTGTTGGGTTGGGAGTTTACTTCTGTAAACTCTCACTAGACCCAAACGTTACCTTGTAGAGTTTAGGTGTTGCTAGCGTCAATGCAGGTCGAACATTGTCTTCTAGATATTTTAAGCAGCTAGTCTACTGATCAGGTTTAAAATTTAGATAGGATGCAAGGTAAAAATAGAAGTGCAAGATGATAGCTAACGTGGTAGTCTAAGGGCGCTGTACCATCGTTCCTTAGCTAAGAAATTAGTAACGGACGAATAGGCCAATTTCGCACCCACAGTTCGGCCAACAGACGACGGATGTGGATAGCCGCAGTAACAGATAGAAGCTGCTTGCGGAATGTTCAATAGTACGTATATAATGTAACCGGAATCGTAAGACCTAATAAAGCTGTTTAAAGATTTCATCTTGCCTTCGTAGAACCAGACCGGAACGTGCTGTCAAATACTAGGCCATAAGAGCTTTATGATGCGACCAACGTACCGTGCACCACATAAGCACGCGCACTGATAAACAAGAATTGCTCAGGTAAACAAGCGCGGCTCATTCTTCAGTTTTGAAATCAACGGTTTGGTGTAGTGAGCAAGTCTCAACTGAGCCGCGAAATAAGTCTTCTCTGGAGACGCCACTTTCACGTGGTCTAAACAAATGGGTTTAGCTCGCCTCGTACTCATAGGCTAAACCAAGAAAATTCTTAATCACGCCCTCGTGTATTCTGCCACACGTTTACGCTGACACATTCGACTGGCACGGCAGCGAGGACAGCCTGCAAGCACACAACTGCAGCGTTAACACTTGCCGTCAACGCCATTAACGGAACGATTTTTACCCTAGAGAGTGAGTCATGCAAATTGTTCGTAACATTATCTTAACAAACGCGATATCCAGTGTGCCACAGTCTAAAGACCTATGTGGATCATGTTCCAAATTTGTTAAGAGGGGCATTTTGTGCCGTGCAAGTTTTCCATGCGAGACACCTCCGAGTTAAACCGAGTCAGGCCAAGTTTTTTAACAAACCAGACGCACTATGGTTCTGTTTGGAATGCACATCGAGCCCACTGATAAAAAGCGTGCTCATATTATCTCAAAAGTATGACCAGCTACGAGCCAAGTGTTATGAGATGATGATCACAAAAATCACTACGGTTGAGATAAGCACAGCGGGCTGTGTAACCCAATCCCCCCCACTAAGTGCTGCTCCTGTCCTCTAAAGAACTGCTAAAAACAGCGCAAACAACACGATACCTAGAGTCCAGAACATCAACAGCTGTCCCAAGACCACACGTGGCTTACATTTCAACAAAGCGGTTCTCAGTTTGATCGGAGTAACTACGCGTTAGGCTACTTTCAAATTCCCGACGGAGTGTGTAGAAAAAGAGCAAGCCGGTACTAGCGAAAGTTGGGTTACGGTTGCCTCCAAGAAGAGCCTTCATTTAAACTTAACCTCACTCCCAAATGGATCGGAAACTGAGGAGCGTAGCGGAATTTTCCTAATGCAAGCACCACCGGTTTCCTGCGGTATATCTCCGAGTACTTCGATAACTAACCGCGTCATGTCGAAAAGTGTGAAGAAACAACCACCTGTACTGCGCTTACTGTGCTCCAATATCCCATAATCAAATTCGACATCAATAAGAGGCAGGCAGTTGGATGACCTCAACCAGTGGGGTATTATTAGTAACTTAATCAGAGTTGTACTGAAATCTGTACACGTAGTGCGTATTATAGGACACCCCAACTCTAAGCATTTCGGAGAGCCAAAACTTCCGCGCGTTGTGCTGAAGTCCATCACTGAAGTAGAAGCAATACTACTATCGACAGGTAGTCTCAGAAATGAACACTTCTCCCTCCGTACCTTTCCAGATATGCCACGGGGTGAGCGTTATGGAGTTAACCAGCAACGTAGAGGACTACCGGAAAGAAACTTCAACCAGAACCATACTTCTTCACGGTGTTCCTGAAACTGAAGCGTGTAATGAACATGAAGTAACAACACATGATAAAGAACAGTGGTGTTATAATCGTGAAAAACTCTGCGTGGATGATGTGTTAGCGAAATCCGTGTCACGACTGCGTACTTTACCGAACTACACAGGAAGTGGCTCGAGAGCGTTGAAGGTGGTCCTTCAGTTAAAACATATGGTATCGTGCATGCTAAAAAGCTGGTACATGTTTCGTTGCAGGATACCATCTGAGGTTCGGCTGAAGACAGTCAGCGTAGGCCTCCTATAGATGATTTATCACTCAAAGAACCAAACACGATGAAATCTATGAAAGAACAATGCAACAGTAGTGTGTCGAATGAGCCCATACAACCTGTGGAAGATGATATTGACCAGACGCCTTACAATGTACGTCGAAGATTAGACACGGGACTAACTACCCGGAAGATGAATAAGTCGTCAAACCCTTCTCCAAATACACACCGAAAAAACGATTAGGCGCCGACCACTCACTGGTCGGCGAAACATCACGTATGAGTTGTACAACCTCCGAAACATTGACTAACTCTGAGAAACTTTCCTGTACGTAAGCTGACGACGAAGGGTCCCTCAGTAAACTTACCGAACTTTAACTACGTTAGTTTGCGAATGCTTGGGACCTAATTTCTATTACCAAAACTTGGTTACATCAAGAGGTGACTGATGCTGAGGTTGAGATAGCCGGAATATCACTCATCCGGAACGACCAACCCGGCAGAGTGGGTGGGGTCGTACTCTACTACCGCAGCGATCTACAATGTTGATGATCTGGAAACACACGTTACCGACGCACCCTGGTGACGTCTCCGACTAAGACACAACGACGCATATCTTGTAACCGTCGTTTGCCGCCCCCAACGTCCACTCCGGAAATGGATTCCCGCTTGATCCGTCTCCTGAACCGAATAACACGCACCAGGTACAGCCACATTCTCATCTCCGGGGACAACAATCTACACGATCTGAAGGTTTCGGCATCGCCTAGTGAGCAGTTCAAAGCAGACTTGCAGGAACGGATCGCTAATATTCCCTTGTACAATCATTTCACCACGCCCACTAGATTTAGGACAGCAAACAAATCGTCCATATTGGACCTTGTGCTCACGAATTAAGAGCTCATGGTTGACAAGCTATTGGAGAATGGTCCATTAGGTCTCAGTGACTCTGTAGTAATAAAGTTCAACTATGTGTGTTATGCAGAGTATCCAGCTGAACACTCGGAACTAACTCATACAATCACACGCTACCACGTATTGAAATATCTCCCCGACGCAACTGCTTGGGAATTCTCAAACAACATTCACTTTAACAACGTTTGGACAGAGTTCGTTAATTGACTCAACGACATCGTCAACAGAGCATTAGAGACCAAGCCCCCTCGTCCCGCAAAAATGCCTTCAATTATAAGAAGCAATAGGGAATGCTGTATGACGTGCCTACAAGCTTAACCCCGACTCAAAGGCTTGGGGCAGTTTCCTGACCCATCGCAACCATTGCACGGCACTTGTCCGTGAGGGCAAAGTAACTTACCAACAATGCCTAGCCAAAAGGTTTATGACAAGCAACGAACTGCTATATAGGCATGCCAATAAGCTTCGTAAGGAAAAGCATGGAATCCCTCCACTTTTCAAGACAGGCGGTAGATTACAAAGCGCCGAAATAGCCGCTAATGCCGTGCGGCAACAACACGCACCATTTTTCGAACGCTCAGCCTCTACCTGTCTCATAATATCATGCACATTACCGACTCCACTGTTTACACATGTAGTTTTCAACCCATCAATTGTGCTAAGGAAGTTACACTCACTGCGTAAACATAGTGCTCCGGGAACAGACGACATCCGCCCAAAGGCACTGAAGGCTGTGCTCCATAAGCTAGCTGAACCACTCTCACAGTTCTTTCGAAAGTGCTTTAATGAACAACAAGTCCCCACTACGTGGAAGAGTAGCATTATTACCCTAATTTTTAAAGGCGGTAGCCGTTCAGATCCTGCTAACTATCTTCCAGTGACTCTCCTCCCAGTACGCGCGAAGGTGATGGAAACAATATTCGCTAAGTCTTTAATGGACTACATGGAAAATGCAATATTTTGGCTTCGGAGTGACATGGCTTCCGTCAACACCGGTCATGTACCACCAACCTACTTATTACACGAGGTAGTTGGACGGAAGTGGCTGATGATAAGGTTGGAGTTGACGTGGTTTATCTGGACTTCTCCAAAGCTTGCGACCGCCTTGATCACAGTGCTACGGAATCGAAAATCTTGTACTTGGTTGGATTGGCAGCTTCCTTCACCAACGGAAGCTTTACGTTCGTGTTAGGTGAGCACTCTCCAACCCAATTGAGGTGGAATGTGGTATCCCACAAGGCTCAGTGCTGCGAGCGCGCTTACGCCTGGATTTTATCAACGACCCGGTGAGCAATTGCGCTTTGAATTTCTTGTGTTTCGCCGATGACGTCAAGGTATGGCGGGCGATTAGTAACAATGAAGACCACGATCTGCTCCCATATGACCTAGATTGCATTTACGAATGGTCAAAGAGGAACATGCCTCAATCGAACATAGCCTATTGCAAGGTGATACCAGCCGGTGAACACTTACAAGCTTGGAGACCACACCTTGCAGAAGGTGTACTAGTGCAGGAAAATCGGGTGTTTTAAATAAGCGGAGAAAGAAATGAGAACCGGCAATCAACACCGGCCTTCTTCGCAAAGGCTGCGGTTACTTTGGACCATCAATCTTTCCCAAACACTTAGCGCCTACGTGCGGGTGCACGTGGAATATGCTATTCAGGCTTGGCAGCTGTGACAGAAGCAGGATCTTGTTGCTCTCGAGACTCCTCGACAAAGGGCAACCAACGTCAGGTGCCTCATTCATCCGTCTTATTCGGTTAGACTGAAATCCCCGAGAAGTTACAGCAGTCGATATCGGCTTTTGCGGGGGATCTCATTATAGTTTACCAGATCCTGTCGAACCCAAATCACATTCGCCGTCTGCTGCTGGGATTGAACCACAACACTAAGCTGAGAGGTTACCCTCTAAAACTAACAATTCAGTATAGCGGGCTTGAATGCCGTAGAACATCTTTTCCCTCCGTGTGTGCCAGACTTGGTACGCCCTCCCTGATTAGGTTATCTCTGCTCCCAATCTGGCTATATTTAGAAAACGGGTTGACGATGCATTGTCTCATTCGCAGTTAATTTTATGACTTGTTAGCCAGGGGCTACAAAACGTAATCAAACGGTTTCTTGCCAATGTCCCAACCAATGGACTTACAGATTTATACGTTTAATACGAGAAAATCAACTTTATTCTGCATAAGCCTATGGTGATTCCACCAAAACGCTTTTCACTTTATCACGCAATGCCCTTTTCGCAATCATGTCTAGCCCAAGGGACTTGGTAAGCAATGCTTTTTTACCCATAATAAGCCAACGTTTCATTTTCCATTAATTCATCCTTACCGAAAGCATGGTTCAAGGTCCATCCCTATCAGTCTCAAAATGTGGTCGGCTAAGTCGCATATATTGTTCTGATGTTTTATATTGACTAAGCGATAGAACGTTTGCGCTCCTTTCTTGATAGCTCGCGCTTTCCGGATTTCTCGCATCCTCGACGTCATCTTTTTCCACATACATGCTTAACCAACTAAGAAGAAACATGAGCTTGGGTTGCTCTTTGACCTTAACCGGGTAACGTTGCAGCAGCTGGTTCTGAGTTTGGGTTCATACCCATTTCTTATATTCAGGTTTGAGGTAGCACTATTCAACTTTTCACATACTATGTTATGTGGGAAGCCTTAGTTTAGGGCAACACGATCTTGTCACATATGCAGCAGTTTTAGATGACTGCAGCTCTTCGTGTAGCTGCACGCTTGTACTTGTCGAGGCTTGAATTTAGTAAAACGTTGCTGGGGTTTGCTAGAATTATGTGATCCGACTCTCGTGTTGATTTGTACGAAAGAACAGTATTCCGGGCAGTGCTTTCATAGTAGCCTCCTTATATAAAACGGAGGTCATTGGATAACTCAATGTTTACCACTTGGATGTTATCGTATAATCTAACATTAGGATTATCTTCCGTTTGGTTTCCTTCTACATTTTTGCCGCAAGGTAGGCACAAATCGTAGAGTTAAATTGTTTGGTATAGTGTAATTTGGTTTAGCAAACCATTTGTTTGACCTAGAAGCTGGCTTCGTCGATCGAATTACGACTGCCTTCATATAAATAAATAAACAGTTATATTCTCGACGAAAGGAGACACACCAGTACAGACATGCTCAAGCGGTTGGTAGAGACACAGAAACATTATATGCGTGTGTACACCACACGACAGAGATAAGTGTTGGCAAAATACATGGCTCGCAAATTGCAGATACTTGCTGCATAGGAAGGATGCAGGGATGAAGGGCATGATTATTGGTGTAAACGAGAAAGGTAGAGCTGAAGCGCTGTATGGTCACCAAGTGTTTCTGTTGGGAAAATATTGAATAAGTATTCGGATGGTTTTAATATTGCTTTTATCGTTCCTTTTTAGATCATGTAAACTCTTTTGAGTAACCTCAAGCGGGTAGCAGTTGCAAAATCATGAAACAGCGAGCAGGAAAATCGAACAGTGGTGTATTAGGTGTGAAATATTATATGCTTAGTCGGGCATGTACTATAATCTGACTAAGGAAAGTGTGGTAAAAAGAAAACATTGGTAAAGGAGAGGCATTTTGGTATACTCAGTACTTTGTTCACACAGCCGTATGTAGACTGGAGCCAGACTTGTTTGCTTAGATCAAGGTTGGTTGTGCAACGTTCGTCTCATCTTACCGCCTGTCGATTCGCACAGTTAGTACCTAGTAGGGTTGGTGCGTTTGAGCAACGTCACGGCGTTTACATAGACACAAACCTGGGGTGAAAACGAAGTAATTTCGGAGGCCGTTCAGTGGTTGGCAGGAAGAAAATGAGTAAAAGCTTTACCGACCGTTTAACCTATTCTGTTGCACACCCAAGTTGAGCCAGTGACTCCACTACTTCGGGCTGGGACTGAGTTGCGATGTACATAAATAAATACATGGTAACTTTCTCGAATGGCTGCGACACGAATGTGAAGAACATTGATCATAAATATGCAGCAGCACGCGTACAAAATTTGATACAACAAAATGAGCTGTAAAGCGGACAAGCATTTAGGACAAAACGAAGGTTACCCAGGTTACACCAGCAATGTAGAAAAATATTGTTTGCTGGCCAGCAAGATTATATAAACGCTGCAGGATATAAATAAATAAATAAATAGTTTATTCTTGAACCTGTCGAGACACACCAAATCAGGCAGGATCAACATTTACATGCAATTATGTTTCGCAACAAACACGTCACTATGTATGTAACCCGCAGTAAGCTGAAAGTTGTACAGGCTGTGTAAATTGTAAAAGGAATCATGAGAAATAAAGTCGTCAATAAATGACGATACATTGGGTTCTAGCGTGCGTAGTGTAAACAGTCAGGACACTATTGTGTAGTGAAAACGATACATGTAGACCTGGAATGTCTTATTCTTAAACGTTCCAGGAAAATATTAAACTATGATTCTAGTCGACTTGCAAGTATGTCGTTGCAAACAGTGACTTTATTCAGTGGCGCGTCAAATCCGCCACGTCGCAATGTTGTTAAACGGACAGTTGTGGCTTCTTATAGTGAGAACAGTTGCCAGGCGAAAACCCACTACGTCTTGGAACACTGTTACAAATCCGTTTGTACACTAATTTACAACTGGCAGGGCAGCTTGCCGAATGATTTCACCCTAGGCTTTTCGCAGTCAATTGACTTCAGATTTCCTCTGTTAGTTGAGCAGGTATCTTTGGTCAGGGCCGCCATAATGGATGAGGCCATTGGAGGGTGGGAGCTTCACGAAGAATCGTTTTGTGCGTGCCAAGGTAAGCAAAATGTCGGTTTCTTGCGTCTGGAACTTTCAGGTTTATGTATACTTTTCAGGAGTGTGAAGGCATCGTGTCCAGCTATAATTACTGGACAACGGTCGTGGTAGTGAGTTCAGTTTTATCCATTTGTTGTACAGCCATGTTCTTTGTAGGCCATTGTGGGTTCCTATGTCCTGTCGCAAGCAAAAACGGTTTCCTGGTCCAATCTCAGCTCCCCAAGAATTTCCAGTCCTCGAAGAAAAGGGAAGGTAAGAGACCACCAAGGCTGCAAAATACAAGCGTGGAAACAAACGTTGGTCCTAATCTGCAGTCCTAATCAACAGAACTTACCCTGGGAGGATGTCCGGTTCATTATTCAGGACAACTTGCAGCTTTTTCGGGCTTGAACGATTACGTTTGGCCATTCTCCTTCCTCTAATAATTGGTTCAACAACCTATTACTGGATACCCCTCGGAGACATTACGCGGTTTTACCGACGATAAATACAAAACCTGCCAGCATGTTCAATTTATAGTTTAGCTACCGCACAGTTCGTGCCATTCCTTCAGGAAGTGACACGACCCATGGGTGATAAGGTCCGCCCCATCATACATAGGCCAGCGAAAATTATGGGTGTATCCTGACTGAGACTAACGGAACCAATACTCGGTCAATGAGAAGCGTTGCCAATTGCAGCTTGTCGTTTGTATGCGTCGGTGCCAATGTTCCAGGACGTAGTGGGTTTTCGCGTGGCAAGCGTTCGCCCTATAAAAGCCACAAAGGTTCGTTTAACAACACTGCGACGTGGCGGAAGTGACTCGTCACTGAATAAAGTCACAGCCAATAAGCTTACACTAACAAGCTAACCATGACTATACACTACCATTATGGATACGCCCCGACGATTTCTTATCTGCATATTTCTTCGTCACGCCTTTTTCTGCGCATTCACCTTTGTTCTTTACGCTACACTCAGATGAACCCAGCATATCGCGTTATCGCGATTGAGCGTGTTCTCCACCAGCTCTTTTCTATTAGATCAGTTCTAGTTCTTGATCTCATCCTGCCTGAATTGTTACTGCACTTTATGGAAAACCGACTACGCCAACACGAACGTTTCCGAACTCACAACAACTGGCTCTTTTCCTTTTTATTTCTGTCCTATTTTTACTGTTTCAAATCGGAACGTATGAATAATCTCCGATTGTCACTGTTCCAATTGCCATGACATGTCTATATAATTGCGCTTATTTAATCATGGCCTCGCGACCATGCCTCGCATAGCCGAGAACAAATTTTTATTTATTTGTGCATGATATAATATTTAGTGGAGACAAATGACGTACGATGTGCAACAATGATTGTACTGAAAGCGTCTTTTGAATCTTCTGCGAAAGCAGTGGACGTATAGGTTGGTTGCTACCATCTACATGGAAGAGTCTACATGGAGCGCTGCGCCATTAAGCAAAAAACGCAGTACCGGTTTGTTATGATGCACTTATTGCGTGGGAAGACAGAAAGCAGAATTCAATGACCAGCGGCGTTTGAATGGTGGATGAACAGCAGGTAGCCAGCCTACTACGATAGGAAGCGCAGAATAAGTGAAAGTATAGATGGCTTGCGACGAAAGAGATGCAGAGGTCAATTGGTGGTAAGTCAGCGGATGCATAGAACCCAAGCGCTTAATAAACATCTGCGGGGGATCAAGACTGAAAAACGACATGAGGGTACTAAGACTATAGTGCAATGGCCGACTGAGATGGGAAAAGCCTGTGGGAGAGTTTACTTCCTACATAAGTAAGTGTCTAAACCTTTGCTGCAGAAACGGACACAGAACACTAAGTGAGAAAGGGTTGATCGACAGGAATGAAGTAATAAAACTCAGTTAAAGGAAAGCAAACTTGCGGAACTTATGTATACGTAGCTTCGCGGAGAGACGAGTTATTCTAGAGCGCTAAGAAAATGGTGCTATGGTATATTGGCCCAGGAAAAGCCAGTGAGTCTGTTGAACTCAAACATGGGTAAGTGCCACAAACATGGCATCAAGTTAGAAATAAACACCTAGAAACTATAAGCTAACGGGCGTCTGTGTGCTGACCATTTGAGAGGAGTGATGAACTAAAAAGCTAAGGAGGGTTAATTGACGGAAGGGCAGCGAATATCCGGAATGCAAGCGCATATTAAGGTTGCTGAGGATATCAGAACATGAGGCCTAACCGCAGCAGCTAGGGTGCAAAGATAATAGTACCAGGAAATGCTAGCCCGAGAGCTGGAGGATTGTAGGTAAAAAGGTCCAAGACAATACAGCGAGCAAGGGATAAATGAACATCGAGAAATGGGGGCAAAGCACCGGCTTGCGCTGAATACATGGATACGCTTGCACGACAGAAGAAAGCTAAGAGAGGTTTAATGATGGTAGGACAGCGGACAGGAGAAGCGCAAACATACAATGAGGTTGTTAAATAGTTCAGAGTATTATTGGCCAAGAGCCGTCGACCAGCACATAATCAAGTGATGCTGGGGTGCAAACGGAATATCACTAAGAAAACCTGAGCCGGGAGTAGCCAGTGAGCGACCTGAACTGCGGGTAATTAGGAGTCGCAGACGAGTAAATGAAAGCTGAGCATCTAGCAAGGAGCAACTGTGCGCTGACAGGATGAGATAATGCAGGTCGCCAGAAGAGAGTTACATTGGTTGAATGAAGCAAGGACAGCAGGCAGGAAGAATGCAAGCATACATTATTTTATTGTGGGCGTCATATCATATAAGGCTGATCCACGGCGGTGTGTAGGTGCACAATTCGTGTTAGGGTGTTGGGATAATACTACTTTGGATAGAGCCAGGGAAAGCTAGTCCGAGAGCTGGACACTTCCAAGTGAAAAGGTCGAAGACGTTACCACAATTAAGAGATATGAGAACGTCTAGGATAGAGATGCTAAGTAGCGGCTGTGCTCTGACTTGCTGATTTAGAAAGGTGTACTATGAAGAATCTGAAAAGGTTACGTGAAATAAGGGCAATGAACAGGCAGAATGCATGCATACATTAAGTTTACTAAGGACGTCGCAGTATATGAGTCAGAGGCGTGCAGTTACTAAGTCCTGTTATGGTGCTAAGATTTTAGTGCTAAGGTGGACTCAGCCGGAAAATGTCAGTGAAATATCTGGACTCCTACCTGAGCGGGTATCAAAGACGTTGCAGGGAGCAACGGATAAATTAACGCTTAGGAAGGATAGGCTATGGAGCAAATGTGCGCAGACCACATGAGTTATGTTTGCCCAACAGTAGAGAGCTAAGAAAATCTTCATGAAGAAAGGACAACGAACGGATGAGACGCAAGCACCCAATACGGCTGTTAGATAGTTCGGAGCATAAGAGGATAAGACACAGTGACGCGCGGATAATCAAACCATTCTGGTGTACTAATGGAATATAACAAAGGAAGCCTGATCCGGGAGAAGCCAGTGCGAGAGCTGAACTACAATTAATTATGTCGCAGATGAGATGACAGCTGTGCATCTAACAAGGAAGCTTGTGCCGGGTAAGCCGGTTAGCGAGCTGGGCTTCATTATAAGTATGTATCGTAGACGTAGCGAGTAATAGATGAATGAAGGTCTAGAAGAGAGCGGCTGTGGGCAGACTACTTGAGTTATCTTTGCTCCACAGAAGAGAGCTAAGAAAGGTTCCATTAAGAAAGGACAGCGAACGGCTGATGCGCAAGCATACTATAGGACTGTTAGATAGTTCAGAGCATGGCGGCTAAGATACAGCGACTCGCAGGTGCTCAAATTATGTTGGTGTGCTAATGGGATGTTTCAAATGTAGCTGGAGTTGGGAAACGCCTGTGAGAGAGCCAAACTACAATTAAGTAGGTGTCGCGGATGAGTAATTGACAGATGAGCATTAAGTGCGGAGCGAGAAATGGATAATTGAATGTCTAGAATGGAGAGCTTAGGAGCTGCTCTGCACAGACTACACGAGTGAGGCTTGCTTTACCTAAGAGAGCTAAGAAAGGTTTCATGATGGAAGGACAGCGAACGGATGATGCACAAGCATACAATACGGCTGTTAGATAATTCAGAGCATAGGGGCTAAGATAAAGCGACGCGCAGATAATCAAATTATGCTAGGGTGCTAATGGGATATTACAAAGGTATCTGCAACTGGGAAAAGCCGGTGAGAAAGCTGAACTACAATTAATTAGGTGGTACGGACAAGTAAGTGACAGCTAGGCACCTAACAAAGAGCGGCAGTGCGCTGACCTGATGAGATAAAGAAGATCGCCAGGAGGGAGCTAAACAAGGTTGAATGAAGAAGGCAAGCAGACAGGAAGAATGCAAGCATGCAGTAAGTTGACTGAGCGAGTCACATCACCAGAAGAGAGTTAAGAAAGATTGAATTAAGAATGGACAGAAAACGGGAAGAATGCATACTAAGGTAAATTGAGCCGGAAAAAGCAGATGGGAGAAGTGGACTGCAATATAAGTAAGCTTCTTGGACGTTGCACCGGGTAATGATTAAATGAACGTCTAACAAAGTGCGCTGGGGTGTGGATGAGCGCAGACATCAAAAACTAGGAATGTTTGTCGTAAGAGAGCTAAACATTTTAGATTAAAGGACTAGGAACGGGCGGAGCCTAAGCGTACATTAAGGTTGTTAAATACGTCACAGCATCAGACGCTAAAGCTCAAAGGCGTGCAGACTCAAGTCCTTCTTGTGTGCTAAGGTAGACTGAGGCAGGAACAGCTAGTGAGAGCGTGACGTATACATGGGAAGATGTCACAGATGTTGCAGAAAGTAATGTATAGATGAAGGGCTAAAAGGAGAGACAAAGAAGTGGCTGTGCGCAGACTTGATGACATGAGAATGACTGCCAGAAGACAGCTAAAATGTTAGATGAAGGGACGTTCAACAGGCGGAGCCTAAGCATGCATTAAGGTTGTTGAATACTGCGCAAAGGTCAGCATTTCCGCAAAACGCTAAAATGTCCAGTCAAGACAAGCATTATGAGAGGAGACCTACTGTGAGATGCAGGTATCTTAGAGTATGGTCTCAGCAGCCTTCTAGCAGTCATGAGGTGAGAGGCAGAAATCCAGGGGGGAAAGTATCGTAACGGCAGTTGAGGACAAGCATTATTTTTCCTTGGAGTTGAGTGCAGTCGCATGGGGAAGACGATTATATGTGGTCAGGTCCATTTTCCCACAACTCGTCTTCAAGTCTGTTAATGCTCAAAAGAGTAGAAATATGACTGACTGTTAGGTACCTAATAAGTGTGGGCGGAATTAGATTACATTATCAAGTGTTCGCGCAGTATGTGGAAGCCTATTCCACACCTACGCGTATCTGTAGCGATAAAAGTTTGCACGCGTACTACTGTTAGCTTTCGGCAGGATAATGGAGTGCGGTCTATTACAAAAAGGGTACGAAATGTTGGCCGATGGTAGTAAGGGCGTTAGTGAGTTCGCAAGCTTATTATTGATAAGCTGATGTGGGAAGATTGGGTTAGTTTTCAGCCAGCGCAACCATAAAGGCTCTAGCATGAGTGCGATGAACCGACCGCGATAGTTGAGAGTAGAGTGGCCAGGAGACGTTTGGTAATTGATCGTTGAACCTTTTCAGTGGCTATTCAGTCTCATTTTCTGGAGTTGGTAAACACAACTGAGCAGTATTCTAGCAGAGGTCGGGCGCAGGTTTTGTATAGAGCAAGCCTAGATTCTCGCAGTGCCATGGATTTGAATATTTAACGTATGCAGAGTCGAGCTTTTGCTGAGCAGTGGCTCACTTGCTCTGCGAAGTTCAGAGAACTAGAGTAATGTACACCTAGGTCTCGAACTGTGGGGCTATTAACAAGCGGAGTGCCTTGAAGCGCTAAGGTCTTTGGTGGAACGATGCATCGGTATGAGAGAACATTGCATTTCGCCGGTGAGATTGCTAGATTCTAAGTGTTGCACCAAACATCCAGAGCCCTAAGGTCGCTTCGAATCTGGGAAAGACCGGCTTGCGTGTTTGATTTGTGAATGGAGAAAACCGCTTTGATGTCATCGGCAAACAGCTGGGACTTGCCATATTGTATTACCTTTTATCACTCAGTCAGACAATATTGGTTTTGTTTTAATGACGACTCTACGGCCATTATGAACTGCATCCGACTCACCACTTTTATCCACGGTGATTTCCGGCACTGACGCACGCTCCCGTCGCTTCACTCGTTTTTCGTTCGATTATAGCCTTCCGCGAATACAATCCGTTGTGTCCGTCTTTCTGGTTTTCTGGCATCCCCACCAGAGCGTGAACACTCTCGAACTAATAAATACTAGTCCTACAAATTGGTGACCCTCTTCGCACGCGCGAATCTTCAAATGTTTTGATCGTTTCGTTTTCGGTGAGTTCGTTCCAAATCGTTTTTTCCTAATCCCTGGAGGAGTGTTTTCCGTCCATTTCGTTTTTAAAACCATTCGTATTATTCATATACTATGTCTGACGCCGATGTAAAACCCGGATCGGGCGGCAGCATGAATTTGCTCACCTTGGCTATTCCGGATTTTATGGCACACAAGCCCAACGTCTGGTTTGCCATTTTTGAGATAGAGTTGGAGAACAGAGGGATCTCTGCCGACCAAGCTAAATACAACCAACTCGTCCCACGCCTTCCACAACAGGTGGTGACACTGGTTGAAGACGTACCGCTTCATCCCCCTAAAGACGGCAAATACGAAGCAATGAAGCAGTTGATCCTAAAGGAGTCGCAACTCAGCGCTCGTGCTCGGTTAGATCAACTCCTTCATAGCACTAAGCTAGGCGATCGTAAGCCATCGGTTTTGCTCCGCGGTATTCAGTAGATTGCTGACCCTTCGTACATGAATGAAGAAGCATTAAAAGAACTGTGGCCCCTCACGCTTACCTAATCCTCTTCCTTTAATGCTCGTAGCTTATCCAAATAGATCACTCAAAGAGTTGGCAATTACCGCGGACGCAGCCTTTGAGAGAATCCCTCAACACATGAAGGCATCCGGCAGCATTTTCGCTACATTAGCGGATAAAGACTTGAATGCGAAAGCGTCCGCGCAAGCAGACCCCAGAGGCGAAGCGATAGCCGCGCTTCGCCGTGAATTAGCAGCCGTGCAGTTAGAAAGACAAGGTTTGCTAAGACCACACGCCGACCACGAAATAGCCGCCGTTCGTCACGGTGCATATCAACCAGTATGGTGACAACGCTCGACGTTGCCGTTCACCTTGCGCCAAGCGTGGTGTAGTGGCGCATGGAAACTAGTTCGCCGGCACGTGGATGCAGCCCACGCGTCCGGCAGCGACAAAACAGGCCGTCTGTTTTATGTCAAGGATAGGCGCTCCTGCCTCACCTTCCATATCGACACCGGAACCGAAATGAGCGTGGTCCCTGCAAGCGCATGACAAGCATTCGAAGCCCACGTACAATCTACGGGCAGCCAACGGCTCACCGATAGCTTTATAAAGTCAGAGCGAGATGAACTTAGATTTAAATCTCCGCAGAGACTTTCACTGGGTTTTCACGGTTGCGTCAGTACCTTTCGCAATTATCGGCATCGATTTTCTTCGCCATTTCGGATTGCTTGTCGACGCGGGTCGCAACAGAAATTTCGATGATCATACGAAACTAGGTGTTGATGGCGTCCTTTCAGATGCCCCGATAATCAGCCCTATATTTCGAATCGCAGACGCACCGTCCGACCACTTGAGCCTCCTGTCCGAATACCCGCGACTGGTTCGACCGGCTGCAGAGCTTCCACCAGTCACGACAGAGGTCGCTCACCACATAGTTACGCGCGGTCAACCAGTTAGCGCACGACCAAGACGGCTTGCTCCAGACAAACTACAGGCAGCACGAGCCGAATTTGACCACATGCTTCAACTTGGTATCGTCAGATCGTCCAACAGCCCATGGGCGTCGCCTCTGCACATAGTCCCGAAGAAGGTCATGGGGGACTGGCGTCCTTGCGGCGACCACCGATCCTTCAATACGGTGACCACGCCCGATCGCCATCCGATCCCACACATAGTGGATCTCACCGCAAGTCTGGCGGGTAAAAGTATCTTCAGCAAAATCGACTTGGCACGCGCATACAACCAAATTCCGGTAGCCGAAGCGGACATCGCTAAAACTGCCGTGACGACTCCATTTGGTTTGTTCGAGTTTCTGCGCATGCGATCTGGCCTAAAGAACGCCGCACAAACGTTTCAGCGTTTCATCGACCAAGTTTGTCGCGGTTTAGACTTCGCTTACGCGTATCTTGACGACATTTTAATCGCAAGCTCTTCACGAGAAAAGCAAATACGCCACGTACGAACACTTTTCGATCGTTTATCTCAACACGGGGTGACCATCAACGCAGAAAAGTGTTCGTTTGGTGTCGATTCAGTCAACATCCTGGGCCATCGTATCTCTTCTGCAGGCGTCGTGCCACTGCAGGATAAAATTCAAGCCATCATCGACTACCCCGAGCCTCATTCTTTCAAACAGCTCAGGCGATTTGATGGCCTTGTCAACTTTTACCGTCGATCTATACCCAACTGCGCTTTGCTGATGCAACCCAATACGGACCTTCTCCGAGGGAAACGCAAGAAATTCGAATTTCCTACCGCATCACGCGCTGCTTTTAAGTCGCTGAAAGAGGCTATCGCCAACCTAGCTTCCATAGCGCATCACGATCCGACCGCCCCACTGTCCCTTAGTACTGACGCCTCGGACGTCGCAGTCGGCGCTGTTTCGCAGCAACGGGTAGCCCACACGTGGCAGCCATTAGCGTTTTGCTCCAAACGCCTACAACCTACCGAACCTCGCCACAGCACGTTCGGTAGAGAACTACTAGCCGTATATCTAGCGATACGTCACTTTCGACACATCCCAGAAGGCCGCTCTTTTGTCGTCTTCACCGACCACAAACCCCTGACTTACGTGCTCGGCTCGACTACCGACCGATACTCTCCTAGAGAGTCGCGCCACCTTGACTATATCGCTCAGTTTACGACCGATATACGGCATGTCTCAGGTGTGCACAACGCCGTCGCCGATGCACTTTCCCGCATCCAACCTATTTTCGCTGACGCCGGCACTGCTATCGACTTGGCAGCCATTGCCACAGCGCAACTCAACGATCCTAAACTTGATCTACTACGCAGCTCTCCCTCATTGGATATAAATAAATAAATAATTTGTGTATTCTCGACTAAGCGCGGCACGCCTGCGCAGGCATGATCATGTTAATAGTACAAAATGTGATCAGTTAATGTACAATGGAACAATGGGATTGTTGCATTTGTTTATATATGAATGTATGTAAGTTTGAATGCAGGCGTGTTTAGCTTTGTTTATGGGATTAGTAAATGTTTCCTGTCATTTTGCTTGAATGTGTTTGAAGGTGTCGCCAGTGCTTGCTATCTGTGGACTTGAAGCGATTGTTCGGATAAGCAATGGGTGACTTTAGTTAGTGGCGTGTCACAACCGCCACGTCACAGTGTTGTTAAACGGACATATGTGGCTTTTTATAGGGATAACGCTTGCCAGGCGAAAACTCACCACGTCCTGGAACACTGCCGCCGAACTATTTGCTAGAATGGGGTAAGCCCGAACCACCCAGCTGTCACCAAGAGGAGGTTGTTCGACCAGCCAGCCGTTCCGCTGACATCATCAGACGGAACAATACTCTGCGATTTATCTCTGGGCACGCCGCGCCCAGTCGTCCCACGTGAGTTTCGGCAGACCGTGTTCGACAAGTTGCACGGCTTGTCTCATCCAGGAGTTCGTGCATCGGTTAAACTAGTAACCGCACGATTCGTTTAGCGCATTGTTAATCTGGACGTCCGTACCTGGGCAGCTGCTTGCATTCCGTGTCAACGCACAAAGGTGCACAAGCACACGAGAAGCCCATCAGGCACATTTCCGACGCCAGACGCACGTTTTCATCACGTGTACTTAGATATCGTAGGTCCTCTGCCGCCTTCTAAAGGCTTTGTATATCAACTAACCTGCATCGATCGATTTACTAGATGGCCAGAGACGGTCCCTATCCCAAATTGCTCCTCGGAAACGGTAGCAAAAGGTTTTCTGGAGCGCTGGGTAGCTCAGTACGGCTGTCTCGCCATCGTGACCACCGATCGGGGGTCACATTTCTCGTCGACATTTGCCACGTTGCTTAAGGATTTAGGCTGTCGCCACGTCCAGACGACGGCTTATCATCCGGCCGCTAACGGCATGGTGGAGCGTTTTCACCGCTAGTTGAAGGCAGCGCTACGTGCGCGCGCCAAGCCTTCATGGTCTGAAACGCTTACCCTCATTCTCCTAGGCTTAAGAAACACGGTTAAGACCGACTTCGACGCCACACCAGTGCAGCTAGTCTACGGTTGCACGCTGCGCTTGCCCGGACAGCTGGTAGCACCAGCCCCATGTACTTCCACTTTTGACTACGGAAGTTACACTGATCGATTGGCTCACCAGATGCGTGAGCTACGTCCACCCGCTCCTCGATCACAGAAGACACCGGTGTACGTGCCCGAAAAGCTGTCTACGTGTCCACACGTCCTTCTTCGCGCAGACGGTGTTCGACAGCCTCTTCATTCGCCGTACATAGGACTCTTCAAGGTGCTGCGTCGTGCGAGTAAGGCGCACACTAGTGACCGCGGTGGTAGACACGAAGTCGTCACCATCGACCGTCTAAAACCCGCCTTTATGGAAGTAACTACCTCGCCTACATCGTCTAGTAGTGCCTCGTGCGACGTCACAAATCACCGCACCAGTTTTCCGCATGCTAGTGAAGACCAGCCAGACCACGATCACGGTCTACAAGCTTCAGCAGTCCAGACCTCACCCGAACCTAGTCCGCCGCCTCTCACGACCAATCGCCGTGGTCGGAAGGTACGTAAGCCCGTTCGTTTCTCCGACTATGTACAGTGTAAATACTTTTAACTTTGTAGATATTGTATATATTTGCCTCATTTCTGGTCGATTAACGTTTTGAAAACATACAAAAATATCAAAAACCTCCGAAAAGATTTTTCAAAAAATATTCAAAAAATAAAAATATTTAAACACGCAGATAATTCGTTTGCTTTCTTCGGAATTTTCCGCGCGTTTTTCTATTTTCCCATCTTTACCTGCCCCAACCCTCCTCTTCGATCGACTGGCCCACACGAGGAGTGTTTTCGAGGACCCTGTCGTGAACACTGATCGTTTCTTCGCGGGACAAGTGTCGTTTCTCCGCGGAACGAGGGTCGCTTCTCCGCGGGACGAGGATCGCTTCTCCGCGAGACAAGGGTCGCTTCTCCGTGGGACCATGGTCGTTTTCTTTGTGGGACGAGGGTCATTTTGGCGCGGGGCGGGGTGCGGCGGGGGAAGAGACCACTTCAAAGCGCACCGTTTGGCAGCACCGGAGGTTGTGGTCCTGTCGGCCTTTTTCTGCACTAGCCCGTTTTTATAGTCCGACAAGCCCGCTCCAACGGCTCGCCGAAATGCACCCTGCCCTGCAATCAATATACAATAAAGATCGGATGGCACAGCGGACACAAATTTTCGGCTACATATTTTTCCGAACCCGAGCAGACACTTCTTTGTATACCAGAATCTTTTGCGAACTTGGATCCACAACCAGTTGATTGCGAAGGCTTCTTTGTTCAACCTTCTGGGAGGGGAGCTCTGTAGCAACCGATAAGATATTTCTTGTTTTATGTACACTTTTATTACTCAGTCATGGAATATTGCTTTTTGTTTTAATGGCGACTCTACGGCCATTATGAACTGCATCCGACGCACCACTTTTCTCCACGGTGAGTTCCGGCACTGACGTACGCTCCCGTCGCTACATTCGTTTTTCGTTCGATTGTAGCCTTCCGCGAATACAATCCGTTGTGTCCGTCTTTTTGGTTTTCCGGCATCCCTACCAGAGCGAGAACACTCTCGGACTAGTATAGACTAGTCCTACAATTATGACCAGTGCTTGTTTAGCACCAATCTGTGCAATCACATTGTTAAGAAACTCAAATTGGCCAGCCTGACAAGATGTGGACGGTAAAAATTCCTATTGTTGTCTATTGATAAGGTTGCCACTAAGTAGAAAGTTCAGCAACTTCTCCTCAACAATACTTTCAACCCCTCTCGAGGCAATAGGCGTGTGGCTGATGGGGGGTCGTTTACTATGTGTTTATAGTTAGCTTTTTTATGTCTAGGGATTACCATGGAATGATTCCACGTGTTAGGATACAAGTGTTTGGATACACAGTAAAATATCACATGAACGCAAGGGGAACCGGCTCTAACCAATGGCGGAAATTTTCTTACAGGCCCAGGTGAAATGGAACAGCAGTCGTCTAAAAAGTCCCGAGAGACAGGTTTCAATAATAAATAGGGATGCACTGTATATGTTTATGAAGTGCTGCAATAATGTAACGTTTGTAATAAAGTAGTTTACCGTAACCATGGGGACATATCCCCGAAAATTCCAAGGGGAGTAATTAAAACGAACTACTGACCTGTCAAGTGATTGTTAAACAGTGAAATACCTTAGTAGTATAATAAACGAAGGCCTATTTCAAGTATACTAAGATGGAAAATGTGCTGAAACCTTACGGGAAACGTATAGTTCTGCCTTACCTCGCATGGTGTGCTGTAATTGTTCGTTGATGATGAATTCTTATGAAATATAATTTGCAGCAACGGGGAAATCAGGGAATCTACAACGTGAACTAAATGAAGTCATGCGGAAATATTGAACGAAAATGTTTGGATGTTAAATGTTAACCGGTGAAGTAGATCGGGAAGCCATACGATTTTCAAATATGCATTTAAATGGAGGAACTCATAAAATCCGTAGGAGTATTAAACAGAACCATATAATGATCGGCACAGATTAGCAGCTGAAAGAGTAACAGGCGTAGTGTGAACTCATAAGAAGTGTACAGTTATGCCTTGTGTTCAAGCACCTGGAATTATTGACGAGGAATTATTTTCGAATTCATAATGTGCGGCCACTCAGTTGATATATTAAGCAAAGTCTGTGCCAACGAATCTATGAACCGAAATAGTCTGGTAAATGATGCATAGACATAAGCGTATGTCTGATGATGTGAAACTGCCGGTAAAAAGTAAACACCATATATTCCAGGTAGTGTGGATATATGTATATCGTCCGACATATATATATATCAAAGAACCATGATAACGCACGTACATATATTTAGACGTACATTTTATTATTGGAATGTATATGGATGTTTGCAAGTGTGAATTAACTTGGGAAATGTGATAACGCATTCGTCGATCGGTAAATGCGGGTATTCCGTAGGTTGGCAGGCATCTTCTTTCCGTTGAATGCCAGAACTAGTAATCATCCTGGGGCATGACAACAGGCCAGCAGCATAATTGTTGCCACATACACTAGCCAACTGCAATGTTGTCACGCATACTGGATTCCGGTGGGCAACATACACTGAATCTTTTCCAACAGTAAATGAGAAGCGGGGTTAACCTTTATACTATGTAAGCGGAAATCCGCTCACGGTGTCACAATAGAAGAACACTGCATACTTGATGCGTAATAAATTTTAGCATAATATACGCCAATTGTGTAACGGAACTTATGATCAATATAGCATTGCTTGGCGTAGTACTACACGCATGAACGCCGCGTGGTGACTTGTTATTGGGCGAAAATAAAGCGCTTGCAACACTACGGGTAACTTACCGAAGATAACAGGCGCGCCCTTCTTAATTTCACAGTGGGGATGCTAAATGAAATAGCATTGGAAGTGTTGCACATGACTAATAACCGCATCAGCGAAGCGAGGCGTATGCATTACTGAGGCGGTTTTTCTGGGGTGCGATAACAGACAGAAGAACCATATGCGACCCTTGTCTTCTGATTTGGGAGTGTTCGAAGTGATCCCAAACAGCAAAGCGCAGGTACTGAAAAATAGTTGGTGGTTTCGACCACGCCTAGAAGGCTATGCTTAAAAACCGAAAGTATATTAGAGTAGTAAAGGATGCAGTCCACGACTACGGACCCATCCACTGAACTAGCGGCCAAGTGGTGCGACGCATGCAAGAATATGAATGGTCAATACTGGCTTGTAAGTAAGCACTACAAGGTTAAAAGACAGGATGACCCTGAAAGGGCCGTCAAGACATGCACGAAGTAATTAGAAGACGGTAGCGGTTAACAGTAGGGCTAACCAGCGGCATGCGAACGTTCAGGCGGGCAGATGTGATACCTAAAACCGGTTATGCTGCATGCGGAGTTGACTGGAAAGTAGGGAAGCATGAGCAAGCATCGTGCATCGGACGATTAATGGATTGGAGCAGCACCACTCACCTGTAAACATGGGTGGCACTGCGGTGCGGTAGACAAATACCAGCGTGGGGCATGAGGGCAAAATGGTGGGCAAGAGACGCGGTAGACAAGGTAGCTCGAGCTCAACGTGAAGCAGGTCCCTGCACACTTACATGTTCCCCAATGGTCATCTACTGAAACATTCATGAATAAGGTACAGGGATGAGGCTGTTGCAAGTTGCGAGCGACAGGTGAGTAAGCTGGTGGGCAAGGGGCGCGATGACGTGGTGCTGTATGGTTTGCTATTAATACCAACTTGACGGGTTCTTGGTAAGCCAAATAACTGCCACAGATGTGGCATTATTGTCGGCACTCAAGGAGACTCACTCGGTTGCCTCACCCGCATGACCGGTACACGGAGAAGTATTATAGGTCCCATGACAGGGGCGGCAGGTTCGCAAATTAGCCGGTATCCATTTTGGCTTCACTGGCGTAAGCCTATATATGTCCAACAGAGGTACAGCAATATTGCCGGTAGCTCCACGAGCCTCCATTAACGGTGGTTATTTAGTGCATATATATCCCAAGTGGATAACATCAATATTATTACGAGCTGAACCTCAAATATTTGCTCCATATGCTGCAAACACAGGCTCGGATTTATCCAAAATTTGTCCCATAGTATCTGTTTCAAAATGGCGACCAGCGTAAGGGATATTGTTGACTCCACAGACACTCGAGGCAGGAGTTTATTGAGCTCATGTTGGCGGCAAATTGGTGTCATCAGTACCACTGTCGACCAAACATACTTTGGGCAGCACAAGCCTCTATGAACTTTGTCTACTGTACCCGTATAAGTCCTTTGGCAGCTGTATCATCATCGCTACTATGGAAGAAGCAGCTGTTGTCTTCCCATGCCTTCCTGACGGGCCTATGTGAGTCCTAAACCAGCGGTGTCAAAATGGCCACTGGAAATCATCCACTCTAGACACGGCACTCCACCATCAGCAGCATTGACTAAGGGCATATAGGTCCCATAGCTGACGTCATTATCGCTACGAGCGAAACCACTGGCTTGAGCTAAATTGGTGCTTCAAGAAGCATGTGTAATTTTATCAACCTCACCGCTACAAGGTATACGCGGGATACACAGAATTTACTTTTGTGGGTCATGGAATGCAAATGTTTGAAAGCCCTTTTGCTGCATGGTCACTGAAATGTGGCATACTCACTGCAATATGATAATGAAAATGAAACATACCATGAATACCAAGGCGGACGTCTGTACCGATTCCAGATATTCACGTCATTATGGGGAGCGGTTTCTGCGTTCTTGACCCACAACACGCAAGCACTGAGGAATTGTTTATGGTAAATTGTGCCATTAACAGGCATGAAATCAGTATGCGTGCGGTTAAAGGGAAGTTAACTTACGTATTCAAGCGGTACCCATGTTGCGCAAATCCAGGTAGTCCGACTGCATATGTCGCAGTATATGTGTCCAGGAGCTGAGTATCTGAAACCAGAAAAGGCTACGGGGTTAGTGAGAGGCACGTGATCAGGTATCACAGCGAGGTGACACGGTAAACAACCTGTAGTGTAATATCGCGGTAGAGAAGGTGGTCGGCGATTAAGGACCCACCCTCTTAACCAACGCCGAAGTGGTGCGGCGCATGCAAGCGGATGCGCGGACACTACGGGCTTGTAATGAGGCACCACAATGCAACAGGACAGAGGGTGGCCCTGAACAGGGCTGTGGGGCCCTTCACGAGTTTAGGAAAAGGCGGACGTGGGTATTACTGCGTACTCCCAAGGGGCTGGCAAAACTCGCTGAGGCCAGTAGTGAAATAGGATTACTGATTATGCTGCATGCGGGGTGGGTTATAAAGCACGAAAGCATGGGTGAGCATCGTTTGGCTGCAAAGTGCTTCAGTGCAGCAGGGAAACTTACGTGTGCGCATGGAAGGTAAGGCGATTCGGCAGGTGAAGTACGTTGCGGGACATGCGGGCAAGGTGATGGGCAAGAGGCACTGTAGGCATGCTGCTGAAGAGGAAGTGTTAATCACCAATCCTCCTACTTAATTGGTTTCTAAGGGGAAGCACGTCAAAATTCCTCAAGAAGGTGCAGCGAGACAACAAGACTGCAAGCGTCGGTTGACTTGCGGCTATGATGCGCAAGAGATATGGTGCTGATTAGCAAGTGGGAAGCAAATAAACACCTACTTGATTGGTTTCAAATAATGATTCATGTCGACATTCAGGTACGATGTGGAGTGGGGCTTGGAGGCGCAGGAGGCATAGCTCTGAAAAGAGGTCTTAATCGCATAGCCACCTACTTACACGGTTTCCATAGGGGACTCATTTGTGCATTCATCAACGAGGCGTGTCAAGACGGCGCAATGCAAACAGCGGTGGGCTGGAGGTCAAGAGGCGCAAGCGACATGGTGCTGAAAAGAATGGCTTATTCACATAAACATGTACTTACTCAGCTTCCAAAGTGGGTTGGTATCTTCAATCATTTATTTGGTGGATCCGGGCGACACACGGAAAACTGGGATGCACTGACGGGCAATTGACGCATGAGATGTGCTGATGAAAAACAAGTGTTATCCACATGCCCGTCTCAACGCATAATAAACAAAGTCAACTGCTAAATATTATCTGATAAACCAAAGCGCCATCAGCTCGGGATTAGCTTGTCCTTTGTACGCAAAGGAGACTGTTTTGCCTTGCAAATAAAGGACCCGGCATGCGGTGAACAAGACGTGGCTCGCCGTCTTGCTTGCCTACTCCCGTGGTTGACAAGATGAAAAACTCGATACAATCGTCCATATTTCGAGGCACCAAGTGGTTCGTTCGCATACTGGGTAATCATCCTGATTAGAAATCTTGGGGGCCGTTCAGTAGCAAGTTCGTTGGAGTCAAGGGAATCCCAGATAAGTCGTGTATGCGGCGCAATTGATCACCGCCCTCGGCAAACCGCGGAGGGCGACGGTGACGGAAATCATGGCTTAAAGCACCTCTATCTCCCCTGATACTTCTGGATAAATGCATTATGGCATCCATCCTTATTTCCCGCAAGTTACAAACAGCTTTCTCAACTGGCCTCTACATTTGGGTTAATGCTACTGGTGTACATTTCCGTTAGTCCCACGCATTCATAAAAGTGTCGCTGCTAGCGCATAGGGACCACAAACTGTTCAAAAGGTTCATGTGTTTCAAGGACGGCAATGACACCACCGCTTTACCTGCAGGTTCTATAACCTTATTCCGCCACTTGCGGAAAGGTACTCAATAATGGGCTAAGGGCACAGCGTGATAACCACACGTGTACCATTTCACTCCGTAGGGTTTCAAACAGGACAACCTGCATGAGTAAGGAAGCAGTTAACCAGGTTAACAGGGCAACCTACCGATCGTAAAAGCATATACAAGGGCTATCACCCTGACTCGTATGCATACGTGTCCACGAGGTTTAGTCGCCCTGTCTACCGCGCGTAACTGAAGCATATCCCCAGCATCTACGAAAGCCACTTCGCCACCACCGGCAGAATCCGGGGACAAGACAATCGGCCGAGTGCATGGAGCATTTCATCTGCACTTCGCTACAATACTAGTTATCTCATTCCCTTCCTGGCCGTCACATGGCACATATTCGCACACGACATTCGCCATTGCAGAGGAAATTCACCTTCGCATGCTTCCGCCGCCGCTTGGAACCGCAGGCGCATTCCACCACCCAGTGCGTGCCCGCATAATCCAGTGGCGTTATCCCTGCACTTCTCCAATGCCTCTACTGTTTACGAGGGTAGGGAAGAAACCGAGTCAATAAGGGGGTTGTTGGGACGGCTCCACAGGTGGAGCATATGGCGTCGCACTCTGTCTCCCGATAGCCATTTACCAGTCCTGCATCCAATAACTGACACCCTCAATAATTATCGATGACGAGCTGAGAGACGATTGCGACGTCAACTATTTCTGTATATGTTGATTCGCATTCTCCACCCTGTTCGCCGTCGCACAACAGAGTAAACATACCTTAGGCTGGCGATAAGCCTCCGATGATAATGCCCATGGAAGCCATGTACGTCGCACGCACTGATAAACTTCCTCACTCTTCCCGGCAATCGCCCTCAGAAGCCTGTCGAAATGCCTTCATTGCGTGTGTATAACAAAAACAGCAACCACTGCCGAAGAAAGTTCCTCACTTTCGGGCCAAGTTAGGCAAGTTGTGCACACCGTCTGTACATATCCCTCACAAGGTGAAAACGGCAAAATACAGCCGCCGCGTTGGGATACGCTGACGTCCACGCGCCAGCCTGCGCCATGAACATATCCATAACAAGTGTTTGCATTGTGCAAGGCAACATCTCCGTCATAGCTTCCACCGCCTGTCTGTAGCTGTGCTTTTCTCATTTGGCAACAGTGCGCAAAAATTTATATGCAATTCCGGTAACATGTATTAACATACAGGGCCACAGTATATAGCCGCCATAATCCAACTGGTGCGTGGCGTCAGCCAACAACACCTCCCAGTAGCGCGCAGCTATCGATTCCATGCAAGACGATACGAAAAACACATATCTAACTATGCTTCTCTCTTTCACTACCCGACATGGTTCGTTCTTCTCCAGCAATTTCGTCACCTCGCATACCTCCCCTGCCAGCCGCTTCCCATGACGCCTAGGCACCGTCTTTACGTTGCCACCATCAACACGCCCATGTTTCCTCTTCATGTAACGAAGAACCTCGCGGGTGCTCTTAAACACGGACCTTAGGTTCACGACCTCTTGCTCCTCCGCCTCCGTTAATTGCCGTTTCGGAGGGCGTGGTGGGCTGTCATTCTTTGAGCCATGCTTTCCATTTATACGGCGAATAAGCCCGATAAACATGCGGCTAACATGCGTCTCCAACCTGCTATAAGGTTGCTTAACCTTTCATCAGACTCCATACAAACTCTTTTTACCCTACGGGTCATGTAAAGCTGGAGCTATTCTTCCTATTAAATACAAGGTTTCAATGGAAATGCAGCCGCGGAGTGCTCAAATGAAAATCATGATTGCGCCCCAGATAACTTTCACCACGCTACTAATAATCACCCCACAAGACGAACGAATACCTGGCTTTGCAGTCCAGTATTCCATAAGGGAGGTCATTTTAGAGCATTAACAGTGGAAAACGTACTGTTTACCACCAACGTTGCTCCACTTACCATACACAAACTAGTACCACACATAATGGTACGGATAGGTGTCAGGCAAAGCTTCCTCCGTCATCCGCTTTTACCGCTTTCGAGTAACCACCGTCCAACTATAAAAGAACGACGCAGTATCCTGTTGTAATTTCTTCATATCCTCTTCTATGTCCGCAAAATTTCGTGAATATAATCGACCCAAAAGGTTAAACGTAGCAGGATCGTCCACCATCGGACCGGGATCCTAACCAATCTGTTATGAGCATAAGGTGTTTAGGGTGGTATAGCATGCTAGGCTAAAAGTTGGTTAGGTTGACAGCGAAGGTAAAAACGTAAAAAGGAAGATGTACATGGCAAGTACGTCTACGTTATGATATAAATAGTTGGCAACTTTAACTACTCTGTTGTTGTTCAAGTGGATAACCAAGGGAAATAAATCGCTATGGCTCCATGCTGGAAGCGGTAACCATGGTTGACGATATGGCTACGTTTTAGGGTTTGGTGCGTTCGTTTTCCATTAAATTTGCTAACATGGAGGAGCATATGGAGACATTTTAACCAGCGGCTGCGAAGTAATTCTATAAGCGGCAAGTGGTGACTATTTTTGACCTGAGAGTTAACTTGCAAGTATGTTCCTTACGGGCAGGGTAAAAATTTAACTCGGGTGCAGCAGTTTTGGAATGGCTGTCATTATTACGAGCGTCTTTGACCTACCATCAAACGCTTCCGTTGTCCCGTCGCTGTGCTACGTGGAAAAAGCATCGTTATAAACCTGGTTTTGGTGTTTTGCCCGAAAACATTGGAGGGCTTCAAACGAGACCTGAGAGAAATTTTTTGGCCATGTTCCCCGTTTTCTTGTGCGTATTCATTTCAGCCTTTAACCACATGAAAAAGCGTATGCAAATACATGAACATGCAGTGACCTTATTGTTATTCTTTCTTTTTCTAGTATAAGCGCAACAATCGATGGGCACGTCGAAGTGCTGGGAGCTCTTCGCACTTATTGAATCGTGAAACGAGCATCTGGTTGAGCTGAAGCGTCTTTTGTCGCTAGAACCTCTGTCCAGAAACTTCGAGGTTTCTAAAGCCTTAGATGGTTACTCGTCTTTCGATCACAGTACGTTAACCAGCTACGCGCCGCTTGCGCGCCAAAAGTCATTTGATGAAAGCGCATTTACTTTGGGTTCTTGTGAGTGGATCATTTTGGTAGAACTTGTTTGTGTGACCTTGGCTTCATGGTTGTTGTGTCTTTGCTGTTTTGCAAAGAACCTGTCGTCACGTGCTTGCTGTTCACGTTGACTTTGTTTCGCCCGTACACGAGTTCGTAACGACAATGTCGGCAACGAACACTCAGATACCGTGTTTCATTCTGCTGTTAGCAAGGGAAAAAATGGGGCTTTAGCCCTTGACATAGTAAAGGGAAAGATGGTTAAAAAGTGGCAAAACCAAAGGCTGTAGCGCCCAAAAAGATAACTCTTATCTTTCGTGTACAATTTACTTGTTGACCGATTGTACATTACTCCTTCTTGTTTTAATCTTACAACCGGCTCGACACACAACTGCCTTGTAAGTTCCCGCGCTCACGTGTACGCTCTTGCCTCGCTTCATCCGTCCGTTTCTTGTTCTAGCCCATCGAATACAGTCCGCTGTGTCCGACTCCCATTGCCTTCTGATATCCGCGCTTAATTACGCGCATCGTCTCGGACTAGTATTAACTAGTCCTACAAATTGGTGACCCTGATTCGCACGCGCGAATTCAACATTTTTTCTCGTTTGTATTTTTTGGTGAGTTCGTTCCTTTTTCTCGATTATATACCTATATTCATTTGTTTCTTGCGTAATTTTAGTACTTTTATCGTATTTTGTTCGTTCTTTATCTTTCGACTCACAGTTCGAGACTTTGCATCTGAGACGTTTCACGGCGTAACCATGCTTCTTTTGGCTGTTTCAAGCTTCATGGAACACAGTCCGGAAGTTTGGTTTAGGGTATTCGAGATCGAACTAGAAAATAAGGGCATAACGGCGGACCGTCCAAGGTACAATCAGCTCGTCCCACGCCTTCCTTCGTCGGTTGTGACGCTGATTGAGGACATTCTACTCTGCCCATCGAATGAGGCAAAGTATGAGAAGATGAAGCAAGCGATTTTGAAAGAGTTACGACCCAGCGCACGAACACGATTTGAGCAGCTCAATGGTCTCAAGCTTGGAGATCGCAAGCCGTCGGCATTGCTCTGCGAACTTCAGCGCATCGATGGTCCCTTATTCTTGAGCGAAGAAGGGATAAAGGAGCTGTGGTTTGCACGTCTCCCAGAGCCATTGCCGGTAATGCTGTCCATGTCTATAGATGCACCCTTGAAAGACTTAGCTACCAAGGCAGACGCTGCGTTCGAACGCTTTCCGCAGCAGACGACCAGTAACTCCGGTGACATATTCTCACCGATAAAAACCGAATCCCATGTTTGTTCCCAGTCGCTAGACCGATCTGACTCTAAAGACGAGGAAATTGCGCTACTTCGCAGCAGGATAGCAGCAATGAAGGCTTCGAAGCAGCGGGTGCCACGGTCAAATGCTGACCACGTTTTGGCTACCGTTCATTGCGGCTCGTCTGTGCCTGCACCGAGTACGTCACGTTCGGCACGAAAGCGCAACATTTTCCTTACAAGTTCTCAGTCAGATAATGTCAAGCCCGTCGAAGAAGTATGTTGGTATCACCGCCAATACGGTGGAAGAGCTAGACGTTGTCGAGCTCCCTGCATTAGGCACGACCCAGGGAAAACGAATAGCCCGCATACTAGCACTACAAACGCATCATTCAATAACCAAGCAAACCGACTGTTTTACGTTAAGGATCGACGTTCTTCCGTCACATTCCTCATCGACACTGGAGCGGAAGTCAGCGTCATCCCAGCGACCGCTAGCGACAAGCACTCGAAGCCTACGTACAATTTGCGTGCGGCCAACGGTTCTCCGATAGCTTCATTCGGTCAGCGCATGATGAACCTAGATCTCAATCTTCGCCGAGATTTTCAGTGGGTCTTCGTGGTTGCGTCTGTACCCTTCGCAATTATCGGTATCGACTTCCTCCGACATTTTGGGCTGCTTGTTGATGCTGGACGCCACAGACTTTTAGACGATCGTACGAAACTAGGTGTTGATGGTGTCCTTTCAGATGCCCCGATAATCAGCCCTGTATTTCGGATCGCAGACGCACCGTCCGACCACTTGAGCCTCCTCTCCGAATACCCGCGACTGGTTCGACCGGCTGCAGAGCTTCCACCAGTCACGACAGAGGTCGCTCACCACATAGTTACGCGCGGTCAACCAGTTAGCGCACGACCAAGACGGCTTGCTCCAGACAAACTACAGGCAGCACGAGCCGAATTTGACCACATGCTTCAACTTGGTATCGTCAGATCGTCCAACAGCCCATGGGCGTCGCCTCTGCACATAGTCCCGAAGAAGGTCATGGGGGACTGGCGTCCTTGCGGCGACCACCGATCCTTGAATACGGTTACCACGCCTGATCGCTATCCGATCCCACACATAGTGGATCTCACCGCCAGTCTGGCGGGTAAAAATATCTTCAGCAAAATCGACTTGGTACGCGCATACAACCAAATTCCGGTAACCGAAGCGAACATCGGTAAAACTGCCGTGACGACTCCATTTGGTTTGTTCGAGTTTCTGCGTATGCCATTTGGTCTAAAGAATGCCGCGCAAACTTTTCAGCGTTTCTTCGACCAAGTTTGTCGCGGCTTAGATTTCGCGTACGCGTATCTTGACGACATTTTATGCGCAAGCTCTTCACGAGAAAAGCAAATACGCCACGTACGAACACTTTTTGATCGTTTATCTCAACACGGGGTGACGATCAACGCAGAAAAGTGTTCGTTTGGTGTCGATTCAGTCAACATCCTGGGCCATCGTATCTCTTCTGCAGGCGTCGTGCCACTGCAGGATAAAATTCAAGCCATCATCGACTACCCCGAGCCTCATTCTTTAAAACAGCTCAGGCGATTTGATGGTCTTGTCAACTTTTACCGTCGATCTATACCCAACTGCGCTTTGCTGATGCAACCCAATACGGACCTTCTCCGAGGGAAACTCAAGAAATTCGAATTTCCTACCCATCACGCGCTGCTTTTAAGTCGCTGAAAGAGGCTATCGCCAACATAGCTCCTATAGTGCATCACCATCCGGCCGCCCCACTGTCCCTCAGTACTGACGCCTCGGACGTCGCAGTCGGCGCTGTTTTGCAACAACGGGTAGCCGACACGTGGCAGCCATTAGCGTTTTTCTCCAAACGCCTACAACCTACCGAATCTCGCTACAGCACGTTCGGTAGAGAACTACTAGCCGTATATCCAGCGATACGTCACTTTCGACACATCCCAGAAGGCTGCTCTTTTGTCGTCTTCACCGACCACAAACCCCTGACTTACGTGCTCGGCTCGACTACCGACCGATACTCTCCTAGAGAGTCGCGCCACCTTGAGTATATCGCTCAGTTTACGACCGATATACGGCATGTCTCAGGTGTGCACAACGCCGTCGCCGATGCACTTTCCCGCATCCAAGCTATTTTCGCTGACGCCGGCACTGCTATCGACTTGGCAGCCATTGCCACAGCACAACTCGACGATCCTGAGGTTGAACTACTACGCAGGTCTCCCTCATTGGACATACGACCCGTTCCGCTGACATCATCAGACGGAACGATACGCTGCGATTTATCTTTGAGCACGCCGCGTCCAGTCGTCCCACGTGAGTTTCGGCAGACCGTGTTCGACAAGTTGCACGGCTTGTCTCATCCAGGCGTTCGTGCATCGGTTAAACTAGTAACCGCACGATTCGTTTAGCGCAATGTTAATTGGGACATCGGTACCTGGGCAGTTGCTTGCCTTCCGTGTCAACGCGCGTAGGTGCACAAGCACACGAGAAGCCCATTAGGCACTTTTCCGACGCCGGACGCACGCTTTCATCACGTGCACGTGGACCTCGTAGGTCCTCTGCCGCCTTCCAAAGGCTCTGTATATCTACTGACCTGCGTCGATCGATTTACTAGATGGCCTGAGGCCGTCCTCATCCCAAATTGCTCCTCGGAAACGGTAGCGAAAGGTTTTCTGGAGCGCTGGGTCGCTCAATACGGCTGTCCCGCCATCGTGACCACCGATCGAGGGTCACATGTTTCGTCAACGTTTGCCACGTTGCTTAAGGATTTAGGCTGTCGCCACGTTCAGACGACAGCGTATCATCCGGCCGCTAACGGCATGGTGGAGCGTTTTCACCGCCAGTTGAAGGCAGCGCTACGTGCGCACGCAGATCCTTCATGGTCTGAAACGCTTCCCCTCGTTCTCCTAGGCTTAAGAAACACGGTTAAGACCGACTTCGACGCCACACCAGCGCAGCTAGTCTACGGTTGCACGCTGCGGTTGCCCGGACAGCTGGTAGCACCAGCCCCATGTACTTCTACTTTTGACTACGGAAGTTACACTGATCGATTGGCTCACCAGATGCGTGAGCTACGTCCACCCGCTCCTCGATCACAGAAGACACCGGTGTACGTGCCCGAGAAGCTATCTACGTGTTCACACGTACTTCTTCGCGCAGACGGTGTTCGACAGCCTCTTCATTCGCCGTACATATTACTCTTCAATGTGCTGCATCGTGCGAGTAGGGCGTACACTAGTGACCGCGGTGATCCACACGAAGTCGTCACCATCGACCGTCTGAAACCCGCTTTTATGGAAGACAGCACCTCGCCTACTTCGTCTAGTAGTGCCTCGTGTGACGTCACAACTCATCGCACCAACCTACAGCATCCTAGTCCAGTTCAACCAGACCACGATATCGGTCTACAAGCCGTCCCAACTTCTTCCGAATCTAGCCCGCCGCCTCCCACGACCAATCGCCGTGGTCGGGAGGTGCGTAAGCCCGTTCGTTTCTCCGACTATGTACAGTGTAAATACTTTTAACTTTGTAGCTATGGTATATCTTTGCTTCATTTTTGGTCGATTACCGTTTTGAAAACAAACAAAAATATTAAAAATCCCCGAAAAACCATTTTTCGAAAAAATATTCAAAAACCAAAAAATATTTAAACAGGCTGCTCATTCGTTTGTTCTTTTTGGCGTTTGCTGCGCGCGTTTTTCTATTTTCTCATCTTTACATGCCCCAACCCTCCCCTTCGATCGACTAGCCCACACGAGGAATGTTTTCTAGGACCCTGACGCGAACACTGGTCGCTTTTCCTCGGGACGAGGATCGCTTCTCAGCGAGACGAGGGTCATTTCTCCGCGGGACGAGGATCGCTTCTTCGCGGGACGAGGATCGCTTCTCAGCGAGACGAGGGTCATTTCTCCGCGGGACGAGGATCGCTTCTTCGCGGGAACATGGTCGTTTCTACGTGGGACGAGGGTCGTTTTGGCGCGGGGCGGGGTGCGGCGGGGGGGAGAGACCACTCCAAAGCGCACCGTTTGGCAGCAGCGGAGGTTGAGGTCCTGTCGGCCTTTTTCTGGACTAGCCAGTTTTTTGTAGTCCGACAAGCCCGCTCCAACGGCTCGCCGAAATGCACCCTGCCTTGCATTTAATAAATAACGAATCATAAACGGCACAGCGGACTCCGACTTCCGACGAACCCCCATTCACACGAACGCTCATTATTTTTACTCGGCAAGATTTCGCCTTACGAACCTCGTTTCGACATTCGTTTTCGATTTCGAAGGCTTTCTATCTTCAGCCTTCTAGGGGGAGCTCTGTAGCGCCCAAAAAGATAACTCTTATCTTTCGTGTACAATTTACTTGTTGACCGATTGTACATTACTCCTTCTTGTTTTAATCTTACAACCGGCTCGACACACAACTGCCTTGTAAGTTCCCGCGCTCACGTGTACGCTCTTGCCTCGCTTCATCCGTCCGTTTCTTGTTCTAGCCCATCGAATACAGTCCGCTGTGTCCGACTCCCATTGCCTTCTGATATCCGCGCTTAATTACGCGCATCGTCTCGGACTAGTATTAACTAGTCCTACAAGGCGGAGGTACGAGATCCGTCTGGTGCGTTATCTCTATTCCCATCCATTTCTACTGCAGTTTTGTCATTCAAAGTTGTTTCGTTTACGACGTTGGAGTCTAAAAAATCGGACGGTAATCAGAAACCGCCAACTTCAACAGAGCGGTTGATAAGTAATGAAACCCGTATGATACTTGCAGTTTTATTATAAGTATCGCCACTAAGTCATATGCTGTTTTTCTAAAGAAGCATATGCTAGATGATCTTCATTTCTTTAGTATATGCGTTACCAAACCTTACTGCATGGCTTTACCCGCTTCACTGTGCGAAAACTCACTAGACGCGGTAGCTTGTCGGCGGAGAAGGCTGTTGCGTATTGCTCGGTCCGCTCCAGAGGTACGCCAAGCTTTTCTACGTTTTGCCTTTAAGCTCAAAGTCACTGCTGTTATGTTGCACTTAGATCTCACTTTGACGGAGACGCTGAAGCTGCGGGTGGCTGTGCGATACTGAAGCCCACTGTGAAGCAAGAGAAAAGATCTATTTCTTGGTTTTCGGGTGGTGAGCCTGCGGTGGACTTCCTCCCTGCCAGAACCGGTTCCGGTGGCGCACGATCCCGGGCTCACGATGCCAAAGTGATTAATTCGCGTATCCTGCAAAACAGGCCCTGCCAAGTCCACGTATTTGTTGACAGCTGCGGTGCAAATTTTCTTGCATTCGCTGATACACGCTTGTCCACCAACATCACGCTGACTGAAGTGTGTTTATCGGGCGAAGCACTACTGTGGTGTGTGCGCCATCGCAATGGCGCTGAACGTTACCGCGATGCGATAGTTTGCGTGCTTCAGAGATCCAGTGAGCTATGCTAGGTGATGGTTTTGCAGTTTCAGAGCCATTCATACCAGATTGGGTAATGCTTAGGGTCCAGACCAACTGGGCCCCCTGGCCCTCCAGGTTGGGGGTTGGAATGTGGCGGCCCCTTATTCCTTAAAGCCGACGCCTTGCAGCCCAACTCCAAACCAGCTGGTTTGCGGTCAGGTTTTAGAACCCGAGGCCTAGGTAGAGAACTTTATTCGTTCTCCTGCTCATGCCTGCGCAACCTGACAGTACCCCACGCAAACACTACATTAAATAGCTCTTCCAACACTTTGTTGTTACTCTGGCCACAGCAGTGGATTATCAAAGGCGCCCTATTTGCTGCATCGAGCAGTGTGGAAAAGTGTATGGGTGCTGATGCTCAAACCTAGACATCTTCTTCTTCCCCCTCTTACGCTTTTTCTTTCATACCTTCCCGTTTCAGCTTCACCTTTATCACCCCAGTTTACAACCCTTAATTCTTGGTCCCCGGATTGTGTTGATAGGCTTGCATCTGTTAGTTTCAACGCAGGGTAAAAGTGTAGCATCATTCCTGCCCTGTCTACAAGCCCTTGTGCAAGCAAGCGGCCAAACCAAATTCATCGGCTTTCATTCGGAGCCCTCGAAAAACGCTTAGATTGGCATGCCTCAATATACGCACATTGCGGGAGATCGGTCCACAGGCAGCAATTGCCTGAATTTTAAAGACTGAATTGGTGGTAAGTGCCCGGAAAGAGGAATGTTTTAAAAACCATTGGACAAGCACGTGTTGAACGTGCATGGATTTCACTGCTTCTGCTGCAGCTGTAACAATCCTTTGGGGAACACACTTTAGCAACTACGTGTTATCCAGTTAATGTACGGGTGGTGATGGAGCGGACACGGGTTTTCCCTTCCGCTCTCTACAACTCCGTGAATTCCATTGATGTATGCTGCCTATTGGAGACCCGCCTGCGAGACTTGAGCTCTGTGCTAACTTTGCCATCCCCTTCAGGTGACACCAGCAGCACTGTCTCATCGCGCCTATCTGGTGGCGATTTAGCTTCGAGCACAGGTCAAAACGTTATTAGTAGTGCCCAGAGTCCCCCGAGCCCATCCGTTATCGGTAGCTCAGCTGGCTTGCACCTGTTGCATTTTCTTTTCTTTTCTGTTCGGTATTGCGTCACAATAGCTGAGGTGTATCTCACCTCTAGCTAACATGTATAGTGACGATAATGATGGTGTGACTGATCCTTCGATCGTCTTTCAGGTGGGGTGGCTTTGTAGGTCAACACAGCCGTTACCGTCCTGACGACGTATACTTTGCGCCCATGCAGTTTTTCATATATTATCCGTGCAGCTTAAATTTGTGTTGGTCGTTAGGAGCCCCCGTAGGATTGTAGGTGGTCTAATTGCTGTTATCCGTAAACATTCGCCGAATAGGTGTTTAGTGATGGTGAAGTTTATTCGCCTCCACCTGGACTGCCAGAATATCTCCTGCGTTGCTTTTTCAATTTGTTTTGCTACAGAGCTTCTCTATCTAGCCTTGCATGCTCCCTTGCTTCTGTTCGTTGGTTTGCCCACTAGCTTTACGATGGAACATAACTTGTCCCTTTTGAACATTTGCTAATAACTTCCCGGACTTCGTCATGGAGTCCAAATGGTATCTACCTACAAGGCTCCATTGCGCATGTCGTCCGCATCACTGCAGGTAAGTGCACCGCCTGACTACCTGGCCTTAAGACCGTCAGTCGACATGCGCCGCCCGGATTGCTTGTTTGGTGGTGCAATAGTGTCTCGGAGTGCGTGATGCCCTTTTGTTCACGGGATACAATGCATTACTCTGTGTTCACGCTTTGTGGGTTACGAGCGATTTACACGCTCACCAGCAAGGTCGGGAATATTTGTGAATAGTTTGAAGGTCATAAAACATTACTGAATTGTGTTCCTGTACTTCCATTAGCGAATTCTGTCAAACATTGGTTATCATGTGACACCTTAGTATGTCTTTCTGGTATCCTGTATTGATGCACATTGGTGACCACCATCATCTTGCATACACCGCAGCAGTAAACCTGCCTCACGTTTAAGCAGTCTACGCCTATTGATGTGAAGAAACTCTACCGCCAGCCCGCAAACTAGCGGATAGCAGCAGTGAGGTGTGGCGGAAATCGACACCGCCTCATTTCGGAAAGCAACTTCAGGTGAGATTGTCTGCCCACAAGGTCCGCACTCGTGGTCTTTTTACACTTCTATGTTGCACCCGTCCATATGCACCCTAGTCAGAGTTTGCGAGGTGGCACTGCCATGCCAGATGATCATGTGTTTCTCACCGGATCTAAAGGGTATGTTATTTTTAGATAATCATCTCCTGGACGTATATGGTGTGAAAGATCCACCTAGACTGCCTGGATGTGCACCACATCGGTACCGCTTAAATCTTTAAGTCAGCCTTAACTAAATAAATATATTTCTAGCCCGGCTATCGGCTTCACCCTTAAGGGTTCAGATTAATCTTTACATTAATCCTATGCTCTTGCATGGAAATGGGTAAAATGCGAGTATGTGTTCCTAGTTAGCATTTACAAATGCGTTGTCATTGTTTGGTGTACAGCTGATGGGGTTGTAGACGCCCACAATTAAATTCTTCTCGTTCCTTCGGGCGATAGTGAGCCCATGTTCTTTGATTGGGAAAGTTGCGCAGAGCCGTAGTAGTGTCGGTTTTCTTTGGAACAGGATCCAATGCACCATCACTTCACTTTAACTTCATTGGACTATTTTGGCAGACTCATTCGCCAAAATTATTGGTGCGCGTATGAAAGAAAAAGGGGTGGTAGAATAGTTAAAAAATAATTTCGAGAAATGCAGATGAAAATAAAAAGGATTTGTTAAGAGACCTACTAAGGCGGCATGCTTCACTAGAAACAGACAAAAAATAGAGAATGTGGCCTAACTTTGCTTGCGCTGATACTGGTTTCTTGCGCCAATATTTAACCTGAGTAAACCTCAGAAAGGCAAAAGATCTTTTCTAAGGCTAAAATTTTGCGTAAAGTAGAGCGAAAATAGGCTGCTCAGAACAAGTTTTGATTGCTGATTACGTTAAAAGTAAAATCCATGCAATACGTGTAGTAGTTTGCGCGTTATTTGCAATTGCATATTGGTCTACGAATAACGCCATTATTCTTCACGCTGAAAGTGACTTTCTGTTTTGCAAGCAGGTAGCAGCAAAAAGAAATGAAAATGCAAAAGTAGAGAAGCGGTATACGTTCCAAATGGGCATAGATAGCTAGAAAGGCTCTATATAGCCTGCAACAACTAGGGACTTCGTAGGTGGCCGAAAAGCACACTTCGCGGGCATACGTGGCAAATGTAGGCAAATAAGCAAAAATTTGGCGCGAAAGCACTAGGAAGCCGGTAAGGAATATTACGTGGTCTTGGGAATTTAGGAGAACTTATAATTACCCACGATCGGAAGGCCTCAGTATAACATTTTCGGTGGATACTGAACCACCTAAACCACGAGGAATGTAGGGCTTAGTATTTTTACACCTCTAAGTGGTTCTGAACTTTGTGTCAAGGTTGCATGAGCCAGGTCTACCTGAATATCACAGGGGACTTTCACATTCTGGCCTGGAAAATACACACATTTCTTAGCTAAACATTGCAAGTTCTATCTCCTAGAGCCGATTTTCTATATTCATGAGGTTAGGCGTCCAACACCAGTGGGCTAGTGGGGATGTCACTAATAATAAAGGAAGGTGTATGGAAAAATTTATTAAAATTGAGCAAAATGCTTTGCGGCGTGAAATCTATTATGGCTTGCGTTAGTGGGGCATTACCAACTCTACTTCTGGGATTGAGCTTGCTCAAAATGAGGGATTATTATGCCTCATGTGCTGCTGCACACTGTTGTGCAGCGCCTTGATGAATTTCGAGCTATTTCTCTCCAGATTTAAGTTCCGAAGCAAGTGCCAGCGGTGTTCATCCAGGTGGAAATGTTAACTAGTACTATACTGTCGCGCCGACTATTTCCTTTGTGATTTTCCTGGCAATAGCTGTTCTAGTACCATAATCAATGGGTGATAAGGTAAAGCAAGAGTAGGATAGTAACAGAGTTAGTGTGATCTGGCCGTTTACCCACCATCACGCATAACGCATGGTCGGATTTGGAGACGGCTACAAGATACATAACACGCGGGCGGCCAAGATAAGCTAACCAGTGATGGAAATTTTCTGTGCTCCTGCCAGCCAGTGGGACAGGGGCCTCTTTGTCTTCGGTTAGCTTTCGTGCCAGTAAAATGGAAGTTTGAAATGTGATTGTTTTGCTAGAAAAAGCACTTAAAGCAGAGGATATGGTTTTCATTATGCCTGTCTACTAGTGTTACTAATAGTGATAGGCATATGTAGACAAGATAAAGCTAGGTATATGGGGCTAAGCAAGGATAAGAGGCGAGCAACATGTCTGGTTCTTGGGCCTATAACATTTAAAGTGTTCTCCGTCGAGAATATGAAGTATATATATTGTTTTGCTGGTTCCATACTGATAGTAGTTGGAAACAGCGGAGTAAAGTAGCTAGTACTCAGGCTTCATGAAACGCATCAATTAAGGTCAGCTAGCAACCGGCACCTAGGAAGGCACATAAGGTTTCATCAGAAGCCGGTATTGTTATTATCTTCCCACTAGACGCAATTCCAAAATAACAATTTACTGCTCCACAAAATGTCTAGGCCAACCGAAGGAAAATGCAGAACGCCAATGACTTTGACAAAATAACATATTAATCGCCGCCAACAAACACTCTACAACTACTGTGGACCTTGGCTGCTTTTATGGGCCTCTTACTGACATACGACTTCTAGAATTGGAAGGTCAGCCACCAAGGTTATTGTTTCCTCATACTTTTTGCCGAGATGTCAGGTGGCTTTTAGTCAAGTGCAGGATTAGAACCTTCCTGAACGTTCGAAATTGATGCGACAATCGTTAATAATCGATTATTTTCTGAAATAGTAGATTTTCCAGGCAATTCTTACTTTCTCCCGGACATCTTCCCTCCTGAGATGTTGTCCAAGGGATATGACGATAGCCTAGGCTTAACGTGCAGCCTTCGGGACTCTGTTCCCTGCCTGCCGGTCCATCTCCTTGGCAGAAGTGCCCAAAAGCTTTGTTCCGTTGTCCGTGTTCTGGATACTTTGCTCGGCTGTGTGCAGTTGTCCACTGCTACCTTCGGCAAGTTGAAGCTCTCCACCAGTAAATCGAAGGGGATCAGTAGACCATGCTTGTTCTAGTTAGCACAATGTAAGCCGTAACTGGTTTGCATGCCGTGCCCAGATATATGAGCCCACCATCACGTCATGCAGGACGTTTCCACGCTTACTTTTGACCGTCCCTCGCGCCTAGTTTGCATGGCCACCCCGATAGTTACATACTAGTACCTTCTGTCCAAGCGCAAAAGATCGCTTCTTTGCTCCATGCCGCCGGTCAAAATCCTGTTTCATTCTGCGGTTTCTTTCACCAACAGAGGACTCCGAGCGCAGTCACATGGCGTCAGAAGTCATGAGGAGCTTCCTGTTCATCACGGGCTGTGCTGGAGAAACTCCGCCTGGCGCTCCTGGATTCGGAGTTGATCGGTAGAGTAAAAGGAACCGGTCAACCGCCTCCTCTATACGTCCCTTTCCTTTCGATTTGTGAAGAGCTCGCTTGAACGTATCGACAAACCATTCTGCTTTGTAAAACGGCAGCGAGCGAACGTGCTGGACGGCGCATTGCGTGCAAAACTCCGTAAACCTTGCTGAAGTAAATTGTGAGCCATTGTCAGTGACAATTGTCTCAGGAAAGCCGAATCTGCTAAAGGTTTGGCTCAGTTTCGATACGGTGACATTGGTGGTTGTACCATCCATAATAAATACTTCAGGCCACTTGCCGTATGAGTCGACTATAATGAGGAAACTTCTGCCGTTAATCGGTCCTGTAAAGTTGACATGGATGCGGCACAATGGCTTAGAAACTATTGGCCATGAATAGGGTTCTGATGTTTGTGGCGTTTTTAAGACGTTGGCGCACTTTTGGCAGCGTTTAGCTATTTGTTCTAGCTAGTTGTCCATGAATGGCCAGTATACATAATGGTAGGCAAGTGCCTTCATCCAGTTGATTCCAGGATGCCCGGCGTTGAACTGTCGAATTATGTGCTCCTGCGGCGTCTTGGGGAGGAGCACTCGTTCCAAAACTGGTATACAATCGTTTACAACAGAGAGCGAGTGTCTCCTCTGAAAGTAGTGTTGCAACGCGCCATATGGACATGAACTTGGCCAATTTGTTTTGTGAATCGTAAGACCCTGTTTAGTATTTGGTTCCGAAGTGTTTTGCTTCGTACAGCTTCCGCGGTAACTTGTAGGCGGTGCAATGCATCAATTACCAGAAAGTGGACGTCGGGCTCAACCTCGACCGAGGCAATGATTGCGTCCGCATGTTCTTGTTGACGGGCATCAAGTAGGCGTGTCAGTGCATCCGCTTGGCCAATAGAAACTGTCGAGTGGTATTGGAGCTCGAACTCCTACCCCATTAAGGTAACAGCTCAACGTTGTAGCTGGTTGGTTGTGTAGGCCTGGATGCCCATTTTCGTGACAAAGGTAGCCAGCAAGAGCTTGTGATCTGTCAGAAGCTTGAAGCGGCGGCCGTATGGCATTTTGTGGAATTGCTTGACCACGTACACTATGGTCAATGCTTCTTTCACAATCTGGCTGTAATTCCTCTCGGCCTATGCAAGTGTTCTGGCAGTATGGGCGATTGTTTTCTGAGATGTAGCGATGTACGTGTGTGCAATTACTGCACCAAACTCAATGCTTGATGCATCTGTGGTCAGAACAATCTCTTTAGAGGAATCAAAATGGGTCAAAAGCAAGTTTTGTGACAGCGGTGTTGACCCTTTCGAAGGCATTCTGACATTCTGATGTCCAGTTCCAAGTTTGGCTTTTGGCTGGTAGCTTGTTTAACGGGGCACGCCAGCGGTGCATCTCAGGCAAGAATGCGCTGTAGTGGTTGAATAGCCCACAAGAAAAACCCAAGGACTGTAGATCTGTTGGTGAAGGCATGTTCCTAGTGTCTTTTATGTTTTCCGGATCTGGTCTACGTCCATCGTTTTCGAGGATGAAACTGAGGTATTTGATGAGCGGCTTAAAAAAAGTGCATTTGCTTCCCTGATCCGGAAACCGAACGACCGTATACAACCAAGCACTTTATCCAGGCGGTTAAATAGTTCTTCTGGTGTTCGATCCATCACCATGATATCCTCCAGACATGCAGCGGTTTGAGAAACGCCCACTAGCATGGTATCCATCAACCGTTGGAAAATCGCTGGCGCCGTTTTTACACCAAATGGCAAACAGTTGTATTAGTAAAGGCCACGATGAGTGTTCATCGTCAACAACTCCCTCGAGACTTCGTCCACATCCACTTTAAGATAGGCATCGGATAGAGCAAGCTTAGCATGGCACTTACCACCAATAAGCTTTGCAATGATATTTTCCGGTACAGGTAATGGGTACTGGTGGTCGTCCAACGCGGCGCTGCGGCCAGTTGAGAAGTCAGCGCAGACGCGTACCTTTCCATTTGCTTTCTTTACTGCGACAACGGTTGCAACCCATGAGGAGTAGTTGACGGCTGTGATGACTCCGGCACTTTCCAGCCGATCGACTTCTTGCTCAGCGTTTAATATGGCTGCATACGGTACCGGTCTTTTAGCCTTGAAAACTGCTTTAGCACTTGGTCACAAGTTTAACGTTGTCTTGAAGTTAGTGCAGCGACCCAAGTTATCTTGTAAGGCAGAGGCAAATTTGCGCTTCAGCGTACGTGTCACGTCCAAGGTATTTTGATGATTGAGCCGGACTTGACCAAACTCGGTTGCAGATCGGATTCAAGGGAACATCGAGGAGTTGATATGTTTCAATACAGTCGAAGCCAAAAAGATTCAAATTCGGCCGGTCTGAAATGCAACATGTTCCCGACTATTCCACACCTAGGAAAGAAAACTAACAAGTTAGTTAGCTCACTAAGTTTGACACATTGTCGGATGCATTTTGTGCAACTTTCTGAGACTCGACCATCTGCGGCCTCTTTATGTAACTCCATGTGCTCCTGGAAATAATCGTGATGATTGAGACCGTGTGAGATTGCAGGTTCTTTAAGATCCAATTGCTCAACACACTGATAAGTCATCGTCTCTGTTTACACTTGCCTTGGAATGCGGCAAATATGGACAGAGAAACGGCGCCATGCTTTCTAGCATTCCCTTTTCGATAAGACCTCACTCTCTTTGACCGGACCTGACTGCAGCATTCCTCTTTATCCACACGCTTATGGTCGTTCGACAAATACGATGTTTGAAGGGATAGAAGCACGCAAACTTCCATTCGTCGCATGACCAGCCTGCTGTGGGCGGCTTGTTCCTATCCCTCTTGAAAAGTTTTCTTCGGTTGACTGTCCTGGCCTTTGCACGAATTGCACGGTATCTGATGATCCGAGACTATTTCCTTCGACCATGGCAGTGTCATGTTTTAGAGTGAGCAGCCGTTTGCCTTTGCTTATGAAAGCTTACAATGTCAGATCAGGGTCTCTGCATCCCTGGAGGATTGTAGAGCGCTGACGAAAATAAGACACTTAAACTGATCTTCCGTTAAAGAGCGTAGTTTGAAACGTCCACACTCACGGTTAATCCTGTCTGTTAGTGCCTCAGGTTCTTTCGATTCCTGTTTGACAATTTTCAGGCATTGATAGCGAATACTAAACAAGGATACCGACTCACCAAAAATTTCCTTCAGCTGCGACACTACTTCGTCAAACGTCAGGTCCTTCGGCTGCTTAGGCGGAACCTGGTCTATGAACCTTGAATTTTCACTTATTCCCAGCCTGCGGAGTAGCAATCGCACGTTCCAGAAGTCGTCCTGACGGACGAAGCCCGTCCGAAACCTGTCTTCCCAGCGCTTGAACCACGCTTCGAATGTTCATCCAGAATCCGTGTCATAATTGAATTCAGTGATTGCATTTGTGAGAAGAGCAACAGAAAACCAGCCTGCATGTTCTGCGTCTCTGCTCATGTTGTCTGCAAACTCAAGCAGTGTCAGAATTTCGATCATTTTCATTTGTGCTTCCGTTTGAGCTTGCTGTTAGAAAAGTAGCATTTGAAATTGTTCAGCAGGAACATTCATCACATTTTCAATTTTCTCCGTCGCCAGTTGTCATGATCATCTCACTAGACGCAATTCCAAAAATAACAATTTACTGCTCCACAGAATGTCTAGGCCAACCGAAGGAAAATACAGTACGCCAATGACTTTGACAAAATAACGTATTAATCGCCGCCGACAAACACTCTACAGTTACTGTTGACCTTGGTTGCGTTTATGGATCTGTCGTAGTTTTTAAACTTTGATGAGGTGATCATTGAAATACAGAAGCCGGAGGGTTGTGGATACCAACTGATCTGTGCAGCATTTGGACCAACGTGTCAGTGAGAAGGCCTAAGCACGTCAGGAACTAATCAGTAATAGCTAAATACCTTCCGAATTCAGAATTCTAATGTTAGCGCCTGTACGATGCGTGCGACTGATCCGACTGAGACTGCTTGGGTGTTGAGTTTGCGGTACTGGATAAGTTAAAAACAAGGGGTCGTTGATGAAAACAATTCATGGGGTTATCCTTTATTATCCCTTACAAGGTGATCTTGTGGTGGGGCCTACTCTTTCCATGGTGCAGTCATAAGGCGGAAGTGTCCCTAGGGGAACTCAAGTAGGTCAGGAAGAGATCGTTGAAGACTAACGTCGCCTTGTACTCGGAATGCTGTTCTTAAGACCTAGAAAATTAGTGCAACGGATACCGTAAAATTCTCTTATATGATAAGAAGCTATTAACAATGAATGTGGAGGAGTTGTGAGCTCAAGATGCTTAGATGTCATGCACTAAATCATGGGCGTCCTCAAGCTACATCAGGGCCTGTTTCGAAGAAGTGGTCTTGCAAATCGCAGGTTTGGAAGATGCCTTGTTTACTAGCAAAACGTAGGAATCTTTGTATCTCCTTCCTGAATGGCTGCAAGTTTTTGAGTTCTCTTAGTCTGAAAGGCAACCTGTCTCATATGCTCACGCACAAAACTAAGAAGAACTAAGATCGCAGCCTCTTCTTAACCATTAGCAGGGTAATGGGATGGCCCTTGTTTCGGAGTTTAGATTCAGAGGCGCTCCTTAGTTTAAGACAAGTGGTATTATTGTGCAGCTTTCTAGGAATTAGCTTATGTAAGAATCACAGGTTAAGGATGATGTACCTTTGCCAAAGAGGCTGAATTTTTAGGTGTTCGCACATTTGTCGGTAACTCAGCGCTTGCCGTGCTAGAGTCATGTTCTTCATAAAGCACCGTTGGGCTTTTCAAGCAGAACACTGTCCGACTTCCGTAGGTTGCTACATATAAGACAGTGATATTCCAGCGGTGGCCTGACGTGGCTCTTATAAAGTTCAAGCCTTGCATCTGCGGTTTTATGTAACGGAGTATGTGGAACGATAATCGTCTTACCGTTGCCACTTGATAATAAACTTGCTCTGTAAAGCTGAGGCTGATGTAGTAGCGCAAGCCCAGATATGTTGTCAAGACATTCGGTTTGATAGTGATGCCGTTTATTGTTAGGGACACAGCAGGTACAGAAAATTTTGTGGGTCATAACATTAGAGTTCTGAACGGAGAACGTCATTTGCCAGTCTTCGCACCACTTTTCAAGTGCTTTAAGATCCTCATGGATGCTCTTATTAGCGGAGAATTTATTACCAGGGGAAAAGACTAAGACAAACTTTACGTCGTCAAAGAAGATGAAGGAGCGACCGTGTTTCAAATTCCTGCAGAGGTTATTGATATAGATCAAAAATAGGGTAAGACCAAGGACGCTGCCCTGCACCATGCCACTGGGGACAGGGGTCGGGTTGGATATAGTTCGCTCAACCTTAACAGACTGCGTACGTCCTATTAGATAGCAATCCAGCCATTCTAATAAAGGACTGTCTACCCCATGAGCCTTTACCTTATGCAGCAGGAGCATGTGAGGTACCCTGTCAAACGCCTGTTGCAACTCAAGATAAAGTACGACAGCTGAAAGATGAGAGTCAATGGCCTCGGTGACTAAATTAAGAAAGTCCAGCGCCAGATTGCACAAGACCGAGCACTTAGAAATCCTTGCTGACATTCATTTATGTGCTGGCCTGCATAAAGGTAAGTCATGAGGGCATTTCAGTCAACTTCTGCATCACTCGCGAGGTAATAACAGGATGGGTAATAGGGTGATAGGGATAGGTGGTGGTGGTGGTGGGATAGGTGATAGGGTAATAGGGATGGGTAATACTAACTTCCTGTAGGCTTCCTCCATTATGCCTTGGCATAATGATGGAATGTTTCCAAGTGGTCGGGCATTGACCTTCCTGCATTGAAAACGTAAAGTTTTAAAAGAAGAATAGGGATATGTTCATCACCATTCTTAAGCAGACTGCGCAACATTCCGTCTGGACAAGGGTTCCAGGATGACTTGGTAGTTGAATGCGCAGAACGGGCACGATTTCTTTCAAACTGTTCAGGGGAGAGGGACTGGCTACAAGGTACTTGTAGGGCTTGAAAAATTGAACCTATTTTTAAACACTGCGTTTCTATAAAAGGTGATCCGACTACACAAATATTCTTGCGTCATTAGAAAGGTCGTTAGGGCTGGTCCTTAGGGTAGAGATCCATCGTCCATAGTTAGGAGTCCGAGAGCGCAGCAGCCAGTTGAAATTCTTAGCTTTGTTCGCACTAGTTAGTGCGGCTATTTCTTGTCTGGTTTCCTGCTGTTTGGATCTGGCAGAAAACCGATGTGCAATCTCATTCCCTCTCATGATGTGGGCAAAATGGAAGGTTTCGGTCTAGGATCGTCTAAGCTGAAGCATTCTGTTATGCCTTCTGGTTTGGGTCACACTTTCAGATGATCGCCTTAGTAAATGTAACATGGGAGCTAGAGAGTCGAGACAGTGAAACATTTTCTCATAAAACGGTTCAGCCGGGCGATGCACATAATCAGAATGCATCCCAATTTCTTGATCGGACGAGTACAGCAAAGGTTGTCCGGTTAACCAGTTGCATTGGGCGGTGTAATATGACTGCGTCTGTTTCTGTTGGGTAGGCGCTAGGTTGCTTAAAGTAAACCGAGCAATGCACTAATCCGTGCTCACTACCTGGAAACGCCCGGCCGACTGACACTCGCGTTGATGGATGCCGCTGGTAAACATTAGGTCAAGCATATGTTTCGTCCTGGTTGGAGCAGATACATGTTGCTTCCAGACGTCTAACTTGATACATGCTAGTACGTCTTCATACTGCGTTGCTGCAACAGGTGGGAACCAGTTTAACTCAGGCAGGTTGAAGTCTCCTGCAACCAGTTAGTATTCGCGGGAAAAGTTTGATGCATGCGCAAAAGGAACCATAAGTGCGTTGTCACCTTTATCTGAGGTATCGGGTGGTCCAAAAATACCCAAATAATACCGCCGACTCCAGGCTGTCAGCCGTTATGCATACTGCATCCATCGCCTCAGCCGCGTTCATGATTTCGGACATTTTCGCTGGGTAAGTATTGTTAACATAAATGCCGCACCCGCACCCCGGTTATGCACACGAGATTGCATAAAGAGCTGATAGTCAGGAAATGAGTAGTTCTCCTATGAAGCATAAGGGGAAAACCATGTTTCCGTGGCAAATATTGCATCAGGGTCGGCGAGGACCTACAGCGGACGTAAGGTGTGCATTTTATTTTTAGGGACCAAACATTTATAGGTAGGAGTGAGAAAGAACACTGGAGGGTTTGCTGGTCTTACGGGTGACGAGATAAAGCCGATTATAGTTACTTTGCTATCTGCAGTCTTTGTAGGAAGTGAGTGAGAAGACTTTCCGTTGGTAGTTGGGCGACAAGAGGTTTGGTGCCAGGATGAAACTGTCGCGGCTCATCCCCACCTGGTCTAAAAATGCGCAGGTTGCGGGGTAGGATGCAGTGGACTATTTGGCCAGTGTATCTGGACTGGTTGCATAGGTCTGAGGGATGTAGCAGTTGTACAACAACTGGCTGCGCATGAAGTTTGGCGGAGCTGGGTAGATTGTCATTTGTAGTGCTCGCCGTAAGTGAAATGGTTGCGGTGGTGGTACGCGGTGCTTTCTCACAAGTATCCGAGAAGTGCTTCGGTAGAGTCCGTCTTCGTGGGCCGAAATACAGTTGCCTTTACGTTATCATTGCGGAGTTGTTCACAATTCAATATTATAATGCGCAGGATTCTACTATCGGCCGTTCGCAGTTTGATTGCGGCTGGGAATTTGCTGTTCCTTTTGGCCATCCGATCAACTTGTACCGAGTTTCCAGCACTATCGTTAACTTTACCGATTCTGCTCTTAAACTCGCCCGTCGATATGCCATCCGGAACAATAAATGCGCTGAACTCCACATTGTCCCAACCGGGTTGCGGCAGCTGCTTGTCTACGGACCTTGATATATTTACGGCAGGTGTAGGTGACATACCCACCCTAGATGAGTGAATAGGGGTGTTTCCTCTGCAAGCCCGTTTGGCTCTAGGAGTCCTCGTAGTTTTAAACACAATGCTGCCTAAGCGGTTAGATGTCGATCGTGGTTTCTTTCTGGAGGCGCTTGGCTCTTTTTGCCTAAAGCCTGTTTTGATGTTACTTTCGTCGCGGCATCGTTGCTTTGTGAAGTTGTTTACAGTTAGCTATGAGAGCACGCCATACTGCCTCAGCGTTTGCGTTCAGTTTGATGGGAGCCGCAAATTTGGTTACACGCTTAGTCAGTCTTTAAACTTGCAGTGCATCTTCTGCAATGCCATTAACCGCAATGATTGCACGCCTAAATGCTTCCACCGATATATAGCCTGGAACATTGAACACCAGTGCGCTACACAGTCCATTCCTGCCCGCACCACTATATGGTGTTAGGGTCTTCGCTTCTCTTATTTTCAAAGTTGTGGTCGTTGAGCGCAACGGCTCAGGTGAACTCGGTGGTGCGGACCATGCGCGGAGTCTTTTGGCTCGAGGCGCCGGCGGCTGTGTTCTCTAGGTGTAGGTTATGCTGCGCTCGCTTCGATCGTCGTAGAATTTTCCTGACATGTCCGATTTAACTGTGCTGTTTAAAAATTGCCTTAGAGTTTCGTCAACCATCTTCTCTTCCGGTATAGCTGATCGAGTTGTATCAGTTGCTGAGCACTTAGTATTAACAGGCGGCTTTTCTATATAGTTCTCGGGTTGTCTGATTTGTCTATGTATGATGTAGCTTTGTGGATAGTACTGGTCTCAGGGTTTGCAGGTTTTTCCAAGGAATCAAGCGGTCCCCTATCCATATCAGCCGAAAGGCCAAGGTCCACAATACGTGAGCCACTTATGTTCACAGGCATTGGACAGTTGTCACAATTCGCCTTAACGCATCTGCTCTCTGCGTACCGCTCTCTTAGACTATCGTAACGGCGCTGCGAAGTCGTTCTTGCTGGTACTAACATTAAGTCAAAGAACATCGTGGGGTTCCAAATGCACTTGGATAGGAGAGAAACTTGAGAGCCAAGCTCTCATTATTGAACTTTACTAAGAGGAGCACTGGCTGTTTATAAACTATTTCCTCAGCCTCCTACAGCTCAGAAGATTGTGTTCCTTGCCATACACTTTCATCAGCATTTTACGGATGGTGTGCAGTTTCAGGCGCTCTGGAACCTTATATACCACTACTTCATTAAGACATTTTAGCCTATTCATCACTTCAGTGCAAACGGTGGTAAAAAACCTTCCAGCTAACTCCGCTTGTTTAACCTCCAAGCAGTCCAGCCTATCAGTAAAAGGTTCTATTGGGTTGAGGACCATGTTGACCTTCAGCACGTCGTTTTGCGGCTCGGCCATTTGGGAACTCACAGAAAAGATGTCCGTTAAGTTAACGGTGAATGGCCTGGTTGTGCCGAATAACTTCCTGCTGATAATTCTAGATTTGGCCGGAGTAAGCCATATTGGTCACACACCCTTGTTTAAGACGTCAAGATGACCTCCACTTACCATGTCCTAAGGAAGAGGTCACATCTATGCGTTACATCTATGCATATTCTTTTCCTGTGTGTTTGTGGCACATTTTGCAATACACCGTTCCTCAGTGCTTGCGCCTTGTGTGTCAAGGACGCGGTAAAAGCTCCCAATAATGACGGGAATATTTGGAATCTGTACAAAAGTTCGCGTTGCATTTGATGCCATACTTCAGTGATTATATAAATAAACAAATAAATAAATCTTTTATTCTCATCAAGGTGAGTCACGCCTTTACAGGCATGATCATCTTGACATAACGATGCATAATCAGGAATGTGCAAAAATCCGATATGTTTGCCATAGCAGTTTGTGTTTTTGTAGGGAGTATGTATGTATGTCATTGTGTGTGTATGTGCATGTAGCTGTTTATGTTGTGCTTGTAGTTGTGCTGCTCCAAACTTCAATGTTTCAAATCGTCATCGATATGCGAGTAGGAGATTGGTGTCCGTGGGTTTGATAAAATTATCTAGATATCCACGGGGCAGTGCCTTTATTTTGTGGCGAGTCACGACCGCCACGTCACAGTGTTGTTAAGCGGACATTTGCGGCTTTTTATAGGGAAAACGCTTGCCAGGCGAAACCCACCACGTCCTGGAACACTGTAGTGTAACGGATGTCAAACTTTTGCATGCCATGACCCAAAAAATTAAATTCCCTGTGTCACGCATATACCTTGTATCAGTGACAGCGATAAACCCATGCATGCTTCGTGAAGACCCCTTTAACCCAGGACAGTAGCTTTTCTCTTAGCGATAAAGACGTCCGCTATGTGAACTATGTCCCCTTAATACATATTCCTTGAAAAGGCGTGCCGTGTCTATAGTGGACGCCTTGACAGTAGCCACTCTGAAGTCGCTGTATTAGGACTTACGTAGGCCCGTCAAGAAGCCTTGTGAAGCCAACAGCTGCTGCTACCCTGGTAGCGATGTGGATGTAGCTGCCAAAGGCCTTATATTGGCACGGTAAACAACGTTCGCGGAGGCGTGTGAAGCTCAAAGTATGTTGTATTAGCAGTGGTACCGACGACATCGCTGTGCCGCCAACGTGGGCCCAATAAACGCCCGCCGCGTACGTCTGTGGAGCCAACAATGTCCCCTAAGCTGGTCGCCATATTGAAACAGATACTATGGGACAAATGTTGGACAATTACGAATACCTCCTTAAGGCATGTAGAGTCCACATTTGAAGGTTACCTTGCGGCAATATTGATGTCCTTGGCTTATGACGTACATGCACAAATAACCACCGTTAATGGAGGCTCGTAGAGCTACCGGCAACATTGATGTACCTCAGTTGGGCATACATAGGCTTACGCCAGTGAAGCAAAAATGGATACCGGCTTATTTGCGAACCTGCCGCCTCTGTTATGGGACTTATAATATGTCTACGTGTACTGGTCATGCAGACCAGGAGACCAAGAGAGTCTCCTTGAGTACCGACAGTAATGCCACATCTGTGGCAGGTTTATAGGCTCACTAAGCACCCACCATGTTGGCACGAATATCCAACTATACAGCACTAGGTCTCCCGCTGCATGCAACACGTCGCGTCCCTGTATCTTATTCATGAATGTTCTAGTAAATGACCATTTGGGAAAATATAGGTGTACAGGGACCTGATTCACGTTTAGCTTGAGGTACCTTGTCTACCGCGCCCCTTGCCCACCATTTTGCCCGCATGCTATACGCTGTTATTTGTCTACCAAAGCGCATTGCCACCCATGTTTACAGGTGAGTGGTGCTGCTCCAATCAATTAATCTCCCGATTCACAATGCTTGCCCGTGCTTCCGTACTTTACAGCCCAATCCGCATATCACATAACCTGCACTCATATATCACAACTACCCGCCATATATATATATATTGGGCTTCTGTCTAAGATTATATATTTATGTATATAACATATTGTTTTAATTTTACTCATTTCCATTATCATGTATCATTATGGTATAAAGATAGCATAAATAATGAATATCTATGTGTATATACATATATATCATTCGGGCGCTGCCTGGTATTTATTTTAACTGCATTTTCACATCGTTAAATATACCCTTACGTTCATGCATTCTATATTATGCTGTTTCTATTCATCATTACGTTTACATCACCTCTGTGCAGTGTGCCTTCTGAATTGACGGTACATTATTAATTCGAAATGAATTCCGCGTCAATAATTTGCAGATGCTTCAACATAGTGAACAACTGTACCCTTCTTATGAGTTCACATTACCCGTGTCACTTTTCAGCGGCTAATTTATACCGATCATTATCTATTTCTGTGTACTTCCCCTATGGATTCTAAAAGTTCCCCTATTACTTGCATATTTCAAAAGAATATGGCTTCTCCGTTTCCCTCACCGGTTAACGTTGAACAATACTACCCGTTCCGTTTCATATTTCTGCATGATTTCATATATTTCGCGTTCCGGATTCCCTGATTTTCCCGTTGAAGCAAATGATATAAAAATTCATCACCAATGAACAATTACAGCACACCACGCGACTTAAGCCAGAAGTATAGTTTTCCTACAGCGTTTCAGCACATTTTCATTCAAAAGATACTTGAAATAGGCTTACGGATATTCGGCGACTAATATATTTCACCGTTTAACAAGCCCTTGATATATCAGTACTTCGCTGCAAATACTCCCTTTGGAATTTTCAGGGACATGTTACCATGGCTACGGTAAACTACTTTACTGCATAAGTTACATTATTTTAACACTATAAACATACGCAATGCAGTATTTATTATTATTGAAACATTAATAATTAATTCCCAAGTCTCGCGATTGCCTTATTGATGCCTGCTGCTCCATTTCAAATTGGCCCGTAATAGAATTTCCGCTGTTGGTTAGAACCCACCTCTCGTCCACCATGCTGACAGCTTTTAATGACGCGCTACAGCTCAAGTTCAAGTTCAATTTGGACAGGAACGGTAGGAGAATTCCCACGTGTGTTCCTTCTTCAGTGCGTCGTTGAACCAGGATGGAGTTCGCGGGAGCGGTTTGGAGCCGAGAGGAGCCAAATCAATGCACACGAATCACATAACGGTCAACCAATCAAGGCCCACGCGGCCTGCACTAGCAGTCCCCACTGTACCGGCCAGGTGAATAAAATAAAGGTTAAGAGAAGGGAACCAACAAAAACAAAATAATGGTAATTGTAGTACAGGAGAGACAGGAGAGAGAGACAATAATAGTAATAGATGTGAGAAGCCAAGGAAATAGATGTAAAAGTTAAGAACTGAACGGAAATGTCTGAAACTGTAACCCAAGGGCGTCGAGTCGATGTTCAAACTCCTTCACCGTTGGTGCTAACACTACTTCGCTGGGTAGTGCGTTCCATGAGTCGATGACCCTGCGGGACAACTGAACGTCAGCTCTAACGTGATCAGATCTAGGCTTATGCAACTTCAGAGGGTGACCACGAAGAGATGACATCTGAGCCGGCTGGAACAGTCCAGTTAGATCAGGCCCAATCTTGTTGGTCAATATACGGTACGTAAGAATCAGGTCTCCCCGAAGGCGCCTATAGTGCAGCGAAAACATCTGCAACCTGAGCAGCCTATCGGGATATGAGAGATGCCTCAATCCTTGTACCATTTTTGTACCAACCCTCAGAACTCGTTCAAGTGTCATCTTATCGCGTACCAAGCATGGAGGACAGGCGTGCACGCAGTACTCCAAGTATGGCCTGACGAAGGCTGAGAACAATATAACGAACATTTCATTTGTTATAATGCCGAATGACCTGCGGATCATCCACAGCATTCGGAAACCCTTACGGGTAGCACTTGTCCAGTTCTCGCTGGATTTGAAGTCAGAGGATAAAGAGATAACCAAGTCAGTTTGTTCAGTCACTTGACGCAATACTGCAGAACTGCACTTTGTTATCCACTTGAACAACAACAGCCGTGTTAAAATTCACAACCTTTTATATTACCACGTATATTAAATTCTCATGTATCTCTTTAAGATAGACTTTCCAACCTTAATGAGCGATACATTCAAGTTTCAGCACAGCGTACCATACCAACCACAACACATTATGCCCATACCAGATTGGTTGGAATCCCGGTCCGTTCTCATCACGGTCAGTCATCAAACACCAGGTCCAACGTCCGTATCGCACGACACATTTATTCTAGCCTGTAAAATGTGTGATCAGAATTCGATATTCGTTCCGAGGGCGGATGGTCCTATCCAACGGTAAATTGCAGTATTCTCCATCGTTTGACTTAATCCAATCGTAGAACTCAATATTTATCAAGTAAAAATGCATATTATACAACGGAAATTCGAAAGTGTAGCAGCTTTACTAGTTACAGTGTAATAAAGGTAAATCAAATTTTCGATTATTTTAAAATTTTGATACCAGCTGCAATTTTTAGCTAGATTTAGCGTCCCAATATGTGATTTTTGACAAAAGGTAATTATAAAGTTTACAGTGAACTTTTCGTTTTCGTCATGATGAACTAATATGATTTCTTTTCTCTTGTAGTGCAACTGAAAACATGCTCTTCCAGTATCTTATAACATTGGATCTTATGGCTGTTTAACCTTCGAAACGTCCATTTGTTTAACTGACTGCACATCCGTTGTCACAAACCGTTTTGGTGAGTTCCTCGCTGCACGTTTCCCGCTCTGCCTGGTTTGCTTCCTATTTTTGTAGCCTGTACAACATATGTTGGGTTCAGCCGCCTCCGACTTCTATACTATCGTATTTGGCACGTATTACGTGTCATTGCTTACCGACTAGTATCCCAGATACCGCCCAACAATTGGTGACGCCCTGTCAGGAACACGCCGCCCGCCATTTTGCATTTTCACTCTGGTGAGCTCGTTCCAGTGATTTTGTCATTCATTACTTGTGATCATATTGTTTTCTCACCTACCACATCTTTTATCTGTTTTTTGCGATGGATAATCTAGAGGACAAGCCGCCTCCATGCGCGGTTAACGCCGTCCAGCCTGCCATGGTCAATTCGGTTGCCTTAGCCCCTCCCTCTTTTTGGAAGAATGATCCTTTATTATGGTTTTTACATTTAGAATCCGTATTTTATATTCGTATGATTTCTTCTGATTTCGCTATGTATAACCAGCTAATAGCTTGCTTTCCTTATAGTATATACTCTCAGGTGAGAGACATCATACTTTGCCCCCCTCTAGTAATGAAATACGAGACACTTAAACAGGCTATTATTCAGCGAATCACGCCTTCTGACAAGGTCCGTCTGCAGCAACTATTTAGTGATTTGCAGCTAGGAGATAGAATGCCCTCAGCCTTGTTGCGCGAAATGCAACAACTCATCGGCACGTCCAACATGGACGTAAGGCTTCTCCGCGAGCTGTGGATGCAACGCCTTCCTGCAAACACTCAGGCTATACTTGCAGTAGCAAGTGACTTGCCCATCACAGCAGTTGCAGATCTAGCAGACCGCGTCATCGAACGGCACCAGCCAGAGACTGCAACCAGAGCACTTAAGCAGCCTTGCGCTGGCGCAACCACAACGACAGGCTCGACTAGCCCTCCGTCGGCAATAGACCCATTATCATTGCAGATAGCGTCGCTACAGCGCCAGATCAAAGCACTCACCTTAAAACGTAAGTACTGCAATCGCTCTGGATCATCGCACCGTCGCACTAAACCTGATGCTTCAGGTTACTGCTTTTACCACTCGCGTTTCGGTACTAAAGCCCGTAAGTGAGTACAGCCGTGTAGCTACTCCGCTATAGATGATCCGCCACGCCGGGCTGTAGTGGCCACGAACGTCGTCAAAGCCCAAAGTCGTCTCATCTACATTAGGGATTATGACTCCGATACCCAGTTCTTAGTTGATACCGGGGCGGAAATCAGCGTCATTCCCCCTATGCCAGGTGAGCCTACCGCTTCTCTGTCGACAAGCCTCAGTGCCGCCAATGGCACGCCAATAGCCACCTATGGTCATCGGTCACTTACCCTAGACCTAGGTCTTCGGCGCACGTTCCACTGGGTATTCACTGTCGCTGCAGTCCCCTTTGCCATCCTCGGCATTGACTTTCTGAGACATTTCGACCTCTTGGTCGATGCGAAACGCCAGATGATAGTCGACACTGCAACAAAACTCAGCGTACGTGGCATCACCGCCGATGTGACATCTATATCCCCGGTCTATGCATTTCCCCAGACCTCGTCAGCCTACGCTAATCTCCTTTCTCAGTATCCCAAGCTCGTTCAGCCAATGAACGCAGCTTTGCCCGTGGCAGCTCAAGTCACGCACCACATACGGACGAATGGCCCACCTGTGTCATGCCGTCCACGCCGACTATCGCCTGAGAAACTAAAGGTAGCTAGGGCGGAGTTTGAGCACATGCTTGAACTTGGAATAATCCGCCCTTCCGACAGCCCTTGGTCATCGCCCCTGCAGATGGTCCCCAAGAAATCTGGTGACTGGCGCCCTTGTGGTGATTACCGCGCACTCAATCGCCTAACCGTCCCAGATAGGTATCCCATCCCACACATGCAGGACCTTACCGCATGCCTCACAGGTAAGACGATCTTCAGCAAGATCGATCTGGTTCGCGCCTATCAGCAGATACCTGTGGAAGACAATGACATTCCCAAAACAGCCGTAATCACTCCTTTCGGTTTGTTTGAAATTTTAAGGATGCCATTTGGACTGTGCAGCGCCGCACAAACCTTCCAATGCTTCATCCACGATGTCACTCGTGGCCTTGACTTCGCATATTCCTACCTCGATAATATCTTAGTAGCCAGTTCATCGGAACAAGAGCACCTCGAGCATCTTCGAGCTCTCTTCCAGCGCTTGACCCAACACGGTGTCACAGTCAACCCGACTAAGTGCGAACTCGGCAAATCAACGGTAGAATTCCTAGGTCACCTCGTTTCATCGTCTGGTATCGAAGTCCTTCCTGATAAGATCCAGGCCATCAAGTACTTCCCAGCTCCGACTTCCTTCAAGCACTTCCGTCGATTTTGTGGTTTGGTCAATTACTATCGACGCTTCATTCCGCGCTGCGCTCAGCTCATGCAGCCACTGACTGACCTACTCAGAGGAAATGAACGTAAGTTCGCTTTCCCTGACACAGCACAGGCAGCCTTCGCCGAGCTCAAGGAGGCTAGCTCCAACATAGCCCTCCTCGCTCATTCCGAATCAACTGCACCTCTTTCTATTACGACTGATGCCTCAGACGTCGCGGTAGGAGCCGTCCTCCAACAACACGTTGGTGGGCGCTGGCAACCCTTTGGGTTCTTCTCCAAATGCCTGCAGCCAGCGGAATCCCGCTACAGCACGTTTGGCAGAGAACTGCTCGCCATTTACCTTGCAATACGTCACTTCCGGCACACGCTCGAAGGCCGCGCTTTCACGGTCTACACTGACCACAAGCCCCTTATCTTTGCCTTCAACTCTGCTAGCGAAAATACTCACCACGGGAAACAAGACACCTAGACTTTGTCACGCAGTTCACTGCTGACATACGTTATGTCTCAGGTGTCGACAATCCCGTCGCCGACGCTCTCTCACGCGTCAATCTCACTCTGCACTCTTTGCCTAACGTCGACCTTGCCGCAATGGCATCGGCTCAGGCTCAAGACGAAGATATACAGCGCACTCTGCAGTCCACTTCGCTGCATGTGCAACCTGTTCCTCTCCAAACCACGGAAGGTGCCATCCTCTGTGACACGTCCACAGGTTGTCCTAGACCTCTCGTGCCCGTCTCCTTCAGACGCACAGCCTTTGACGCACTACACTCGCTGTCACATCCCGGTATCCGTGCATCTTTGAAACTGGTCACCGAACGTTTCGTTTGGCCACGCGTAAACAAAGATGTTCGTACCTGGGCTCGCGCCTGCCTTTAATACCAGCGCTCTAAAGTACAACGTCACACCCGCAGTCCTCTTGGTTCATTCCCTGCCCCGGACTCTCGGTTCTCGCATGTTCACTTAGACCTGGTAGGTCCCTTACCTCCGTCACGCGGATTCGTGTACATTCTTACATGTGTCGACCGCTTCACCAGATGGCCAGGAGCCATCCCCGTAACAGACTGCACATCTGAGACTGTTATCCGGGCCTTCATACATCGGTGGGTATCGCACTACGGATGCCCATCCACCATCCCAACTGACCGCGGAACGCCTTTCAAATCTTCACAATTCGCTACGTTCTGCAACTTCTTAGGTTGTCGCCGCATTCATACCACAGCATATCACCCAGCAGCCAACGGGTTGGTTGAACGCTTCCATAGACAGCTTAAAGCCTCGCTCTGCGCCTCCTCCGACCCTAGCTGGAGCGAAAACATTTCTCTCGTACTCTTAGGCATTCGCAGCAGCATCAAAGCTGACTTGCAATGTGCACCAGCAGAGCTGGTTTACGGAACGACGCTCAAGTTACCAGGAGAATTCGTTTCACCTCCCGCATCGTCGGGTATGCCTCCGCCTAACTTTGCGTCCTCCCTAGCTCAGCACTTGCGTGCACTACGCCCGACCCCGCCTCGTGAACAGACTAGAGATGTGCAAATGCACAGCGGACTCTCTACCTGCACTCTCGTCTTCCTCCGCACCGACGCAGTGCGGCGCCCTCTCCAGCCTCCCTACACTAGCCCTTTCAGAGTTCTGCAACAGACTCCGAAACACTTTACTTTGGACCAGAATGGTCACCGAACAACGGTGTCCATCGACCGCCTCGAAGTGGCTTTATTTGACGAGCCACTTGCAGCCCATCCTGATGCTCTCGCACAAGCACCCGCACCTGTGGCGACTTCCCGAGCACTGGATAACCCGGATCTCTCCATACCCTTTGACCCGCAACCTATCCCGCCTCAACCCCAGGCAACCGACCGACGCGGTAGACAGGTCAAACGTCCGGTCCGTTTTTCTGATTTTGTAAGCGTTTGCTATTTCCATTAACACGCCTTTTTTGGCTTTAATGGTTATCCTGCGTCTCACCCACAAACGTTTTGCAAAATCGACAAAAAAACCCAAAACATTTTGAAAAACCTAAAAAGCGTATTTGCTTTTTATCATGCATGCCATTTTCCCTCTCCGGCGTCAAGCCACTTCCCAGACCCTTGCCAACCCCCTCTGAGTCCTATCTTCCAGAAACTCAACCGCCGGAACTGCCCAGGCAACCCTCGGGTGATTCGCCAACCGGCTCAACGCAACCCTGGTGTGACTCGCCAGCCGCCCCAAAGCCCCCTTCCTCATCCAAGGAACAGACAGTCGCCCTCGACCGCAGACACCCACGAACGGATTGGTCCCCAAACGCCGCCTAGGCATTGCCGACGAGGACGCCTGCATTTCTTCGTGGGACGAGGACGGCCGGATTTCGCCGAGGGACGAGGATGCCTGCATTTCTTCGTGGGACGAGGACCGTGGACTAACGTGCGGTAGGGGGAGTGACACCTCCCAAGCGCACCGTCGGGTCTGCAGCAAAGGGAAGGTCCTGTCGGCCTTTTTTCTGGACTAGCCAGTCTTTTTGCAGTCCGACCAGCCCGCCCCGACGGCACACCGATGATGCACTCTGGTCCACACGATCGTCGTAAATAAAACTAACAAAAGCCTGGACCCAGCGAAATCTGCTACACCCCACTTTGGAAGCCATTCACAAGCCCCTGCAAACATACGCATCCACCCTCACCTTCCGTTCCCCCCACTAACAGCTCCATCGAAGGCTTCCATCCTTCAGCCTTCTAGGGGAGGCCCTTGTAGTGCAACTGAAAACATGCTCTTCCAGTATCTTATAACATTGGATCTTATGGTTGTTTTAACCTTCGAAACGTCCATTTGTTTAACTGACTGCACATCCGTTGTCACAAACCGTTTTGGTAAGTTCCTCGCTGCACGTTTCCCGCTCTGCCTGATTCGCTTCCTATTTTTGTAGCCTGTACAATATACGTTGGGTTCAGTCGCCTCCGACTTCTATACTATCGTATTTGACACGTATTACGTGTCATGGCTTACCGACTAGTATCCCAGGTTCCGCCCAACACTCTTCTCGATAGGGCCTTCCGTGCATCTGAAAAATACTGCCTTACAAACTAACCTATATTTATTCAGTTTTGCCCGCCTATTAGGTAAAACGTAAGTTGTGTTGCCAGTTTGTTTTAGCTGTTTATTTGATTTATTACTTACGTATGTTTCGATTACGATTTTGGTCCAAGACTTAGATGCAGACCAGGTTTAAAATGTGTGAAAAATCGATGATTCCCTTGTTTGCTCCTTATGATAATGTCGGGCTATGCAAAAAAGCCCTAGGGTTATGTGCATCTTTTTCTTTAAGATAATTGTGGCAACAACATTCAGAGGCCGTCGGGGCCTGATTCAAATACGTTTTCGCCAGTGGCACAAACTCGAAGCATGCGTTGCACGCTTCCAATTTTACGAAAGTTATGTGCGTTATTCTTAAGCCTATTAGTTGCCTACACTCCCTAACACTCGTAGGTAATTTATTTCAGATATTTATATAAAATACCAAAAAACGTGTGCACATTTTTTCCTGGCCTTCAACGGCGTAATCGTGCTATTTTTATTACGTAACTTAAAGTTTGTCCCGGGGCTTAGATGCAATCGTGCGTGTGCATCATATGCACTTTTGTAAACGAGTTTATGTAAAATGAAAAGGTTAAATTTCGTGCAGCGCAAACGAATAGGTTGAACTTAGAGAAGAATGCATCCCTCTTTGTAAGTCATACCCAGCTTTCCATCAAAGAGTATCTTGGGCGTAGGCCTCTGGGTTTTTCCAGCAGGATCCGGTCAGGTTTCCTTAAGCTGCAACATATGCATATGCAACATTCCGGTTGCGGACGAATGCACATTCTGTAGAGCACTAACCTTGCTTCAGCAGTGTAAATTTGCTGGCTTATGTGACATACTAACTGCCGTCCTTTAGCTATACTAAAACGTATTTGTTCGGTAAAGGTTAGACTATTACAATAACGCCCCCTAGACCCTTCACTGAGGTGCTCGGTTTGCTAGCGGTGTCATTAAAACTTAAAGCCCCGGGAGCTGTGGTATAGTTATAAACATGGACATCACACCCTTCGGGTGAGAACAGCATCTGCCACTTATGGCACCAGGACACCGAAGCTGCTATATCCTCGCGGATTTGGTCTAGTTCAGGTAATAGGTAAATTTATGTAAGATAGAGATATGTTTCCATCATATGCCGAAAGAAAGGGGGCGACTGTGTATTGACACGACACAGACCGTTACGTGCATTAAGGAAAACAGCGGACTTAGTATGCTGCCTTGAATAACACCACTTATAACGTCTGTGGTAGTTGCTACAACCCTGCCTTAACAACTTTGTACGTTGATTAAGCCACGTTAGCGGAGGCTGTCCTACGCCATAAGCTGGCTAGCCGAACAACCGTTTCGTGGTGCCAGCTGGGTGGTTCGGCTTTAAGCCCTTCTAGCAAATAGTTGGGCGGCAGTGTTCCAAGACGTGGTGGGCTTTCACCCGTCAAACGTTCTCCTGATATAAGTCACAACTATCCGGTTAACAATTCTGCGACTTGGTGTTGGTGACACATTACCAACTAAAGTCACCCAATGCTTATCCGGACAACCGCTTCAAGTCCACAGCCATCAACCATCCATTTAACACTGGCGACGCGTGGAAGCAAAATCAAAGGGGCAGAAAAAGATTTACAAATTCCAAAAACCCGGCTAAACGAGCCCACGTGCACACGTACATACACTCATATACCAACATATGGGACAATCCCATTGTTTCATTGTACATTAAATGATCACATTTTACCCTCTTAACATGGTCATGCTTGTGAAGGCGTACCTCGCTTAGTCGAGAATAAATACTTTATTTATTTATTTATTTAAATGCAGCTGAGAACCTTGATCGTGAATGTGCGGTGTATCATCAAAGCATTATGCATAACAAAAGCGGCTGCAGAGGCCGCATGTAAAGTCTGATGACTGCGCTGGTATGAAATGTGTAGGAATTGTCTATATTCGTCCGAGGGTGTCCTATCTCTGGCGCGGATACTAGAAAAAGCGGAAGAAAGGACACAACGGATGGTATTCGAGAAAGACTACCATCGAACGAACGACGACTGAAGCGCAGCGAGCGTGCGTCCGTCTCGGAATATACCGTGGGCCAAAGTGTTGAGCCGGATGTAAGTAAAATGGCGGTACGGTCGGCATAGAACGGAAGCTAATATTGTACGATTGAACAACAACATTTTAAATAAGAAATACCTTTTGGGTTGCTACAGAGCTGCACTCCTAGACGCCTGAATCAGGAAGGCTTCGAAATCAAAAGTGGATGTGAATCAACGTTCGTAAAACGTATTTATGTGCAAATGAATGTTCATGTTCGAAAATGAATGTAGCCGACAAGTGGGATCCTCTGTGCCGTTTGGTATTTATTATTTATTGGCTACAGGGCAGGGTGCATTTTAGCGAGCCGTTGGAGCGGGCCTGTCAGACTAAAAACTGGCTAGCGCAGCAAACGGCCGACAGGACCTCAACCTTCGCCGCTGCCAAACGGTGCGCTTGAGAGTGGTCTCCCCCCGCTGCACCAGGCCTCGCGATAAAACGACCATCGTCCTACGGAGAATCAACCATCTTTCCACGAAGCAACGACAGTCGGTCCACGAAGAAGCGACTATTGTCCATCAAAGAAGCAACAACCATCCCGCGGATAAACTACCAGAGTTAACGTCAGGAACCTCGTTGACTGCACCGATCCTCGAAAACATTGCTCGTGTAAGCCAATTGATCGAAGGAGAGGCAAATAAATAAAAAACAAGCGCTGAAAACTTCAGAAAGAACGAACGAATGATCTGCGTGTTTAGGTTTATTGGCCTTCTGCAAGTTTTTAGAACGGGGTTTTTCTGAAGTTTTCGCTATTTTTCAAAATATCCTGCGATCAGAAACGGGTTAAATATTTATAATATCTACAAAGCTAACCGTATTTACACAATACATAGTCGTAAATGCGAACAGGCTAACGCACCTTCCGACCACGATGATGGTCTTTGGGGGCGGCGGGCTAGATTTGGTGGTCGTCTGGACGGCTGATGCTTGTAGACCGGAACGGTGGTCTGGCTGAACTAAACTAGGATGCTAGAAACTAGTGCGGTCAGTTGTGACGTCGCACGAAGCATTACTAGATGAAGTAGGCCAAGTGTTTTCTTCCATATAGGCGGGCTTTATCCGATCGATGATGACGACGTCGCTTTGGCCAACGCGGTCAAATGTGTACGTTTTATCTGCGTGGTGTAGCACTTTGAAGGGTCCTTTGTACGGCGACCGAAGAGGCTATCCAACACCATTGGAGCGGACAAGGAAGTGTGAACAAGTGGACAGCTTCTCGGGCAAGTACACTGGTGTCTTCTTTGGTCAAGAAGCGGGTGGACGTAGCTCACGCACCTGGGAGACAGTCGGTGGGTGTAACTTCCGTAGTTAAACGAGAAATTAGAGGGGGCTGGTACTACCGGCTTCCCGGGCAACCGCGGTGTGCAGCCGTAGACTAGCTACTTTGGGGTTGCGCTTAAATCCTTTTTAACCGTGTTTCTTAAGCCTAGGAGGACGAGGGGAAGTTTTTCATACCATGAAGGAGCTGCGTGCGTAAGTAGCGCTACCTTCAAATGGCGGTGAAAGCGCTCAACCCTACCGTTAGCGTCCGGATGATACGCCGTCGTCTGGACGTGGCGGTAACCTAAGACCTTAAGCAAATACGCAGAGGCAGAGAAAAATTGTAACGCACGGTCAGTGGTCACTAGTGGAGAGCAGCCATACTGTGCAACCCGGCGTTCTAAAAAGCTTTCGCGAATGTACCTGAAGAGCAATTTGTTATGGGGACGGCCTCAGGCCATCCAGCAAATCGATCGATACATATCAGCAGATACACAGCGCCTTTTGAAGGCAGCAGCGGACCTACGATTTTGATGTGGACGTGAGAAAACATGCGTCTGGCGTCGGCAACGTGCCTAATGGGCCTCTCATGTGCTTGTGCACCTTCGAGCGTTGACACGGAAGGCCAACAGCTAAGCAAGTATGGAATCCCCATTGACATTACGCCAAACGAATCGTGCGGTTACGAATTTAAACGATGCACGAACGCCTGTGGGAGACAAGCCGTGCAGCGTGTCGAACGCCATCTATCGAAACGTACATGGGACTACCGTGCGCGGCGTGCCCAGAGAGAAACCGCAAAGTATAATCTCAACTGTGGATGTCAATTGAACTGTTCCTAAATCCATTGAGGGTGACCTGCTTATAAGATCAAACTCAACATCGTTGAGTTATGCTGTGGCCATGGCTGCCATTGCTGCCAGCGTCAACGGAGAGAGTGCATCGGCGACGGCAATGTGCACACCTGAGACATGCCGTATATCAGTCCTAAACTGAACGACACAGTTAAGGTGGCGCGACTATCTAGGAGAGTATTGGGCGGTAGTCAAGCCGAGCACGTACGTCAGGGGTTGTGGTCGGTGAAGACGACAAAGTAGTGGCCTTCTAAGACATGTCGAAAGTGACGTATCGTTAGGTATATGGCCAGTAGTTCGCTACCGAACGTGCTGTGGCGAGATTCGGAAGGTTGTCGACCTTTGCAGAAAAACGCTAAGGGTTACCACGTGTCGGCTACTACTTGCCGCAAAACAGCGCCGACTGCCACCTCCGAGGCGTCAGTACTGAGAGACAGTGGGGCGGTCGGATCCTGATGCGCTATGGAAGCTAGGTTGGCAAAAAACTTTTCATTGACTTAATAGCAGCGAGCGCTGCAGCAGGACGGCCGAAGCTCTTGAGTTTCCTACGGAGAAGGTCCGTGAGGGGTTGCATAAGCGAGGCGCAGTTGGGTATAAATCGACGGTAAAAGTTGCCAAGCCCATCAAATCGCCTGAGCTGTTTGAAAGGATGTGGCTCCGGGTAGTCGATGATGGCTTAAATTTTATCCTGCAGTGGCACGACGCCTGCAGGGGTGATACGACGGCCGAGAAAGTTGGCTGGGTCGACAGCAAATGAACAATTTGCTGAGTTGCTGGTCACCCGTTGTTCAGAAAAACGATCAAAAAGCATTCGTACGTGCCGCATGTGCTCTTCCTGTGAAGAGCTTGCTATTAAAATGTCGTTGAGGTAATCGTAGGCGAAGTCTAAGCCGCGACAAACTTGGTCGTTGAAGCGCTGAAAAATTTGCGCGGCATTCTTTAGACTAAATGGCGTGCTCAGGAATTCGAACCAACCAGATGCAGTTGGCACGGCGGTTTTAGCGACGTCCGCTTCGGCTACCGGAATTTTGTTGCATGCTCGTACCAAGTCGATTTTGCTGGATAATTTACCTGCCAGACTGGAGGTGAGCTCCACTAGGTGTGTGAGCCGATAGCGGTCGGGAGTGGTAACCGTACTTAAGGTTCCATAGTCACCGCAAGGACGCCACCCCACATGAGCTTCTTCGGGACCATGTGCAGAGGCGACGATCATAGGCCTTTGGACCGTCTGACGATATCCAGCTAATGCATATGGTCGTATGCAGCTCGTGCCGCACGTAGTTTGCCAGGAGCAAACCGTCTTGGTCGTGCTCTAACTGGCTGACCACGCATGACTTTGTGGTGCGCGACCTCTGTTGTGACTGGCGAAAGCCCTGCAGCTGGTCGTACCAGTCGCAAGTATTCAGCCAGCAGGTTAGCATAATCTGAGGGTACATCGGCGATTCGAAGGACGGGACTGGTTATCGGGGCGTCCGTTAGAACGCCTTCGACCCCTAGTTTAGTACTGTTGTCTAAAAGTCTGCAGCGAAAATCATCAACAAGCAACCCAAAACGTTGAAGGTAGTCGCTACCGATAATTACCGAGGGTACAGACGCAACTATGCAGACCAATTGAAAAGCCCTGCGAAGTTTGAGGTCCAGGTTCGTCATGCGCTGGCCGAATAAAGCCATCAGAGAACCATTGGCCGCAAACAAATTGCACGTAGGCTCTGAATGTTTGTCGGTAGCCGTCGCTGGGATGACGCTGACTTCCGCTCCCGTGTCTATGAGAAAAGTGACGGAAGAATATCGATCCTTAAAGTAAAACAGGCGATTTGCTTGATTATTGACGGTTAGGTTGGGTATGCTATTATGCGGGTTATTCGCATTCCCTGAAGCTGCTGGGTCATGCCTAACACATAGGATCCGACAACGTCTAGCTCTTCCACCATATTGGCGGTTATACAAACGTAATTGTTTGACGGATATGGTCCGGCCGGACTGAGATCGTGCAAGGAAAAGGTTGCACGTTTGTGCCGAACGACACGTAGTGGGTGCATACATAGACGAGCCGCAATGAATGGTAGCCAAAATGTGGTCAGCATTTGGCCGTGACACACGCTGCTTCAAATCCTTCATTGCTGCTATCCTGCTGCGAAGTAGCGCGGTTTCCTCGTCTTTAGGGTCAGATCGGCCTAACGACTGGGATTCGATTTTAATCAGTGAGAATACGTCACCGGAGCTACTGGTCGTCTGCTGCGGGAAAGGTTCGAACTCAACGTCTGTCTTGGTAGCTACTTCTTTCAAAGGCGTATCGAGAATCATGGACAGCATTACCGGCAATGGCTCTGGAAGCCTTGCAAACCATAGCTCTTTTACCCGCCCTTCGCTCAAGAGTAAAGGACCAGCGATGCGCTGAAGTTTGCGTAGCAACTCCGACGGCATGCTATCTCCAAGCTTGAGACCATTGACCTGTTTAAATCTAACACGTGCGCGGGCCTGTACCTCTTTTAAAAGCGCTTGCGTCATCGCTTCGTACTTTGTTTCATTCGATAGGCAGAGTAAAATATCCTCAACCAGCTTCACAACCAAGGAAGGAAGGCCTAGGAAGAGCTGACTGTACCCCGGACGGTCCGCCGTAATGCCATTATTTTCCAGTTCGATCTTGAATATCGTACACCAAACCTCTGGGCTGGTTTTCATGAAACATGGAGCAGCCAAAGTAAGCATGTTTACGCTTCGAAACGACTCAGATGCCACGCTCGGAATGTGTTAAATGGATAAATGATGAACGAAAACCCGATAAAAGTACTGAAATTACGCGAGAAACGAATGAATACACGTATATAATCGAGGAAAGGAACGGACTCACCAAAACATACAAACTATGAACAAAAGGTTGAATTAGCGCGTACGATTCGGTGTCCCCCATTTGTAGGACGCGTAACTACTAGTCCTAGGCGGTGCGCGAAATTAAGCGCGGATATCAGAAGGCACTTGGAGTCGGACACAGCGGACTGTTTTCGCTGGGCTACAAGGAGACTCCGACGGATGAAGCAAGGCACGAGATACACGTTAGCGCAGGACCTTACAAGGCGGTCGAGTGTCGAACCGGTTGTGAGGTTAAAACAAGAAAGAGTAATGTATGGTTGGACAACAATTAACTAGTACATGAAAGATAACGGTTATAATTTTTGGCGCTGAAGAACTTCGTCTGATGCAGCTGCTTCAGCAGATTGCGTACTTCTGCTTTAGCTCCGTGGTACTTCTGTCCATTATCGCTGCATATTACATTCGAGCAACGGCGTTTAGCTGAAAACCTCGGAAAAGCACAAAAGAAAGAAGCGGTATCCATAGAGTGGGAAACCGCTATGTGAACTGCTCGTGCGGTCAAGCCCCTGAACGCACAGGCATATCTCTGTTCATGTACGCGGCCACCATTAACCATCAGCTGTCCAAACTAGTTGATCCCCACTGAAATGGACGCTGGTCGGTTGGTCAAGCATTGGTCTTTTATAACTGATGCAATTAGCTGACTCAGTGGCTTCGCATGGTTAACGCGGCATTTGGCACTTTTCAAAAGTGTGCGCCTTATGGATGAAACCCCACCCACGATCCAATAGCTTCGATGACCGTACAGTGCGCTACGCACCAGAGGGTCCATTGATGTAATACTGGTGAAGTATAAGGAGGTGAGTGCTAAAGTGACGGCCAAGAATTAAACTTGGATGCCTCGCATCGTACAGTACCGAGAGTTGATCCAGCCTTCCACCCACCCGGAGTATCCCATTAATAAGGAAGGGCTTGAGTCGTCTTACTGCATGACCTCAGTTTTAATTTTTTAACTGCTATGTCAGGTTAGTTGTACGCAAAGGGCGCATCGCCCCCGCCAAAACATCTGACTGCACCAACTTAACGATCTGAAGCGTAGCTTGTCGAAGTTCAGCAATTCTATCTCAGCCAGTTGGTTAGGTGCGGCGCGCCTCAGGTACATGGCGAGGAAATAAGAGTTGAATCGTAAGATGATAAGGAAATATTTGCGCAGGTAAGTCCATGTCGGGCAAGCCTTAACTTTTTAAGCCAGTGCTCCTCCAAATTGACCAAGAAAACATGACCAACCTCGGGTCGTAGCCATTCAGGCGGTAATTCACCCAGCTTCTCCGGAGACATAGGCCACGACAAATGGAGCTGAAAGAGAAATTACGGCCTGTGTAACCACTGGTTTATTTTTTGCACAACATCGCAAGTCCACTTGAGCATATATCAGCCGGGTTCTGCTTCAAACTTGCGTAGCGCCACTGACTGAGGTGAGAGAATTGTTGTGTAAGGGTAGTCCGGTTAACAAAGTACGTCTCGAAATGCTCGCTAACACTTCGAAGATGCCTGAGAACCACCTTCGAGTCCGTCCAGAACGTTGTGATACCATGGTGTGCCACCTTCTTGCTGACTTGCCCTGACATGCGCACGTTTAGTACGGCAGCAGTGAGCTCCAACCTTGGTATCGACACCGTTCTACTGGGACTGACAACTGATTTACTGATACTCAGGAAACTATTAACGGTACCTTCATCAATCTCACGACGCAAATATAACGCAGTACTGTGACCAGCCTTGGACGCATCCGAACAACAATGCAACTGCATTCGAATGGATTAATACAACGTTCGACCGACAAGCTGTCCAGAAAATTGGCATTTGATAATCATTTGTTTCAAGCTTGTGGATCCTCTGCGGGAAGAGGCTCAACCCAATCAAGCTTTCCTTTTACGAAACTGTGACAGCACCTATGCCGGAAGTAGCACGGGAGCAATGAGGCCGAGAGGATACTAGACTAATGGTACAAACGACAGGATGGTTCTCCGCGTCAACCCTTTATTAAAACCTTCCAGTTTAAACCAAGCGCATTTGTAACACCATCGTCCTCAGTCGAATATCTTACTCCGGGAACTTTCAGCTCGCTGTCGCGTAAAAGTAGGATAACCTTTTGATTGCTGATCCATTTCGCCAAATAAAATCCTGCGTCGGACAGAATAAGGGTAAGGTGTATAACGAGTTCAGTTGCTTCGAGAACAGAAGCGACATTAAATAAACAATCGACGACAAAAACAATTCTCTGCTACTTTTTAAACCTTTGTTTGGGATTCATAGTAATTGACCAATGATAGCTTGTCGTAACGCAACTTTAGCACAGTTTGGTGACGAAGTAGCGCCAAACGGACCTACAGTCATGCAATATTCTATAGGCGGCCAAAGAAGAGCGCCGTTGTTCCACAACAGGAAACTCAAACAATTCTGATCCTTAATAGGAACCTTGGCCTGATGAAACATGACTTCAGTGTCGGAGGCGACGGCGATTTGGTGGAACCTATACCGCAAAAGCGTCCCCACTAGACTGTTTGACATATCGGGACCAGGTAGAGGTTGTTGACGGGGAGACGTTTGGCGGTATGAAACTTGACAATCGAAGAACCCTCTCACTTTACCGGGCTTACGTGGATGCGATACCGAGTGGTGAGGTATGTAGCAGTTTTACCCTTTAATTTGCTGTTCCTCTAACGGAGTGAGTTCAGCATATCTTCTAAATATATATCCTTTCACTGCCTTGGTGTATTCTTGGCGCAGTGCGGCATACTTCCACAATCGTTTCTTCAACATGATAAGCCACAGCAGTGCGGATTGTCGGTTAGCTAGTAACCGAAGTCTCCCGGCTTGCCATGGTACTGCAACCTAGTAGTGGGCGCCAACCTTTCTGTAAAAGCTTCTATAAGGTTTAACGCGCGTCCGTCGCTCACAGCCATGGCTAGTCGTAGACTATCGAGCCCGGCAAATTCCCTTCCATACATTTGCTATAGTAGTTGATGAAAATCAGTGGTATCGCAGCGAAGTGAGTTTGTCCTCCGTGTTCGATCAACTATCAGCGCTGTGGCTTGATCACACATAGACTCGTGCTGTTTGTTCGGTCCCATTACGATCCAGCCTAATAGAGTTTTAACGGCATACGGATCATCAGGATCCCCGCGTCGCTGATCTAATTCCCAGCGTATGTATGGATTATCGCAACCGATCAAAAATTCAACCCTTCCTTCCAGCTCCGGCAACTGTAGAGCAGAGGCGGGACCGTCTGTTGAAATCCTTGTTCCTGTTTCTCGCTCCAAGTTTCTCAGGACGGCTGAATGACCTAATCAGATCCAATTAGACAACCTCAGCACCATCTATAGATCGAACAGTTACACTAACCAAATGCGACTCCACTTGGCGTCGGCCAGCAACGGTTAAGTGTCTTCACTGACCCTTAAATTTGTAGTAATGTTGAACCAGTCGGTGAAGTCTCTGATTCATTATCTATTAAGGTTAATCTTCGAATGGTGCCAGCAGGCCCAGAAACAAGCGCAGGCTACAAACCAAGCAATACAACAGAGCGCTCGAAGTAACTGAGAGCAAAACTGGACCCCTCAGTGTTTGGTGTTCCGAAGTTGCTTCGCTCAGTGTGGAGTAGGGGGTAGTGGAGCAGCTTACAAGTGTTCGACCTACAGCAACTTCACGATCGACAACTTGGTAGCTCGTGATTCAGTATGAGACAGAGCTGTCCCAATCTATTGGCGCAACTGAATTCAAGAGGTTTGTTGAAGTTGAGCTTTCGGAAAGCAAAGCACTGACCTAAATAGTGACATCACTCACAGGAAACACATTTGGGGAAATTTCGTTCTGATGAATTCGCAGTGTTTAGGAAAGCGGCATAGCCCTAAGGGTTTAAGGTTCTGCCTCTATCTGTGCCGGTCGGTGGTCTGCAGAGAGGCGCGGAAATGGACATGTAAGCAAGTACAGACGTCCGCGGTTTCATCCGTATAATCTGTCAAAACACTGAACTTCGGTGCTCTTCCGGTGCGATTAACTCTGGCTGCAAGTCCGGCCCAGTTGAATTGCAGTTGATTGTGTAGACTTTTGATGATAGTGCTGCTTGTCCTTGACACGTTCAACTCAGATTCATAGCTTAAATGTTTCAACGTCAAGTAGCATGAACGCAGCTCAACAGCTAAACGAGCCAGAGCCGCGAAATTATTGGGCCAGCAGTTAGAGCAGTAACATGAGTCCTAGCAATCACGTGACGCCGTCTAAAGTGTATGCGTAAAAGGTTTATTGCTGCTTCAAACCAAGCAACACGGTCGGTTATTAAGCAACTTTCAATAGCTTGTTTGGCTTCACCACAGCCGTACGGTATCAGATATGGAAGCCTGGTAGTCGGATCGGAAGTAGTTCTGGAAGCCTTGGCTTCGAAGCATCCCATAAATAGCCAATATCGGGCAGAATACACATGGAATGTGAGCATTTCGCAGTTTGACAGACAGGGTCTCGTGCTGGTTTCAAAGTCGCCGGAGTTGCGTTTCAGACACCTGTTACTGTCAGCTTGCAGGTCGGAGCAAAACACCCCAGATTGGGATCGAACCCGGGCACCAACGGATGCCGACGGAATGACCAATCGCGCTACGGGTGGAATGCGCGGATCCGTATTACCCGGTTTCAAACTGTCGAGCAGGTGGCAACTTGGGGCGGAGGTACACAATCCTCGGCCTTAATGCACCGCGATCTATCGCTAACCAGTGCAGCTGACTCAAATTCAGGTCCGCAGTAGTCCTTAACCTCAGCCGTCTTCGCCTGCAGGAAGCGCATGCTAGTTAAAGTCGAGTTCAGCAGACGAATATGGGATTTAGCTCTCTGAGGCTTCTCAGCGTCAGTAGCGTTAACCTCATCGACAGAATCACCAGAAACGGACATGGTTGCCCTATGCAACTTAGGTACCAGAGCAGCGAAGCTTAAACTAAGCACGCCGTAAGAAAACTAAACTAGAAACTAGAAACTTCTTGGAGATCTGGGATTGGACTGTGGAACAGTTTTGGCCCAAGTCGGACGTAACAACCCACAAGGACTTACATGGAGCATGGTAGAACTCCGAAAGGACCGCACTACAATCACCATAACCCTTGTCCACTATGGAGAACCGGACATATCCTCATACTACCAAACATTATACTTCTGAAAAATCTGGACAGCGAAAAAGGTGAACTTTTGCTCACCTGGACATACAACAAGAAGAATAATCGCGATGTCCCTCTCCTCCACCGACCTTAAATATCATGGCGACCCCGATCAAATTACCTGTCCAACTAACAGAGGAAATTAGAAGCCATTACTCCGCGAAAAACCGAAGGTAAAACCAGTCGTCAAGCGGCTTTGCCAGTTCAACATTAATGTTCAAAATGCTTTACGGCAGTGTTGCAGGACGTGTGGGATATTCGCCTGGCAAGCGTTCTCCCTATAAAAAGCCACAAATGTCTGTGTAACGACACTGCGACGTGGCGGAAGTGACTCGCCACTGAATAAAGTCACTGCCCAAAACTACCTACTGGCAAGTCGACTAGACTCACACATCAACTCTTCCTGACACCGTTTCAACTACACACGATTGAACCCAATGTATAGTCGTGATACACATCTGTATTCAAACCTTGATCATGCCTGAGTTGCTGTGTCTATGAAACTGAGAATAAACTATTTATTTATTTATTTATTTATTGTACTGTTCCAGTCATGGACATACGAACGATTTTCTACTCTCACTGTTACAGTTGCCATAAAATATTTGTACAGTTGTGCATATCTGAGCATGCCCCCATGGGCGTGTCTCGAGTAGTCGAGAATAAAATATTTATTTATTTATTTTATTTATTTATTTATTATTTATTATTTTTATTATTATTTTTATTTATTTATTTATTTATTTATTTTAAACCTAGACATAACGCACGGGCTGGGCAGAAGAATACAACGTTTCACCCAGTGACCGTGGTTCTATAAGGCATATTAAATACAATATATTACTTACGAATAAGTTTTACAATCGTAGTGCAAGAGGACAGCAATTTTACATCATGCGGCGGCGTGTGAGTATTTCGGCAGTTTCGCAGCAACATACTAATATGATTGTCCTTGAAACCACAACGATATGTCAGTACTCTAGATACATCAGCCAAAACAATAAGGTTTATCCACTGGGACTGGTCGGCCCACCCTCAATAGTCAGCTGGTTTACATGCTTGATCTTTTCTCCGGGAGATGAAGAACCCACATATCGTTCCAAATGGAGCTCTTTCCGCCATGCTGGAGAAGCTACCACCACGGGGTCTAAACAAATGGGTTTAGCTCGCCTCATACTCACAGTAGAACAATTTACTCACCTGGTATAATGCATTTACATAGATCCACTGTTCCACAACCGAAGACAGACAATTCTGGCGTGATTAGCTTCACTGCCTCAAACATTCCGATTCTCCAGTCACCTGGAGCTTTTCTGATGTGTTTTCATGGACAGCATTGCGCGCGTATAAGCGGCTTTTCCGGTGATCTTTCATGGAGTTCTCACTTGGCCATGGAGACACTTGCACTTACATTTGAAGGAATTACTAGTCCAATTTGCCGAGAATAGCATTTCTTCCTGTTATGGACATATTCAGACTCAAGAAACAACTGCACTTACCGTCCCTATGACATATCCAGTATGGATAGTTGGTCACGCGTTGCGAGCCGGACAATATAATAGAAAAAGCAGGCCTCTATTAACAATGTGTTTACTCACCTGCATCAACATCATTCAGCTTTGCGACTCTTTTACATCATTGACCGGCTTCAACGACTACTGCCGGATCATTACTAAGCCATTCGGCCAACGAAGGAAGAATATTGGCTTTCAACCGACTGCGAATAATAGAGTGCAAAATCGGTCTATACGATGCATAGCCGACTAGCAATACAGTTCAACGGAAAATACGACAGTGTTCCAGGACGTGGTGGGTTTTCGCCTGGCAAGCGTTCTCCCTATAAAAAGCCACAAATGTCCGCTTAACATCACTGCAACGTGGCGGATGTGATGCCACAAAATAAAGTCACAGCTATACATTTCACACTGACGCAGTCCTCAGCCTCCTACATCCAATCTGTGCAACTATTTCTGCTATGAAGAATGCTTTAGTGCAGTACAGATCATCCCGGCTTCGTAATGGTTATTGATTGCACTAAACCTTGTTTGGGCACTTGCGCTCATGGATCACTACATGGCAAATTTACCCCCCACTTGGTTCTTGACGCAGTTTTTGCGCGCCACAGCGCCGTCATGGTCCTTGATCTGACTATCACCTGTCAATATGCTCGCTCATATGGACTACATCTTTTCGTTTCTTCCTTTCATTGAAAAGAAATGATTTAATATTCCAAAGAAGCTATGCTTTATGCATATTTGATCATGCATTTAGAGGTGTGTCTCGTTTTACAGAGAATATACCGTTTATTTATTTATTTATATGGTAACCGATTGTAGGACACAGCAAAGTAATGTAAAATGAGCAGAATAATTAGGGAATAGTGATATCGTGTCCACATCTAAGCAATCTAGGGTAGGGATAAATCAAATTTCCTTTTGGACTTTACACTGGAGATTATACCAACGCAGATCATACATCAAATTGGCATTTCGTGCTCGGCTACTAGGTGTGATAGAATGCGTCTGCGCGGTGACCTGGATACGTGCGATGGAGGTCGGGACTAATAGGCGCCGTGAAGCATGGCGGCTATCACGTGGTCGGCGTGCTGTCTCATTAGTTCAAGTTCAAGTTCGGGTGGGACTGGAGCGATAGGAGAATTCCGTGAGTGTTCCATCTTGAGTGGATCGTTGAGTCAGGAATTGATGAACTGCACAGAGTTATTGATGGACTTAAAACGGAACACCCTTATCACACGCTTACCAACCAGTTAATGCCCACTTTTCCTGACCTTGCAGTCCCTGATGTGGTAGTCACGTGAAGTAAGCAAAGGATAGAAAGAGAAATCGAAGGCAGAGAATAGGGAAGCGCACTAGAAATAAGAAAATAATACCCATGCGTGAAGAAAAGTAGAGAAAAGAAACTAAAATACGAGGATGCAAGTTACTCAGGCCAATGGAAAGGTTTCGTTTTGTCAACCAAGATCGTCCATTGCCGATCAAACTCCTTAACCGTAGATTTCCTGATACTGCTTTTCGGAAGCATGTTCCAGTGTTCAGTGAGTGTGTGACAACCGGATTACCACCCTAATGCAACCAGACCGCAGCTTGTCCAGCTGCAAAGCATGACCGCGTGGAGCAGACGGTATAGCCGGACTGAATAGCCAAGCTAAATCTGGACCAACCTTTCCAGTTAAGAAACGGTAAGTTAGGATTAAGTCTCCTCGAAGCGTGCGGTAGTGCTTTGAAGGCATTCCCAAACTAAGTAGACGCTCGGAGTACGTCCGTCCCCGTACGCCGTCGACTAACCTAGTACACACACGTAAGCCCCTCTCTAGCTCCATTTTGTCCCGGAGGAGGCAGGGCGGTCAAGTCTGGACGCAGTATTCCAGATGAGGTCGAACGAAAGCCGAGAACAGTCTCGTAGAGATACCCCTTCAGGGATCCGAAAGAACGTCGTATTAACCACAACATGCGGAAAATTCTGCATGCGGCTTTCTACCGGTTGTCACCAGAGTGGAAAGCCGAAGAGGGTACGACGTCTAGGTCAACCTGGCTAGATACACGGGGAAGTGTAGCGCCCAAAAAGATAACTCTTATCTTTCATGTACAATTTACTGGTTGACCGATTGTACATTACTCCTTCTTGTTTTAATCTTACAACCGGCCCGACACACAACTGCCTTGTAAGTTCCCGCGCTCACGTGTATGCTCTCGCCTCGCTTTATCCGTCCGCTTCTTATTATAGCTCATCGAATACAGTCCGCTGTGTCCGACTCCCATTGCCTTCTGATATCCGCGCTTAATTCCGCGCATCGTCTCGGACTAGTATTAACTAGTCCTACAAATTGGTGACCCTGATTCGCACGCGCGGATCCAACATTTTTTCTCGTTTGCATTTTTGGTGAGTTCGTTCCTTTTTCTCGATTATATGCCTGTGTTCATTTGTTTCTCGCGTAATTTTAGTACTTTTATCGTATTTTGTTCATTCTTTATCTTTCGACTCACATTTCGAGAGTGGCACTGAGTCATTTTACAGCGTAACCATGCTTACTTTGGCTGTTCCAAGTTTCCTGGAACACAGTCCAGAAGTTTGGTTTAAGATATTCGAGAACGAACTAGAAAATAAGGGCATAACGGCGGACCGTCCGAGGTACAATCAGCTCGTCCCAAGCCTTCCTTCGTCGGTTGTGACGCTGATTGAGAACATTCTACTCTGCCCATCGAATGAGGCAAAGTATGAAACGATGAAGCAAGCGATTTTGAAAGAGTTATGGCCAAGCTCACGAACTCGATTTGAGCAGCTCAATGGTCTCAAGCTTGGAGATCGCAAGCCGTCGGCATTGCTCCGCGAACTTCAGCGCATCGATGGTCCCTTATTATTGAGCGAAGAAGGGATAAAGGAGCTGTGGTTTGCACGTCTCCCAGAGCCATTGCCGGTAATGCTGTCCATGTTTATAGATGCACCCCTGAAAGACTTAGCTACCAAGGTAGACGCTGCGTTCGAACGTTTACTGCAGCAGACGACCAGTAACTCCGGTGACGTATTCTCACCGACGAATACCGAATCCCATGTGGGTTCCCAGTCGCTAGACCGATCTGACTCTAAAAACGAGGAAATTGCGCTACTTCGCAGCAGGAGAGAAACAAAGAAGACTTCAAACCAGCGTGTGCCACGGTCAAATGCTGACCACGTATTGGCTACCGTTCATTGCGACTCGGCTGTGCCTGCACCGAGTACGTCACGTACGGCACGAAAGCGCCACATTTTCCCTACAAGTTCTCAGTCAGATAATGTCAAAACCGTAGAGAAAGTATGTTGGTATCACCGCCAATACAGTGGAAGAGTGAGACGTTGTCGGGCTCCCTGCATTAGGCACGAACCAGCTGCTTTAGGGAAAACGAATAGCTAGCATATTAGCACGACAAAAGTATCATGCAATAACCAAGCAAACCGTCTTTTTTACGTCAAGGATAGGCGCTCCCGCCTCACCTTCCTTATCGACACAGGAACCGAAGTGAGCGTTGTCCATGCCACCACGCAAGACAAGCATTCGAAGCCCACGTACAATCTACGGGCAGCCAACGGCTCACCGATAGCTTCATACGGTCAGCGCAAGATGAACCTAGATTTAAATCTCCGCAGAGACTTTCACTGGGTTTTCACGGTTGCGACAGTACCTTTCGCAATTATCGGCATCGATTTTCTTCGCCATTTCGGATTGCTTGTCGACGCGGGTCGCAACAGAAATTTCGATGATCATACGAAACTAGGTGTTGATGGCGTCCTTTCAGATGCCCCGATAATCAGCCCTATATTTCGGATCGCAGACGCACCGTCCGACTACTTGAGCCTCCTCTCCGAACACCCGCGACTGGTTCGACCGGCTGCAGAGCTTCCACCAGTCACGACAGAGGTCGCTCACCACATAGTTACGCGCGGTCAACCAGTTAGCGCACGACCAAGACGGCTTGCTCCAGACAAACTACAGGCAGCACGAGCCGAATTTGACCACATGCTTCAACTTGGTATCGTCAGATCGTCCAACAGCCCATGGGTGTCGCCTCTGCACATAGTCCCGAAGAAGGTCATGGGGGACTGGCGTCCTTGCGGCGACCACCGATCCTTCAATACGGTGACCACGCCCGATCGCCATCCGATCCCACACATAGTGGACCTCACCGCCAGTCTGGCGGGTAAAAATATCTTCAGCAAAATCGACTTGGTACGCGCATACAACCAAATTCCGGTAGCCGAAGCGGACATCGCTAAAACTGCCGTGACGACTCCATTTGGTTTGTTCGAGTTTCTGCGCATGCCATCTGGCCTAAAGAACGCCGCACAAACGTTTCAGCGTTTCATCGACCAAGTTTGTCGCGGTTTAGACTTCGCTTACGCGTATCTTGACGACATTTTAATCGCAAGCTCTTCACGAGAAGAGCACATACGCCACGTACGAACACTTTTTGATCATTTATCTCAACACGGGGTGACGATCAACGCAGAAAAGTGTTCGTTTGGTGTCGATTCAGTCAACATCCTGGGCCATCGTATCTCTTCTGCAGGCATCGTGCCACTGCAGGATAAAATTCAAGCCATCATCGACTACCCCGAGCCTCATGCTTTCAAACAGCTCAGGCGTTTTGATGGCCTTGTCAACTTTTACCGATGTTTTATACCCAAATGCGCCTCGCTGATGCAACCCCTCACGGACCTTCTCCAAGGGAAACTCAAGAAATTCGAATTTCCTGCCTCAGCACTCGCTGCTTTTAGGTCGCTGAAAGAGGCTGTCGCCAACATAGCTTCCATAGCGCATCACGATCCATCCGCCCCACTGTCCCTCAGCACTGACGCCTCGGACGTGGCAGTCGGCGCTGTTTTGCAGCAACGCGTAGCCGACACGTGGCAGCCCTTAGCGTTTTTCTCCAAACGCCTACAACCTACCGAACCTCGCCACAGCACGTTCGGTAGAGAACTACTAGCCGTATATCTAGCGATACGTCACTTTCGACACATCCCAGAAGACCGCTCCTTTGTCGTCTTCACCGACCACAAACCCCTGACTTACGTGCTCGGCCCGACTACCGACCGATACTCTCCTAGAGATTCGCGTCACCTTGACTATATCGCTCAGTTTACGACCGATATACGGCATGTCTCAGGTGTGCACAACGCCGTCGCCGATGCACTTTCCCGCATCCAAGCCATCTCCGCTGATGCCGGCACTGCTATCGACTTGGCAGCCATGGCCACAGTACAACTCAACGATCCTGAGGTTGATCTACTACTCAGGTCTCCCTCATTGGACATACGACCCGTTCCGCTGACATCATCAGACGAAACGATACTCTGCGATTTATCTCTGGGCACGCCGCGCCCAGTCGTCCCACGCGAGTTTCGCAGATTGTGTTCGACACGTTGCACGGCTTGTCTCATCCAGGCGTTCGTGCATCGGTTAAACTAGTAACCGCACGATGCGTTTGACGCAATGTTAATCGGGACGTCCGTACAAGGGCAGCTGCTTGCCTTCCGTGTCAACGCGCGAAGGTGCACAAGCACACGAGAAGCCCATTAGGCACATTTCCGACGCCAGACGCACGCTTTCATCCCGTGCACGTGGAACTCGTAGGTCCTCTGCCGCCTTCCAAAGGCTCTGTATATCTACTAACCTGCATCGATCGATTTACTAGATGGCCTGAGGCCGTCCCTCTCCCAAATCGCTCCTCGGAAACGGTAGCGAAAGGTTTTCTGGAGCGCTGGGTAGCTCAATACCGCTGTCCCGCTATCATGAACACCGACCGAGGTCACATTTCTCGTCAACATTTGCCACGTTGCTTAAGGATTTAGGCTGTCGCCACGTCCAGATGACGGCGTATCATCCGGCTGCTAACGGCATGGTGGAGCGTTTTCACCGCCAGTCGAAGGCAGCGCTACGTGCGCACGCAGATCCTTCATGGTCTGGAACGCTTCCCCTCGTTCTCCTAGGCTTAAGAAACACGGTTAAGACCGACTTCGACGCCACACCAGCGCAGCTAGTCTACGGCTGCACGCTGCGGTTGCCCGGACAGCTGGTAGCACCAGCCCCATGTACTTCCACTTTTGACTACGGAAGTTACACTGATCGATTGGCTCACCAGATGCGTGAGCTACGTCCACCCGCTCCTCGATCGCAGAAGACACCAGTGTACGTGCCCGAGAAGCTATATACGTGTTCACACGTACTTCTTCGCGCAGACGGTGTTCGACAGCCTCTTCATTCGCCGTACATAGGACCCTTCAAGGTGCTGCATCGTGCGAGTAAGGTGTACACTAGTGACCGCGGTGGTAGACACAAAGTCGTCACCATCGACCGTCTAAAACCCGCCTATATGGAAGTAACTACCTCGCCTACATCGTCTAGTAGTGCCTCGTGCACCGTCACAACTCACCGTACCAGTTTTCCGCATGCTAGTGAGGTCCAACCAGACCACGAGCACGGTCTACAAGCTTCAGTCGTCCCGACATCACCCGAACCTAGTCCGCCGCCTCCCACGACCAATCGCCGTGGTCGGGAGGTGCGTAAGCCCGTTCGTTGCTCCGACTATGTACAGTGTAAATACTTTTAGCTTTTTAGATGTTTTACATATTTGCCCCATTTTTGGTCGATTAACGTTTTGAAAACAAACAAAAATGTCAAAAACCTCCGAAAAGCTTTTTCAAAAAATATTCAGAAAATCAAAAATATTTAAACACGCAGATCATTCGTTTGTTCTTTTTGGCGTTTTTGGTGTGTTTTTCCTTTTTCTCTCCTCTACATGCCCCAACCCTCCCCTTTGCTCGACTGGCCTACACGAGGAATGTTTTCGAGGACCCTGACGCGAACACTGGTCGTTTCTCCGCGGAACGAATGTCGCTTCTTCGCGGGACGAACGTCGCTTCTCTGTGGGACCATGGTCGTTTCTTCGTGGGACGAGGGTTGTTTGGGCGCGGGGCGGGTACGGCGGGGGGAGAGACCACTTCCAAGCGCACCGTTTGGCAGCACCGGAGGTTGAGGTCCTGTCGGCCTTTTTCTGGGCTAGCCAGTTATTTGCAGTCCGACAAGCCCGCTCCAACGGCTCGCCGAAATGCACCCTGCCTTGCAATCAATAAATAACAAATCATAAACGGCACAGCGGACTCCGACTTCCGACGAACCCCCATTTACACGAACGCACGCTCAATTTTACTCGGCACGACTTTGCCTTACGAACCTCGTTTACACACTTCTTTTCGATTTCGAAGGCTTTCTATGTTCAGCCTTCTAGGGGGAGCTCTGTAGCGCCCAAAATGATAACTCTTATCTTTCATGTACAATTTACTGGTTGACCGATTGTACATTACTCCTTCTTGTTTTAATCTTACAACCGGCTCGACACACAACTGCCTTGTAAGTTCCCGCGCTCACGTGTACGCTCTCGCCTCGCTTTATCCGTCCGCTTCTTATTATAGCTCATCGAATACAGTCCGCTGTGTCCGACTCCAATTGCCTTCTGATATCCGCGCTTAATTCCGCGCATCGTCTCGGACTAGTATTAATTAGTCCTTCCCTACCGACCAAGTACTTCGTAGGAGAACACGTTCCTCAAATTAGGAGAACGAAGCACTTTGCCTGATTTGTGGGCACTGACCAGAAGTAGACCAGTCCCAAAGCTTATCCAATGCTCGCTGAAGAGTTTCGGTACCCCCCGGGACATCGACAATGTCCCACATCCACAAGGCATCAGCAAATAGCAGCGATGGTACCTCAAGCTCCACAGGTAGGTAATTCACATAGATAGAGCACAGCAGCGGTACAAGTACCGAGGTCAGCTGCACGCCACGAAGGACAGACTGCTTAAACGATGAGCCCCGGCCTACCCGTACATACTGTTCTCTACCCTCTAAGAAGGCAGTCACCCAATGAAGGCCGAGGCCAGATACCGCGTAGAAGTTCAGCTTTTGCGAGAGTCTCAAATGAGGTAGCTTGTCAAATGCCTTCGAAAAGTTGACGAAAAGCATGTCCAGTGCGTGGCCGTTATCTACTGCATCCGCCCAACTTTCGCGAGCAACCAGTAGATTCGTCAGACACTTCCTTCCTATCCGAAATCCTTGTTGTACCTTGCTAAGTAGATTAAATCTATTTAGATGACTCTCCAGTGAATCTCTCACCAGTTTCATGGGGAATTTGACTACTACACTCGGCAGACTAACTGGCCTGTAATTTGCAGTCAGACCCCTGTCCTCCTTTTTGAAGATGTGATCGATGACAGCTTTCTTCCATTCGGAAGCTAATGCACAGCTTGTAAAAAGTCGGTCCATCTGGGACAAAACGTATATTCTGCAAACAAATGGACCAGGCGAAAGCGCAGGGATAGGGCGCGTGAAACATATCGGTACATACAGCTAGTTGGATCCATAATTAACGACCTTAGTGAATGCATGACATTTTTCCTTTGATTCAGTCAAACACACTCCAACGGTTGGCCAATCAGCGTGCATGCGAGAAACGTGTGAACGTCCAATCAGCTGCCGCCTTTCCTTGCGGCAGCCTAACGGCTTTCTTGCTGGACTGGCACCGCACGTTCTTTCGAATGTATACTCGCATCACACAGCTGTCAAGCAATTTCTGAAACACAACAACGAGCAGTCCACCTAGTTCCGCAGCCAACTCATGCAACAGTTTCGGGTAACTAAAATCAGGCCCAGAGGCCTTAGAAGGGTTCAGCCCTTGTAACAACCTGGAAACTTCCGTCTCCGCTACGATAAATTCAGATAGTTCTGAACTCGCTAGGATCCTGTAAACCAGTTCAATGCCTGTCAAAGAGGTTCCCCTTACGAACGCTACCACATATTGCCTACTAAGTACGCAGGCATTGTCACAGTCCGTATGCGCATGAGTACCGGCATCACGCCTCAGTACTGGAATTGACATGTTCGAAGCGCAGCGCCTTTTGACATAAGCGAATAATCATTTTGGCTTCTCTGAAGCATTGTCTGTTAACCCTTTCTCAAAATTGAACCGAGCATCCCTTAGGCGTTGCTTAAACGTATTTCTAGCCTTACGGTTCCCGTCATAAGTATCGGTGGACGGAGCATCTCGATAAGTCGGCCAAGATCTAGATCTCCTTGTGAGCAGATGCCCGCCAGTGAAATCTATCCAGGGCGGCTGTGCTCGTGCTTTCTTTCTCCTTTTAACTCGGATGAAGGGAGCAGAGATCTTTGTGAGGTGTGACTTGCATTTATCCCAAGCAACCTAGACCGTATCGTCGTCTGCGATCTCGCAATGGAAACCCGAAGCCTTGGCTTTCGTTGATTGGTAGTCTGCGTGCCATACGTTCGGGAGACTCAACAGTGCCCTGGTAGCGTCTAGACAGAGTGTAACTGAAGATCAAACAGACATGATCGCTGGAACCCGTGGGAAGTCTGTAAGCAGTGTCACCAACAAAAGCGAGTGACAGTGAATACATGGTCTTAGATAGATGGTACTTGGGCGTCCATGTACCTATGGGGGTGGTCAATGAACTGCTGCAACGGTAGTAGCAGCGTACTTTCAAGCAGATCAGCGCCGAACGTGCGTGACGTTGAGTCGCAAGGTAGGTCTGCCCAGCAAACCTCTTAGAGGCTGAAGTCGCCCATCACCAAACCCTTTTTTGCGCACTGGGATCGAATGAAGTCATGTACCTCTTTGGATCCGCTCCCAAGGCTGATATACACGACTACAGCTAACCTGAGTCGAGGATGTGCTAACCACAGTCGACAGAGCTTCAACAATTTTGTCTGCCGACCGAATAGAGTAAGTCTTCAATACGTCAAGTTTACAGCTCACATAAAGAGCGACGCCCCTCCCAGCCGGCCAGCGGATCGATAGCACCTAAACAGTGTGCAGCCAGATAGATGTACTTCACCATCCGTGATGTCCTGTGATAGCCACGTTTCAGTGATTAAGAGTATACCGGGATGAGATCCATCTACGAGCAGAACTAACAAGTACTCCTTATTCCATAGGCTGCGCACGTTACTTAGCACCATCAGAAGGTATTCGTTAGACCCAGACCTGGGTCGCGCGCCACCAGAATGGGCAGTGGTAGGGCGGAAATGGATCGCCGGCCAACCACCCAACACCCACTAACCGGAGACCATGTTCACTAGCCGCTCGTCTGATTTTGAGGCCCTTGATGGCCTCCCTTAGCTTCAGCCTATCTGCCAGCGGAAGGCCCGGCTGAACACTAATATTTGTACCTTTCAGCCGACAATCAAACCGCATGAGAGCGTTGCGTTCCTCTGGGGTCGAGAGTACAATACGAAGTAGCGGCGGTCGAGGGTTTGGTACATTAACTGGGAATTTGCCCAGTCTTATCAGCTTCCTGAGAGTTTCTCACACCTTAAATTATCGTAGGTCGTCCAATATGCCATCAGCAGGAAGGACAGTAGTACTTTCAGCCGCGTTAAGGAATATAACGCTACAATCCGTGAAAAGATCGCCACGGCGGGTCTTTGCTTCTATACCTGGAGCGGGTGGCTTCACCAGTGGTGGTGGAACTGTCTTTAGCCCCTCAGATGAGGTATCAATTGCAGCGTATGCTTTTCGCTGCATTGTCGACGTCTTACATTTTTCGGGTCGTCGATTCCGCCGAAAGGCTTTATGGCAGACTTGGTTTGCTAACCTTCTTGCTAACGGGAGCAGGCCACGTAACAGAACGTCAGAACGTGCCTTCTCGGTGAGAGCCGAGATATCCGGCAGCTACGGCTGACAAGTATTGAGTGTGGGAATCTTCGCCTTCGCACAACCGTCAGGCGGTTTGACAAGTAACGACATGGCTTGTTTCTAGTGCCGGGGCAACTACAACTTCTGGTTTAGCAGAGAGATTATGGGGTATCCTGGCTTTCTTTCGCTTTACTCGAAGCGCGGCTATCTCCGTCTCTGGGGTTTGCTTGCGCGGACGATCTCGTACTCAAGTCTCTACCAGCTAATGTGACGAAAATGTTACCGGATGCCTACGCGTGCCGAAGGATTTTCTCAAATGCTGCATTCGCTGTTCTGGCCAGCTCTTTGAGTGCCCTATATAGATACGCTCAAAGAAAAGGCCATCAGGTAGGCGGGAGAGCCACAGTTCTTTTAAAGCTACTTTATTCATGTACGAAGGGCCAGCTATCTGCTGAATATGGAGGAGCAAAGCTGAAGGCTTGCGATCGCTTAGCTTAGTGCTAGTAATGAGTTGTTCCGATGGAGCTCGAGCTCTGGGTTGCGACCCCTTTAGGATCCATTGCTTCATAGCTTCGAACTTACCGTCGTTCGGTGGATAAAGCGGTACATCTTCAGCCAGTGTCACCACCTGTTGCGGAAGGCGTGGGTCGAGTTGGTTGTATTTAGCTTGATCGGTAGAGATCCTTTGGTGTTTTAGCTCCTCAAAAATGGCAAACCAGACGCTGAGCTTTTGTGCCATAAACTTCGGAATGGCCAAAGCGGCCATATTCACACCGCCGCCCGACTCTGGTTTTATATCGACATCAGACATGGTATACGAGTAATAGGAGTGAAGTTTAAAAACAAATGGACGGTAAACAGTTCACTAGGGGTTAGGGAACACGACTTGGAACAAACTCACAGAAAACGAAACGACCAAAAACATTTTAGAATTTGCGCTTGCGATTTAAGGCCACCAATTTGTGGGGCTAGTCTGTATTAGTCCAAGAGTGTTCTTCCTCTAGTGCGGATATCAGAAAACCGGAAGAACTGACATAACAGATTGTACGCTAGAAAAGATACGGTTGAACGAATATCAAATGAAGCGACGACGGCGTACGTGAGTGTCTGAACTTAGGTGGACATACGTGATGAGCCGCATGTAGGTAAAAATGACCGTAGGATCGGCATTAAAACAGAAACCAAGGTTGTACAATTGAGTAACCAAAGTTGTGCACAATAAATATCCTTTAGTTTGCCACAAATGGTGGGCAGTGATTTTATTCAGTGGGGAGTCAAATCCTCCACGTCACAGTGTTGTTAAACAGATAATCGTGGCTTTTTATACGAAGTACGCTTGCCAGACAAAACCCACCACGTCCTGGATCACTGCCGCAGATTATTTTGAACAGCAATGTAAACTGGCAATGCATCATACAGCTCGATTTCCACCCGGTTATCTGCAGTCGATTGCCGGCCAAATTTCTTCTCTAGCCGACCTATTGTCTTAGTTATGACCCGCTATTAATTGTTGAAACAGGACGAATATTAAAAGAATCGTGGAGCCGTGTGTTGAATTGTACGGGTGAGTAAAACTTTCAAGGTTATAGTGGCTGGCTTTTTCTGTGGTATACTTCTCAGAGTTGTGCAGACTTCATGTGCAGCTGTACACAATGGACTTCCCACTAGATAGTGCGTGCATTTGAGCCTTGTGACGGAATACATCCACATCAAGCGTAAAGGCTAATGGCGTTGCTAGCATTGTTGCTGCTAGGTTCAGTGCACTCTGGTACATATCAACTGTTCCGGGATAAATGTAGGTGCGCGGCAAGTGCAGTAACTTCAACACAGATGTAGCAGTAACAGCAACGTTAGCAAGTGTTGTACTCGGTGCTATGAATGTGGGTATGTACCAATGACTGATGTCTCGTGTAAATATTTGGGTATATTGCTTCTGCAGAGTGTTGGCTGCATCTTCAGCGCTCCGTACCACTGCGACTGCCGTGTTGTGAGGAAGCGATTGCGTTTCACTTTTCGAATAGTGTTAACATACTTATATAATAGCTTGCCGTTATTGTCGACGAAGTGAAAACCAAACTTTTGTTGGTGAGTAGTTTTGGCTTGGCGGACAAGCGCATTACGATGACTGCGCTGGGTCACGTAGTTTTTCCAGGTGTCCGGACTATGACGGCTTTTTAAGTGTGCTTTGCTGCATTACTTATTAGTGCGCGTTTTGAGTTCCGCCGTTGATGAACCACGACGGAAGCGTGGAACGAACCCAGTTAGTTTCTGAAATAGGTACGATAAGATTGTTGAGGGTCCAACAAACTGAATTAAAGTGCTGTCAGGACATACCCATTCCAAAAATCGCTAATCAGTTATCGCAGCCAGATCCGTCAGAACCTTTTAACTAATGATAATACGCACTAGTATGATGTGTTCCTACGGATATTAAGCGTAAAGGGTATGGTTAAAATGTATAGTGACCTGCTCACTTAACCTTATTGAAGTGTCTACTAAAGGCAAGTCGGTCACAAGTTCCTCACTGGTAAGTATAAGTTATAGTACCAATTGTCTGTTATAAGCTCCGTACACAGAAGGTGAGTGACGTGCTTGTAGAGCGGAATACTTGTGATATTATGTTGCAGATCGGCTTTGAATGAAGCGTGGACGGAGGTACAGGATTCCAGGTCGTGCACGTTGAATTTGTAGAGGACCGTTACCTAATAAGTTCGGGTGTGGAGGCAAATGACAAGCTTAGGCAAAAACTCACAATAGAAGAACAATCGAGTACACTTGCGTTATAGTTTCTCCTTCAGTCAATGTTATTCCGATGCCGACTAGAGATTCGAAGATAAGAAGCCGACTAGTGGATATACGTGGCAGCAGCACAAGCAGAGGCAGCAGCAAATGAAAGCAGCACGACGCGAGGGCGTACAAATTGTTGTATTCAAAATTCGTCAATTAGAAACAAAGGTACAAAATGGTCGGTAACGGAAACGCTAAAAGCAAAGATAAAATATAGTGTACTCACAGCCACTGCAAATTCACCGAAGTTATGAGCGTGGCTGTAGGTTAGAAGTAAGTTTTAGTGCCGATTTTGGCGTGAACACTTCCCCGGAGTAAACGAATTTGGTGGTATAGGGCTACCAAGTAGCAGCTGTCACTCTTTATGTGGAGCAAGCTTGACCACGGCAAAGCGGAGATGTACCACTTCGAATCATCTAATGGGTTGCATGGTAAGTTGTTGGGGCAGTATTGGCTCACATACAGTACTTACAGAAGCTGAAGTAACGCAACGCTACAAAACGTTGTTAGTTTCAAAACAGAGGCAGAACAATCAACTTGTAGTTGCCATTCACGTAGCCAATAATACTTAGTACTTTAGGTTATATAACATAACAAGTATTGAGTGGAACAACATTTTGACTCACCTCATCCACTCCCTCTGCATGCTACTTGGCGTTGCTATAATCCTGCTTCGACTTATCTTGAAGTCGCTATGATCTCTGTCGATTCGCATCTTCGGTAACTGGAATGAAATCTGAAACACGTGCAATAGTATCGATCTGAAGATTTCTGTCGACTCACTTTGGTCTATGAACCGCATATGACCCCCATGAATAGTGTGCGAAAAAATAATCGTAGTCCGATATCCCCACCATGCAACTATCACATTATCTATAACAATTTTAGAGCTGGGTCGGAAAGCAACGCCCATTGAACAGGAGATCTCAGCAGGGAAAATCTCGAGCGTATTAGAACCACATGGTCGGAAATTGCCCATTTTAGCGGGTGTCTCTCAACTGGTAGAATGAACACAGGATATTAAAATAGAGATATATCAACGAATCGCTCGGGGTCAGCCAAGGGTATTGGAACAAATGAAGCAACTGCACGTCACAAAGTACCATCAAAGCCTTTGGACAACCTTTGGAGCAAAGAAGTTTGAGGACAGTAAACAGACGACGACAACTAAGATTCCATCACCAATCAGTCACACAAAATGCCTTGAAATGTGCACCAATATCACGCACAATAGCCAGTGGTACACATCTAGGACTAAACACTTTTCTCATAGCAAAAACAGCAACGTTAGCATATGGCTTATCGGTCATGAATAACTCAGAATACTACAAATAAGAATAATTTATTACAAGCGCAGTACACATCTGCAGGAATGGACCGCAGTACTCAAGGTTGACATGCTGCCATTATTCACATGCCATTGGCCAGGGCGTCCATTTAGATGGTTAACATCTTATTTTGGGTAGGCAGCCTTCATTTCTTGAAGCAGTCTATCTAATATCGGCGTCAATCTCAGGCCATCGGGCCACCTCGAGCATTAGAATTCACAGTTTCAATGCACAAATTTTCGGAATAAAGGCCTGTCAGAACCGAAGTTTGCAAAGATGGAGGGCTCACAATACAAGCATTCGCACTTAATATGAAATGAAGAATACATAATTTATCACAACGTTGATAAAACCGGGCATCGCGTTCTTTAACAAAAGCGAACATTCACATGTTAAAACGGACCTTATGAAGTCAAAGCACTTCCTTCTTTGAGGTTCGTCAAAAGAGCAGGCTTCCAAATCAGATAGTCGTCCACATGCCCGGAAAAGCACTAGACCACCGTTTCAACCTGTTGGGCATCATCAGTAGTGCGCATCCATCGGATGCATCAGGATTCGAGCCCAAGGCCACCAGCGGCTTGCACCGCCAGTCAGCGGCATATGCCACTGCACCACGTGGGACAGCTTCGGACCGTCATGATTTACAAGCTAACCGTGGTATATAGCGTCTTATCCTCCACAGCCATACAAGTTATGAACGTTGCAGAGGACAAAGTTAGCCCGAAAGCCATGACGTCTACTAACAGCAGCTATGTACGGCACAGCGTTTAGCAACTGTTAGGGCGGATATGTTTCGATGTACTCATGAGTAGGGGATTTTGATATAGCTAAGTTAGGTTTATTACAGCCAGTTTCCAAATCAGATAGTCTTCCACATGCCGGAAAAGCACTAGACTGCAGTTGCAACCTGTTGGGCATCATCAGTAGTGCGCATCCATCGGATCCATCAGGAATCCAACCCATGACCATGAAAACCATAATTATCTAGGAGAAAATCCCCTACGCGTGAGTACATCAATACATATCCGCCCTAACAGTTTCTAAATGCTGTGTCGTACATAGCTACTGTTAGTAGACGTCATGGCTTTCGGGCTAACTTTGTCCTCTGCAACGTTCATAACTTGTATGGCTGTGGAGGATAAGACGCTATATACCACGGTTAGCTTGTAAATCATGACGGTCCGAAGCTGTCCCACGTGGTGCAGTGGCATATGCTGCTGACTGGCGGTGCAAGCCGCTGGTGGCCTTGGGCTCGAATCCTGATGCATCCGATGGATGCGCACTACTGATGATGCCCAACAGGTTGAAACGGTGGTCTAGTGCTTTTCCGGGCATGTGGACGACTATCTGATTTGGAAGCTGGTTGCGATGAACATAAATTCTCTATGACAAAATTCCTTACTCATGAGTACTTCCTTTTTTCATTAATTAGGGATGCGTGGGATATAAGAAGTAGTTTAGAAAACAGGAATTCTATTTCATTATTAGGCTCCAACAAACAAGAAGGTCGAGAAAAATAATCCACATAAGGAATGTCTTTAGACCTGTGCTCTGTGTTCTGTTCTGTGTTCCTCATCTCATTATCTTAAGGTCAGTGCTATATCCTTGAAACATCGCAGCCGAAGATTTCGCGGACGCAGAAGATGGCTCGTGTATGTACTTCAAGGCATCACAATAATTTACTACGGTGTAATTCAGAAGGAATAAATCTCTATGCAATCGAAACACTGTCCCGCATACAGCCAAGGCTTCATGATACGTTTGCGTGGATCCCATCTCAGCCTTGCCGAATCTACGAAATGCAAATAACCGGTCGTCCTTCTTGTTCTAGCCCAGCACCAATACCGCTTGGAGAAGCATCAGTAATAGGTAAATGCAAGAGTTCAGAAAAATAATTGGAAGTAGGCAGCCAGGCTGGAATGTGTTTAGTAACTTTAAAAGCACTATTTCATGCTCCGCAGACCACACAAAATTTTAGAGGTCAATAACCAGAACGAAGGATCAGTGCCACAAGCTATAATTCGTATGAACTTTGATCAGTATTGTAAGGTTACCACCAAGAGTCTTAGTTCATGAGCATTTGTCGGTGATTTCACATAAACCGGTGGTTTAAGACATTTGGCATTAGGGCTAACCCCAAAAAGTGGAACTTAGTAACCCAGACAATTGATTCTGTTAACACAGACTACACAACTTGTGAGATTTACGTTTATATTAGCGTCTTTGAATCGCTTTAATAATATTAGTAAACGACAAGCATGAGAGAATTTGCTAACAGGGTACAAGCACCTCAACTTAGTAGACTGTAGCGCCCTAAAAGATAACTGCTATCTTTCATGTACAATTTAATTGTTGACCGATTGTACATTACTCCTTCTTGTTTTAATCTTACAACCGGCTCGTCACTCGACCACCTTGTAAGTTCCCGCGCTCACGTGTACGCTCTCGCCTCGCTTCATCCGTCCCTTTCTTATTGTAGCCCATCGAATACAAGCCGCTATGTCCGACTCTCATTGCCTTCTGATATCCGCGCTAACTTTCGCGCACCGTCTCGGACTAGTATTAACTTGTCCTACAAGACTTCAAAGCCTTCTAAATCTTCCACAGATAAATTCACGACACCGTGAAATGTGGCCGGAGTTACACTAAGGCAAAAACAAATAACACGATAACGATACAAATCAAAAGGCGTTCTAAAGTTGGATAGTTTACTGGTGGGCTCATTGAGCGGGCTCTGTAAAAAGCTACAGTTTAGGTGCAGCTCTGAGAAAACCCCAAAACCATGTGTACTGTAAAACATAGCTTTAGGTTTCGTCGCAATGCAGCTACGCTGACGCAACGTTGTATTAAGGGTGGTCCCCTCTGTCAACACAGATTCTGGGTGTCTGACTGTCTGCCTTTATTGGTGTGACAATGGGTAACACCAATCGGAAGCCTTGGACCGGTAGAAGTTCCCTTTCTCAGAAAAGGTTTAATACTTTGAGGACTGACTCCATTCGCTCACATAGTAAACTGCAACGTTTATAGAATACAGGATCTCCAATAACCGCAAGGTCTACTGAAAGAATTCCCATAGTAGCAGTCACTATAGCGCAACCATTAATCAGAAAAGGAAGTTGGGCGTCGGCATCTGCACTCAACGAAAAAGTGGTACTCAATTTGAGCGTCTGCATAACTTTAAAACCAAAAATCCATACTACTCGACTAGTGACAACAAAGTTACGATCCCCAAGCTTGCTACTTTTGTCTAACGCTGGCAAAATATAGAAAACTAACATAGAACGAGTGGGATAAGTGAAACATTGGATGGCAATAGTGATTGGATGTTAGGTCCCTCTAATATAAAGCTATTAAAAGTTGAGTTAGCAACCAGTGATTACACATTATCTGTATCTGGAATGAACTCACCTGATTTTATGTGTCCAGAATAATAACTGCTCGACAAATGGCCACTGCCGAAAGCGGTCAAAGTTAAAGAACTAACATAATCACACAACTGTCCACAAGTGCATTCACTACCACATATGGTTTCGACATGTGTACGACTAGTCTATACTAGTCCGAGAGTGTTCTCGCTCTGGTAGGGATGCCAGAAAACCAGAAAGACGGACACAACGGATTGTATTCGCGGAAGGCTACAATCGAACGAAAAACGAATGAAGCGACGGGAGCGTACGTCAGTGCCGGAACTCACCGTGGAGAAAAGTGGTGAGTCGGATGTAGTTCATAATGGCCGTAGAGTCGGCATTAAAACAAAAACCAATATTGTCTGACTGAGTAATAAAAGTGTACATAAAACAAGAAATATCTTTTGGGTTGCTACAGAGCTCCCCTCCTAGAAGGCTGAAAGAAGAAGCCTTCGAAATCAGGTGGTTGTGGATCCAAGTTTGCAAAAGGTTCTGGTGTACAAAGAAGTGCCTGCTCGGTTTCGGAAAACAATGTAGCCGAAAATTTGTATCCGCTGTGCCGTCCGGTCTTTATTATTTATTGATTGCAGGGCAGGGTGCATTTCGGCGAGCCGTTGGAGCGGGCTTGTCGGACTATAAAAAACTGGCTAGACCAGAAAAAGGCCGACAGGACCTCATTCTCCGCTGCTGCCAAACGGTCCGCTTGGAAGTGGTCTCTCCCCTCGCCGTACCCCGCCCCGCGCCAAAACCGCCCTCGTCCCACGGAGAGAACGACCCTGGTCCCACGGAGAAACGACCCTCGTCCCGCGAAGAAGCGATCCTCGTTCCGCGAAGAAGCGACGTTCGTCCCACGAAGAAACGGCACACATCCCGCGGAGAAACGACCAGCGTTCGCGTCAGGGTCCTCGAAAACATTCCTCGTGTGGGCCAGTCGATCGAAGGGGAGGGATGGGGCATGTAGAGGAGAGAAAATAGAAAAACGCGCGCAGTAAATGCCATAAAGAACAAACAAATGAGCTGCGTGTTTAAATATTTTTTGGTTTTTGGATATTGTTTTCAATAATGGTTTTGCGGAGGATTTTGATATTTTGGTTTGTTTTCAAAACGTTAATCGACCAAAAATGAGGCAAGTATATACAATATCTACAAAGTTAAAAGTATTTACACTGTACATAGTCGGAGAAACGAACGGGCTTACGCACCTCCCGACCACGGCGATTGGTCGTGGGAGGCGGCGGACTAGGTTCGGGTGATGTCGGGACTGCTGAAGCTTGCAGACCGTGCTCGTGGTCTGGTTGGACTTCACTAGCATGCGGAAAACTGGTACGGTGAGTTGTGACGGCGCACGAGGCACTACTAGACGAAGTAGGCGAGGTAGTTACTTCCATATAGGCGGGTTTTAGACGGTCGATGGTGACGACTTCGTGTCTACCACCGCGGTCACTAGTGTACACCTTACTCGCACGATGCAGCACCTTGAAGGGTCCTATGTACGGCGAATGAAGAGGCTGTCAAACACCGTCTGCGCGAAGAAGTACGTGTGAACACGTAGATAGCTTCTCGGGCACGTACACTGGTGTCTTCTGCGATCGAGGAGCGGGTGGGCGTAGCTCACGCATCTGGTGAGCCAATCGATCAGTGTAACTTCCGTAGTCAAAAGTGGAAGTACATGGGGCTGGTGCTACCAGCTGTCCGGGCAACCGCAGCGTGCAGCCGTAGACTAGCTGCGCTGGTGTGGCGTCGAAGTCGGTCTTAACCGTGTTTCTTAAGCCTAGGAGAACGAGGGGAAGCGTTTCAGACCATGAAGGATCTGCGTGCGCACGTAGCGCTGCCTTCGACTGGCGGTGAAAACGCTCCACCATGCCGTTAGCGGCCGGATGATACGCCGTCATCTGGACGTGGCGACAGCCTAAATCCTTAAGCAACGTGGCAAATGT
>OX104064.1:12575955-12638805 GCA_944474145.2 Dicrocoelium dendriticum
AAACGCGGTGAGTAAAAGTTTCGAATTAATGGATGTTTCGATTTTTCTTTTATGGTATACTTGGCGGGGTGTAAAGATTGGTGTGCGTGATAGAAGTGGTGTATGCAGTTTCATCCTAGTTTTAGCCTTGATCCAAAGCGGGATCCCCAGGAAGTTCACGTTATCTTTATGGTCCTGTGTGTTCGTGTGGATTCTAGGCTATGTTTCAAACATTGATTTTACGTCCGTGTTCCGCCAGCGTTAACCCACCGATGCTTAGTATGTTTGATGATAGATTGCCCGACGAGTTTGAGTGCCATCCCGTAATTTTCGCTGAAGAATTCAACTTCCGATCTACGGGGAAGGGTTCACAACGCAGTCGTCTCTTCAACCCTTGATATGGTCACAAAACTTATCCCATTAAACCTTCATATATAAATGACCTATTTGCCTTGGATCATCGCTGCTTTCTTAGAACACTGACGTCTGGTGGTTCAGTACTTGAGCAGTGAGCTTGTTCGGCTAGGTGCAGTCAGTGTAAGAACAGCGAGTGAACCGCTCAGTACCACTGGATCATGCAACAGGCTACAACGGTTAAGGCACATGTTGCGCGTATCAGTTCACCATCTCGATGAAGTGATGTTGTTTGAATAGTCTTCCTGCCATTTCGGATATATTCTTCATATAAGGTAAAACAACGCGTCTCTCCGTCGTTGGTGTAGACGGTCTGTTTGGTCTGTTGTGGTTCAGACACCTTCGGATGAAGCTTCGTGGATATCCGTTGAGTTGGAAACATTTAAATAGGTGCTTCTCTTCTTGTTGCTTTGCCTCCGTGGTACTGCAGTGTGTTTGCACTCTACCAAATAGTGTCCGCACACAGCTTACTTTGTGGCATTTCGGATGGTTACTGTTAAAATTCAGAATTTGGTCCGTATGTGTCCATTTTCTGTAAACTAATATTTGCAGCCTCCTTTCCATGGTTCTGGTTACCAAGACATCCAGGAAAGGCAGTTGGTTTTCCTTCTCCATTACCATTGTAAACCGGATATCTTCAATGGCGAAAGAAATGTGGAGACGCCTCAAACATCTGACCTGCGGATCGCAATATTCCACTAATAATGCCCAGCAATTTCTACAAAAGTTCAAAAACCTGCGAATAGATGATGATGGAACAATGATATCTTTCGACGTGACTGCCCTCTTTACGTCTGTAAACTTACAAATGGCAACAACAGTCATCACAGAACGCCTGAACAGCAGTGAACAACCAATCGGGAACCTAACGACCGAAAATGTATGCAAACTACTGCAGTTGTGTCTGTCAACCTACTTCTCTTTCAACGGGAAGATCTACGAGCAATTGAAAGGCGCACCAATGGGATCACCTATATCGGGACTCATCGCGGAGATGGTCATGCAAAAATTGGATAGGGCTGTACTCGCAGTCATTAATCCGAAATTGTATGTCCGATATGTAGACGACACTTTTGTGATCATCAAACGCAATCAAGTTACAGTCGCACAGCAGCTATTGAACAACGTCATTGAAGATATGCGGTTTACAATGGAAATGGAGAAGGAAAACCAACTGCCTTTCCTGGATGTCTTGGTAACCAGAACCATGGAAAGGAGGCTGCAAACATCAGTTTACAGAAAATGGACACATACGGACCAAATTCTGAATTTTAACAGTAACCATCCGAAATGCCACAAAGTAAGCTGTGTGCGGACACTATTTGGTAGAGTGCAAACACACTGCAGTACCACGGAGGCAAAGCAACAAGAAGAGAAGCACCTATTTAAATGTTTCCAACTCAACGGATATCCACGAAGCTTCATCCGAAGGTGTCTGAACCACAACAAACCAAACAGACAGTCTACACCAACGACGGAGAGACGCGTTGTTTTACCTTATATGAAGAATATATCCGAAATGGCAGCAAGACTATTCAAACAACATCACTTCATCGTAGCACACAAACCAACTGCTACACTGAGAAAAACTCTGTCGAAACCGAAAGAGAAACTGGAAGCTCATGAGCAAAGCAATGTTGTATATAGACTACTTTGTAGAAATTGCGAAAAGGACTACGTTGGCCAAACAGGCAGAAAATTAACAACAAGATTACAAGAGCATAAAAGAGCATGCAAAAAACACTATGCATCCTCGCTAGTCTCAGCACACGTGGATGAAAAAGAACACAGCTTCGACTGGGCCAACACAGAAGTCCTGGCACGAGGTGAAACAAGAAAAGCAAGGGAATTCCTGGAAGCGTGGTACTCAACACAAGACTCGATCAACATGCATATCGAGATTGACCCGGTTTACCAACCCCTCCGACGGAGAGAACTTAGAGAAATTATGAGACGCCGCTTGAATAGGAACAACCCAAGCGACGACCTCCGCCACGGGGAAATGGGTAGAGATCACGGGACTCAGATCGAAGCCGTCACTTTCGAAATGTCACCTGCACGCCGATCACGGGTCGACCATTCAATCCGCGAGATTACACTGCATATCTCGACGCACTGATGATGCCGTCTCGCATGACGGTGAAACGTTTGCAAACCAATTTCGCAGCTCGGCGAACAAATGAGCAATTGAATTATCAACCCGAGCTACCAGTTTTCCAAAACATTTTGAATATGGAACTGCAGTCCCTTTAATTGCAATGGGCTTGCTATGGCTCGGTATGGTTTAATGAAGATGAAAGAGAACAAAATTCTTACCTTTGTTCTGGTATGGGGATTAACAGTTTTGCCAAATCCAGAACACGCAACATATAACTGTCCAAGTGAGTAGCAGTCCGTGCATAGGCCAAACTCACACACTTTGGAAGACTTGCCTTTAGCGTTATAGATTATGAATGCCAACGCGTAGCTGTGGCGCAGTGTGGTTAAATCAAGATGAAAGAAAAGCAAAATCTTACCTTTGCAATAGATGTAGTTTCAAAACGCTTGTGGGTATGAAATTTTGCTTGTTGTTCCGTTTTCTGGCCAAAGAAAAATGTTAGCAAAAGATCTCACCTTTGTAGTAGGTTTAGTTTTATGGCACGTGTGGATATGCAATGTTATGTGTTGTTCCGTTGTCTGGTTAAATGAAAACGTTAGAGAAGGAAAATGTTCACTTGTGTAACATATTTAGTTTCCCAACACTTGTAGGTGTACCAAGTTTTTGTTGTTATCTTGCCTGTGCAGATATGGGGATTGGCATTTTTGTCGACTCTAGAACAAGCAAAATATAATTGTCCATGTGAACAGCAGTCAATGCGTTGATCTAACCCTCACACCTCAAAATATTGCCCTGAGCTTTGTTGAATGTGTTTGCAAACGCCGAACAAATAGGAAATTGCAGTCCCTTAAAGTAACATGGTGTATCAGTAGGAAACATCGGAATGCTCGGAATGAGGACACCTTCACTTTTAAAAGGTCCGGTCAAGATTGTTGCCTGTACGAAGTTGCTAAGTTATTCTTTTACTGCAAAACGCGTGCCGCTACAATGCTTTGGCTATTTGATATTTCGCAACATGATAATTGGTGTGCCCATCTTCACTTGAAGTACGTGCGGTAGCATCCTTGGCAGCTCGAGTGAATTCAAAAATTCTGTTGAAAAATTAACCGCTTCATCTGCTTTCAACACAGTGTCTAGGGAGTTATATGCAACTGCCTGGCTTGGAATGTTAGAATGAATAATAATGTTCAGTTCGTCGACGTCCTTGTTCTTGCCCGCAATAATAGTTCGTGCACTCAGCCAATCGTGATCCGAATTTTTGGGTGGAATATGTGGAAATGCTTTTGCAACGGGTTCTTCTTTGACGTCACAGAATTGTAGGAGTAATGAGGCAATGAAATTCTTCTTGAATTCAGACAAACGGACAACTTTGTGTTCCTATTATCAAGTAATTGAAGTAAGAATACCTTAGCTGTAATCGTGTTGAAGCTGGTCACGTATATTTACAGTTAATTCTAACATCTTAACGTCACACCACAAAAAAGAGAATTTCAAGCAGGCATTTATTTTGTCCGCTGGTGTAGATCGAGGAAATACAGGCAACGTTTGCCTGAAATCTCCTGCAAGCACTAATAACGCGTTCCCAAATGGTCTGATGCTTCCTCGCAGGTCTTACAACGAACGGTCAAATGTCTCCAGCGATCTTTTGTGCGCCATGGTGCATTCATCCCAAACAATAAGTTGACACGTCTGCAATAGTTCTCCCATGCTAGCCGATGAATAAATCTTGCATGTGGAGTTACAATGAGCTGCATGTTCAATGACAATTTCAAATCGGAATGAGCAGTTCTTCCACTACGTAACAATGCCGCAACTAATCCAGAGGACGTGAGAGCTAAGGCTTCGTTATTTTATGACCTAATTACAGAGGAGTAGTTGGAAGGAACGTTATACCAGTTCATTTAGGTGCATCTAAGGATACCGTTTCAACCGCGCCATTAACGTTTTGCATTATTTGAGCGTAACTGTCATTTTTCTCATGTGTTAACCTACGAATGTTGGATTGCACAACCGACGAAAGTTTGCCCGTTTTGTAAGCGTTTACGACGCAATTCGGACGCAAAAGAAACATCAACAGTTCGAAACAATTGTGGCATTCCCAATTGTTTTAGAGCTTTGTTCGCCAATTCTAAGAGAAAATCCATCCTTTTCAACGCTTCACCGTATATTTCTGCTGGCAATTCCATGTTCCTGTCGACATATTCCTTGCGTATTCCACGGAAAATACTTCCACCTATGTGTAATTTATATTGTTAAAAGAGCTTTGTTGTAGAAGGGGAGCAAGCCATCAATATGATTACAAACAATGCGAGAATTTGATTTCGATATAATGTGTTGCACACGTCAGTATTGCATAAACCCCTGTGTCGATCTTATTCCAATAAATGCAGAGCCTGACATGCACTACGGAAAGTGACATGTGTAACGCCGTCGACAATTCTCAATTGCTAAAAAGACGTAAGACCAGGTACATTGACCAAAACAGGCGAAGGAAATGACGTTTACCGTGATGATTGGGATGCACCGTCTACAGTCCGTCTATGGTGGCTTCCTTGAAGCTGCCAGTTTGTCTGTCGACCCGCACTCTTCGTTTGCGTCATTCAAATGATTTTCTACTCCCATTCCAATTGTAACAGGTGGGCACATCGGAATACAGCAGTTGTTTCGCAAACGACTCATGTTGACATAATGTAAAGCAAGCAGTTGACGTTGTAGCTGCTGAATTCAGGGGCATTTGGTGAAGGTTTGCAGCTATAAAATAAGCGCATTTTCTGTTCTCCAGTTGTACTACAGGTGAACGACGGTAGCGGGGAATTTTACTACCCCACGGGTTTTGGACTGCGCGCGGTAGATCAGAGAACGGCGGAGTCTTAAATTAAAAATTAGTGTACCGCGGAATTCCTTTTAATGACAAAGTACATGATCAATTTTATGTCGTAAGTTACCACTAAACACCCCGTTAAGCCACATAAACCAGAAAATGCGGGACATTTCGTGATTATTCCGTGTGAGCCTCCATAGTTATTAAGGGCCACATAAGCAATGTGGCGGCTTGCTAATGTCTTAAGAGCGCAAATGAAGGAAAACTGGAACGCAAAACTCTCCTAAGTAATGTTGCTCAAAGTTGTGCCCTGATTTTCCATCCTAAGGTACTTTTAAAGTTTGCATGTCATTCTTGCGCATTAGCCATCGCAATCTTCTCCGTATAGTTCCAATTTTAGTATATTTACCGCCGGAGCGGGTATTATTACGATTATCAGGGACAACCATGAAACAGAAGTAATAAATGCATGACCTCAAGGAAAAGAATGAAAATTGCAAAATATTGCTTGTATCGTCTTTTCATTTGTGCTTTTTTCCTAAGCCGTTTTATCTTTTTTGTCTGTTTAATGTTTGCGATGTAAATCAACCAAACCAAGACAAACAGTTTGTACAAATTTTAAATTGAGCCCGGTTCTGTGCCATCTCTGAAAGTGTTTCCAGCCAGCGGTGTTCTTCAGCTTTGATCCGCCAGCCCGGAAGATACATGGGACCCACGACAACCAACCTAGAAATCAGCGCTTTAATCCTTTGTCGCCTCGCGATAGGCTAACCACCGCGCGATTTCTTCCAACCTGGTACTGTACGAGCTGAAAGAGACCATTTCGAGGCAGGCGTTCGCCTGGCATGCGTAAAACGTGGCCCAACCATCTCCGTTGGCGCAGCGGTACCAGTCAGTTAAGTGGAACTCCCGTGTTACCCATCACATCCATCACACTCGAGCTGTGCTCCGCAGACATCCATTGTAAAAGACCGAAATCCGACGCAAGTAATTCACACGAATCAGTCAGGACTCACTTTCATGCAGCAGCACAGCGCGAACAAAGGCACTGTAGACCCTGCACTTTACCAATAGTGTAACGTCGCAGTCTCGCCTCAGATGCCTCAAGTTGGCGACTGCCGAACGGGTTTTGTCAATGGAGAGGGAAATATCCTTTCCAATGCTACCATCAGTAGAGACACAGCTTCCCAGGTAAACAAAGTTGTCCACTTGTTCAAGCTGATTACCTTGAAGAGTGAGAACTGGAGCATGTGGATGTCAATCGAGGACCAGGACGTAGCATTTGGTGGGGGCAAACGTCATTCAATATTTCGATGCTTCAATCGCCAAGCGGTTTAGAGTGGCTTGTGTGTTCTGTGAGTCATCAACAAGCAAGGCAATATCATCAGCAGATTCTAAATCAGTTACTCGGTTGCCAGGAATAAGCTCTTCACAAAAACCCTGAAAGCCCTCGAGAGCGTTTAAAAGGACATTCTAGATCACAAAATTGAAGAGAAACGGGAACATGGGGTAACCCTGTCGCTTACCGCTAGTGAAGACATAAAGTATAGCGAGCTTACCACAAGCCCTTAAGTCACCTGAGGCATTGCCCGAAGGATGGTGCTCGAAGGATGGCGACACACTTTTCCGGTACTCCATTCTTTTGTGAGCAACGCCATAAAGCTGGCCGATCGATGGAGTCGAAAGCGACTCGAATGTCCAGAAAACCAAGGATGGTGTGCTGGAAGTTTCAAGGTTTTGACGGAGCGTAAACAAGTGGTCTATACTCCATCGATCGGGGCGGAAAATCGCCTGTTCTTCACGGGAGCCCAATTCTCGAGTCAGGGTTAGTCTGCAGACTAGAATGGATGTTGACAGCTTGGAGGCAACGGACATTAGACTGATTCCCCGGTTGTTTGAGTATGGGGTAAGGACACCTTTCTTGAAGCACGGGACGATAATTGACTCGCTCCAAGCGGATGGAACTGTTCATTTACACCAGATCTTAGGGAACCAAGCTGTTAACTGGTTGACAAGTGCTTCGTCCCCGAACTGGAACAGCTCTGGAGTAAGTCCGTCTTGGCCAGCAGACTTGAATCGTTTCAAGTGTCGGAGCTCCAGGCAGACCTCAGCTTCAGTGCGCAGTTCCAATCAGACGTTCCAAGATGCATGACTAGGTATAGTCAGTAGACGCGCCGGTGGAGGCCAGCTGAATTGAGTGTGTTCAGCCCAGCGGTCCATACTCCTGTGTAAGCTGTTTACCGACGTTCCGTCAACCTCGCAAATGAACTCATTGACACCAGGTCTTTTGTGACCAGTGGTCCTAATGACATGGATTAGTTTGCAGACGTTTCCAGAGAGGGATGCCGTTTCCAGCTCTGAGGCGCCCTGGGAACACCAAGTTTCGCGATCCGCAAGCAGATTTTGCTTAAGTCGTTGACTGAGGATGCGACGCAATGCACTGCTATTCGAATCGGTCGGGATAGCTTTATGACGATCAAACAATTCTAGTGAGTTTGCGGAAATCCAGCCCCTCAGAGGGCGCCTTGTAGTTCCACAGACTAAATGACTAAAAGTTAGCATCACTTAACGCAGGAAACTCCAATAATTTTCAATGTCTCGAGGTGGAGCCCCAGTGAATGCATGCGATAAGGAAGCTTGATAAGTTGATCGAGTAGAGAGTTGAGCTAACTTGTTGGTGTCGAGCGCATGAATCTTCCGTTTTGAGGAGCCGCCGAAGCGCATGTAGACGTCTGAGCATACCAAAGCATGATCTGGATCGAGGTATATAGGCTAAATCGATTTACAACCTCGGATGCCGCCCCGCCATCTAAAGCTGATTGCAATGTGATCTATTTGTGAATACGCTTGCGTTGGTGAAGGAGGACGTCAGGTGGCTGCGTGTCTTCTGGTATACCTAAAGTTTGTACTTGCAAGAAACAGACGGTGGTCTTCACATAACGTAAGAAGTCTATCACCGTAGTCAGAACGGCTTTCATCAAGCGCGGGACTGCCACCAAAATGAAGTTGGCACGGAAGCAAGTGACCTACACTTGCATTGAGATCTGCGGCAAGGACGATGATATCTGACATTTCGGCTTTGATCAAAAGGTTATGGAGACCACGATAAAAGTCCTCATTAACCGATGCACAGCTGCAGACGATTGGATTGTAGGCAGAATCGACAAAAAATTGCGCCTCTCGTAACGATGTCTTTTGATTCTACATGGGGTTTGAAGCCAAAACGCATACAGCGGGTTGTGGACTGGAAACCAGTCGAGCAACGCAGCCTCCGCTTTGTCACTCAATGGGATACTGACACCAGAAAAACCGCCTGTTGCTGCCTCCAAGTCACTAGACGGACGTAAGTAATATGTGCTCTCAAGCGCAGCTGGTGACGACAATTAAACCGTGGTGATGGAATGCTGAAGCGGAATCGCAGGAAGGTAACAATCATCGATAGCGAGGGACTCCATACACATTCTCAAATGCTAACAACCTTAACGCAATCGCTTACAATCTTAATGCAGATGCTATCATTCTTAGTGCAGTAGCTATCATTCTTTGTACATAAACTTTCCGTCTTAATGCAAAGGCTATCATCCGATAATCATCGCACTTGCATCCACGTAACACTGGGTGGGCAGAGGCTACCAGCCAGTAGAATTCGATATACCGTAGAGACTGAACACAGTTACGCGCAGAATACTCACGCTTTCGGAGGTGGGTAGGAAAACTGTGAGACTTGGCTGAGACTAGCGTGGTCTAACTCAAATGGACTTTACTAAACGGAGCTCAGCCGGTACACAGTGTGCCGCGCTCCCTCACTGGACAATGGGGGGTGTTTAAGACATCCAGTGGAGCGCGCGCAGTCCCTGATGGAAGGGAAACGCGTGCGCTTAGAGCACCGAGTATAAGCCTGAAGTGGAGTCAAACCACTGTTGTGAGAAAAGGAGAAGTGTGAGGCTAGGGCGCAACTGATGCGTGTAGTCCAACTGTGTACTACGTTGGCTTGGTACTAAAAAGGTGCTCTAAACAAAAGGCGCATATAGGTTGCCTCGTTTTGGTGGGTATTCAGGCTAGTTCGGTCGGATAGTTGAAGGTGCAGTAGAAGCTACCGTTTGACCTCGAAGTCAAGTTGTCCGTAACAATAGGAGCGGAACGATCTCCGTCACAGCAGATTGGATACCAATCCCTACACGTAACGTCTTTCTTTATGCGATGAAATATCACTTTTGTGATGGATCAACAGGTTTAAGTTGAACGAGGGGTAGAAGGTAATCATATTCCAAACCATTTGATCCCATACAAACCACACAGGTCAAGTCTGATCGACGTAGATGCGACAGCTCTCGGGTGGAATGATATAATCACTAATGGAGAGATGAAGAAGGCATGTTATAGATGTTTGATTGCAGCCTTGCAATTTCCTTTCAAAGCATTTGTTAAACGGCGAATTATATTGCTTTCCTCCTTGTTCCGCAAGTACGCAGACATGTAATATTTTGTTGCGAAGGGATTAAACTATATGCAGCTGGTCTCGTGAAATATGGGGGTATTGCGAGCCGGTGCACTCTACGGTACCGGCTCCCAACCTTTGTATCGCCATGGACCGGTCGGCGTTTAATAATTGTACCCCGGCCCGCTGAGGGTGTTTGTTGAACGTTTACATTTTGGATTGTTTTGAGCGAATAATTTTAATGTAATTGTGGTTGAACATGCCTTGAAAATAAAATCCAGTCACACCAAAAAATAGATATAAAGTGATATAATACGTTAACTCACTAGAACGCTAAATTATGGACAACCATGAGCGTGTTCTTCTGCAACGAGACTGCTCTATCTGGGGGAAATACGAGACATTGACGCTTGAGGTGTGCTGCCTAGGTCCAGTTAATTTGGTTGCTTTGTTTCCGCTGCTGTCAGTGCAGAAAACTCCGCTTCACCCAGTTAGGTTGTCAGAAATGGCAATCTGCACGTAATTCACTTTGATTTTAATTGCAGAACACCGGCGAAGTTGTTTGTCACGAACGTACTATCAAGTCCGCCGTCATTTGCAATCTCAGTAGTGGTGAATAATGTGGGGTAGATGAGTAATAATAATGCGATAATCTCACAGATTGTGAGTCAACAGTTTAGAAACTGACCTGCAAATCGTCGAAATCCACAACCTTTAAAACATCGTACACATATTTCTATTATCATAATCATTATCTACCAGAAAAGATAACAAATATAGTGTTCTGTTGCTTGGCAATTGAGATGAAAGGAATTTATTTTTTCCATAACATCCAGAAGATGTGTAAGCATGCCAGTGTGTCCGTTATGTATTGTGTAGGAGCGTGAAATATCAACTTCACCCTGTGCGTCTGTGAATGTATACGTTTTCAGAAACCTTGTAGAATCCTGTTCCTGCTGGTAGTCTGATTCCTCAGTTGCTAAAATTGATGCGGTTGATAGGTCCCAGTTTATTTCTGTTGTGTGACATGTTTGGAAATAAGAATCAACCAGATGGCTGTCAGCCAGTTTGCATCCAAACAATTTCTCTGAGAGAGTATCCATAGCAATTGCGTTTGAAGGAGTAACAATTCGCTCATATGTCACAGATCAAATGTGCATTGTTCTCTCAGAATCTATTTCTGCAGTACAAGGAAACCCCGCTTTGAAAAACAGAGATGGTTGAGTTCTGCACCTCCTTTCAGTTAGAAGTTATGTAGAACACGACGTCTAATAACTTTACTCATTTGATGAAATCAGTTCCGGACATATCTTTGTGGGATTCCATGATCGTTATAAGATGGAGAAGCTGTTTTTTTCCTAAACTTCGATTTAAGTGCCTGAATGACACTTTGGTCCTAGGGTTGAAGTAACGCAGTGGTGTCGGGTGACAGGAAGTGCAATTTGATATTAAGTAGGTGGAAGTGGGGTGGGCAACGGCTTTGTCTAGAAGGTATAAGGGGGGAGGTAAGATGTTGCGTTCTTCTGTATTTTGCTGTTAAATCTTCAGAAATAACTGCAGTCATCCAAGTCTTTTTACTATCCTTGTCAACTGCAGGTAGTTTATCATGTTGATATATTTAAAATTCGGGTGTTGGCTGATTTCCAAATCACCGCAGCTAGCTCTCGCTCCCCCCCCCCCCAATGTGGTAGTGCACAGCATAGTAGTGATACGCGCCTTGCTTCTTTTTCCATCTGCGCATTTCTATCCTTTTACACAAAGCCTTTATACGACGTCGTTTTGAATAACAAAGCAGTTCCATGTGAATTAAAATGTCTTGAGCTGTGTAGCCGGAAGGTATTTCGGGCAATTTTTCTGCCTAGTCGGATGCAGCGCACATATCTGAGTCACCACTATCACCCGATTGCTTACCAAACACAAGATCGTATACTGATGAAAGCCTGTAGCCAACTGTTCGACAATGTACAGTCTGTGTTTTGCAGTTCTTTTGCGAAGTGTAATGCTCCTTCGTGAATCAGGTGTCCAGATAATGGAATTTTCCCGTCAGTGCTGACTGGCACTATTTCCAGCAAGGTGCCTTCATGTCTTCGTTACCCATTTTTCTATCATTCTTTCTTTTCAGTCTTAACGTGTGGTTCACAACGTCATTCAAAAACGGCTTTCCTCTTTTATGTTACATGGATTTGTGTCCACCTACTATGAAATTTTACGCCAGTGTTAGCGAACTGTTCCTTCTTAACATTGTCGAATCACTGATACCATTTCTTTAAGTGTGCATACCTTTGGCTTTGCTGAAATGGCACCAGGCAATTTGTCCTTCGTAAGAACGCGCAAAAAGAACTAAAAAACGAACATGAATAATCAGTAAGGACTTATGTCAGCAGTACCCGCTCAGTTCTGACAACCGACTGGTTACAAAGTAAACAAAAACACACAGAAAGTGATAGTCACAGTACTTGCGACTGTATAACAGTATCACAAATCCCAGAGTGCGCAAGTGGAGTACCACTGCTCTTTGATTGTGCAACATGTCTCTATCAGTTTTGCTCATTGCACGGTCCATAACAGCATACATGCATTAGTTACATTGGGTGAAAACTCTGGGGTGGGGGGACTGATGCGTCACTCGACGATGACCAGGCATACGCAGTACGTGTCCAAGACACCGCAAATGACACAACGGGACGAGCTCCTCCAGCGAATGGTTGCCTCCACCCAAGCCACGCTGTCTAACTTACACATTGGCTACGTGGTGCAGCGGCCACACACGGGCAATCGACCGCAAGCAACGGTGCTCAAAGACAGAGTGACGGCGCAGATGGGCAATACGAACTGGCCAAGCTTTGCGACCGTACAACAGTACAGTGCAGACAGTCGCACAATAAACCCGTGCTTTGATGGTTAGGCCGATATCATGACGGCGCCACAAGTGCTTCAGCTTACAGAAAGCGAGGCGAGCTCTTGAGATACGCAACGAAATCTGGCCTCCAATAGCTCCATTGACTGTGATGCAACTATCCAGGCAGGAAAAACTCTCCGAAACTTCCAGTGTCTCACCACGAAGAGTGAGTGCAGGTACAGGCATCTGAAAGTCTTGAAAAAGAGCTTTGCACCTGGATGGGAAAAAGCTATTTCCTATTTTGACGCTTCAATCGCCAAGTGCTTGAGTGCAGGTTGTACGGCCTGCGGACCGTCATCCAGTCAGACAATATAACCAGCGTAGTCCAAGTCAACTGCACGGCTACCTGGGAGGAGCTTAACGCCAACACGTTTAACGAATTATGCAGAGCATTCTTTAGGACTTCCTCAAAGACAAGGTTAATAAGATATTTGCTCCTACATTGTCCCGGAATATCCCGGATGAAAGCTTTAGCCAGAAGTTACGTATATTAGCCTTTTATTGACAACGGTATCCATGATCATGTCGCCACATGTAGCAAATGTGCATCAGCAGCGAAACTTCCAAGTAAATTCATCCAACCCTGGATGCCAGCCTCTAAGTCATGGGAGAGAATTCTTCTTGATTTCCCTGGTCCCATTCATGGCCAGCTTTATTGTATTGTGATTGATGCGTATACCAAGTGACCAGACGTATACCTGATGAACACAACTACAATGAACAATGAACAATTTTATATTACAGGTAAAATCCCGATTGCTTTACAAGTCCCGTAGGATGGTTGAAGTGAAAGTAAGCATAAGTGTAAATCGTCGATTTAAGCATCTAGCGATTCAGGTACCCCTTATTCATATACACATTTTAGAAGAAGTACTGAATTGTTACTGTAGAGTGATATGGGAAGTAATATGGGGAAGGTATGTCTTAAGAACAAACGAAACGACAACGTTTACTCGTGAACCGCTTTCTTGGACTGAGGTAATTGATGAATGCAGTTGTAATATATCCGAAAATTTATTCCACAACAGCAGTGGGCAAGTAGTGAAACACAAAACTGAGAATGAGCACCGTTTGTTCGCGTTTGTTCAACATATACATCTCTGATTATATAGCGTAATGTAAGTGGATAAGCGAATCATTCAGATGTCTTTTAATACCATTAGCGTGGGAAGAGCGTTCCAGTGTTGGCACACACGAATTCCGGCGGCATTCCTACCGGCTGTATTGGGTGTCCAGCTTTAGATGATGTTCTCTGAGTGTGGTATTGCTATTCAGCTTTAGTAGGTGACGACAAGTATGGTTTGGATTCTTCAGGATCATATAAATCATTATCAAGTCTCCACGCAGGCGTCGACATTGTTCACTGTAGACCCCGAGGGTTTTCAGCCTCAATCGGTAAGGGAGATGAAACAGGCCCCTTACGTTCTTGGTCGCCCTTCGTTGTGGCAGTTCAAGAGCAGTAAGGTGTAGCTTTCGCTATAGCTGCCAGGCCTGGATGGCGTACTCAGAATGAGGCCGAATGTAGGCGTTGAGCATCTGAGAAAAGATGGAAGGATCGAAGCGCCCGAATGCCCTCGGCAAAAGGCCAAGGTGTTGGTTAGCTTTTTTGAAGGCTTTCTTGGCGTGACGGGAACAGCCCAGATCTTCCTGCACTATCACGCCTAGATCGCATTCCGTTGAATTGCGCTGCAATATTTGATCCCCCAGTCTGTATTCGCAGGTAGTTTTATGGCGTATGCTCAACACCTTGCACTGTGTGGCGTTGAGCGGAAGCAGGTTCTGAGTCCACCATTCGTAGACCCTGTCAAGAAATTATCCTGAAGTGCTGCATTGTCGCTGGTTGTTCTAATGGCTTGCCGTATGTTGAGATCGTCAGCGAAGGGTAAGGAGTTGGAGGTGTTTATTGTCGCGAGATCGTTTATGTTAATCAGGAATAGTCGTGGATCACTCCGCACTCCGCACTTAATGTCGATTGGGTCAGTGATAACGCCGCGAACTCTTACATTCAGATGTCGCTGAAGCAAGAAGTTACCTATCCAACCGAGAATTGGGTCACCAATTCCACAACACTGCAGCTTGTGAACGAAGATACGGTGGTTCAGGCGGTCGAAAGCCTTTGAGAAGTCCAGATATACTGCGTCAACACCTACGCCGCTGTCAACGGCCTCAGTCCAACTGGATCTAGCAGGTAGCAAGTTCGAAGTGCAAGATCGGTTCTTGCAAAATCCATGTTGTTCTTCTGCTATGATATTGCGTTCCTCCAAGAACTTCCTCAACGCTTCGGCAACAATCGCTTCCATGAATTTGGAGATCACCGGAAGTAGTGTTATTGGGTGATAGTTGGCCGGATCTGTACGACTTCCTCCCTTATGGATGGCAGCATCGCTCGTACCAGCTCATTAATGGAACATCCGTCTATTCACGGCAGATACTCAATCTATTTGTAAGTGTATTTGCAGGTGTGCTATCAAGCGTTTCTGGTTGCTGTCTTTCGGGAGATCCGCATGGAGCAATCGAACTTTTCAACGGGAGCAAAGGACGGATGCAGGAATACCAGTGCACATAGATACCGAAAACCAACAATTTGACATAGAGCACCTCAAAAGCCTCGGAAGGACAAAAATCCGGCAAGCAGATGAATTCAATGACACTTTGCATTCAAGACGGCATTCGATCAATAGGCGATCAATAGGTACCTCAAAGTCTCTTGTAAGGTTATGGGAAACAAGCTTTGAAAGCACGCTGATAATGTCGCCTAGTATGGTAAGGAAACGGCTGCAAACTGACAAATCAGCTCAGAGCACAATGCAATCTCGGAGTCCTACTATTTTCAGTCATGGCCTAAATGCCAAGCGGCGTCTTTTTAACATTTTATCACCTACTGTTGCTCCTAAAGTTTTAAATAACTTGGCTGCACGCTCATCTCGAATACTTTTAGAACTACTGCTCCAAAGTCTTTCATTGCACTCTCCATACTTTCCAACTTATTTAGTAATAATGTCTATTGTACTAATGACTGAACAAGTTCCGATCTGTTGTTACGTCTAACCGTGGCCGCCTGTGGACAATTTGTCATCGCTACCCAACAGTGAGTTGACGCCCTGATTAAAAAACTAGCCCGAATAAAAATGAGAATTGCGCATCTGGAGGGTTTTAACTGTTTTAGTTCCGTATCATTTCATCCTGACTTGTTCTCTTCGGATTTACCTAGTCATATGCCTACCCCGAACGTTAGACCACGACATCTTCCCAACCACTCGCTGTAGCTGTATCCTTGATCGCAACAATTACTTTTGAACTGCTTTACTTCGTAATTTAGACCCAACATGCACCGAATGGTAAAGCCCGCAAGTGACCATTAATTAGGCAGCTAATAAATTTATTGCCGTTGCTTGCCAAACCAATGGCGGCACCCAGGGAAGTGTACTTGTACCACCACTTTTCCTAATGTACCTATACAATATTTGCGACCCGATCAAACACGATGCCCCTTTTCTGTTTACACTTGACGTCAAACTGATCTACTCACTTTATCCACACATAATACAAATATACCTGGGAAGCATCTGTGAGGACATATCCGCACTAACTATAGCTAGTGAATGTTATTTGATGAAGTTTCCGCAGTAAAATCCCAATTACTTGGGTACATCTGTACGCATTCCGGAAGGCTCAATCACAAGTTCCAGAAACCTGATCCCAAAGTCGGATACAGTTCGGGACTTAGCGATTTCTGCGAACATGTGCTTTATCAGGTTGCAACAGCGGGGCAGCAATGCAGATACATCACCAGAACTTTCTCCCTGATGGAAACAGAAATTAAATCCATCAATATAAATTACTGTACAACCGTTCACAAGCGATTGAGACAGTAAGCGTGAACAGCTCTAGAAAATGTCCAACCATTATTTACCATGCTGATCATGTGGCGCTACTCAAACGTGAGCGTTAATCATCGCGTCGACAATTCCAAACGGATCATCTTTGGCTGAAACGCTTAAACGAAAACCTTCTTCTCTGCTGTAACATTATTAATGAAAGAATTTGCACAGATGGCAGCTCAATTGAGCAACGGAAAACTACAATCTACCACACACAAAATGGTGGCCACTTCCTCCCCTCAAAGCTTGCAAGTAATAAAACACGATCGAGATGCATGGATCTGTGGAACAAACCACCCATATAGACACGCATGAGTGCAGCCCACTCCATTTTTGAACAAATGAGAAGACGAATATTGACAGATGCTAGCATTTCGTAGTATCTCATCAGTACCAATACAATAACAGGAAAATCCTTTTATATGTCTTACAGGGCACAGTCAAGCCAATCAAATTTATGGTTGTGGTCATTGTTGATGGGATTAGGTCCACGGCAACCGCAGGTTGACAACTAATTGCTTTTGGACACACAAAACTGGTCTAATTCGGCTTATCGCGACGGCCTCGGCAAATCGTAAAAGGCGTGCATTGGTATGACGTAACAAGATCCGGAACGCTGATAAGGGATTAACCCGGTGACGAGTCGCCAAGATGTGCCTGCCTATGGAGGACGCTGGCCGCTTACGTGAGCACGTATCATCGGAGGTGGATTGAGTAACCTCACGCTGAACCCAGTTTGGTAAGTGTTCCTTCACTCTGGAATATAAAACCCGTTCGGTCCTGCCGATGTAACTGATACCACAGTCACACACGAATTGGTAGACACAATGTGATTTGGCGCCGACGGGTTCATCTTCCTTTACTGAAGGTAACGGCATCTTTCGGGTTCTGTTGATTATTACCACCTCCGCAGCACAGTATGTAAGCTGAATGACCGAGACAATGCGTTTGGTTATCTTTCTTGTTGCGGTGTCACCCTTGAATGGTAGCTCAATGTACACCTTCTTCTTAGGGGCTGTCAACACCATCTCCTTGGGCGGTCTAACTTGGCTATGTTTGTCTATGAATCGCTTTGGGTAGCCATTCTCCGTAAGTGTTTAGTGATCAGCTCAAACTCCTCAGACAGGCAGTCGTTGGAGCAGATACGTCTGGTCCGAGTGAATAATGTTTTTACTAGCGCGCTTGTGTGCCATCGGTGAGAAGCTAGTGAAGTGTAGGTATTGGCCGGACCACGTTGGTTTCCGGTATACAGACCGCTTAATCAGTCCATTATAACTGCGGCTCATGAGAATGTCTAGATACGGGAGACGACCATTCGATTCGAATTCATAAGTCACCTTCAGATTGGCGTGAACATTATTAAGTTGGTCTACTAGTTGTTCGATTTGCATCTTCTTGGAACCAAAAGCAAGGATATCATCTACATATCGTTTATAATACGGCAGCTGAGAAATCTGTCCACTTAGTATTCTCTCAAGCATCAACATGAAAAAACAGCCGGTACCGGGCCCAGCGGACTGCCCATAGCTACTCGGTCAATTTGGCGATATGTGGTGTGCTGGAATCGGAAAGCGACATTCTCCGTGCAAAGTAACAGGGACAGTCTGAGGAGGTCGGCCGGTATTGGTAGACGAAAATTCTTCTCTTCTATCAAGTGGCAAATGTAATCGACTGTCTCAAGCAATGGGACATTAGTAAATAACGACTGGACGTCCACGGAGCACAAAACCTTGTCGGCTAGACTGATTCGGTCTAGGTCTTCGATTATTTCAAAAGAGTCCTTAATGCTATGCAAATTGTAGTGCTGCCTCAGTGGCGCGAGGATCCGAACTAACCAGCGAGCCAATTTGTGCTGCGGAGAATTTACCATCGACAAAATGGGTCTTAGGGGCAATATTCATCAATATTCGTCTTCTCATTTCGTTGTTCAAACTACTGAAGGAGACTAACTGTTTTAAATTTCTCAAGCGACGAATTCTCCCCGAAACTATCCGTTTGCTGCATCGTATTGTCAACCTAAGATGCAAGCTAGCTTGCAAACTTATTGTAATATTCTTTCTTTCCGAGTATGTCACCGTACGCCGTTATCCGATTTCAATACTGAAACTATTACGCAGAAACAAGCTCGCGCATTCCAATCGCAATTTTAGACGTATTGCGTCAGCGCAATTATACACGATCAAGGCAAAGCTAACAACTCTGATGGAGACACATACTCGCCTGATGCCGGTTGCGGAGAGCCTGTCCCTATGCTGCCGTATTGTCTTCTCAATATTTTGCCAGAGACTTATCGCTCGCACGAGAAAACTTGCAGAAAGCGCTTATTGAAATCCCTGATGGAAGCAAATGACCAACCCGTTACACGTGATCTCGGTAAGTACGTCTTGAATGTGTCAAACGTACAACTTGATGATATGCAACTGGAAGCACCACCCTTGGGGATAGATTACAAAGTTACTCTTAATAAGCTGAATCGATTGTTTGTTGAAGCAGTTTGAGAATTTTTTCGACCAAGTAGCTGAACTTCAGTCAACCAGTCCTGATGCTATCAGCTGGTTTAGGAATAAGCTGACCGACATTGCTTATGAAGTCCTCATGGTACCGGTAAACTAAAAGTGTACGCTTACAAGCCGTCATTTAAAAGTACTACGAGAGCTGAGAAATAAGGGAGTGGTTGTACTAAAAGCGTACAAAGGTTCAGGAGCAGTTGTCATGAACAAGAGTGGTTACGTAGAAAAAATGCTAAACATTCTAAGTGACGAAAGCAAGTTTCAAAGCACCGACAGGATAGAATGTCTGACGTAAGTAGAGGCCCGTAAAACCCGACACCTTGAAACGCTTCTGCTACATCGTGTATTTGATGAAACCACCTACAAGCACCTGAAGCCAAGCGGTTCCTCGACACCAGAGCTGTACGGGATACCAAAAACTCACAAGCAGGGCATGCCACTAAGACCCATTTTGTCGATGGTAAATTCTCCGCAGCACAAATTGGCTCGCTGGTTAGTTCGGATCCTCGCGCCACTGAGGCAGCACTACAATTTGCATAGCATTAAGGACTCTTTTGAAATAATCGAAGACCTAGACCGAATCAGTCTAGCCGACAAGGTTTTGTGCTCCGTGGACGTCCAGTCGTTATTTACTAATGTCCCATTGCTTGAGACAGTCGATTACATTTGCCACTTGATAGAAGAGAAGAATTTTCGTCTACCAATACCGGCCGACCTCCTCAGACTGTCCCTGTTACTTTGCACGGAGAATGTCGCTTTCCGATTCCAGCACACCACATATCGCCAAATTGACCGAGTAGCTATGGGCAGTCCGCTGGGCCCGGTACCGGCTGTTTTTTCATGTTGATGCTTGAGAGAATACTAAGTGGACAGATTTCTCAGCTGCCGTATTATAAACGATATGTAGATGATATCCTTGCTTTTGGTTCCAAGAAGATGCAAATCGAACAACTAGTAGACCAACTTAATAATGTTCACGCCAATCTGAAGGTGACTTATGAATTCGAATCGAATGGTCGTCTCCCGTATCTAGACATTCTCATGAGCCGCAGTTATAATGGACTGATTAAGCGGTCTGTATACCGGAAACCAACGTGGTCCGGCCAATACCTACACTTCACTAGCTTCTCACCGATGGCACACAAGCGCGCTAGTAAAAACATTATTCACGCGGACCAGACGTATCTGCTCCAATGACTGCCTGTCTGAGGAGTTTGAGCTGATCACTAAACACTTACGGAGAATGGCTACCCAAAGCGATTCATAGACAAACATAGCCAAGTTAGACCGCCCAAGGAGATGGTGTTGACAGCCCCTAAGAAGAAGGTGTACATTGAGCTACCATTCAAGGGTGACACCGCAACAAGAAAGATAACCAAACGCATTGTCTCGGTCATTCAGCTTACATACTGTGCTGCGGAGGTGGTAATAATCAACAGAACCCGAAAGATGCCGTTACCTTCAGTAAAGGAAGATGAACCCGTCGGCGCCAAATCACATTGTGTCTACCAATTCGTGTGTGACTGTGGTATCAGTTACATCGGCAGGACCGAACGGGTTTTATATTCCGGAGTGAAGGAACACTTACCAAACTGGGTTCAGCGTGAGGTTACTCAATCCACCTCCGATGATACGTGCTCACGTAAGCGGCCAGCGTCCTCCATAGGCAGGCACATCTTGGCGACTCGTCACCGGGTTAATCCCTTATCAGCGTTCCGGATCTTGTTACGTCATACCAATGCACGCCTTTTACGATTTGCCGAGGCCGTCGCGATAAGCCGAATTAGACCAGTTTTGTGTGTCCAAAAGCAATTAGTTGTCAACCTGCGGTTGCCGTGGACCTAATCCCATCAACAATGACCACAACCATAAATTTGATTGGCTTGACTGTGCCCTGTAAGACATATAAAAGGATTTTCCTGTTATTGTATTGGTACTGATGAGATACTACGAAATGCTAGCATCTGTCAATATTCGTCTTCTCATTTCGTTGTTCAAACTACTGAAGGAGATTAACTGTTTTAAAATTCTCAAGCTACGTTTTCCATTTTTTGGAATCCCCTAAGACTTTTCTCACTATATCTAATGTGCTGATCTTTGAGTCGCAAGAAGCTCTAGAAGCGCTGACGGAAGCTTATATATGTATATATATATATAACACATGTGCAGCTAATTGCCTAATGTCAGCTTGCCCACTCCTCATCATTACCCGCGATACGAAATCTTGTACCTGTGCAACCAGTTTTCTCCTTCCTATTTGTTACCGTCAAATCGGCGGTGGATTCAAGATACGCGTAATACTCCCGGATCGAATCAGAATTCAGGGCTGGATGTGTGCTACGGTGCTATTTTTACAAAGCGTAAGGGCAACAAATTAGAAACTGACCATGGCAGTGTCCACCACAAATGTACAATTGTTCTGTTTCTAAATTAAAACCGGAAGTCCAAACATGACCAAATGTCGGCAACAATTAACTGAAGTCCAAGCTGTTACAAAGCCAAATAATCAGTTCAGTCAGATGTGATTTACAGCAAAACTATCGATAGTCCAATCAATCAAACCGTAACAAGATCAGCTGCTAAAAGTCGGTCACAGTCTGAAACAAGAGAATAGTTAGAAACTTGGGGCAAGCTTCGGTGAAATCCAACAGACCGTGCTTTGACTGTGATTAGATAATAAAAGTGTGACGGCACTATTATTATCTAATCCTGAGCCTCGTAGACTATAAAGTGGCGATACGAATATCGGTACATTTTACATATTAAGTGATCGGGTCTAGGACCCGAGGGAAAATGCATTGTCCGAAATTCCGCTGCTTAAATTTATGTTACTGTAATGTATTTATGTCGCACAACACCACAGTGGTCGTGGTATATCTCCCCAACGAAGTATTCGCATTGTGTTAGATTAATTTACTCTGTCGGATAATCAAAAACAGTCTACCCATCTCATTTTATGTTAACAATGCTAATTATATTGGTTTTCCGTCTCTGATAAATAGTGTAATGAGTTGTTAATGAATAGTCAACGATTCAATTTCATCAACTTCACTACACTGATTTTTACCCTCCACACCCTCGTAAAGTTTTGATGCGCAAATATAAACCTTTGTCAAGTGGCAGTAAGCTGTAGGTTTAGACGGTTAAGTAGCTTCACCATTTCTCGTAGAGCGAAGTCTTGAACTAAGTAACTTAAAATATTGGGACAAAATTATTATGAATTTGTCAACATTAATATTTCTTCATATTTTACGACTGACATCTGTGAAACTGCTCAAACACTTCGGTGAATGCGGTGAGTTTCTACCAGTATGTTAGTAACCTAACTGGTGTGTATGATCAGTACATATAGATATTTTATTCTGAAACATTAACAACCATACCGGTGTATCTTAATATAAGGGTCCAGAGTCATTTTTAATACATTTTATTGTAGAATCAAGTTTGGGTGAATTTCGTGGGTTTCATATCAGCCCCTGCGATGGACTTCCGTGCGTGTGGCCTTATGAGCAAGGAATTCATGTGAATTACACATTTGTCACCAGTACGTACCCTTTTTCAAGTCCTAGTCTGTCTTGCCACTAATCCCAGATGATACTATTTTCACAACTTGCTTTGTTAACAGATTCTTCTATGGAACAAATCGAAGTTAATTCAGCGTACTATACACCGACTGCATCGGAGGAAGTTCATCTATTCCACTGTCTTATACTTGATAAAATATCACGCGATTCCAGATGCCAGCTAAAACATTGGGGCAACACTTACACGTTCAGCCACGATATGTACATTGCTACGAAGTATCCAGTGGTAAGCTTTGAAAAATCTTTATTGAATAGCAGCTAACAACCATGTGATCCATAGGATTCATTTGCATTTCCTCATAGAAATTATTCATTGAATTTTAATACTCCTGATTACCTGAACGCATGCAAGCGTAGAGGCCGCTAATCAAATATCGTTATCCTCTTGATGACGAAAGATTTCGCAGTATCAAAACGCTTGTGCTATTAAAATTTGTCAGAAATAAGAGCATTGCAAAGGGGTGTATCTAAAGTAATTCAGAGCAGTTGCACTTTGTTTACTTAGCTTCTTAAATCCTTCTGTTGAATGCAGCTTAACTATATGGTGTCTGACAGATCGGTCAGAATTATCGCTGGGCCATGCAGTTTAACTACACCACTCCATGTTAACAGGATTCTACACGTGGTGGGATATTTTAATTTTTAGTAAGTGAGCAAGTGAATTCAGAACTGTGAGACCAGCTACTAATCACAACAGTTAGAGGAATGCACGCGTGGGCTATGAAACATCAAACAATCATTGCAAAATTTGCCATAGGTATTCAGTTAATCAAGTCCAGGGTGTCCAATGAGGTAACTTGACCCATCAAATCTACTGAACTTACTGATATAAATCTAAAACTAAAGTGCTGGAATTTTGTTCTGACTCCACAAGTTGCCCGTTAGTTGTTGCATCATGTATTCGAAATTGCTTTTCTCCATAAAATCATCTAACTTTTAGGGTCCGATATCGATCAAATGGGCAGTTTATGCTGATGGCGAGGATATAATCTGTGTTTACTCCCACGCAATAATAATGATAAATAATGTATATTAAGGTTATTGTCGCAAGTAAAAAGGCACGATTCCCATTTTCCTCTTACAAAATTGACTATACTGAATGTTAAAACTTGTTTTAGCACCAAAACGCTTTTAATGCACCTCCTTTGGATGGGCTTACTGATAGATGTGCTTACTGATATCAATTTAACTCCTTTTTTGATTAGATTCAAATAAGAAGCAGGCACAGAGCCATTAGTTTGGTTGATGTCAGTTTGCGTCATAATGTGCGTGAGTAAGTTCAAACTCCCCACGAGCATCCATCATCGATCTTTTCAAAAACGCCACAATAAAGTGGTTGGACTATGGGCATATGCTGCCTGCGTAAGCGTATAAGTTCCTGACATTAGTGGCGGCACTATTATCCTACCAGATTTTCAACTGGTATGGTAAGCAGCGGTCACATTGAGGACATCGCGATTGATGTTGCGTGAAACGAAACGTGCGGTTATGAGATTCACCTACACACGAATGGATGAGTGAGCCACCACATGCAACATGTCGAACACGATCTGTTGAAAGTCGCATGGCCCGACTGGGTACGGTGTGCCCATACATCGGATAATGTCGTCGGAACGTGTCGTTTGTCCAGTGAAGGGGAACTGTGCAGTTTACCAACCTTATGTTTATTAAGCTGTGCGGCGACCATGGCAGTCAGGTTGATAGCCGTACGGGGGTCCGAAGAAATTCCTCGGATTCGAAAAAGTGCATCAGGGACGGTGTTGAGCACACCTGAGACATGTCGTATATCGGTCATAAACTGAGCGATATAGTAGGTGGAACGACTATGACAGTAACATTCGGCTGTCTAGCAGAGCACTTAAACCAATGGTTTGTGATTCGTGAAGTTGGTAAACGTGCGGCCTTCTAAAACATCTATGGAGATGACGTATGTCTAGCTAGAGGGTTAATACTTCTCTACCGAACGTACTGTACCGAGATTCAGCAGTTGCAAGCGTTAGATAAAAGCGCCAGCGGTTGCCAAGTGTCGCCTGCCTATTGATCTAAAAGCAGCGACAAGTATCACGTCGGAAGCGTTGGTGTTGAGCAATAGTGGGGCTGCCGGGTCGTGATACGATATGGAGGCTATGATGATAATAACCGTTTTAAATCTTTAAAAGTGATGCTTGCTGCTACAGGAAAATCGCATTTTTTCGACTTCCTTTGTAGAGGGTTCGTGAGGGGATGCATAAGGGAAGCACAAACAGGTATAAAACGGCCATAAAAATTGCAAAGCTGTGTGAAGAAACGCTACTTTGTGGTGGTCAGTGATGGTTTTCGTTTAATCCTGTAGTAGCACGACGCCTGAAGAAGAGATGTGATAGTAAAAAAATAGACTGCCTGGACACTAGACGAACACTTTTCTGTATTGATCGTGAACTCTTGTTGAGCTAACCGAGCAGAAAGTGCACGCACGTGATCTTCTCATGAGGAGCCGACGATTAGGTTGCCGTCGAGATATAGGTAGCCAAAGTCAAAGTCAGTACAACCTTAGTCGATAAAGCTGTGAACATTTTCTGCGGCGTTCTTAAAACCAAATTGAATCCACGATTAATGGAATCGCATAGCGACCAGACGTAGTAACCGTGTTCAATGCACGGTAGTCACCACAAGGAGACCAGTCCACCACGACCTACTGAGATCATGTATAGTGGGGACGCCAAAGCATTTGTGGATTGTCGGACGACGCCGCGTTGAAGCATGTAGTTGCATTCAGCTTGCGCTGCAATTATTTTGTTTGAGGCGGCACGTCTCGTTCGGACACTCGCTGGATAGCCATGCGTGATTATGTGACGAGCGACCTCTGTCGTGAATGGTAGCAGCTCTGGTGCTGGTCGAGCGGATTCGGTGAATACCCCCATAGTGTGAAGGTGAGTTGACAAATCGCAAACGGGACTGATCATCGAAGCATCTGTAAGAACGTCTTCAAACCCTGGTTTTGTGCGGTCGCCTAAGAGCCTGTGGAGACCGTCATCAATAAGTGGTCCAAAATGAAACTGAGGAAACTGAGGAAACTGATGCCAATACTTGCGAAAAGTATCAAACACCAACGTGAAAATCCACCAAAAATCCCAGGGGTGATTGAAGTCCGGATTTATCATGTGCCGACCATTTGGAATTATCGGAGAACCGTTGGCCACTTGCAGGTTGTTCGAGGAGTTTGAGTGCGTGTCGTTTGTATTCACCGGGAAGCCATTCACGTTCGCCTCTGTGTCATTGCTGAAAGTGATGAAAGAACGCCGATCATTATTGTGAAACAGGTTCTGTTGTGTTATTGTTAGATGCATTACTAGTGCTAGTATGTGAACTATTCGCTTCCCCCGGGGCGGGTTGGTCGTGACTATATCAGTAAATGCGCGCTTCTGTGTCAAACAAGATCTACTTGGCACAAACACGGACTAGCTGCAATGCACGGTAACTAAAACGTCGTCAGTGTCTGATCGTGGTGTACCCGGTTTCGACGCCTTCATTGTTGTTACTTCACTGCGATGTAGCGCAGTTTCTTTGTCGCGGGTTTCAAGTCAACTTGGCGACTCGCAGCAGTTGCGACCCTCATCTTTCACCGGTTTGAATATGTTACTGAGGCTTCGTATCTTCTGCTGCCGAAGCCATTTGAACACAGCGTCTTCTGACGTTGTTATTACTTTCAGGGGATTGTCTAGTAACGTGGACAGCATTACCGGTTATTGATTTGGGTACTGCAAGGGACAGCTCCTTTAACTCCTCTTCGAACAAGTATAAGTGGCAGTTAACGTACCGAATGGCGCAGAAAAATGTCGATGGCCTGTAATAGCCCTTTTTCAGACCTTTGCAATTTTATCTCGTTTCAACGCGCTTAGCTGTGACCCCCTTAAATTTGGCTTCTTCCTTGCTTCGTACTTTGTTTCTTCCGGCGGGCAAACTAAAATATCACGAACCAATATTACCACCAATAACGGATGATGTGGGACAAGCTGATTGTACCACGATCGGTCCACCTAAATACCCTTATTTTCGAGCTTGATTTCGAAAACAGAAACCAGTTATCTGAGCTGTGTTCCATGAAGTCCGGAACTGCCAAAGTTAGCATGCCTACGCTGTAAAACGACTCAGATGCTGTGTGCAAGTTCGGCATAACGAAAATCAAAAATAGACAAGAACACGATGAGACTGTACAATTTATGTAATAAATAAACAAATTCTCCTGTGAAATCGGGACAAAGGAACGAACTCAACAAAAATACACAGCGAGGAAATAGTTCAACTTCGCGCTTGCGTATCGAGAGCACCAATGTACAGGACTAGTAAATACTGGTCCAAGACGGTGAGCTTAATCGGGCGTGGATATCTGAAGGTAAGTTAAATCGGACACCGACGACTGTATTCGATGAGTTATCAAACGACTCGGACAGGTGAATCGAGAAAAGAACAAGCGTCACCACGGTAACGTACAGAACAGACAAGTGTGAGAGATAGAGATAGAAAGTGAGGGGCAATCAAACAAATGCAAACATTTTAAAATAGGTCAGCAATTAAACTTTATTACAAGATACGAGTTGTACTTTTGGGCTTGATGTGCACGAAGCATAGGTTGGAATGGTCTGATAATTATTAGAGAGTAGCATGAGGATTTATTGTGTGTTGGGGTGATCCGTCCCAGCTAGACTCAGCCAGATGGATATCGCGTGGCCAATTTTTGGTCCAGTAGCTACCGATCTGCCAATTCGTTCATTTATGGAGTTAGGTTTAAGGAAGGTTGAGAAACTATTAGTGCAGTACAAGTATGCAAAAATGACTTCAACTTAATTAACTATGAATGTCGAGGCATCTAAATTTATATTTGTGCAGGGAAAATAATAACCCTTATTGCTTAAAACGTTTAGAATTCGGACTTCAGAATTTCATTTCAGCTAATAATAATAATATATAAGGATAAATAAAAGACATCTAAAATGTAACTTTTATATATTTGTCTTGTTAAGGAGAATGCTGTGCAGCTCTCATGGATCCACAGAAGTTCCACGCAGAAACATTTCCCCTCGCTGACCCCGTCCCTCATATTCCGCATGGCAACTCACCCAGATGACAATCACACCGAGGTTCCCTCGGTGTCACCGTTATCTACTTCCATCACGTCACTTATCTTATCAGGCGACAAGTAACCTGCCGCAATCAGTCCGCATGTCCCTCGGTAAAACCATTGCTAGGTGACAAATCCCACTAATTAATGTAAATGCCTTTTTACTCTCGTCAGCCCGGCAACACGGCGATATAAATACCGTGGTATAAAATTTATGTTCGGTTTTCTTCTGAGTCGGTAGAAGCGCTCTCGTCGAAGGACTGTCTTCTCACTACCTCTCGGTCTAGCGCTGCAGTTCCGGGATTGTGCTCGTCTCGCGTGTGGGGTAATCGCGGCTAGGATCTGCGGGCCGTAAGCGGTCTGGGTTTCGTGCAACTACTCGACACGTGGGGGACGACATCGACAAGCGTTACAGATACATCGTAGGCGGCTGGACAGTTACAACCACATAGAGGATGGTGGGCGTGCCTGTGTTGCACCTCGTGGAGAGCTGGACGGCAATGTCAGATCTGCTGATGGAGAACCGAGCCTGAGGTGTGTGGATGGATAGCGTAGAAACACCCAGGAAGGATGGCTGCTCTAGCAATACTGAAGATGAAAGGGGAAGGTGAGGAGAGGCGGAAACGACAATCACAGTCCAGACTACACACGACGACATCTTACCTATCGACTTGCTACATTGGCACTGACGCGCCACATAGGATAATCGTAATTGGATGAAAGAGGAATTATTGGAGGCATAAGTGACAGGAACGCAGGTGATTTCAATTGAAAAGTAAATTTCGGATGCATAAATATGTGGAAAACTACTGCCGCCGGACAAGTCCACTTTCAAACAGCTTCGGAAGGAACCGAGTGAAGAAAACAGACTAGTTATGCGTTCAATCGAAAGATATTTTATATTGATGCATCACCTATCGGAAATGCTATACAATATTATAGTAGCAATGGTGTTTATTCTTAACTTTACACAAGATTTACTTAGGGAAAATTAAAATCTGTTTTCGGTCATGGATTTTAGTTTGTTGCGTATGATGCATATTTCGGGTTGAAAGTATACCTTGTCCAACCTGAAAAGCAATTGTCGTATCTCGTAAGCTCCCGATTATATCAAATAACGAAATTCACACGTCGTAAAATTGACGGCTGAAGGTTAGAACTAAATTTGGCAATCAAATTTGTTGACAAATGCCGTGCGCCGCTTATTTAAACTTTGATTTGCATTCTAGGTAATTAAATGTGCACGCACTTTTCAACTGTAAGATACTGAGTTCACGTAGGGTTAAATTCAGAAAAGTACAAATGTATCAGATTCTTACGTGACGATGAAGGAAGTATTCAAATGCAAAGGTTGACTGCAATGGTACAGTAATTTACTAGGAATGAATATACAAAAGCATTTTGAGTCTATTGAATGTCATAGTTTACAACCAAGATTATTTTGTAAACGTTCAATTCGTCTGGAACCCCATCTTTATGTTCCTTTCAACGGTTCCATGGCAGATAACATAACAAAGTGCCAAGGTTTACCCCTAAGGTAGGACGTCGTTTAAAGGTGTTTTAGCAATAATTAGATCCCAACAACTAGTAAAAGCAGCTGGTTTAGTTAGGTCAGCTATTTTAAAATTTACTTCACTAGTTCATGCATCCCCAAAGACAACTTCGGTCACCAATTGCAGTGGAAACTGCGGAGTATTGGACACAACTGAGCAATGATTTCTGACGGGTAATAAAAGCACCAGCTTAGCATATCCCGTAACAACGGAACAATGGCTTTATACCCGTAAAAAGCTATTTCTTAACTGGTTCCATAGGATGGTTATGGTGAAGATTCCGAATATAAAAATTGTTAGCAATACAGGGTTTACACAATGACTTCTCTGAAGTCTTCTCTGAAGTTTACTGTAAATCCAAGGTAAATTCTTGAGAAATGACGGCAAATTCGTTGTCGGTAAAAAATCGTGTCTTCTTCTGATGTACACATACAGGGGGTGAAAAACGTGGAGCGATCTGGGATTTGACCACCAGTGAAATCTATTACAGACACTTGTGTTTATCCATGGGTACTGGGTCATGTAAAACGGTGCAGCGAAATAAGTGCACAGTCGACCCTGTAAATGAACCCTGCAGCGTGGGAGCACATATGACAGATTCCGGTAGGACATTCCACGTTATACAAACGCGTACGGAAAAGAAATTCCGACGGCATTCTAAACATCTGTGCTGGTGTGTCAGTTTGAGATGTTGGCCTCTCAAATCGCTTTTGGGACTGAGCCCTAGCAAATAGGGGCACATGTGGTTGGAATCTCACAAAAGCTGGTAGGCCAAAATGAGGTCTCCGTATATTCGCTGATATTGTCTGCTGAAGACTCCGAGCAATTGAAGCTTTCGTTCATACGGCAAATTATACAGACCCATGGCGTTTTTGGTTCTTAGGCGTTGGGGTATCTCTAAGGCCGTGAAATCTCTCCTCAACCATGGCTTCCAGACCTTTATTGCATATTCCACATGTAGCCGTATATATGAGCCGAAAAGTTGTGAAAAAGTCGGAGGGTCGAATCGTCCGAATGCACGCTTCATGAGGCCTACGTCTGATTCGAACATCTAAGGTCAACCTGGACGAAAACTCCCAGATCCTTCCCTCAATAATAAGTTTGAATCTCCTGGTTGCCGCGTTTCTAGGAATGTACCAAGTGGTGCGGTAGTTGCAGCACTCTGCATTTGTACACAAGGAACCAAAGTAGATTCTGGATTGACCAGGTGTAGGTCCTATCCAGATCAGCTTATACTACTGTGATACCATCGGGTGTATTGATTGCCCTCCACACCTTGATGTCCTAGGCATACAGAAGGCAATTTAAGCTTAGGAGACCTGTGCTATCGTTAATATACGTCAAAAATATTCGCGGTCTTTGTACCAATCGGTGTGCTACTCCGTATTCAACTAGCATGGGATCTGACAACGAATCACACCCACGTACTTCCAGGCGCCCACGTAGAAGCAAGCTTTTGATCCATTCTAGGAGAGGATCATCAACACCAAATACTTGGAGTTTGAAGAGCTGAATGTTATGGTCTAAACGCTTGATGATGGGAGGAAATTCAAATTCAAATAATACAAATGCAGCAAATAAGTTGCGCATCTTTGAACCGACAAGTTACTTGTATAAAACTAGTAGGGTTTTGGTGATGTGAAGGTACTAGGCAAAACAGATTGAAGTCGTCACAGTTAATGTGAATAGAAAATAACCATCAGACTGCTCACCCGTCTTCGCAGATTTATGTGTTTAATAATGCCAAGGTCTCTAGTTATTATGAATATTTCCAGATTACTTGTTCGTGTACCAAAGTTTGAGAGACTCAATGCCATATCTATCTACTTTGGAAAATGGCTAGGGTTGGGACCCATACAACTGAGTTTGGAAGGGTGTTCCAGGGTTGGCAGACTTGGAGGGATCAATAAAACCGTTGATCTTTCAGACGACTATATTGTTGTCTGTCATGCTCCTGTCTCTGAGGTTGATGGCCTGACTGTGTTCCAAAAGGTTGTATCCTTCGTGCATGGGATGGTTTAGTATTTGGGATATTATTCTGAAGTCTCCAAGTGGCTGCTTGTAGTGTTCACCGAGCACTCCGAGTTTGCTAAGTAGTTTAGGGTATGGAAGTTTTGGCAAAACCCTGATATATTTTGTTGCTCGACGTTGTGACATATCGAGCGATATGGAATTACACTTTTGTCAAGATTGCTAAGCTTGGATAGCGCATTCGACGTGATGTGGTATGTAGGCATATAGAAGCAGCGAGAAGATGGATTGATCCAAAACCTATAGAGGCCTCCGCAAGAGACCAGCATGTTGGTTGCCTCTTTTTGACGCGAACCCTGGCTGTCTGGAACGATCTAGTTCGTCTTGGACTAACACACCGAGTTAACCTTCCAAAGTTTTGGTCTTCCGATCGTGCACCCCAATCTTGTGAGTGTAGGCGTGTCGATGGCGGTTGTAGACAACACGTCATTTGTCTACGTTGAAAAACAGTGCATTCCTCACCGTCAAAATCCAGGCCTCAGCAAGGTCACGCTGGAAGATTTCGTGGTCATCCAATCCCTCGAGTGCCAGCCAAAGATTAACTTCGTCCGTAATGAGTGAAATTTCTAAAAGGAAAATTTTCGCTAGATCGTTTAGAACAGGCAAATTCCCGGTATCGAGCACTGCGGGATGGCGCAATCCGCTCGAATCGAGTCGAACAATGGTGTTCGGACTCCTAGCTCCATCTACTATTCGCAGAGGTTACCGATTTTTGATAATACTGGATCTCCGAGACCGAGTTGCTGCAGTTTTTCGAAGCAGGATTTGGTGGTCTAAGCGATCGAATGCTTTTGAATAGGCCAAGCATATAACGTCGGTTCCTGTTCCTTAGTCGACGGTTTCCTTCCAAATATTACCTACTTTCAGCAGAGTCTTGGTGCGTGATCGATTTGACGCGCCCGCAATGCCTCGGCGCAATGTTGCCGCAGCATTCCAGATAGCCCATTAGTGCGTCTGCAATGATCCTTTCCACGACAATAGCAAGCACAGGGAGAAGCGTTACCGGGCGGTAATTGGCAGGCTCGGATCGACGTCCTGCTTTGTGAATAAAAGCGCTAATTACCCGCTTCCACTTTGATGGAACAATGTTTTCGTCTAGACAAGGCTGAACTAAGCGGGTTAGTGGTTCGGCCACTACCTACGGTGTGTTGTGATGAATATTATCCGCTCCAAGAGAGTTGTGTTTACGCAAGGATAGCGGCCCTTTCAGTAACATATCTGAAGTGAATGTACCAGCGAATAAAACTGACGGTGGAGTGACAAAAGGAAGTGCAGCACTTGTGACTTCAACCCCTTGGAAATTTGATGAGTGGCTGTATGGTATATACCCACCAACCATACTGAGTGGTGAGTTTCTGCGCTAAACCTTATGAACCATTTTCATGTTTGTAAAAAGCTCTTGGTTTGAGCAGAATGCTTTCGTTACTTCCTGCTTATTTGTCACCATTCAGTCACGAATTAAATGCACTGGGTAGTTGCGTTTAACTGTATATGCTGTTCAATTTTCTGAACTGGGATTGCTTTCGATGTGCTTCCGACAGCACGTCGTAAACCAACGAAGAGTTAGAAAACTGTGTTGGGACCTAAAATCAACCATGAGTGAAAGCGGTTATACTGTTTCATCCTACTGCACAATCACTATATATATATATATATATATATATATATATGCAACAGTTCACGGATTGACGTACAGCCATAAAAATTTTGTGCACCAAAGAAAGGTGCAGTTGCCATAAAAGGAAAACTAAACAGAACACTGAGTAAACGTGCTTTTGTCAAAGGACACTGTGCTATACGGTTGCCCAAGCCGAGGTAGGATGGGGACTTATGAGACACCACCCCGAGCATTTCGCAAGACAACGGAGAAGATTTAGGAAATCGTTCCAACTGGGATCTGGTGCATTATTGCTTACTTTATACGCCTTTAGTTTGGTCGACTACCAAACAGGAATGCAATGCTTCCCACGATTTCAGCATCATGCTGCTCCATCAGAGTAAAAAGGGACAGTGACTTTATTTAGTGGCAAGTTACAACCACCAAGTCGAAATGTTGTTAAAAGGAAATACAAATAAATAACTAGATTATTCTCGACCAGGCGAGTCACACCAGTACAGGCACGATCAAATAGAAGTAACAAGCATAACTGCATTGTAATGGTACACATGACTGACGGAAAGTATTTTCCCGATAAATCTCTCGCAGCTTGGGTACAAAGTTGTTTCCGGATAACACTGATAATAACGTGTAACGTCGATTAGGCAAGAGACCCACCAAGGAACATATGATCAGTTGTTTGCAGTCAGAATTTCGTCAAACAACATTTGGTCAGTGATGCGTCCTAACATAGCAGCTGAAAAATTGCTGAGGTTTTTTGACACTAGTGCGGTTAACTAATTCTGGTATGCGAAAAAATTGTTCCGCCGGAGCTGGACTATTGCTTATACAAATGTCAGGACGCACGAAAGATGAGTGTTTCATGATGAATTACTATTGCTTGGGTTGCTCAGACTGTTTCTTCCTCGAACCGATCATCAACCCGAGAATTTGCGGTCACCTATCGCTCTTTTTTCGTACCTTCTCTTTGGGGTATTATAAGAATCTGTCTGCAATTTTGGAACTATTGTTGTTAGTCTAAAAGCAGGGGGCCGATCTCGAAAATAAGGATAGAATCGGTGAATTTGGGTTCAATGACATCTTCCTTCAGAAATTTGCGGAGCAGTATGAATTCCATGCTGCATATTAGGGTGAAGTTGGCATCGTCAGGTGGTGTAGCGGTGTCAAGCGCAGTGCGAGGTTGAAAAGAAGCAGAAAGTTAGATGCCGTGGGTTGTTTGAAAAAGAGATCAGATACTGGTTTGCGGAACAAATGGTTATGATTGTCGATTAGATCGCCACTTTAGTAGGATCGGGATCTCATAGGAAAACCGACGTGTACATCGGATATCTGTTGCTACTGTTTAACATAGTCCGTACTCAAATTAAGCGGACACTTGATTTTTCCTTAATAATACTGTACGGCAAGCTCCTTGCTGAACTTAAATAAATAAATAAAATAAATAAATTTGTATATTTACCGACGGACGGTACACGGCCCCATAAGTGGGAACGATCATTTGTATAGTGAACACGTTCCATAACATTAAAGAAAAGTTCATTGATAGCATTTCGGATCATGATTACTTTTCCTTGAGTCCTAGACCCGCGCAACTCATATGTAAAATTTACGGATGTTTGCATCGTCAGGAGTAGATAATAAAGGAAGGGACTATTAGGCTGCAAAGACATCGGATTCGGTATGGTATGTAATGACATGTAATGGGTAAGCTAGCTGTAAGCTATTATCATATGTTTTTTATACCAAATTCTGTCAATGTTTCTAGTGTTTACTGTGAGTCAAATATCTTCAGAGCATTTGGTATAGTGAGGAAGGTCTGAAGGAGATTTCGAAAAGTGACATAGCTTGTACACATGCGTATCTGTAGGGGTAGTTTGTTCCACAGATAAGTGTATCTCACTAAGAAGAAATTCGACCGAATTTTATGACTTGAAAGGTTTGTACGTATCAAGTAGCTGCCATTACGTGTGGGGTAGACTGCAGTCTTCCGTAGTTCAAGTGCGGTGCTGTCTGCGTAAATTCGTTGGTTTATAATGTTGTAGAAGAGAACGAGGTTATTCTTTAAGCGTCTCAGCCAAAGTGAATCCAGCTGGAGTTTTCGACAGCGATCATGGTAAGTCAGGTTTTAGCAGCGCCCCATGAGCAGCTCGGTAAATGATCGTTGGACATTTTCTAGAGCCGTTCTGTCTTTCTTTCTCAATTGGCTGTGAACGATAGTACAATATTCCAGAGTCGGTCGTACGATTGTCTTGAATGATTCAAATCGTACTTCAGGTAGGGAGAAAGTTCTGGTGTTATATCCGCATAGCTGCCTTGCTTTCGCAACCTGATAAAGGACATGTTCGGAGAAACTGAAAGAGCTGGAGTACGTAATTCCTAAGTCCCGAACTGAATCAGACGTTGGGATCACGTTTCCGGCAAGATAATGGAGCCTTCTGGGATGCGGCATCTGTACCCAAGTACTTGGGATTTCACTGCGGAGAACTTCATTAATAAACGCTCACTAGCTATATTTAGTGTGGATAGGTCTTCACAGATGTTCCCCAAACATATATGTAGTTGGTCTGGATGAAATGAGTAAACCAGTTTGACATCATCTGCAAACAGAAATGGGTGTCCATGTTTGATCGGGTCACATATATTGTTTACATAGATTAAGAAAGGTAGCGGTCCGAGCACACTTCCCTAGAAGACACAGCTGGTTATTGGCTTCAGTGTAGAATGTTGCTGACCGATTTTAACGACCTGAGTTCGACTGTTTAGGTATGAGTCGAACCAGTTAAGCAGCGGATTTCCAATTCCATACGACTCTAGAGCAGACAGCAGTGGCTGGTGTGACACGCGGTCGAACGCCTTTTGCATGTCCAACAGAATTATGATAATTGCCATTCCTCTGTCAATTATAGTCGTGATGTGATCGAGAAATTGTAGCTGGCATGTAACGCAGGAGCGTTTTGAGAGAAAGCCGTGCTGTGAAGGGTTGATCAGAGCCAGTCTTGTAAGATATTGGACGATGTTCTTCTTGACTATTCGCTCTAGGGCTTTGGAAGCAGCAGAGGAGTGATTTATTGGGCGGTAGCTTGACATTTGATTTCTCGGTCCACCCTTGTGCTTAGGCATTATAATGGCTTGCTTCCATTGAGCTGGAAAGCAGCCGGTAGTGAGTGAAAGTGTGAAAATGTTTAGTAACAATAGTGCGAGGTTTTTTCCTCCGAGTTTTATAACAGTTGGGGAGATGCCATCTAGGCCTGGATGATTTGATGGTTTTATGGCTGCGATGGCACTTTACACCTCTATTAACGTCACAGGGATATTGCAGTATAGTTCGGTCGTTCTTTTGGAAGTGGAGGATGAAGTGGCTGAATGTTGGGGACAAAAGAGGAGGCAAAACTAGAGTTCATGGCCTCGCATATACAGGAGATGTCGCGCGTTATTGAACCATCGTCTAGAGCCAACGTTTCAATTTCCTGTAGTGGTTTAGGGTTTCTTCTTTTGAGTAGTTGCACCAATGCACGTACTTTCTCAGGATTTCTGAGTACCCGGCTTTCTTCTTTGGTTTTGACCGTTAAGGTTAGACGTTGTAAATATAGTAAGTTCTCGTGTATTTGTAGCAATGTTGCGAAGCTGTTGTTCCCGCTGTATAGCGATTTGAGTTTCTTTAGTTTTATTTTGGCTTTGGACAGAGGCTTGAATTCACCCCTATGTTCATGGGTATTTCTCCTTACAGTAGGTGCTAGTAGGTCCACAACAAAGGCAATGTTGTTTATAAACTCATTTGTAGCCACAGTAGGGTTGTGCTTTAGGAATGACGTATTCCAATTCATGGTACTGATAAGTTCATTAAATGCGTTCCAGTCCACACGATGGAGGTTGCGAATGGGTTTTAGCATTTTATTTGGTCGTTTAGGTAAATCAACAGTCATATCACAAAGCACTGTGTTGTGATCACAGCCAGGTAGTGGATTATCAATGAATGTATAAGCTTTCGCGATTCCCATCTTGAATACAAGGTCTAAGGTAGTATCACTTCTAGTTAGCTCTCTAACATGCTGAGTCCAGTCATTGAGGTGGATACATGCGATAATTTCCTCAATCTCCGCCGTGTTTCTGAGTGTAGGCAGCGTTCAGTTAACATGTGGTAGGTTGAAATCTCCACACATAATTTTGGATTTGTATGTGGTGCTGGAAGCAACATTGATCATATCGATTAGCTTTTGGATTGCAAATTGAGTAGTTTGGGGCGGCCGATAGATACAACCCACTAGAAGATCAATAGATGGGATCACTAGCCATAGTGTATCTTTTAAGTCAATGAACACAGGTTGATCTGCAGGAATGGCAGTCAGGTTATTTCGAAGATATATGGCACAGCCACCACCACGTTTGTGCGAGCGATCCTTGCGGAAAAGCTTATAACCTAGGATGTTAAGCTGAGAATCACTAATTTCTGACGTGCACCAAGTTTCAGTGATAAAAACAATATCGGGGGATCTCATAAACATAAATGTTGAAAGTATATCTAATTTAGGTAAAAGGGAACGAATGTTAATGACGACAGCATGGAAAGACATTGTTAACATGGAATGAAAGTGGTGGGTAATGTTTGTTTCATCGTCATTGTATCTGAGAATTGTGTGTTGTAAGGTAGCTGAGGCACACTGTTCTCCAGATCATGCTGGATTGAATGAAGTACATACTCCAGTAGTTTGATTAATCTCTGATTCATAATCGCACGTGATAGGGGCAGGATTGGTGGGGGAGGAAGTGGTGGTATGCGATAGTCTAAAAAAGGACTGACATCCGTAGTATACAGGGGTGGGGGGATGCTGAAGTCGGCGAACTCATTTTGCTTCGGTTTGTATTGTTTCCAATTGGGTAATACAGCGGGTGGTGGTGGGTGCATTTTGACTTGAGGTAGATAGGGGTTGCACCCTCTTACCTGTAAGTCCATGTGGCCTACCAACTTTTTGTTTGCTAATTCGGTGTCGCACATATAAGGACTTTGCCAGCTTGAGGTCGCGGGATTTGGAAACGTAGTCAGAGGCATTGTGGGTAAGTATTGGGCCGGCTCTCTGCAACTTTTCCCGACAACAGTGTCGCTTCTGCATGTAGAGGCTTGAGGACGTATACTTTTTCTCAGTTGGCCTAGCTGCATATCCCTACGCTCTGATGATGGTTGCTTCAGACCTAATGAGCTTTGAGTGCTTATGGGAGAAATTCTGGCAGGGTGCTTTCCCCCTGTTTTTGCCTACGCCTCGGTTGGTCGGAGACAACCTATAGCTTAGTTCATTCGGGTCGGATTGAGATTTATTTTTCGGGCTGCCAACATTACAATCTGATTTTTTGTCTCGCTCACGAGAAGTCTCAGGTACAGTTACTGTAAACTTTTGGAAAGGGTCGCAGTTTGGAGAAGGGATAGGGGAGTTGAGTGTGTGGTCAGCAGGTGTCTGCGTCGTTGTATTTTCAGCTTGGTTGGTAGTTTTAGTTTTGGACACATCACTACTGCTGTTTGAGATTCTTTCATGAGGCCGCTGAAGACTGGGATGTCCATCATCGCCTATATTAGACGACGCGGTTGACTTGTCAAGGTCGACATTGCTGATGGTAGCGTCAGTACTGGCTTCATTAGTAGGAACATAGGGCATAGGATGGGTGGAGGGATTTTGTTTCATTGTTAATCGTCTTTGAAGAGGCGTTTGATCGTGTTTTATAATAATATTTTTAAAATTAGTTTGTGCAGCAACTAGTCTTTTACTGCGTACAAATTTAGATGCGCTCCTATCGTCTGGAAACTGTAAGCGTATCGGACATGTGGTCATGTTTTCCTTTTTCCTCAGTCTGAGGCACTGACAAGAGACTCCATCCATATTGCATGCTTTTAAGAGGGTATTTGTTACCCTGTCGATGTTCGGTTTATGAGGCACGTTAAAAATGATAACGTTATGCGATCTACGGAGGCGTTCTTGCGTTTCGGATGTAACTGAGTCTAGTAAGGAAGCATCTGTGCTCAAACGGTCCAGTGTAACAGTTTCTGAGCCTCTAAGCAGTTCACAGAATGATAGGACTTGTTCATAGCATGTGCTGAATTCATGAAGCTTGCATTTCAGCGTGGCCACTTCTTCCTCAAGCGCTATAATCCGGTCTGTCGTGTCAGTCGGAATTATGGTAGTAAAGTTGGAGTGGTTTGCAACTACATCGACTTTTTTTGGGATTTAGATGATGGACATCCCTTTTTTGCAGTAATATCGGGTGGGTTTCTATCTGTGCTATCATAGGGTTTTATAGTCTTTTCTGTTTTCAACTTCAGCCTGAGGAGGGCGCTTTTCGTTTTCACATTATTAACAGGCATTTCTAGTGGGTACTCGGAAGAATGTTATGGTGCTGAGTGTAGGTCTAATAAGTGTTGAATAGAAATACAACCGCAGGGGGACGAGAGAAAAAATATGGCTCAGTTTTTACCACTATAAGTGGTGCAAACCAACCGGTTTAAATTCCGGGTTGTTTTCGCTGATGGGCAGTTCTTTGGTTTCTCTGTCACCTGCGCGGTTTGTTCGTTGGTCTCGTTTGTTCGTCTATGTGCACGGGCCTATGGAGTACGCTCCCGGGCGGGTGGTAAATGACAATCTGACGTTTAGGTGATTCGCTCACACGATGTGACACGCACGCAAGGTCGAGTGGCTTTGGGGTGAGAGAATGCTCGCGTCTATTGATTGATGCCGTTTTGGGTCGGTTGTCGGTGCAATGTAGTCCGCGCGATGGAGCTTGGGAAAGCCGATTTGCTGGTCGTATTAGGGAATATGGCGCAAAGTACCGCGAAGAGTTGTAGATTGCGATGGTATGGAGCTGGCGAAGTGGTTGTTGAGCTGGTAATTCCAAGCCGAATGATTGGAATTTGGTTGATGTACGTTGAGATGTGTAAGGAAAAATCCACTGCAGAGCGGAGCACGGAGTGATTTGGAAGGTTTTGCAGAGTTTTTGTGAGAACCGTCAGGTATCCTTCAGCACTTGTTCCGATTTTGGAAAGAGGACGCAAAACGGGATTAAATGGCATATACTAGTCCGCGATCCGTTGAGAATGCACGTAGAAATCAAGCAAAATGTCAGAACTTCGCTTTTACGTCTGCCGTCGCGATTGATGCTCGTAAATCGGGCCAAGTACAACAGTGTACAACAGTGAGTTTAAAAGAGCACGGAGATTACTGTCTGAAGAGAAACTAGCTCCGGAGTCTGCAAACAAATCCAGAGACTTAGTCAGATTTATGCGGACAAGAAATAAAATCCAACCAGATAAAATTTCCGACATTTCTGTACCAGTAAACCTTTGACTACGGATACTTACCCAGTAGCAAACACACTAAATAATCACTTTACCTCGTTGTTCACTGTTCTACATAACCTACCTTGGACCACAACAACCATTAGCATTGCAAAGCTGAGCACACTGACTTTCAATAGCAAAAATATTCAGCACCACATAGACCGACCACGATCCTCCTCTTATCCTTGCCCAAGCAGATCCACCAACTTTCTTGCTAAAGTACGGCAGCCATGCTATTCCACTTCATCTTAAACTTGTTTGCCATGTCCGTAGAGTCGAGTACTTTTCCAATCCAATGGAAACTCGTGCTAGTCAGGCCTAGGCACAACATGATCCAAAAGCAGACCTCAGAAACTACCCCTGGATAAGTCACACGCCTGCTGTTTAGAGAGTAGTGGAGCGAATGATAAAAGAGAAAACCATAAACAATTTGATCTCACAAAACCTGAGTAACCAGACTCAACATGGCTTAATAAAGAAGCGATCATGTCAAACATTTCAGCTGACATTCCTGAATTTTTTAACCAGCTCTGTGGATAATGGCCATGCAGCTATCATCGTTTTCACCGACATGCAAGAAGCATTCTATAGAGTGCGAATACGGATCCATAGGTCATCATTGCTGCCTGTTACTAGTGGTGTTATCCAGGAGAGCGTCCTTGGTATACTTTGATTGTTGATGTACATGAATGACCTAAGATAAACGGGTGAAAATGGTACAGCCTACCTTTTGGTAAATGATATTAAGATACTGTCCATTTTTAATCCTACAACTCTAGAACACACTTTGGATAAGATGCGGATTGATTTATTACCACTCTGAAGATGGTGTAACAACTGGCAAATGTCATTCGCGGCAGATAAATGCGAGATCTTAGCATATCGATACAAAATATGCATGAGCAACCTATACCTTTGTCGAAAGCCAATTCCACGCCGCAACACAATAAGCGACTTGGTTATTCATTATTCAAGCACCCACAAATACGGGGAGCAGATCGAATTCACAATAGCCAATGCCCGCCCAACAGCGCGGTTACTCTTCAAATCACTGACATTGCGCGCTTCCAAGCTGCATATGTTCAAGATCTGCGTGCGCGTTCTTTTGGAATACTGTTCGATAGTATTTACTAGTTGCAGGAAACGTGATAATCTATGCTTGGAGGATGTGCATCATCTGTTCACCAAAACGCTGTTTACCGAATCCCCAACACCAAACTATTCAGTGCTATATTCTGCTTAAATTAGAAACGTGGTTACGTAACCACCGCTCTGAACTGCTAAGAGAAGACAAAACCGCCTATGAGCAGAATATCGCAAAAACCTTCATTGTTAACCACAAACTGCTGTACAAGCACTTTACTAGCCTAGGAAAGTTGCGGTAAGGATATCCTCCACTCAGGACTGCCTATGGCCCAACAAGAACGGCTGTGGAAGTGCAAACACGCTGCGGATGCAAGTTGCCCCCACGTTTCCGAGCGTCTTGCCACCAAGGGATCTTCTAACCTTTGTGGTCTCCTCGCCAGGACTAACCCGCATGACTTTTACTTCGGAGGCTGTATTTCAAAAGTTGACATCTCTACGCAAACACAGCTCACTGGGAGTCGACACTATTCGTCCATAGGCACTGGAAAAAACAGCAAACCAACTGGCAGGAACTTTAGCTCAGTTTATCCAGCGCTGCTTAGACCAGAATCAAGTTCCCGCCATGTGGAAGCTTGGAATAATAACACCGATTCACAAAGGTGGAAGTAGTACTTATCCCTCCAACTACCGCCCAGTATCCGTCCTTCCTATGCGCCTCAAGGTCATGAAATCTATAGCCGCCGACACACTGGTGTGCTACCTGGAAAACTGTAACATCACAACGCCTGAGCATCACGGTTTCTGTCAACAGCGGTCGTGCACAATGAATTTACTAATCTAAAGCATTGAGTTCCCTTTATCATTCTAAATAAGACAATAAGAAGACTGGTATTGCGAGATGGTACGATTTCGTGTTATCTGTTCACTCGCAAACTAACAACAGATAGATGAATCACGTGACAGAAAAAATCGAAGATTTGAAACTGGTCACAAGGGAAAATTACGTAGACACAACAATGACAGATTAGCATCCTGATCTTAGGGTCATGAGCCCCAAGGAAGCTTCAGGGAGACTGTTAATTGTTTTTGCACGCATAGGATAGGGCGATGCCGGTTAAGTGCCACGGCTTCGGCAAACCTCAACACTTTGGGGTTGTCATTACGATAGATAACTGTAAATGTTGACCTGGGGTCAACCTGATGGCCTGATTCCAGTAGGTGTTTGGCGATCGATGAGGCCGGCATCTTAGATACCTTTTCTCGTTCGCCTGCTTCTTGTGTCGACAGTTTGGCAATCCATTTTGGGATATGCTCTCCAATGCGCTTACCCAACGATCGATCTGTTCTGCCAATGTAACTACTACCGCAGTTACAAACGAATTGGTAAATGCAATGAGTTGTGGCGGAGATCGGTTGAGTAGGCTTCAAAAAAAACAAACAATTAACAGTCTCCCTGAAGCTTCCTTGGGGCTCATGACCCTAAGATCAGGATGCTAATCTGTCATTGTTGTGTCTACGTAATTTTCCCTTGTGACCAGTTTCAAATCTTCGATTTTTTCTGTCACGTGATTCATCTATCTGTTGTTAGTTTGCGAGTGAACAGATAACACGAAATGGTACCATCTCGCAATACCAGTCTTCTTATTGTCTTATTTAGAATTTACTAATCGCCCGCAGTAGTTGCACCTAGGCAGCCGACGCTGGAGAAGGCCTTGATGTGCTCTACCTGGAATTTTTAAGGCTTTCCATCTTCTAGACCATCGGTACTACTCTCCAAGCTCCAGCATTACGGGATCAGCGCCCTCATTTAAGCTGGATTGCCAACGTTCTGCTGCAACAGCGATTAGTGCTCAGCGTTCGGATCTCTTCATCGGACTATATACAAGTCGAGTACGGTGTGCCGCAAGTTATAAAGTCTATGGTGGTTTTTAGTGTTTATTAATGACCTTGCACAGGGAATCGCTTCAAAATTCCTAATATTTGCCGACGATAGTGATAGTTGGCGCAGGATCCGGGCGAACGCCGACCAGCATCTACTTCAGAGTGACTTAGGTACGGCTTATCAATGGTCAGCTCCAAACTTACTGGATTTCAGGGTTAGTAAATGCAAGGTACTTTCCATCCGACATCAAAGCAGCTACACATAACTGCTCCGAACCAATGTACTACAACAATCAACTGTCCAACATGACTTGAGTGTCCTGGTTCAAGGGGACTTGGGTTGTTCCAGACAATCCGAAAACGCCTCGAAGACTGAAAACCAACAAGTCGAACAGTTGCGAAGTGCGTTTGGACAAATAAACAGCTCCACATTTCGACAAATGCTCAGTGCGTATGTTCGCCCCCATGTAGAATACGTGATTCAAGCCTGGCATTCATGGCTGAACCGCGACCTTAGCGCACTGGAGCAGCTACAACGTCGGGCCTCGAAGAATATACTTGAGATGCACAATCTGTCATACCAGGAGAGGCTGCAAAGATGGGGGGTATTCAGCGGAAGCCATCACAGGCTACGAGGCCACGTACTTATATCCTACTTGATTTTGCGAGATCCCCATCATGCGTGCCGCTCTTTACTGCGATTCAGTACTAATACTATCCTCAGGGGACACTCGTTGAAACTCGCTGTACAGTATAGCCATCTTGAGTGACGCATAAATTTCTTTTCCATTCGTGTCTGTCACCGGTGGAACACTCTCCCGAAATCAGTCGCCTCTGCATCGACACTATCAGTATTTAAAAGGCGGTTAGATGACGCTCTCATCCACTTACACTTTGTCACTTAGCGCTACGTCTCCATCCTACACCTGGAGTTTACCATGGATTTATTTGATGTTAACTGCGGGTGCTGTGATTCTAGGCGGATAGCAGGACTAGAGAGTAGCAAATGAAAAGTCCTTATTTTCATATTTAAAATACTAACTGTTTTACTATTATTATTATCGTTAGTGTTATGTCGATATCCTTACCAACTATCCAAACGGACTTGTAGAACGAGGCTTTTTAACCCGTATAACTTCATTATTCATTGTTCATTGAAACTGGGCTAGAAGTTTCTATACGACTTAGTGCACAAAATAGCATCTGCCAAGAACACTAGTACGTACTTCATTCAGAATGGAAGTTATAACATTGGGAATAAGAGAAATTCGCTGCACACAATTAGAACCAAAACAAGCATACGCGGGAAGTTTTATCTGACGAAGTACCCGGATATCTGGAACAGACTACCTACTGAATCGCGACTGTGTGAGTCTAAACAATCGTTCGGAAAATTGCTAGTTGCGTACCTTACTGTGTTGCAAGTCAATTAACTTATGAAGCTGGACCGCAGTTTGTAATCAATGTATGAAGAAAGGTTTGAAGTATAGGTGTAAGGGACAAGTGCATGATAAAATGTGCCATTTATCTGCATAATATCTTCCTCGTTTAGTTAAATCGTTAAACTTATTTCCATTCCAACATCACGTCATCTCGTTTGTCGCCATGCAAAACTAATTTTCCTTTCTCAGTTGACATTTCTTGCGCAGTGCTGATTGTTATCACGGCTTTTCAGGCGAAAATAGCTCCTCCACCTGTGGCAGTCCTTGATGCTCTGTGAAGTCCACCTTGCACATCAATTACTCTACAACTCGATTGTTTGGTGTCGCTGGATCTACCTTAAATGTGTTCATAGAGCTTTTTGTGTTTATTTTTTTATTCATTCCCTATCTACAACATGAAGCAGAACTTGTCGGTTATATACCACTCATTTATCATTATTTGTATTCCGCCACATACTATACTTCTTTTTCCAATGTTGTCTACGACTGGGCAGATCTCCTGAGGTGATGGAATGAAACTTATTGGTTATTTAATACACTCACACGTGAGGAATTGTCAAAGACCTATTGGTGAGGAAAAAATATGCCTACTCAAGACAAATTGGCACACACTCATCGAACGGAAAAATGTCAAACTTGAAAGCGTCTGAAGCCGAAATGCGCTGGATGGCCAAAAAGAATATTGAAAAACGAAACACATGTGATCTCACTTATCATTGCGAGCCTATTACTCATTACATAAAAAACGGCCACAAAAATAAGCCAGTATGATGATGGTTCGCTTACTGTTATACTTCACCAACTGGAAGCCAAATGGGACGTGGAAGTGCGGAGGAAACCTTTCGAGGGGATACGCCGAATTTAAGCAGGTTCCCAGGAGTCGATTCCACAGTTAACAATATTAATGCTATTGGGCTTTTTCAATAACCACTTTCAGTCTGATTTTAAGCTATCCTTCCTTTTACAATTTCTGCCAGTCGAACTCCCCATATACCTAATTTTGAAGTCATTCGGAAAAACCGAACTGAAATGTGCACTTTGAGATCATGTTGTACCATATGATCATTCCAAGTTTTGGTGTGTAACTCGCACAGTCGATAAATATACATACATCTTCTAATTAGACGGTGGTGGGCAGGAGAATGAGAAGTAAATTGGGATCTCAAGTTGCGATGCGGCTTGTTTTTAGTGTTGACGGAAATGTGTCTGAACGCAAAAACCACCGGATAGACGAGCGTAGCAAGCAAGTCCTCCATTAATATTTCAGGATGGCCCCACGGGTAGAATTGTTATGGGGATAAGGAAGAACCCATGCATTCACGTCAGATAAATGAGTAGGATGTTCACAAAATTGGATCGGAATTCCACTGGTAAGATGTAATATCGTCAAAGAATTCTCTATAGCCGAGTGAAAACTCCAGGAAAGCCATAGGAGAAGCCTCAGGGAATTACAACATATTCCAGAGAAAATGAAAGGTGTTGAATCCAGCTGTTCGAGCACATGAGCGAAACAGCAAGGCCGTTCATTACAATGTTAAATAACAGCAGCAGATTAACGAACGCGTGCCAAGCAAAAACCCACAACTTCCTGGACCAACGCTGCTGAACCGTTCGATGGAACGGAACGCACCCGAACAACCCAGCTGGAAAAAATGGAGCTTGTCCGGCAAGCCAGCAATAAGTACTGCTGTGAAATACATTGATTTTATATTGTTGTATGATTATTTTCTATTCACATTCATCTAGAATTGGTCGAAGTTCAAATGTACTGAAATAATATAGTAACATTTCGAATTTTACCACCTCCATTTTCTTACTACTTCCCTAACTTAGTCGTTTTTCACAGCCCTTGTAAACCCAGTGGAGCTAGCTTTCTGTATGTTGACTACCTAGACTACAAGACTCATAATTAAATAAACCACTGTAAATCGAATTTGTGAATACTTACAGCGTAATGGCCACCGAACAGCTCCCTCGTTTAAATAACTATTGGTATGTAGCGGGATTTTGCAAGGTGTGAAATTTTCTTGACTCATAAATGCTACACTACGGCTCCGTGGACATCTAGCAATACCCCCTTCCTACACGTGCAAGAATTTTGATCCGAGGAATTACTGTTCGTGTTTATAGTGATGGTTTAAATTTCTCAACATAATGATCCTTTGTTTTTGATTGCCATTTTTAAAAATTAAAATGTGGACACCACTTCACAGAATATGAAAGTAAATTTTATAATTGTGTACATTGTGTAGCAAGTGGATACAAGAAATTCTGTGTCTCTCTGTATGTGGGTGTGGGCTATTGCTTTGCCCCGCAGTGTTCAGGGGGATGGGTGTTTCAAATCAAGTCTAGCCAAACAAGCCTTACTGAACTATATTGGCTACATTTTCAGCGCTTACACCATCACTGCAGACAAACTGGATAGTAATAGCAATGTACGAACTTGGGGAAAATTGAAAATATGCACGACTGTCACACCAGCAGCCGCATGCGTAACATGTTAATGACTTTCACCGGGTCAACAAGCAAACGTGCCAGATTTTGGAAGACGGCATTATGATAAAATGACGTACGGGTGAATAAAATACCGATTTTTGGGCTCATAGAAAAGTGTTTTTGTAGATCCCTGTGAAGTGGATGAAAGGGATAAGTTAGAAAATTAGAATTAAAATTTTTGCTAAGATCAATAGTTACTAAATGGTTAATAGACTAACTGTAGCGAGAAGGACAAGACAGGGGGTAGACGTTTATTGCACACCGAAAATGGGCACATGAGGGTCTCGCGCGCGCCATCGAATATCGACTAGATTTCCGTCCCACCACGCAACACAGGTACGGATGTTAGTGACGAGCCAGTCCTTTCGCCTCGGGAGCTCTGACTTGGAAGATCCGCCTTCCTGTTTTCGCCTCGATCTCCGCTTCTCTGCACCCGATTTGGATCGGCGAGGACTCGTTCGAGAGCTCTTGACTTGCTTGTTCTGAGCTGTGTCAATCGGCTCGGCCTCGGTCCTGTGGGCTGCGCTAGCGGCGTATTTGTCTGATTTATTGCGCTGTCCACATATTCCCGCTCCGTAGTTCCGGGCCCAGGCTCGTCGCTAGCCGTCTTTCGCGATCCGCTCTCAGCTAGTTTCGAAGAACTCCCCAGAGCCATTCTTGGAAGCGGCCCCTCTACACCCGCCCCTCCTCCAGGACCTATCTTCCTCTCGTACCATGGTCGCAGGAGAGCAGCATTCACCCAACGTTTCATTCCTCCGCAGTCGATTAAGAAGTTGCCCGCTTTCTGGTCCATAATGGTGTAGGGGCCTTTCCAGCGTTCTCTGAACTTGCTTGCGCCCGGCGCGTCATGATCCGGCCGATCGTTGTTCCGTAACTTGACCCGTTCTCCAATCCTGAATGGCCTCCACTTGTGAGCCTCATGCCTGGCGTCGTAATTTCGCTTATTCCGCGCTTGTCGAGCTTTGGTTTCGCTTCTAGCTTTCCATCGCAGTCGCTCTTGATGCCTAGCTGGATGTTTCCACTCACCCTGGTTCGGTAGGCAAGTATCGAGCGCAACCCGTGGTTCTTTGCCGAACAGTAATTTGAATGGCGAGGCCTTGGTGGTCGATTGCATGCTGGTCCGATACGCGATCAGAACCTGAGGCAAAGCATCTTCCCATGCCAACTTCGTGCAGTTTATCCACGTCTTCAATGTCCGGTTGAACCGCTCGGTCATCCCGTTGGTTTGTGGGTGGTACGGTGAAGTTCGCCGTCTCTGGATGCCCCACTTGTCCAACACTGACTTAAACGCTCTTGACTCGAAGCAGGGCCCTTGGTCCGTGATGATACACTGTGGGATCCCATAAATTGCAGGCACATTGAATTCGAATACTTGCGACACTGTCTCGCCTGTTTGGTCCTTGATTGGTATGGCTTCCACCCATCGAGTGAAGTGGTCAATCATCACTAGAATGTATCTGTTTCCTGTTCGACTCACTGGTAAGGGCCCAAAGACGTCCAGTCCCCAACACTGAAGTGGCTCACCAACCTCCATCGATCGCATCGGCGGTCTCGGGTACTCCATCTCCCGACTCGTTTGGCAGTTTGGGCACTCCCGAAGGTATGCCGCGACATCCTTCCTCATGGTTGGCCAAAACACTCGCCTCCGCAGCAATTCAAAGACCCGCTCGAATCCCATATGAGCGCCATCATGAGTTATGCGCATCACACGTTCTCGCTGATTTGGTGGAACAAAAGGCACTTTCCGTCCGTCTATCGCCACCACCGCGTTATCGTTTTCGACCTTCAACCTGTCCCAGATCTTGAGGAGTTCCTCCACCTCTTCCGATGTGGCCTCCGGTTTGGTGCCAGCCCGTAAGTGAGAGCACAACACATTCACGAATTCATCTGTCCTTTGATCTCCCAGCAGGTTCTTCTCCCCCATCGCGATCGCACGCACCGGTATGGCATTGCCTGGCATGATGTCGTCCAAACACGGGCGTGCCAACATATCTGGCAATACATTCTGCGTTCCATCCACGTGCTCAATGGTGAAGTTGAATTCCTGCAATCGGTAGGCCCATCGCGCAAGCCGTCCCCGCGGGTCTTTCGCCGTCATCAACCACGAGAGCGGTTTGTGGTCAGTGACGACCCGGAATTCATTCGCCAGTAAGTAATTTCTCCACTTCTCTAACGCCCACACGATGGCCAAGCATTCTTTCTCCGTTGTTGAATACTTCTGTTCCGCCCCCGTCAGCACTCTGCTAGCGTACTCCACCACCCCAGCCGGTTGAGACAAAACCGCACCGATGGCCACGTTGCTTGCGTCGACAGCCACAGTGAACCTCTCACCAGGATTGGGTAGCCGTAGACATGTCGGGGCTTTGCTATGCATGCCTTTAGAGGATCAAAGGCCTGATCCGCTTCAGCTGTCCACACGAAGGGCACGCCCTTGCGAAGCAGTTTTAACAACGGGCTGACCTTCTCTGCGAACTGGGGCACAAACTTTGAATCATATGCCACCACTCCCAAGAACGAACGGAGCTGACGCTTGGATTTTGGTTTTGCGAAGCACTTGAGCGTCTCGCGTTTCTCCGGAAGTGGATGGACTTGACCATTGCCCACGATGTGGCCCAAGCATACAATTGACTTTTGGGCAATCTGCGACTTTTTACGACTGAGTTTCAGACCAGCTTCGTCTAGCCTCTGCAGTACTGCTCCAAGTCTGGTCACATGTTCCTGTTCCGTCTCAGAGAAGACGATGATGTCATCACCATAAACAACCACACCTTGCAGGTTCGCGAGGACCATCAGCAACAAACGCCTGAATGTAGCCGGGGCGTTGCACAATCCAAACGGCATTCTCAAAAACTCATACTGCTGGCCATTGACACTGAAAGCCGTCTTGTGGCGATCTTCTTCTGCGATCGGCAGTTGCCAATATCCCGAGCGGAGATCAATCAGAGATATCTGCTTCGCACTGTGAAGGCTTGAGCAAATTTCTTCCATCTGAGACATCGGGAATGCATCCTTCACCGTCACCCTATTTAGTTCTATGAAATCGATGCAAAATCGATAGGTTCCGTCGGCCTTTTTCGTCAATAGCACGGGTGATGATTACGGGCTGGGCGTTCGCCTGATGATTCCTTTCGATTCCATCTCGGCTACCTGCTTCTGTATCTCAACCAGGGTGTTCTGTGCAATTCGTCTGAAGATTGGCTTGCATTGTCCTCCTGGGATCAATGGTATTCGGTGTTCAACCCAATTGCAAAATCCGTAATCATCTTCCGCGTCTGTGAATAAGTGGGCATACCTGCTCAGTACGTTGCGTATTGCACGGTTCTGACAATCAGGCACGGTTTTGAGGGCACCAATCCGGTCGGTTCTCTCCTTGTTTATCTCGATCGTATCGTTAGCCACGATCACCACATGGTTTCTCAGGTCAATTGTGACACCGAGCCGTTTCAGGAGGTCGGTTCCGATGATGGTTTCGGTCGTCTCCTCCACGATGAACATGTCATGGCTGATGAGCGTTTCTCCTATCCTGATTCGTAACCGCTGCGTGCACGTCACTTTCAAAGAATGCCCGCCGACCGTCTGCACCGTGATTGACGATGGGTTTATTGGAACCCCGTTGAACTTCTTTGTAATTGACACTGCCGCTCCTGTGTCTACTATGGCTCGGACAGACACACCTTCTATAGTTACCTGGAGGACTGGTACTCGCCACCGACTCGGCATGGATACAGAGAAACAATGGGGCACATTGACGTTGGTGCAGAATCTCGCCACATGACCATTCTGGTTGCATCGGAAACAGCGGCGACCGTTCCGGATTACCCGTACATTGCGTTGTGAAGTGGTGCTTGAAGACTCTATCGACAATAGCTGCTCCACCATTTCGGATAGGCGATTTACTTTCTGTTCCAACTCAGCATGCTGGATGCTTCTCACTGTCACTCGTTCCGACAAATTCTGGGCGACCGTCACCAGATCCAACGCTTTGCTGTCTCCCACCAGCGACGCCAATTTCACCTGATCATGGAGTGGACCGGGCAGACTTCGGATAAACTGCTGTTTCAGTAGGCGCTCTCTTGCTTTGCCCTCTAACTCGGGGAGCCCAATCGTTAGATGTCTGTCCAGCTGCTGGGAAAACACCATCAAATCCTCCTGTTCGTCCCACCTGGCTGCGTGAAATCGTTGCAGTGCTCGTTCTCTCTCCAGATCCTTCCCAAATTCTGCACACAAGGCAGCCCTCATCTCAGCGAACGAACAACCGGGTTTGGCCTTTCGAGTGAGCAAATACACCGCCTTGGCTCGTCCACTCAACCGTGTGCCCAAAGCAATTAGCAAATTTGCATCCCCCCTCACACCCGTGCAAGCCGCAATTCCGTCGAACTCATCGAGCCACGCCTCCACGTCACCGGCCGCAAATTGCTCCAACCGGGTCAACTCCATCGCGATTGGTCACGGCACCAGTGTAGCGAGAACGACAAGACAGGGGGGTAGACGTTTATTGCACACCGAAAATGGGCACATGAGGGTCTCGCGCGCGCCATCGAATATCGACTAGATTTCCGTCCCACCACGCAACACAGGTACGGATGTTAGAGACGAGCCAGTCCTTTCGCCTCGGGAGCTCTGACTTGGAAGATCCGCCTTCTTGTTTTCGACTCGATCTCCACTTCTCTGCACCCGATTTGGATCGGCGAGGAGTCGTTCGAGAGCTCTCGACTTGCTTGTTCTAGGTTGTGTCAATCGGCTCGGCCTCGGTCCTGTGGGCTGCGCTAGCGGCGTATTTGTCTGATTTATTGCGCTGTCCACATATTCCCGCTCCGTAGTTCCGGGCCCAGGCTCGTCGCTAGCCGTCTTTCGCGATCCGCTCTCAGCTAGCTCCGAAGAGCTCCCCAGAGCCATTCTTGGAAGCGGCCCCTCTACATAACTAATCGCTAGATAAGCGGCTGCATCAAAAACAGCTTTATAGATCGTACCAATATATGTAGTCATTCTGAAGCAATGCACGGAAGATGACAGGAGAGCATTGGAACATTGTACTTAACGGGAAGAAAAGCTGCATGTTTACATGAGCCATAGGGTATAAAGAGTTAGGGGCTTGTCTAATGAAGTGATCAAGTAGCCTTATAGTGGGTTAAACTGTCGTGGTAGCCGTATCTTCTTCGGGACTATGTGGCATTTAGACATGCAAGCGGGCTCAAACTGTGACACTTCACCACGCCCTCTGATAAGCTAAGAAAAGCGTAACATAGAGTATAAAAAGAAACTCCATTAACATGTAAACCTGAAGCGGTTCGGTTAGAAGAAGATCAGGTTGCTGCGTTAGGTGAGGAGCGACCGGGAGTTGACTGGGTCTAGTCTGGATTATAAGATCCAGGACAGTGTGTAGTTGACTCAAGTGAGATCGCGATGCACTTGGTCAAGATGACGGTCCAGGCTAGTCAGGAAATCGGCTACAACAGATACCGAGACTAAGTCGGCAGGCAAGGCGTTCCACTTTCCGCAGCCACGTAAGGCGAAGAAGTGTCGCCTGCAATGCAGCCGGCTGGGCTGACTTGTGAGCCAGGATGGGTGACTACGAAGCTGGGAGCATAAGTGATGCTGTTGTAGTAAGCAGCGGCAGGGATGTCTAGGGTTAGACAGGATTATAAACACTCGGATAAAATCACCACAAAGACGTCCGTATTTCAGCGCCAAAAGGCAAAGGCGAAGAATAGGTTGTGGATAATCCAAGTTTCTGAGACATCGTATTAACTTGGTCGCCTGACGTTGTGATGCTTCAAGCCTATGCTGATCTTTAAGCAACCAGGGGCTCGATGTCTGGATAGTAAACTCCAAATAAGGGCGGAAGAAGGCGCTTAGGTGGAGCCGGAAATTTCACTTGTCAATTCGGTCGAAGGCACGTTTTAAAAATCCCAGCATGCGGTTAGCAGCAGGTTACCGTGGCATGACCGATGACGCCGGAAGCCGTGCTAGCAATCGGCAGGCAGTTTGCGCCTTAAGGTGGTCCCTTAAAGCATTTGCGATGATTGATTCCATTGTTTTGAAGACCGTAGAAAGTAGGGTTATTGCTCGGTAATGGACGGGTCTTAACGCGTGCCGGGTTTGTCGATTAGCGTAATGGTACCGCATTTCCAAGCGCAGAAGACTTCGCCACACGATAAGCAATGGGTAAACAATTCCGCTAGAGATAAAGCTAAAGCTGCAGCGCACCTTCGTAGGAGTCTTGGGTGGAAACCGTCTGCGCATCGAAAAGTCGTTGACCGTAGGTATTTCAGTTTTGCCAGGACCTTCGGAGTAAAGTGGACCGTTGTCAGGAACGATGATGCTAAGATCGGAGAAGGCGCCGTCTCTGTAGGGACTGATGGTACAGAGAATGCAGATGTGTACTGTTGACAAAGGACTTCTTCAGCCTCATTCCCTGGGTTTGTGGATCATGTGGGGTCGTCAGCGCATTGACACTGTGATTGACCTATCGAAGGCAGTTGACCTGACTGTACAGGGATTTGGAATTGCACGAGAATTTGTACACAAGTTGATGCTGTTGCTCACTCCTATCTCCGCGCCGCATTGGTTACAGAGAAGTCGATAGGCTCCCCAGTGAGTAGTTATCGGACTGGTTCGGTACTTTCTCCATGTTCTGTCCCTGTGGGCAATCCACTTCCGGGGTATGGCTTCAGATGGGGGTGTTGTTTTCCTGTGGAAACCTGTTTGCAGACCGTGGTTGTGGAGCGCACGCAGTTCATGCGGAGCAAATCAGTAAGTTGACCACAAGCTGTCGGCGCACAAGTGAGATACAGATAACCTAATGTTAGCGGGAAAGTAATTGTTTAAGTTTTCGTAATCAGTCCACCGTTTTGGTGTAGGTTAGCTTGTCCACGGGTTTGTTAGCAGAGCAAAAAGTAGAAACGGAGGATGCAGAGTTCGCTGTGCCACAGAAGGGCACAATACTCAACGTGCTCAACCATCAGTTCTTCGTTGATGCGGAAGAGACCCAGCAGAGGTGGTTGGTTGCCGTAGCGAAATCTGGTCGGCTGATAGGTGTGGTTATACAACGGGGCCGTGTGAAGAAAATCGATGAGGCTAGATGCAGAAAATCAGTCGTCTGATCGGAGCGAATTAGATGGTGTAGACTGAACACCCCGTGATAAGAATGTGTGTGTGTTTGTGGGACATAATAAGTTTGAAGGCATGCAAGAGTTGCGCGGCTATCTGGGGTGAGTTCTTAGGGAGCGATAAATTATACCAATACAGCATAAGTGTTTGTAGTTTAGTACGACCTCGCACCACATGGTGTCGGGCGACTGCAAAGCGGTGTCTACTGTGACAGTGCAATTGAGAGAGGTGTTGTAGTACAATACAATACAGCCACCTGTGGTTGCGCTGTTACAGCGATGGACTGAAACGTAAGGAAGTCGTACTATACCGTCGGTGGTGTCGTCGGACAGCCAGGTTTCCGTTATGGCTGTTAGGTCTTCTGGCGTTGACTAAAGAAGGGACTGGAGTTAGGGCGTTTGGATAAGATACTTCGTGTGTTCTTTTACGTGCAAGCAAGGCTTGTCTTGATGATGAGTGCGGTAGCGTTTACGGTGCTGCCGGCCAATAGAAGACTGACAGTAGACCGCTTTTTGGTTTGAAGAGGTTGCTAGAACTTAGGGTTGCAGGGTGTGGGTCGTCGAAGCAGAGATGGGTAGTGGCATGCGGTTCATTGGAGAGTCATCGGTTGGCGTTTGTAGGGGAGCAGGTGACTCCAGTCAGTGGGGCGATTGGTTCGGTGGTTAGCCAACTAGAGGCGGTTAGGTCAGGGCGTGGCGAAGGTACCCGATGGGGCTACTGCTTGTAGTGGTGTGTGGCAGGCTGTGCGCCTCGGCAATGGATAAGTCCCAAGAAGTAGGTGGGCATATGGTGGTGCTCGTCGTTTATTCGCATACCAGCTGGTGAGGGCTTCGAGTGCCATGCTAGCAGGGGGAGATATCACCTTCAGAAAACGGTGGGCTGTTCCTGTAAAACTTGTAGGACGGGGTAGGCGATGAACGTCCGTCGTGCTTACGTTTACAATGGTTAGTGCCTGCTGAAGAAAGCAAAATTGCTTGTAGTCTTGCAGATGGTGCTGTCGCAAGGTAGATTCAGGTACACACAGTTTTCAGCATGGTTGGGGTGGCACCAGCTGTTGCCAGCGCGCGTCGCGCTTAGTCCACGGAATGGCGGGGAAGATACAGAGGTGGTATGTGTTGTGTATTCTGTCAGCATTCTTGATGTCTGGTCTAAACAGACACGTGCACACAACCCTAGACTCACACACACAAAGCGTCTAATTCTCTGCTTCCGTATTGGCTCATCCTTCTCTTTGCGACCCCTTAATGTACTCACCCAGTTAGGCATTGATCAGATCACAGCAGTTCGTTTATCAGAATGACCTTTTAACTTGCTCGTGCATTTGACCTTTCGTATGCAACTGTATGGGCCGACGGATGTACAGTTTTTGTGTAGGTGTGCTGACAACAGAACATCCGCGTGGCCGGAGAGAGCTGTAAGTCGACATTTAGAAGTTTTGTCTTACCGACCGTGAGTGATAAAAGGTGGCGTGTAATTCTTGTCATATTTGTGGGGTTAATCTCGGGAAACTGTAGTGCGTCACAGATCGAGCTCCAGATGTTGTCGTCATGAGAATGTGGATTCCGAAGTTGTGGGTCGCAAGATTTTGGGGCGCCTGTGAATATAACAAAGCTAGGGGTGGAGCTACTCGTTGCTTGTTTATTCGGACGCGAACGTGCGGGCGCAGAGGCTTAATAGGGGGGCCGGCCTCCGCCAGGAGCGTTGAACCTCTACGAGTGCTGGGCAAAGCTGCAGTATGTAACCACAAGACGGCGTGTGAATGAGGTGGACTGGGTGCCTGTTGTCCACAGCTAGTTAGGCCAACGACTTTTAGTAACAGCTTCCGCAGCTGTTCTGCCACCTTATGCAAACGTACCGACGTACGTTTGCGGACAGTGTTTTTGGGTGGCTCGGCAATACCTGGTGACTGAAGCGACTGTGTGTGCGACTGATTGCTGCGCGATGTGGACGACACGTTAGCAGGGGACGTATTAAGCGAGCCCAGCATAAGGCATGTCGTGAAGTAGCGGTCGCTATGGATATCTCCACCGAACTACGCAATCGCGCGGTGGCAAGCCAATCATATGTACCACAGTGCCGTTGGTGGATGCGAGCGACAGAATTCAATGTCGGTTGCATGAAGTGAAATGTCACAGGCAGCATAGACATGGTGCAAACGCATTGAGCACATGATATCCTTGGAACGAGGCCCTACATGCCGAGTGCAAATGGAGAAGTGTTGGGCGGACGCATGGGCATACTGAGTGAAACCGAACAGATTGGCATATTCAAGATTAACTCACTTCTTTGATGAAAAAGCTCTCAAGAGAACGAAACACAACGGCGCTCGCTATCCGCAGTAAAGCCAATCGGAAATAATGCAGGAGTTTGAAACTTCAACTTCGCGGTACAATGTACTGGAAGTATCATAAGTATAAGAGCATAAAAAGTATGTTTCCTGGTTTTTGGAAAACCCACCGATATACGTGGATCAAAGAAGGTTCTGGGACAAAGAACATCGAAGTACTTGACCGCAGATGAGCAGGGTATTGGACCTTCGTTCACAGTAAGGGTGTGAGAGATAATTACGATGGACTGCAACTTGTCGCCAGGAACAAAGGAAAGTGATACATCAGTGGGTTTAGAAGCATTAGCTGCGTGGGATCTGCATGAAGGCCATACCACCAGATTTTCCAACTCACGTTAAAGTGATGATGAGTCTTGAATATTGGGGTCACACATCCCAGCGCTTTGTCGTTAGCAGATCTGCTTCCTATGAGGGTAGTTAGTCTAGATAAATAAACAAATGTTATTCTTGTTAGGTTCGTCACATTTTGCTAAGCATGAGCATAAGGTTACGGCACGGATGAAGTTTCAACCACAATGCATGTATACTTGGTAAAAATGTAACATTGCTGTACAGGATCTGTAGAAGCCGTTGAAAATAAGTATTTTGCAAGTATGCAGTGTCAGTCATATGCTTGAGATCATCAGGTGTAGGGATACTTTATAGAAATAGTTGGTTAACGGAATATTGTACAGTGGGAAACCATCGACCCAAGAAGCAGCAGTATTGTGAATGAGGGATTAGATTAATGCTCAGTACAAATATGTTTTGCTGGTCTTTATGAATAAGTCCCGAATCATCCGTGAACGGAGCGGTCTTCACGTTCGATTGTATTTGCTTCGATGACGAATGAGCCTGTATTGTATCCTCTTCACGTTCAGCTATCCACAATTGAATTTTGTCGTGGGAGTGGTGAGTGCCAGTAAGTGCAGAGATGAGAAGCGACCTTGTCCTTTTCGTCCTTTTGCTTCTGTACAGATGTGTGAGCCAAGGACCAAATGGGCGGCAAATGTAAGTCCTCGTGGGGTGAAGTAATCCCATCCAGGTGAAAAAGTGATCAGTCAGGAGCTCTAGAAACTTCGCGATAGACGTTCACAGACTACAGAGAAGAGAGTGACAAGCCGGGCGACGTGTTAGGTGGTACCTGGGATATAAGTCGGTAATCAATGACACGTAAGGGCCGAGTCAAATACGCAAAAGTATAGAAGTTGGAGGCAACTGAACCCAATGTGTATTGTGCCGGTTACAAAAATAGTAAGAGAATCAACCAGAGCGAGAAACGGTGCAGCAAAGTACACATCGAAACAATTTTTGTCAACGGAAGTGCCATCAGCAAAACAAGTGGACGTTTTGAAGATTAAAACAACGGTAAAATCAAATGTTGCAAAATACTGAGACAGCGTGTTTTCCATGACACTACAACGGTCTCCCCCTAGAAGGCTGAAGGACGGAACGCTTCGATGGAGTTGTTAGTAGGAGAAAACGGGAGGTGAGTATCGTTGCGTGTAGTTGCATGGCCTTGAACAAGAGCTTCCAAGATGGGCGTGTAGCAGAGTTCGCTGGTTCTAGGTTTTGTTATTAATTATTTATGATAATCGTGTGGACCAGAGTGCAATATCGGTGGGCCATCGGGGCGGGCAGGTCGAAGTGCAAAATAACTGACTAGTCCAGAAAATGGCTTACAGGACATGCCTTCGGCTGCAGAGCTGACGATGCGCTTGGAGGTGTCACTCCCTTCTACTCACTTCATTCTACGATCCTCGTCCCTGGAAGTACTCCGGGCGTCCTCTTCGGAAAAGCCTAGCCAGGTGTTTTGGACCCAACCCGTTCATGGCCGTCCGCGGCCAAGGGCGACTGAATGTTCCTTACGTCAGGATGAGGGCACAGGGTCGGCTGTCCAGTAACTCAGGGGTTACGCTATGCCGCTTGGCATGTCACTCGATGGTTGCCTTGGCAGTTCCGGCGATTGAGTTTCTGGAAGCTAGAACTCAGAGGGGGTGGGAAAAGGTCGGGGAAGTGGCTTGACGCCGTAGATGGAACATGTCACGCGTGATAAAAGCAAATACGCTTTATAAATTTTCAAAATGTTTTTGTTTTTTTGTTGACTTTGCGAAAAGTTTGTGGATGGGACGTACGATTACCACTAAAGACGAAAAGGGCGTGTTACTGGAAATAGCGCATGTTTACAAAATCTGAATGACGGATCGGACTTTTGACCTGTCTACTGCGTCGGTCGGTTGCTTGGGATTGAGGCATCGTAGGCTGAGGGTCAAGGGGAACAGAGGAGTTCGGGATATCCAGTACTCGGGAAATCACCGCAGGTGCGGGTGCTTGTGTGAAAACATCAGGATGATTTGCAAGTGGCACTTCAAAGAAAGCACTTTGAGATAGTCGATGGACACCGTTGTTGGTGACCATTCTGGTCTAAAGTGAAAGCTTTAGGAGTCCATTGCAGAACTCTGAAACGGCTAGTGTATGGAGGCTTGAGATGGCGCCGTACTGCGTCGCTGCGAAGGAAGACGTGAGTGCAGGTAGAGAATCCGGTGTACGTGCGCACATTTCTAGTCTGCTCACGTTGAGGAGTCGGGCGTAGTGAACGCATGCGTTGAGCTAGGGAGGACACAAAGTTAGGCGGAGGCATTCCCGACAATGCGGGGAGCGAAACGAATTCTCCTGGCAACTTTAGCGTTGTGCTGTAAATCATCTCTGCCGGTGAACATTGCAAGTCAGCTTTGATGCTGCTGCGAATACCTGGGAGTACGAGCAAAAACGTTTTCGCTCCGGCTAGGGTCCGAAAAGGTGCAGAGCGAGGCTTTTAGCTGTCCATGGAAGCGTTCAACTAAACCCTTGGCTGTTGGGTGGTACGCTGTGGTATGAATGCGGCAACAGCCTAAAAAGTTACAGAACCTATCGAACTGTGAAGATTCGAAAGGCGTTCCTCGGTCAGTTGTAGTGGTGGATGGCCATCCGGAGTGCGAGACCCGCCGATCTAAGAAGGCCCGGATAACAGTCTCAGCTATGCAGTCTGTTACGGGAATGGCTTCTGGCGATCTGATGAAGCGGTCAACACATGCAAGAATGTATACGAATCCTCGTGACAGAGGTAAGGGACATACCTGGTCTCAGTGTAATCTGATAACCGAGAGTCCGGGGCGGGAAATGAACCAAAAAGACTGCAGGGGTGACAATGTATTTTGGAGGGCTGGCCTTGAAGACAGGCACTAGTCCATGTACGAACATTTTTGTTTACGTATGGTCAAACGAAACCTTCTGTGACCAGTTTCAAAGATGCACGGATACCGGGATGTGATAGTGAGTGCATTGCGCCAAAGACTGTGCGTCAGCAGAATACGAGCACAAGGGGATTCCGCTGGCTGCAGGCGTTTGGAGAAGAACACAAGGGGTTGACATTGCCCACCCACATGTTGTTGGAGGACGGCTCTCACCGTGATGTCTGAGGCAACAGTCGTAATAGAAAGGGGTGCAGTTGATTCGGAATGAGCGAGGAGGACTATGTTGAAGATAGCATTCTTGAGCTCAGCGAAGGCCGTCCATGTTGTGTCAGAGAAAGCGAACTTACGTTCATTCCCTCTGAGTATGTCAGTCAGAGGCTGCATGAGCTGAGCACAGCGCGGAATGAAGCGTCGATAGTAGTTGACCAAAACCATAAGATTGACGGAGGTGCTTGAAGGAAGTCGGAGCTGGGAAGTCCTTGATTGCCTGGATCTTCCCAGGAAGGACTTACATACCAGACGATGAAACTAGGTGCCATAGGAATTCTTCCGTTGATTTGCCGAGTTCGCGCTTAGTCGGGTTGACTGTGACACCGTGTTGTGTCAGGCGCTGGAAGAGAGCTCGAAGGTGGCCGAGGTGCGCTTGTTCCGATGAACTGGCTACTAAAATATCATCAAGGTAGGAATAAGCGAAGTCTAGGCCACGAGTGACATCGTGGATGAAGCGTTGGAAGATTTGTGCGGCGTTACACAGTTCAAATGGCATTCTTAGAAGTTAAAACAAGCCGAAAAGAGTGATAACGACTCTTTTAGTTCCTAAAGGGCGTCTGCTGATAGGTGTCTGCTGATAGGCGCGAACCAGATTGATCTTGCTGAAGATTGTCTTACCTGTGGGGCATCTGGTAAGTTCCTGCATGTATGGGATGGGACACTTATCTGGGACGGTTAGCCGATTGAGTGCAAGGTAATCATCGCAATGGCGCCAGTCAGTAGATTTCTTGGGGACCTTCTGCAGGGAAGAGGACCAAGGGCTGTCGGAAGGGCGTATTATTCCAGGTTCGAGCATGTGCTCAAACTCCGCCCTAGCTACCTTAAGTTCCTCGGGCGATAGTCGGCGTGAACGGCATGACAGGGGTGGGCCACTCATCCGTATGTGAGGCGTGACTTAGGAGGCTACGGGTAAAGTTACGTTCATTGGCTGAACGAGCTTGCAATACTGGGAAAGGTGGTTGGCGTAGTCTGGTGAGGTCTGGAGAAAGGCGTAGACTGGTGTTATAGATGCGATAACCGCGATGATGTCACGTACAGTGAGTTTCGTATCAGGGTCGACTATCAGCTGGCATTTCGCATCGACCAAGAGGTCGAAATGTCTGAGAAAGTCAAAGCCGATGATGGCAAAGGGGACTGCAGTGACGGTAAATATCCAGCGGAACGTGCGCCGAAGACCTAGGTCAAGGGTAAGCGACCGATGACCGTAGGTGGATATTGGCGTGCATTGGCGGCACTTAGGCTTGTTGACAAAGAAGCGATAGGCTCACTTGGCATAGGGGGAATGACGCTGACTTCCGCTCCGGTATCACATAGGAACTGGGTCTCGAAATCATGTAGATGAGACGACTTTGGACTTTGCTGACGTCGTTCGTGGCCATTACAGGCCCGTCTGGAGGATCATCTGTAGCGGAGTAACTACAAGGCTGTACACACTAACGGACTTTATTACCGAAACGCGAGTGGTAAAAGCAGTAACCTGAGGTAGCAGGTTTTGTGCGATGGGGTGATGATCCAGAGCGGTTGCCGTGCCTACGGTTTAATATGCGTTCCTCGATCTGGCGCTGAAGCGACGCTATCTGCGATGATGATGAGTCTATTGCCGACGGCAGGCTAGTCGTGGGTGTCGGTGTGGTTGCGCCTGCACAAAGCTGCATAGGTGCTTTGGTTTTAGTCTCTGGTTGGTGCTGTTCAGTGACGCGGTCGTCTGGATCCGCAGTTGCTGTGAGTAGCAGGTCACTTGCCACTGCGAGGATAGCCTGGGTGCTTTCAGGAAGACGTTGCGTCAACAACTCGCGGATATTCACTGCGTCCATGTTGGACGTGCCGATGAGCTTTTGCATTTCGCGCAACAAGACTGAAGACATCCTGTCTCCTAGTTGCTGCAGATAGACCTTCTCAGAAGACGTGATCGCTGGATAATAGTCTGTTTAAGAGCCTCGTATTTCATTACAAGAGGGGGGTAAAAGATGATGTCGCTCATCTGTGACTATATACTCCGAGGAACGCGAGATATTAGCTGATTATACATGGCGAAAGCAGAAGAAATCCTACGAGTGTATAAGATAAATTCTAGGTGCCAAAACTATACGGAAGCATCATGCTCCCAAAAGGTGGAGGGGCTAAGACAACTGTATTGACCAGGACAGGCTCTACGGCGCTAGTCGCGTATGGAGATGGGTTATCCTCTACACCGTCCATTACAAAAAGTAAAATAAAAATGTGGTAAGTGCGAAAGCAATATGACCACAAGTAATGAATCACAAAATCACTGGAACGAGCTCACCAAAACGAAATCCAAAATGGCGGACGGTGTGTCCTGGACCTGGGTCAACAATTGTTGGGTGGCGCCTAGGATTATTAGTCGGTAATCAATGACACGTAAGGGCCGAGTCAAATACGCAACAGTACGGAAGTTGGAGGCAACTGAACCCAATGTGTATTGTGCCGGTTACAAAAATAGTAAGAGAATCAACCAGAGCGAGAAACGGTGCAGCAAAGTACACATCGAAACAATTTTTGTCAACGGAAGTGCCATCAGCAAAACAAGTGGACGTTTTGAAGATTAAAACAACGGTAAAAGCAAATGTTGCAAAATACTGAGAGAGCTTATTTTCCGATACATTACAGATAACCGCAACTTGAAACGTGGAAAGAAGAGATATGAAATTTCTTGATGTTGTGTGCATCAGTACATTGAGAACAACTGCAGTAAAATTGACAAGTAATCCTTGCTACAATAGTTGGTTCTGTGATGCGTCGCATA
>OX104064.1:12639305-12657620 GCA_944474145.2 Dicrocoelium dendriticum
AAATGCACTCACTTAGAGGAAAGTTGATCCTTGTTCTTTGGCGCACATCACCGCATTTCGAGCATCCACTTTTGTAGCGGGCTCAATGGGAAAGCGAGTAAGCCAAGTCCAAATGTAGATCGTAACAAATGTGGAGGGCCGCGGGCACACGTGGGAAACTACGGGGAAATGAGTAACAAAGTTGGTGGTCCTAACAAATTTAGCCCGCTTCTCTTGAAATAGCGTGGCCTGACCTGGTAAGGCCGGCCAATCTTAACATAGAAAACTGCACTATTATTGGAAAATGCGATGAGCCAAAATAATAGTCCCAGAATACAGCATACCAGAACCGCAAACTGGCGTGAATTTCAAAGTGTAAATCTCCAAATAAGCGGAATCAAAGCCGTTTTGGAGCCGAAATGTTAACTAAAACGTGACAACAATTGGCGGTCTAGGACAAACCCTAGGCTTTGGTTAGGACAAAGGTAAAATAATTAAGCTAGGTGCTGTGGTTATGGAGATATTTGCATTTTTATTGGTCGGCGGCGGATAGCGCCATTTTCGAGGATCTTCTTAATTCACGTTATGTTTGGAAGCAGATACAGAAAAAAGAAAGAAATAATACAAAAAACGGCTAGGCGTAATAAGTTCCGAATATGGAGTAGTAACTGGAATGCCTAAGATAACGTGTAATTCGCTGCAGTAGCGAAGTATGACGCAGTGGGCCGTAAAAGCATAAATTCTCAGTAAACGTAGTAAAAGTTGGAAAAACAGACGGAAAGGTTTTAGGGAAATACTAGGTAGGCTGTAAGAATGATTATACAGGTCGAACAGCACAGGATATGGTGTAGCTAGCCACAGCCAGAATGCGACCATGTGCGATTTTCAGAGTATATTGGGCCGCAGAATCCACTATGAATGTGGAATTCAACGTTTTTAATGCTCCGATGTGGATGCGAAAATTTTACCAAAGCCGCATGAGCTGAGTCCATATGGATAAGACAAGGGAACATAAAACTCATTTGCCCCGTCTGAACTAGGATAACGCAAGCATTTCCTACAGCAATATTACCAGTTTCGACTCTTTGAGGCTATTTTATACGTCGTTATGGTTGTATCACTGACACTAATGAGCCAGGGTGGTCTTCCAGTGATAATAAAAAAACTAATGTGAGAAATTCACAAAATGTGTCCAGGTGAGAAACACCTTGGGTTCCGCTTTGGTTAGACACGAATACCACTTCTTTTGGGGGTTGCGCCATCTCAAGCGTGACTGATTAGTGGGCCACAGGTGCTAAAGCGCACGACTGCATTAAGTTGCTAGTTTAGAGCTCTATTCTCTTAGCTGAGAGTCGGATGCAGGTGCCTGTGGTGTTGGACCAGAATAACGCAATCGTTCCCTGGAGAAACACCATCAGTTTCAGCACTTTGAGGTTATGTTATATATCTTAATTGATGTGCCACTAATGCTAATGAGCTAGGGATGTCTTCACGCAGTGGGCCGAAAAGCATACTTTCCCAATAAACTGAGTAAAAGTTGGGAAAACAGACGGAAAGGTTTTAAGGAAATACTAGGTAGGCTGTAAGAATTATTATATAGGTAGAACAGCACAGGATATGTTTAGCTAGCCCACAGCCAGAATGCGACTATGTGCGATTTTCAGAGTATATTTGGCCGCAGAATCCACTATGAATGTGGACTTCAACGTTTTTAATGCTCCGATGTGGATGCGAAAATTATACTAAAGCCGCGTGAGCTGAGTCTATATGGGTAAGACAAGGGAACATAAAACTCATTTGCCCCGTCTGAACTAGGATAACGCAAGCATTTCCTACAGTAATATTACCAGTTTCGACTCTTTGAGGCTATTTTATACGTCATTATGGTTGTATCACTGACACTAATGAGCCAGGGTGGTCTTCCAGTGATAATAAAAAAACTATGGTGAGAAAATTAACAAAATGTTTCCAGATGAGAAACACCTTCGGTTCCGCTTTGGTTAGACACGAATACCACTTCGTTTGAGGGTTGCGCCATCTCAAGCATGACCGACTACTGGGCCACAAATGCTAAAGCACACAACTGTGCATTCAGTTGCTAGTTTAGAGCTCTATTTCTCTTAGCTAAGAGTCGGATGCAAGTGCCTGTGGTGTTGGACCAGAATAACGCAATCGTACCCTGGAGAAACCTCATCAGTTTCAGCACTTTGAGGTTATGTTATAAATCTTAATGGATGTGCCACCAATGCTAAGGAGCTAGAGATGTATTCTATTGATAATAGAGAAATAGGTGTCCAAAAAATTAGCGAAATGCATTCAGGTGGGAAATACCACGAATGCCGTTTTGGTTAGGCATGATCACCTCATCTTATAGAGGTTGCACTTTCTCATTTGTGACGGATTAGTGGGCCTCATGTGTTAAAGCACACCATTTCTGCATCGCGCTGCTATTTTGAGCTCCAACTCTCTTGGTTGGGAGTCCGATGCAAGTGCAAGTGATATTCACCAGTGTAAGGTAATAGAAAACTGGGAGATCACAACAGCTATTAAGTTAAAGGTTTCCTGGTGGGAAGCTTCCACATTGTCAGGCAAAATGAATGAACAATAATATAACGCAAGCAGAGAAGATAACGGAAAACAAGTGGGGGCTGGTTGTTCACCCACCATTACGCATTACGTATGGTAGGCTTTGGAGCCAGGTAAAGGTTAAAATTACGTACGAACGGCCTTGGAAAGAAGAAGTGGTGGTCAAAATATCTGGATGTCTAGCTTTCCAGGTGACAGGGGCCTCACTGCGCATGGTTAGCTTTCTGCCAGAGAAAGGGAATCCGGAAAAATTGTTGTGCAAGCATAAAGGATTGAAGAAAAGGATCTGGTTTTCATAATGCCTGTCAACCAGCGTTTCCGATAGTGCTGGGCATACGCGTAACTCAGATAAAAATAAATGTACGGGCCAAGAAAGCTTAAGTGGAGAGTAAATGCCTGAATATAGGTTATCGTGATATTGCCTTCGAGGTGGGTAGGTGGCCCTGTTATATAATCAGCGGTGTAAAGTAGCGAGTACTTTAATCTAGGGAAGGGCATCGGTTATGGGCAACTAGTAGATGCCGATTGCGTAGGCTAGTAGAAATACCTATAAAGCAGGCAATTTATACGACTATTTTAGACAGATAAATGGTAACTTACGGGTGCACCATATGTGTGGACAACAACGCTAGATCCTGGCATTTCACATGAGGCTTAATGTTGTTAAAATGTTTTTAGTAGACGTGACTCATGGGTCACAAGTATAAGTATTCGCAAGAGACCAAGTGGACTAGGTATTTGGAAAATACTAAGGGGTAAGGATGGAGACGAAGGAACCAAAGTGTAGAAGAGAAGGAAGAAGTGAAGTAAAGTTTGTCCGTTCGGATTGCTTCCCCATTGCTATGCAATATCCTACCTGGTCAGTGCCTACAGGCTTACGATGCTCCCATTCAATAGTACAAGGCTGCTTTACGTGCTGATCTGTTGAGCAGTAGGAAACTGGACGTCGAGAAGGAGCTTTCAAAGGATTTGAGCTACCGATTAGTGTTTCCAGGTTGCCTTTGCGGTAGCGCCTACTATTTCAAGACTTCCTATTTAACTAAGTGTCGGTGGGAGCCAGTAAAGCGCTCAGCTACTACTGGGGTAGGCTGAATACCTTTTGTGGTCGGATTAGCAGTCCTAACATCTGTAAGATGCGTGCAACTGATCGGGCCAAGATCTCTCACGTGGTGTGACAGGGACCGCAAAGTATGGGGAGGACCTGTGAGCTCAAGTTGCCCCTGTCATGAAGCCTAGTTGAGCGCAATACAAAGTTGCGCCAGAGCAGATCAAAATTTGATCTATGCCCCATCGGGGCCGGTCTCAAAAACGTTGTCATCAGAATCACAGATGTTGGAAAGGCGTCTTATGTTATCCAGGCACATAAACTTTCGTACCTTCTGCTTGAAATCCTGTGGATTGTGAATCTCCCGCAGCTGTGAAGGTAATTTGTTCCAGATATTTACATAAGCGACAAGGAAGAAACGTGAACGTAGTTTCTTCCTCGCTGGCAGCAAGGCAACTGTGCAGTGCTTGTTTCGGAGGTTGAATGCTGATCCTCTTCTCAGTGTCAGGCTGGGGATATCACTGTGCACCGCTTGGTATATTAACTTATGTAAGAAGCACAGGTTTAAGATAATGCGCCGCAGCCATAGAGGCTGGAGTTTGAGATGGTTATACCTCTGTAGGTAACTAAGCTCTAGGTCTTGTAAGGCTACTATTTTGGTAAACCGCCGCTGAGCCTTTTCGAGCAATATGCGGTCTGATTTCCGCAGATTACTGAAGATGAAGAGGCAGTATTCCAGCTGCGGACGAACATGACTGAGGTAAAGCTCCAACCGTGCTTCAGCCGAGTTAATGTGGCGGCCTATGTGGAAGACCATTCTGCGTGCTTTTGCTACCTGATTCTGCACATTCTCTGAAAAGTTGAGGGTCATAGAATAGCGAATACCTAGGTCAGTAGCTAACGATTTTAGTTGGATGGGTGTGACATTCAACGTAAACGCACCATCCGATATGGAGCATTTGTTGGTCAGAATACTAGATTTATCAGCAGCGAATGTCATTTGCCAATTTTGACACCACGACTCTAAGGTCTTCAAATCTTCACGGATCTCTTGTAGTGCGGATATTTTGGCGCTGGGTGGGAAGACATATACGACCTTTATATCGTCGGCAAAGAGGAATGGGCGACCATGGCGCAGGCTGCTACAGATGTCGTTCACATAAATCAAAAACAGGGTTGGTCCAAGCACGCTGCCTTGCACAACACCGCTGGAAACTGTGACAGGGATGGACTCAAAGTGTGCTACCTTCACGGACTGCGTACGCCCGGTTAGGTAGGATTTAAGCCAGTCAAGCAGAGGGGTGACTACACCGTAAGCCTTGAGCTTATGTAATAGGCGTTTATGGGGGACCCTATCGAACGCCTTTTGCATATCGAGGTATAGCGTAATAATCGCCAGACCTGAATCAATCGCGCCAGTGACCAGGTTGAGAAAATCAAGCTGGCAGGTTGCGCAGGATCGTGCGCTTAGAAAACCATGCTGTGACCTGCTAACGTGGCCTCCTGCATTCAAGCAGGCCATAAGCGCACGCTTAACCGATTTCTCCATCACACGTGAGAGAATAGATGTGTGGTTTATGGGTCGGTAGTTGCTGACTTCCTGTACGGAGCCGCCTTTATGGCGCGGTGGGATGACGGAGTGCTTCCAAGCCAATGGGTATTGGCCCTTCTCCATAGAGAGCGTGAAGAGTTTCAAAAGGAGTATGGAAAGGTCATCGCCCACATTCTTAAGTAGTATGGGTGGAATTCCATTAGGACCAAGTTTGGTGGATGGTTTTATGGTTTTGATAGCGGAACGGATGCCTTTTAGATCGAACTGAACCGTGGAGAGCAGCTGGTTTGTGGACACATCCAGCTCAGTAGGGACCGGGGACCGTTCTTCATACTGGGACTCTTTGAAGTAAGAGTTGAACATCTCACATATAGTCCGTGGATCTTCACTTGCTTTGCAAGGGTCAACGCGTATGGAAGTGATCTTTGCTCCATAATGAGGAGTGCGAGAACGCAGCAGCTAGCTGAGGTGCTTGGCTTTGTTTGCACTGGCCATGGCTGCTCTTTCTTGGGATGTTTTAATCAATACAGACCTGGACGATAGCTGGCTCGCAATCTCGTTGGCTCTCAGCACATGCGCAAAGTTGAACGTCTTGTAGTAGGAACGTCGTAGTTGCCTCAAGCTTGCATGCAGCTTAGTTTACCTCCTTATTTTTCCTGAACTTTTATTTAAAGGAGTAAATGGAGCCAATGGGTTTAGACAATAGTGCAGTTCGCCATAAAATATTGCGGACGATTGCTTCAGGGAGTCGGACAGAAAGAACTGTTCCCAGTTCCTTGCTCAAATAATCGTGGCAAATGTGGGCCAGTCTATGGAGCTTATCGGCCGGTATACCTCATTGGCCTCTGATCTACTCGTACAGACTGCCCGGGATGGTTGCAAACAGCGAGCAGTATACCACTCTGTGGTTGCTCCCCGGAAAATCTAGGCCTACAGACGCACGTATATTGGATATACACAGTGTAAATATCAGGTCTAACAGGAGTTTAGACCTGGTCGGCGTTGATACATGCTGCACCCCTCCTCCCAAGTTGATGCAGGCTAATAGCCCACTGTACTTCGCTGGGGCAGTGGGTGGAAAACACTGGATTTCAGGAAGATTGAAGTCGCCCGCCACAAGCTTGCATGCACATGGATGGCTTGCAGCTAGCTCAAAAGTAGTTATTAGCGCTTTGTCACTCACAGATGATGTATCAGGAGCCCTGTAAATGCACCCGAGTAGTAACTTGGGTCCCATGGCATCAACCTTTATCCATATAGAGTCCAATATTTCGGTGTTATCTAGAACTTCGATACTAGCAGAGAAATTGTGCTGCAGATAAATAGCACACCCTCCACCTCGTTTGTGTGTACGCGAATGTGTATACAGCTGGTAGTCTTGAATGAAAAGGGAATCATCAAACGTAAAGGCACTAAACCATGTGTCGGTGACTAGTATTGCATCAGGCGCAGCAAGGATAGCCAAAGGGCGTAGAATATGGATCTTGTTGTTTAGCGACCTGGCATTTATGAGTATAATGGAGAAACGTTGGCCAGTGTCTCCCAGTTTTATGGATGGCATAAAGGGAGCACGAAGAGCTACTGGGCCATCTGTAGAAGCTGTAGGAACTGGGTCAAAAGAAGTGAGAGCGTGCTTTTCGTTGGTGACGTATTGGGTGTCGGGATGAGCTTGTCGCGACTCATCCCTACCTGGGATAAAAAAGGCGCGTGATGTGGTGTAGAAAGAAGGGAATTTGCCCGCTCATGTAGTAGTTGCGGCGGTAACAACCGGTGGGATAAGGTAAGTACTCCAGAGTCCAGACTATCTGGAACATGGTGAGAAGAACCTTGAATACTATTGGGTGATGTACTAGCTGCGGAAGTCCGGTGTGTGGATATGGGACGTGTGATTGTTTCCCTTTTACCGCGGGCTATTTTCATTACCGCTAGCTTTCGCGGTTTGAGAAAAAGTTGATCCATCATGGTTGCACTGCGTAGTTGTTCAAAGTTTGTTACGACGGTATTTAAAGTTGCTTCATCCTTAAAATATATTTTGATCGGTGCAGGGAATTTACTGCTTCTTTTAGGTAGTCTCTCAACACGTACCGAACGTGTTGCTAAACCAAATACTGCAAGGATAGCCCTCGTAAATGCATCCAAAGAAAGATCCACGGGTACGTTAAGTACCTGGGTAGTATACGGCCAAATACCCACTTCGGATGTCGGCTGGAGGGAGGCCTCACGCTTTGCTGTTTCATGGGTGTATGAGGTTTGGGTAGCTGCCTTCGGTAATTTTTTCGGAGTCATCCTTACGCGGGGCCGTTTATCTCTGGGTGCCATCATCGCTTCAGGTGGAACTTTTGGTTCAATCTCACGTGTGTGTGGCTTCTGAGACGAGAATAGCACGGGAAGCTGTTGATCACTATGGTTGTGAGAAACCCGATCTCCAGGCTCTAAGTGTGATGGGCCCCCACGTCGCTTCACCCTCAGTGGCCCAAAATATAGCTGTTTCAGCTCTGCTCTATTACGCAGCTCTTCACAACTTGTCATTATACTTCGGAGTGTTGATTCGTCCTTAGTACTTAATTCGAGTGGTGCCGCGAACTTACTTATTCTTTTGTTTAGTCGCACAACCTCTAGTGGGTTTCCTTGGATTCCATTGACCTCAAGAGTCCAGCTCCTGAACACTTCCAAGGATGTGTCATCAGGAATGTTAAATGCAATAGTACTAAACGTAGTATTTCTTCCTTTGGTACCCGTGTGCATTGCGGCTTCCGGCTTGGCTGTTTCTGACGCAGAAATGAATGGTATGGCGTAGCAGTCGAGCAGTATGGTGTATTTTGCTCGCGAGGCCGTTTAGTTAGAGGAGCCGGCGTGTGTCGGTTCCAGACAGACGACATACTAGATGCTCGCTGACCAAATTGGGCCATTGGACCATTGCCTCCTTCAAACGGTGTTACGCACTTATGGACTTGTGTTGATGGTTTCACAAGATGGCCGCATGCAGTCCCATTGCGTGATACCTCTGCCGAATCTGTCGCTCACCCTTTCGTTTAATCGTGGGCATCTGTCTTTGGTGTACCTACGACCAGTACCACTAATAGAGGACCACAGTTCACGTCCACCTTGTTTCGTGACTTAACCCGCCTCATAGGATGCAAGCACTTACGCACTACCGCATATCACCCTGCTTCTGATGGTTTGGTGGAACGTTTCCATAGACAGTTGAAGGCAGCTTTAACAGCCAGCGCTACATCCTGGTACGAAGCCTTACCTATCATACTGCTCAGTATACGCAACTCAAGCAAGGAGGATATCGGCTGCTCTCCTGCTGAGCTTACCTTCGGTACAACGCTCCGACTTCCTGGTGAGATGATCATCGATTCCAGAATCACCGGTGAATCTGATCCCAATTAATATGTAGCCCGGCTTAAACATCATATGAACCAGCTCCAGCCAACGCCGACGAGAAGGACATCACGCATACCTCTAGTTCATAAGGATTTACATTCATGCCCCTTCGTATTCGTTCGCGTTGATGCTGTTCGCAAGCCCCTGCAAACCGCTTTATGAAGGGCCATTCAAAGTGATTTCGCGACATGACAAGTATTACGTTATCGATCGTAACGGCACGTCTGATTCTGTCAGTCTCGATCGTTTGAAAGTTGCCTACTTGGAGGATGGTTCCAGCTCCACTCCGGTTTTCTCACACTCATCCTCCTCTGCTACTGATCCCCGTACCTAATGTACACGTATGCATCCAACGACAACTACGCCTACAGATTCTACCTGTTTACCACAACTCGTTCTGTTAGGGCTAACAAAACTCCTGTGCGTTTCTGCGACTACACACAATAATATTATCGAGCGTTTTCTCTCTTTGCAGCGCTCTAGGGGGAGTTCTGTAGCGCCTGTAAATTTACTTATCCTTCATTGTACATTCCTTTCTTATTACAACCAATTTTTGCAAATTAACCGTGTATACTTGTTTTCATTGATAAATAACACACTTTTTGAACCACGCGGGCAAATCGACGTGTTCTCTCTGTGTTCTTGTGCCACGGATTTTATGGCATTGTCGGTCACTACGCTCTAGCCCAGAGCAAAGTTCATCTACAGATCTGGTTCCGTCTCAACTGGTTTCTCCATCGTCGTTTGTCATCCATCAGAGTGGCTGACGCAAGAGGACTAGGAAGTTTTATGTGTTTGGACTTCTAACCCACGTCAAAACCCTTCTGTGAGTCTTGTCATTGCTGATCATCATTTATTCATCTTTATTTCTCTTTGGGTCCGAGTCCACTACAGGGACATCTCTTAGTGGATAGTTTTTGGTTGGATTGCTGAAATTGAGTGAACCGTCTAGCAGCAGCACAGGCGATGCAGAATGAGGTGAGGGGCTTGTTTGCATGCATGCGTGGAGATGCATGCCGGGTAGGTAGGTGGAAATTAATGGGAGATGTTGGGAGTAGCGTGGAGCATCGAATCCGAGGGGGAAGGATGTGGAGGTAACTGATGATACATACGAGCCGAGAAATCTAGCCCATAGTCGGTCATGAGGTTGGCGTTTAGAGGAACCGTCCGAATGCCTGAGATATGTTGGTTGGAATCAGTTGTGCCGTGTCTAGGAATCGAGTCAGGTGGTAGAGAGTCACCGCTTGACCCTCACGAGCTAGGAGAGGAGGCCCGCAACTTGCGGCCTCCCACAAAAAATGGACTGCGGAAGGTGTCGTCATGATTTGTGGCGCTATGGTGTGTTGTTGAAGGAGTGTTGACTGGCGTGATGAGATGGGTGGATGGGGGAGCGGGGCATGTGCAGAATTCATCGGTTCGTTGTGCCCAGGTGGGTTTCGCCCCGGTGCTGCTGTTTGGTCAACAGTGTATTGGATTTTGCGCGGGGTCTGGAGACGCACGGCGGGGCTTGGTGTTCTGAGTAAGTAATTCTTACGTTACGGCTGCTCAATACCGGTTGTCGCTGTAGGAGATTTCGCTTCATATCGTGGGGGTGAGGGCCTAGTTTTGCCCTGATGAGTTACGTTGGTTATATTTGTATGGTTGGTCTGGACGACATATCTTATTGGGCTTAGCCCGCGCAGCATGGCAGTTCGGCAGGTGGAGGAGCGAAGCGTATGCGGGGTCCGGTTGTGCGTTGCGGGGCTTGGGGTTCTAAGTAAGTGATTCCTACGTTGTGGCCGCTCAGCCCTGGCTGTAGATGTAGTAGATTTTGCTTCGTAACGAGGGGGTGGAGGCCAACTGGTGTTCGGACGATTTGTGTTGCCTATATTTTCATGCTTAGTTCGGTCTGCGTATCGCTTTGGGCTTTGCCAGAGTGGCGATGCAGATCGACTGGCAGTGTGGGGGTTTGGGTGTAATCCAATTACTCGTTGTTGAGCTAGAGGTTACCAGGAGATAATTCTTACGTTGTGGCTGATCAACCTTGACTGTCGCTTTACTAGGCTTCGGCGTAAATCGTGGTTTGTATTTTAAACAAGTGGGTGTCATCTTGGCCGTTTTGACAGGTTTAGGCATCGACTCGTTGTTATAATATTGTGGTTCTGAAGGGAACCGGGGAGACAGTTATAAAACAACCTGGGTTTGGGCATCCCGGCTTAGGTGCAGTGTCAGTATCAGGTTGTGTGAGATCGTTTACGGAACTGGAAAACGGTATATATGATGACAAGAAGCACAAGCTATCGAGTTCAGCGTACGTGTCACGTACATCAGACACGCTGTTTGGCTTCTCGCTGCATTCTTTTCTGTCCATGGTTGCATTCAAGGTGGCCGTAACTTTTTCCTGTCCTTCAAATGCCGGTACCTCTAATGCGATAAGATTTAATTGTCGTTGTGACATGTCTATGTCAACGTTGTAGGCCATTGATGAGCTTGCCGTGGGAGTTGCGTTCAGGTGCATATCAGTTAACTGCATGCCCGGTATTGGTGTCGTATTGATACTTGAATTGGCAAAGGTCGTGACAGCGGTTACTGGAGACCAGTCAGTAGCGTTTCTTCTGAAAGGCCGTTGGAGAGGGTACAGTAGCATATTTATGGAATTGTGCAGACTCTGCTTATTAGGGGTTCCTACATTTGACATGAACGCCCTTTGCAGTGGCGTCATGTCCTGTTTAATCAGTATGGGCCCGAGTTTCGCTAGCTTTCTTATGATGAATTTGTAGACTAGAAAGCATTTGGCGTGATCTTGGCTGCTGAACTTGAGGACAATTGGGCATTGTCGGTTTTTTTCGTTTTTCGATGGCGGCTGCATGAGCAGCAATCCCGGTCCATTTTGCGTACACTTAGAAGTGAGCGTGTCACTTTCTCAAGTGGTATGCGCTCTGGCACATTAAATATTATTACATTTCGTGCACGGATGACTCGTTCGTTGACTTCCTTGGCGAGCGTGTTGAGCAATTCGCCCGCTGCGTTAAGATCTTCCACTTTGTCTGATTTATGTAGATCCGATAGCTGCGCCAGCGGTAGAATTTTTACTAACAATTGATTGGTATTTTGCAATTCTGGTTTCACCGAGTTTAGCTCATTTTCTATGTTCAGGACTTTAAGAAGCGCGTCTGTCAGCTGGTCTTGTGGTGTTGCCTTACATTCTGAAAGTAAAGGCGACGGACACTTAGGTGGCAACGATTTTAATGACGTTACTGGCATTTTAGTGTCATGTAGTGCAACCGTCCGTCGACCGGAAAGCAGCACAAAGCAAGTAGCCAATTTTCCTGGTTTAAGAGCGGCAGAGTTACCGGTGTCACGTTGTTATTTGTGTTATAGCTGAATAACGGGGGTGTCAGTGCTGAGATCACAGTGGACGCAAGACCGTTACTGGTAGTGCCCTTATCCTTCTGAACGCCGATCCGGCGTCTACCCCTGATCATAGCTCTGGGGGCTTTCGGTTGTGTTTCACTTCTGCGAACCATTTGACAAAAGTCAAGTGCTTCCGTTAGTGTTTGTTCAAACACCGTTTTCACCGGTTTTTATCTAAAATGCTCATTAGCAAGGAATGTCAGGTTTCAGGTTACCGCGTCAAGGTCATTAGAAGATCGCTGCGCCGGGTGCCACGTAATGGCAACCATAGGACTGCAAGAAATGTGGGCAATAAAAATATAAGTTACATCAATATTACAACATAAAATACGACTATCTCAATCATTTTCCAAAAACGGCTGATTTCTCCGCAAATGAGGTTAGTTGCTACTTTAAGTGAGGTCTAAAGAAATACGTCATCTTTGGCTGTTATTTCGAATTGCAACCATGGAGGCTGACTTCAGGAGCATCTTTCTTGGACATTCGTTTCATAGCTTTGATGAATTCTATTCGCTGTTTACCTCATTTATGCATCGCAACAACGTCAATTTTGTTTGCTGTAGTAGCATAAGAAGCAAGTCTCATAGCGTGAGGTATGATCGCACCGTTTATAAACGCGTGCGCTGTAAGCGCCGCGAAACAAGGAGCAAAGAAATACGGCGAGCCTAGTACGTGGTTTATAACGTTGTTGACCGTTTAATTCAGTTCTCGAAACACCGATTGTAGCGCCCTCGTCAATGTTGCTCGGGATGGCCGTAAGCTAAAAGTGCTAACGTTTCAGCTCTCCCACAACCACCTATGCAACCCTTTATTATCGAAAGGCACCCTCTAAACCGGCGACTTACAGAGGAGGAATGCAATCAATCTGATGACTTATTTCGTTACAACACCTCTACGTGCGACATAAAGCAAAACATCGAGAATGCATTCGGGAAACACGTCACAAGCGACGAAGTCCGTAATGTGCGCCGCAGGGTGCGTTTGCCCGTGCCATGTAGGTAAAATGTCACGTTATTATTGCTAGTCAAGTTGAGACAGGCCCTTCAGAGCACGGAAAAGGATGGTTTCGTTCAAACCATTTCCGAAAAAGGCTTAATTACGCTTTTGCGCTTTGCTCGTAATCAGCAAGTTCAGGTGTTCCCGCGATTTCCACACGTGTGCGTGGATGCAACGCATGGTACAAACCGCCTTGGGTACCTATGACTTTCTTCGCTAAATTTCGCTACAGTTTCAAGTTATACCAGTTCTTGGTAACAGACGGCATGGGTTACGGCCGACCAGTTTTTCATAGGTTCGTGCGTAAGGAAACGTTCATATCGTTGGTGAAATTATTTGGTTTGTTTCGTAATGCCATGGGTTATGGCTTCTCCGTATGAACTTTCGTTATGGATAAAATGGCTGCTCGAATGCGCGCAGCACAAGCAGTATTGGAATACTGCTGTGCTACTTTCATATCCTAAAGGCCGTTCGAAAGCACGTGAGTTAAGTGGATTGTTTTAATTTGTTCTGCAGATTAATAGCTTACGTACACGTTATTTTTTTCACCGGATGGCTACAATTGTTACGGAGACCGAGTATGCTACTTTTCCGACATTCACACGGTTCCAGGTTCCTGCAGGATCTTAGCCTACTTCAGAAGACGGATCCTCAGTTTGTAGGTATCTAACATCCCACTGGATGTTCAGCAAGCGGTCGTGGGCGAACTACGCTCAAGCGGGATTGGTGCATTTTGGGAACACCACGAACAACCGTGTCGAGAATGCCAATCTTAGATTGAAGAAAATAACCCATATTTCCGAACGCCTTGTTGTGGCTGTGAGTAAAGTGTGGAAGCTGTCTGAGGTTCTACTGAAAGAATTTCAGATGCAGTGTGCATACTTCTGTGACAGACGCCAGGTGTTTGAAGATGAAGTTAACGCCTATGTGCAGATGCTTATAGGCCATCTAACAACGTACGCTGGCACCCTAGTAATGCTTCATCTGGCAACACCGAAGTTCGGTGCTGTGTATTCAGACATTGGAACGGGACTGGTATGCCATCTTGTATGTTTCTACTCCTACAGTTTGTAGTTCAAGAACAACATCGTCGGTATGACATTGACTGGGTAAATGGCATGTGCACTCGCGCATTTTGCGGGCACATGTGGCCACCGTGTGTCCATTTACTGACGTTATATAAAGAAAATAAACATCCGGCGGGTAAAACAGCGAATATTTTCATTTTTCTTTTTAGAAAACATACCTATCCGTAGTCGATAGTTAGCGAATTACAACATGCCGGAGGATTCCATGTTGCTTTGGACTCTAAAGGTAGCCACCTCAAGGCAGCCCAATTCCAACGTAGCAAAACTGCTTGCTCGGCTTAAGTGTCTGGAAGAAGTGAACCCCAGTGCGGTATCGGGTTTCATCGATAGCCTTATTAAACAAACAGATGAGCTTATATAAGAAGCACCAGGTGCGTCCGTAGTAAATGATAAGCCACACTGCCAACCATCGCGTAAGCAACCGCGGTGGCACAAAGCCGGTTAGTTGACTACATTTTGCTTCGCTTGCGGTGAATCTGTTGCAGGTATGGGCGTTCATTGCGTGCACAACTGGCTACTATATTACCGTAAATGCTTGGTAGAGAACAAAACCGACGGTTGCGAAGTTTGCTCCCGTGACATAGCAGCAGTTATCCTAACCAAGAAGCCGTCATATAGCAGTAACATACATGAGTTGGAATCGTAATTTAGTTTCAGCTTCGCGCCGTACACTCTCTCCGAATATAACGATATCATCCACACCATCGACTTCCCCGGCGTACGGAGGCAAGCGCTTTTAAATAGCTTTTCACCTCCGCTCAGACACTTCGGATGTTTGTGACGCGGTACCCTGTTGCAGCTATGCATATGTGCCGCAGAGTACGGACAACGCACCCGCTATGCCTATGCGCTTACCAAATGACACGAACACTTCGGTGGAGCCAAGGCCTATCTGCAAACCTGCGTTTGAATATGTCATAATATATTGTTACCTGCACCCTCCTCAGTATAGATCTGGATTCCACTGCAAATAAACCTTTTGCTGGAAAGACAACCGTTTAAGTAGGTATTTCATGATTTCCTTGCCAGACAGTAAGTCCTGTGTCATTGTCATTAAACCACTACAGCCGATGCCTACGACTTTGCTTAACTGCTTAAAGGCCAGCCTGCGAGAACGCGAACTTGGCCCTTCTTAGGACCACCAACTGTTTCATTTCCGTGTGCTTCCCTCTTGCCAACCCGACGCAACTGCTCGGTTGACGGCAATGATTGGAACATTCGGCAAATGAATCGGACGGTGGCTCTGTAATCCTAGCAGGAATGGCCTAATTGCTGTCTAACAGGGCCTCAAAGCCCATGCATCCCTTGTTCACAATGCTTTCCCTTAGGTACATTAAGTTTACCCACTCCTTGGTGATCCGTTGTGTTGACGTGGCGCATATGATGTGTCCGGCACATTTGCGAGAGCACATTGAATGGGTCTGAACGACAACGTTCCCGGAAATGTTATCCTTACACATGGGTTTCTTGACAGTTCGGTTATTGTATGCATAGGATCATATCCATCTTCCAACTTTTAGTTCTTATGCTGTCATTCCCTTCACTCTTTGGTGTTATCCTTTATCTGAATAAATTTCATTCCCCTTCATCTTCCAATTACTTTCTACTTCTTTCTTACTTTCCTTAACCTACACAGAGGGAAATGCTAGTGCAGGGAACGTGGGCAGTAATTGGTTGACCAGTGTGTGCTTCGGGTGTTACGTTTTAGATCTATCAAGGCCTTCTAGCACGTCAACCTTTCCTGGCTCAACGATCCGCCCAAAAAGGAACACTCAAGGGTTATTCCTATCGTTCCATTCCATTTGAATCTGAATCTCACCTCCCGTACAGCATCCATTACCTTTACATTTACAGATAGCTCCATGTATTCTGCTCAGGACGACGGTTAATTTTCCAACTGAGTGCAGTTAATCCTTGAGTTCATTGAGCAGTAGTGAGCAGAAGAGAGGCCTCGTGAACCAGTATATCTATCTGTGCCTAAACTGCTGGTGTACTGCTTTCATTACTTGACCTTTCCCTGTTACTTGTCACCCTGCATTACCCTTCTATTTATCGTAATACGGCCACAGCAATTTCCAGAATATCGATCAGAAGGTTCTTCTTCATCCGAAAAGGATCCTGCCGGTATGCTGCAATGAATAGACAGTCAGTTTGACTGTCTTATCTCAAGTTCGAGTGGGACCGGAACAGTCGGAAAATCCAGCGAATGTTCCACTTTTGAAAACGTCGTTACGCCAACAGGGAAACCGGTGCCTTGATGTGCCAAAGAAGAACCAAATGAACACGCACGATTTACATGGTCAACCAAACAATGCCCACGTGCTCTGCACTAGCAGTCCCCGAAGTGCCGGCCACGTGAAGAATAAAAGAAAACGGTGGTGTCAGTAAAGGAAAGGGAACAGAGAAGACAAGCTTTTCGAATATTGTAGGCACTAGTAAGATGTAAGTAAAAACGCGTTAAAGAAGCGTAAGCCCTAGTAAAAGAAGAAAAGGTTTAGACGTGAAGCGGAAGACTTCAAACTGCAGACCGAGGGCGTCAAGTCTATGCTCGAACTCTTTCACCGTCTGTGCCATCACGACACCTGCAGGCAATGCGTTCCAATAAGCTATAACCCTACGCAATAACCGAAAAGCTGCCTAAACCCGGTCAGACCAGGGTTTGTGCAACTTTAGTGGGTGGCCACGAAGGCTTGGTTGTGGAGTTGGGCGAAACAGTTCAGTCAAATCTGGACAAATTTGACCCATCGATTACGATATGTAAGGACCAAGTCGCCCCGAAGCCGCCTGTAATACATGGAAAACATATCCAACTTACGTAGGCTCTCCGGGTACGTCAGCTACTTTAATTCGTGCACCATTTTCGTCCCGGACCGCAGGGCTCATTCAGCTGCCATCTTATTACGAACCAGTCATGGAGGACAAGCCTGGACGCAGTATTACAAGTGCGGCCTTACAAAAGCCGAAAATAATCTAACGAATATGTCTGTGGTCATGGTCCCCAATGATCTGCGGATCATCCACAACATGTTGAAACCTTCGCGAGCAGCTGTCGTCAAGTGTTCACTGGAGTTGAAGTCAGATGCCAGCAAAACACCGTGGTCAGATTGGAGTTGAACTCGCGGTACCTCGTTGCCGCCAAGCAAATAACGCGTCGGCGGGTCATTCGGACCAACGCGTAAAACGGAACATTTCGCTAAATTAACGGGCAACTGCCCCAAAATTGACCAGTCCCAAAGTCTATTCAGAGCATCCTGTAGGGTCAGTGGACCAGTCGGCTCGTCTACCGTGAACCAGGTTTTCAAGTCCTCCGCAAACATTAGGGATGGCACACTCAATTCATCAGGTAGGTCGTTAACGTATAAAGTGAAGAGAAGAGGGGCAAGAACCGAACCTTGCGGAACGACACTGAGAACACATTGGCGGAAGGACAGTCTTGAACCCACCAGCACACACATTTCCCTTCCGATCAGGAAAGCTGAAATCCATCGTAAGACTGGTCCAGAAATACCGCAGGAATTCAGCTTGTACAAAAGGCGCGAATGTGGAACGGTGTCAAAAGCTTTGGAACAGTCGCTAAACAGCAACTCCGCTGCCTTCCCGCAATCAACGGCTTTGGCCCAGTGTTCACGAGCGGTTAAAAATTTAGTAAGGCAAGAATAGCCCGTACGAAAACCGTGCTGAGAAGGATTAAGCAACTCAAACGCTTACAAGTGTCCTACAAGAGCGTCCTTCACGAGCTTTTCCAATAAGTTGACCAGCACGCTCGGTTAACTGACCGGTCTATAGTTATCAGGTTGGTGCGTATCACCTTTCTTAAAAATGGGACAAACAATAGCCCTGTCTGCACCATCGGTCACCCGGGCGCGATGCAGGACACTCATCGAGTGTTCGTAAAATATGGCATATGAACTCGGCTTATAGCCATATCAACTGTCCAACAGCGGCTGAAAACATCTGTGGTTCTTCGATTAACTTCTTATAATAAACAAACTACTCATTAAAAGATAGTAGAAATGTTTACTTCGTGAATGCCGTATTCACACCCACATTAAGCATAACTGCTGGTAAATGTACGCTGCACATTTCGGTTATGCGACCCCCATAGGTAGCGCCCATAAAAGTGCGATAAGCGTACATGATTGCACTCCTAGTAGCTGAAACGTCGCACCACCAGCAGGCTCTTCCCACGCAATGTTATCGTTGAGCACGTACTGCCCGCCTAACGAAGGCACAGCTGCCATACAGCGAAAAGCAGCCATGGATTCAACGGAGGCCGTGCCAAGTCA
>OX104064.1:12658120-12701849 GCA_944474145.2 Dicrocoelium dendriticum
TGTATGTTGCTGTTGTCACTGGCTATCAAGGTTACAAGCGGTTCAAGTCGTTAATATAGGTGTAGTAGGCGTCCGGTTGTGGGTCCCGAGGGCTTTCGTGTGCAGGGCGTACGCGGGTCGTAATAGACCAAGGGGGCTGAAATGCAAGACAACACTTCGTAGACGGCTGGACAGTTGCATCACAACTGTCTATTAAGGGTTGGAACTGAATAAATGGTGCGTCTGACTTACACCTCATGGTCAGCTGGATGGCACTATCGCAGCTGCCGACGGAGGACCGATTCTGAGGTGAATGGATGGATGACAAAATATCACACGGGGGGTGGCTCCTCTGACGATACCGAAGGCGAGAGGTGAATCCTAAGGAAACGATAATGGCATTCTAGGTAGTGAAACGCGGTGCGCCATGTCGTTTCAACATTCCCCCGGAACCTCGTTTTTCTTGCATCGTGACCTTGACCGCAGGCGCTTCATCCTGCGATTTGTTGCTCACAACTACTCGCGAATGGAGCGGCCACTTCCTGATGTCTGCTTGTCAAAAGATACTCGATACATTTTTGTCGATATTTGTTTTTGCCGAACAACCACCTGGTGCCAGTTTGACGATGAGTTTCTCCCATTCCAGTAAATAGTTCAGCAGCAGTGTACAAGGACGCGGTGAGTTTTCGCCTGGCAAGCGTCCTCCCTATAAAAAGCCACATGTGCCCGTTTAACCACACTAAGACATGGTGGATGTGACTCGCCCCTAAATCATCATCATTATACATCATTATACACGTTAGCTAGAGATGGGAAACACCTCAGCTACTGTGCCGCAATACATAAAGGAAAAAGGAAAATAAATACAAAAGTTGCATGCCAGCTGAGCTACCAGCAACGGATAGGCATCGTTCCGGTAAGCTATCAGCCAGCTACTAGGCAAAAAGAAAAATTATGTTGCACGCTGCAAAATGAGATCGTAGGTGGAGGGGGAGCTTAAAATGGATGGGGTGGGACAAAGAAACACAGCAGGAACGCCACTGAGGTCGGCTCCTTGCCATGTCAGCAAGTGTATCCAACCAAACGCGTTCACTGTCTTTTGGACCCCAACCAGGGAGCTGCGAAGCTCCAACCGAGGCCAGCTCCGAAGTGAGGGCCTTCATTGCTCTGGACCAAGTCACCGCTTGGCCACCCCTCCTCTTCTTCCACCCACATCCCCGGTGACAAAACAACACACGTCGTGGAAGTCGGTGCGCTGGCATGCGCAACACGTGGCCCAGACATCGGACCCTGGTGCGTGAAATGACGGTGCTGAGCGGCTCAGTTCCTTTTCCTGTGCCGTAAACAAGGCGTCGAACACGCTCGTTACTCACGCGGTGTTCCCACCAGATGTGGGCCAAACTGTGAAGGCACAGATGGTCGAACGTAACTAGCCTCTTCATGTCCGCCGATCTTAGGGGCCAGGTTTCGCAACCGTACAGTAAGGTCGGACGTACCGCTGCATTGTACACTCTACCCTTCAGGGCGAGAGTAATGTCGCGCCGCCGCCATAGGTGGCGGTTAGCAAAAACACTTCGAGCTTTTTCTATACGGTTCGTGATCTCGTCTTCAAGCCCAAGGGCGCTGATACAACTTCCCAGGTAGTTGAATTTCTGAAGGACTTCTAGCTGATCCCTACCAAGGATCAGCGCAGGAGGCAATCCCTACCAATCATGGAGGAACGCGTTGCATTTCGATGATGCAAAGCAAAGCCCGAAGCGGCTAACAGCCAGTGCTAAGCCGTCCAGCGCGGATTGGCACGTCTGGGAGCTGTCACAGATGAGGGCAATGTCATCTGCATACTCCAAGTCAAGAAGTCGTTCTCCTGGGAGTAGCTCCACACCTTCCAAGTCATGTCCTGTAAATGCAATCTCGATGACTTCGTCAATAGCGAAGTTGAAGAGGAAAGGTGACAGCAGGCACCGATGAAGATATTGAAGGGTGGAGACAACTTGCCGTAAGTCTTCATTCTGCCCGAGCTACGCGCGTACAATGCTCGGATAATATTTACATATTTCTCGGGCACACCTTTCCTGAGTAGACAATTCCAAAGGGCATATCGATCAACCGAATCGAAGGCACCTTTGATGTCAAGAAACATGACCACGATGGGCCGCCAATATGTGTGACGGTGCTCCAACAACTGACGCAAAGTGAAGATGTGGTCGATGCAACCACGACCCCGACGAAACCCGGCTTGCTCCTCACGAATCTGGCTTTCACGAGCGTCAGTAAGTCTGTGAAGGATTATGGAGGTGAGTAATTTGGAGGAGATGGAGATCAGACTGATTCCTCTATGGTTGCCGAATTCCGAACGCGAGCCTCCTTTGAAGATGGGAACAATAACGGAGCGGCTCCAGTCGGTTTGGACAGTCTCCTGCTCCCACAGTTTCACTAGTAATTCATGTAAAGCATCAACAAGAGCAGAGCCTCCGAATTTGAAGAGGGCTGGAGGAAAATCATCTGGTCCCGCGACTTTGTTCAACTTCAACAGTCCGGTCTCACGTTCGACTTCTGAGCGAGAGGGTGAATCCAAAGGGACAGCCCAGGAGCAGGGCGACCACTGGCCGGCGAAGAATCGAACAATTCTAGCCGATTAAATTGCTTTTCAGATTGCTCAGCCCAACGCTCCAAACGTTTTGACAAATTGTGGATAGGCTGTCCACTCTCATCACAAATTGTTTCACTAACACCAGGTCTCCTGCTGCCGGTTTCCCGTAACAGACGGAATAACTTACGATGCTTGCCAAGGGCAGCGGCCACTTCCATCGCTGACGCACGGTGAGACCACCAAAATTCGCGGCCTCTCTTCAGGCTAGCACGGAGTCTTGCCCGGAGCTATTTGCGAGTTTCATTGGTCCGCTTCTAGCCTGGACATGCCGGCGAGCGTCGATAAATTCCAGAGACCGCGGAGAAACCCAAGGTACATGTTGGCTATTAGACATACCACATGAGAATTTGCCTGATGCTAGTAAGGTCTGGTGAACATCTGACCAGTGACCATCAATGGTCTCCAGTGAGCGCTTACTCAACTCGCATGTCAGCGTACTTCGATACGCGTTCAGAACAGCTGGCTTCGTCAGTTGGCTGGTGTCAATGCGCTCACAGCGTCGTCGTGGGCGTCCACCAAAACGCATCCGCATGTCAGCACATACAAGTGCAAGGTCGGTGTCCACACCTGTGCTCCAAATCGAGCGACAGTTCTGGATGCAACCTCTCCATCGGTAACTGATAGCAACGTGATCGATCGAGTGTCGGCCGGTGGCCGAGTGGTCTGCGCACCTGGTTTGCAACCATAAGGTCACCGGTTCGAATCCGTGTAGGGGTGGGCGTCCTCGCGGTATACTCAGCCCGCGTGCGACTAGTGGTGGTCGCACAGCAGTGAAGCGCCGTTACGGCGTACAGCTGACACATTATTATTTTTATTTATTAAGTGATCGATCTGCGTCCAAGCCTGGTTCGAGACTGATGGGCGCCAAGTCACCCTCCGTCGGGTGCTGTGTCGGAAGTTGGTGTTCGCAAGAAATAAGCGGGCATCTTCACACAAATGAAGTAACCGCTCACCGTTATCATTATGGGAGCCTACACCGTGCTGACCGCCCAGATGCATTTTATCAGTGGACAACTTTCCAACTTGTGTGTTCAGATCCCCAGCCAGCACCACAGTGTCCGTGCTTTTTCTGTGGCGAAGGAGCTGGGTCAGTTGGCGACAAAAGTCGTTCGTGACCGAATCATCGCTACAGCTTGTGGGTACATAGGCAGCAATGATGAATAGACACCTATTAGTCCCGCGCGACTTCGAAGCTTTGAACGAGCCAGCCAATCGGACCGCACACATCCGGCTACTGATTGGAATCCAATCAACCTGAGCAGCTTCAGCCCGGGGACTCAGGGCAATGCCAACATCAACTTGGCCGGTGCTTGAAGCTGCATCGTCACCGAATAGGCGCAATGAGAAAATACTGCTTGTCACCTGAAGGGGATCGCAGAGTGAGCACAGAGCTCGAGTCTTGCAGGCCGGTCTCCGATAAGCAGCGGATATCGATCGAGAGGGTCTCCAATGGTCGGGCAAGTACTGCCTGTTGACCGATCTGTAGTAATGTGCGTACATTGAGGCATGCCAATCTGAAGGAGAATCGAGGGCTCCAAATGGAGGCCGATGAACTGGAATGGACCGCTTGGTTGAACATGGGCTTGTCGACAGGAGAGGAGTGACGCTCCGCGGTCACATGTGAGTTGAAATTAGAAGATAAATGCAAACCGAAGCATGTTGAGCGAGCGCCAATAATCGGGGGATTGAAAACTGGGGGGATAAAAGTGAAGTTAGAACGGGACGATAAGAGTGAAAAAGCGTGAGAGGGAATAAGAAGACGGGAAGGCTTGAGCAGTAGCATCCAAACCCCTATCCACCCTGCTCGATGCAGCAGATAGGGCACCGTTGATTATCCTCTGCGGTGGCCAGAGCATCAGGAAATGGTTTGAGGAAAGATTCCTTGTATTGCGTGGGCAGAATACTGTCAGGTTGCCCAGGCCTAGACAGGAGAACGATTAGGGTTCTCAACCAAAGCATTTGGTTCAAAAACCTGACCGCAAGGTAGCGGGTTTGGCGTTGAGCTACAAGGAGTCCGTTGTAAGGAATAAGGTGCCACCCTCATTCCAACCCCCAACCTGGAGGACCAGGAGGCTGAGTTTGTCTGGCCTCTAACCATTGACCAATCTGGTATGAGTGACTCTGAAGATGCAAAAGCACCACCCAGGATAGCTCAATGGTTTGCTGAGGCATACAAACCATCGCACCACGGTAAGGTCCAGCCTCATTGCCACTAAATAAAGTCACTGACCCTTCCTTCACACTGATGGAGCATTGTATTTCGGCAACGTAATGTTGAAATCGTAGGGAGGATTGGACTGCTGTTTGGCAACCAACCAAACGAAGGCGTACGAACTGGGCAATCAATCAGCGGCACCCAACGGGCGCGATTCCCTAAATTCGCTCCGCTGTCTAGAGGGCAGACCATTCAACCAAAGGCTCGGGGTAGGCAACGGCGTAGTATAATGCCCTCTGACAAAACCATGGACCTCGGCGTTGTTTTCGATTTTCTTCATACGACAACTGGAGCTTCCTTTAAGTTCCATAGTTTTCGATGGCTCCATGTGTATTCGTAGACTATTGTGTTGCAGAACTGTCCTTCAGGGACAAGCGTTTATTTGGCAAAGACAAAGAAGCGGAAATTACAGCAGTTTGACAAGCCAAACTCTTCGATATAAATTACACGTTAACATCCATAACTAATGACCTTTCTGAGGGAGTGACGTTCTTCCTCTGACGGTAACTGACGTGAATGTCGACCAATCCATGTCCAACAAGCAAATCCGTTATGCCCGTCTCCCATTGGCTATCTGGCTCGCTCAGTTGGCCCACCCGTTCACGCTGGTATGACACTCCAATCACATTCTTTCCCCTTTTCGTGTCCTTGTGCCTCCATATTGCCATAAACCCCGTACATGTTGCCATTCCACGTCATCTTCGTTGTATATGCGTTCATGCTCTCCTTGCCACATGCCACCGCGAACCCCCTCCCGGTTTAGAATGTTGTTTCCGGTGCCATCTCGAATGCACTCGATAGCTTCTGAGCGTTTTCCCACCAACATATATTGCGTATGACCTGACAACAAGGTTCGCAGCCACCACACCTTTCTTCCAACGCCCTTGACCATCGGGTGCTGGCTGAACCCACACTTCCTCTCCCAGTCTCAGCTCGGGTAGTGCAGTGCGCCTCGGTCGTAGTACCGTTTCTGGGTGGTCATACGTCCTATCAGGTTGTTCTGTAAGCTCTCATGCTGTGGAGAAACTGGGCACAAAAGTGTAGCAGATGCCGGCATCAGCGTTCTAGTCCTTCGACTGTACAGACGCTGCACTGGGCTCAAGCCGATATTAGTTGTAGGAATGTTGCGATTCTCCAGTAGCAAGAGGCACGGGTCTTCGACAGTAGGTCTAGCCTGTACTAACAGTCGTTTGGCCAGTGTCACTGCTGACTCCGACTTTCCATTTGGTGGGCTATGATATGAGCTGGTTTGTTGGCGCACCAATTCCCACTTGGTTGCGAAGGCTTAGGAGCTAGAGCTAGTGAATCGAAAACCATCCTCGGAGACCAGATCTCCGGTATTTCGTGCGCGCGAATTGATATCTGAGCCACTTGACTACTGCTCCTGTGGTAGTAATAAATCGATTTTAAAATAAACATTATAGTACCCCACCGTAAGTAATCTCTCCCGCTGTCACAGAATAAATCCACTGCCATCTTCTGCCACGGTCGATCAGGGGCATCATGCAGCAGCATTGGTGCCGTCGTCTGCCGGATTTCGTGTGAACGACACGCTTCACAATTCCACACATGATCTCTGATTTGACCCGTCATTCCTGACCAAAAGATCAATGCTCTTTCGCGGTTAATTGTATAGTTGGCACCCAGGTGAGCGCGATGAACGTATTGCAGCACTTCTCCTTGGAGCAAGGACGGAATCAGAATACGGCTTCCCTTGAACAGCAAACCACCATAGACAGAATTCATCCCGAAAACTGAAGTGGGACGTTAGTTCCTTTGGCAGCTGCTTCTTCGGTTCTAGCCAACCAATTATAATAACGTCTCGAAAAGCTGCGAACGTTACATCTTCCGCTGAGTGGTGCCTTATTTCATTCAGAAGATCTTCAGTCAATGCCAGACGCTGTACTAGGTCTACTGCTCCCATCTCTTCTGCATTATGCTCAAGTACCGGTAGATGAGCTTCTGATAGTGTTCCCAGTGAACATCTGTGCACCAGATGTATACACAATAACCACGTCGTACTTTCGAAGACCGATAAGTATACGCTGGAGACGACGAGGAACGATGTGCAGCGGTTTATTAGCTATAGACACAAGCGGCTTGGGGTCGGTACACATAGTTGTGTTTCGTCCGTAAGTCTAATCAGTGAGACGCTTCATGGTATAGACTACCGCGAGAATCTCCTCAATCTGCGCATAGCATTACCCGGTAAAATTCATCATATCGTTTAAACGATGGATTTTCTTCAAGTCGTTAAGAAGCCGCATCTCTCGTATTGTTTTAATTTTTCTTGGATCGACCCAAATTCCTTGGGTGGTTAACAGATGCTCACGGAAAATAACTTCGTCTTTTCAAAGCGCAATTTTTTCGCGCTCAAGCTAGATGATCTTTTGCCCACAACGCTGCAAGAATCGGTGGAGATAAGAGTCATGCTCTTCTTCCGTAGAGCCGTAGATCAAAACATCGTCTGACTCATACGTTACACAATCTAAATCGTCTACCGCTTTCACCAATCGTTCTTGGAAAATTTCACTCGAAAATTTCAAACCAAATGGTAAACGCAGCCAACGATAACGCCCGAACGTTGTTGCAAAGGTAATAAGTAAACTGGTTTCTTCATCTAGAACCACGTGCAAGAACGAGAAAGACAGGTCTACCTTCGTGAAATACTTTATCTCAACTAAATTCAGCAAAATATCTTTTAAGGTCGGTAGCGCATAACGCTATCTACGCAAGGTCTCATTTAACGGTATCGGGTCAATACACACGCGCAGTTCGCTCGTCTTCTTCGCAATGAATGCCAACTGACTAGCCCATTCGATTGACTAGTCGACTTTGGCGATCACACCTTCCCGCACTAATTTGATTAACCCAACGCGGAGCATGTCAAGCAGTGCAAATGGAACTCTCCTAGCCGGTAACGCAGTCGGTCGTATCAAAGGATCTAAGGACAAGTGCGCAGTTCCTTCAAATTTTCCCAAGACCGGGCTAAACACAGACAAATACTGGTAATTAATATCGATTATTCCATGGCAAGCATACACGAAACAACCATGAATAAAAACAACAAAACCGGGAGCCTGGATAGAATCAATGCCGAGAATCTATGTGAGCCCCTCATCCACGACCACAAACTTCAGTCAGTTTTGGGCTCCGTCCCCTGGGTTAACCACTTCGATTGTAGCTGAGCCTTTCGGATGACGTCCGGAACCATTTCACATGCACAGGAAAACTTTATCGGATCGGACACTCCGAGACAGCGCTTCCTTGGTAGAATGCTGACAGTAGCACCCGTGTCTAACTAGAATGGGACGGCTTTGTCTTCGAACAAAACACTTGCGTAAGCACATTTGGCGATATGCTCCGAGACCCGTTGCCAATTGAATGTTCTGCATCTGTGGGTGACTTGTCACGAACGAGCGCACTCACATTGGTTGATAGGCAGCAACGAACAAAGTGGTTCCTTTTTACGCATTTGGCGTATCTCCGTCTCCATGCCGGACACTGTTTACAGGCGCTCGGGTGCCGCGAGACGGACAATTTACAGATAATCTGTGGCACGTTAGTAGCCTTCGCCGCTTTGCATCCAGAAACGGCACACAATTCTGCACCAGTTGTGAGTTTCATTTGTTGGTATTGATACGTGGTCGAAGACTCAACATTGCAAATATCAATGGACTGCTGGAGCGATAAGTTGCGTTGTCGCAAGTCCTCATCGATTCCTAGAACGATCCGGTCACGTAAGAGGCTGCCGCCCATGCAGTTACATAAATTGCAGGATAGGGCCAGAATCGTCAACTCAGTGGTGTACGCGTAGACGGATTTGTTTGGGTCACTCACGCGGAAAGAAAAGATAGCGATGGTAAGTCTCGTTGGTTTGGCCTCCGCAAAATTCACTGAAGTTTTGAATGACCGTTTCCAAATTATTTGGATCTCCGCCATTGTCTAATTGCAATGTCTCTAACACATCGGCTGAGTGTCAAAACATGGCCAAGTGACGCGCCATCGGGTTGCTCGTTCAAATGGATTGGCGGCATCGGTGTCCGGATTTGCCTGTTGCTGTGGCTTCCAAGGGGACAGTCAAAGGACGCCTACGCTTGCAGGCGTCATGGGTGGCTTGCGTTGCACCACCCACCTACCCCATATCCGGTGTAAACCAGAAGGAATAATACCGGGAAGCATGTGGATGAGATCCAGGTTTCATCAACGGAGCCGGCGCACACTCCAACAAGCAGAACAGAAGCATTCCGGCTTACTTGGGAAATCATGCGCACCAGACGTACAGGAGGCGGTGGCTGGGTCGTAGCCAGTTCCACACAAAATGGAACCACTCCTTGAACCTAGCACTGTCACGAGGACGGTGCACTCCGTTCCGTCCAGCAACGACCAACTGTCTCCCGGAGCCAGTATGGACGTGTTAGTGAGTAATAGGAAGGTAGACACCTTGTCAACATCCACATCAGGTGCAGCCACCTTGGTGGACTGCACGAGTTTGATGATGTTCGCTCTGACAACGGAGAGAGACTTCCTAGTCTATGTGCCGACCATCAAGCTTTCCTTTCCAATACGAACTTTCGTCACCCTGGATGCCACTATGCCACCTGGCGTTCTCCATCATCAACCCAGTGCTGGCGACAAATTGCTCATATAGCCATAAGTCGCCGGTTGCGCGGTGGCGTATGCGATCGCCGATCCTTTTGGTCAACTTGTGTTGACACCAATCGTGCATTGGTGTGTGCGATAATTTGCATACGTTTCGGCGGTTCCCCCAGGGTCAAGTAAACCCGACTCAACGCTCACAAGTTGGAGGACCCAACATTGAAAACGCAGTGTCAACAGAGGCTTCGCGAAAATCCCGCTCTACCCCATGCTCTGGATGTTGTTCAACAAACGTCAAGAATGCAACAAGCAATGTTGGTCGCCGGCTTGTCCAACTACAGATAGGACAGGCACCATCCGAGGAAGACGGAAGTGTCACAGTGGGTAGTGCTGAGCAGTTTAACTGGAAAGCAAAGTGCTCAGCTCAGCGACCCAAATGCCTGTGTAGGTTGGTGATTTTCGTGCCATCTGACTGACAGCGTGTGAATTACAATCAGTGGTGTTAGTGTGGTAAAATAAACTGCGAAGTTTGCAGTCGATGCAGCAGCTTTCAATTCAGCAGCTCGTTTCGACCACCAGGATTCAAGGTCAGAGAGGAGGATTGACTTCAACTGTTCTGAGATAGACCGACGAAGTTTATTGTGCTCCGCATCGGAGGGGAAAATCTGTCGACAATGGAAAAGTTTTCAATGAACTTACCGAAATCCAGCTTGTGGTTGTGCAAGGCGAGCCCCTAGCTGGACAAGCCGGTGAACAGCATTGCTTGTTGCATGCTTCACCTGTGTTGAACAACATCCAGAGCATGGGGTAGAGCGAGATTTTCGCGAAGCCTCTGTTGACACTGCGTTTTCAATGTTGGGTCCTCCGACTTGTGAGCGTTGAGTCGGGTTTACTTGGCCTTGGGTGAACCGCCGAAACGTATGCAAATTATCGCTCACACCAATGCACGATTGGTGTCAACACAAGTTGACCAAAAGGATCGGCAATCGCGTACGCCACCGCGCAACCGGCGACTTATGGCTATATGAGCTATTTGTCGCCAGCACTGGGTTGATGATGAAGAACGCCAGGTGGCATAGTGGCATCCAGGGTGACGAAAGCTCGTACTAGAGAGGAAATGTTAGCGGTCACCACATAGACTAGGAAGTCTCCCTCCCTCGTCAGAGGGAACATAATCATACCGGTGCGATCAAACCGGCGTGGCATTCACATGGCAGTAGCCGACAAATACGTACATTTAAGTCCCCTGCCATAACAACGATGTCAGTTGTAGACGCTCATGAAGATGTTGATAGTACTGGTCCTTGACCGCATCCGAGCTGCAGTCAGTGGGTGCGTACGCGATCACGAAAAGAGCACGCTCATCTGCGCAATGCCTGCTAACCTTACAAGAGCCACGGAGCTTCATAGTGCATAGACGACTGTTGACTGGGATTCGGTCAAAAAGAGCGGCCTCGGCTCCAGCAGTTAGCGCGATTCCAACACCAGCGTGCCCAGATAAGGTGGACCTAGCGTCACTAGAAAGGCGAAGTTTCAATCAGTCAGTAGACATCAATTTCAAGGGTCTCCAGTCTGCATGCAAGTCCAGCTTGTTGTCCGATTTGCAGTAATGTGAGCAAGTTAAGGGTCGCTAGTTTCAAATGCATTCCAGGTTGCAATAGCGAAGATAGCAGACTTCGGGGCTGGCAGCTCACTGTCGAGGGCTACGTGGTTGAGTTGACTGGTGACGAGAGAACAACTTCATCGGCGGAAATATGGTTGTTTATAATTGAAGAATCAGGTAACAATGGAGATAAGTGATACAAGGAAAGATTATCTAAATTGGTGGGGTATGTTTATAAAGTTGGAGTAGGCGCAGGGCAGTGGATCATGAAAGCGAGAGCGAGCACAGTTGTGTTTCCCTGGGTTATTAGTAGGCGAGATCCTACCCGGTTGCCTAGGCCGAAGTAGGCGGGTTGTCTTCGAGGACTACGGCACCGAGACGTTGGCCGAAGGGCCTAAGCTACAAGGCAGCAGGACGGAAGAAGGGTTCCGCACCCTGAACATACAGTTCATACTCCTATCGGATGACAAAAATCCATACCAAGGGCCCAACACTCCCGAAGTCAAAGGCTGAATGCAATGCTCGGATTGCTTGCCGGTATACAATGTCTCCGGGAAGACAAGGGGGAATGACTTTATTTAGTGGCGCGTCAGATCCGCCAGGTCGAAGTGTTTATTATGTATGTATGTATGTATGTAATCTCAACAGTCTAGTAACTAGACATAGAGCCAAGAAAACCATGGAAATCAGTGTATAAGAGACAGTCATTGCGTCATAATCGTCATGGCATGCTAGCTGAAGGTGGGCAACACACTTCAGCTAATATGCCGCAAGAAAATGGAATATTTTGACAAAAATACAGAACAAAACATTTTTAGTTTGTTTGTCACACGCCGGTTTTTCTCTTTTTTGTCATTTTCAATTTTTGTAGAATTAAACATGTGAATCAACACAACACTGTACACAATTCTTCCATTGATTCCGGTTGCGGGCCATGTCTTCAAGTGTCCTAAGCCATTGGCACTCGCCATCTTTGGGTCCCCATCCTGGAAGACGTACGGGTCCAACAGCGGCTAGACACGACGTCAGCGATTTCATGTGCTGCCGCCAAGTGGAAGGCTGACCACCACGCGGTCGCTTCCAGCCAGGTCCTTGACGAGCGAGTAGAGCGCGACGCGGTAGACGCTCAGGTGCCATGCGTAGGACATGACCGAGCCATCTCAACTGGCGCAACAAAACCAGTTTGTTGAAGGAAATACTTGCATTCCCCAAGACGCGACGTCGAACGTCATTACTGGTAACTCGATGTTGCCACCGAACACGAGCGATCCTCCTTAAGCAACCGTTATCGAACGCAGAAAGACGACGCATGTCTTCCACGCGAATCGGCCAGGACTCGCTCCCGTACAACAATACTGAGCGAACGGACGCGCTGTAAACTCGGCCCTTTAGTGAGAATGAGACGTCGCGACGACGCCACAAGTGCCTCAGATTGACAAATGCTGATCGAGCTTTAGCGATACGAAGCGAAACTTCTTTGTTGATTGTGCCGTCAGCGGAAACACAGCTCCCAAGGTAGACGAAACTATCTACCTGTTCAAGTTGTGCACCTTGGAGAGTGAGCACGGGTGCAGGTGAAAGCCAATCCTTGAGCAGTACTTTACACTTCGATGGGGCGAAGCTCATGCCATACTTAGATGCTTCAACCGCCAAACGATCCAGAATGAGTTGCATACCCTGAGGATCGTCACCAAGTAAGGCGATATCATCAGCATAATCTAAGTCGGTCGCGCGCTCACCCGGTAGAAGCTCTAGGCCAAAATGTTGGAAACCTTCTAGGGCATTCGACAGAACGTCTTCGATTGCGAAGTTGAAGAGGAATGGGGACATAGGGCAGCCCTGTCGCACACCGCTATTGACAGTGAATTGCGAGGAAAGCTTGCCATAGACCCTCACTCTGCCGGACGTGTGAAGGTAAAGTGCTCGTAAGATGGCGATATATTTCTCTGGCACCCCGTTCTTTAGTAAGCAACGCCATAAAGCAGGTCGATCAACGGAGTCAAAAGCGGCACGTATGTCCAGAAATGCAATGATAGTGGGCCTGTGATAAATGTGGCGATGTTCAAGGAGTTGGCGGAGCGTGAAGATTTGATCCACGCATCCGCGGCCAGGACGGAAACCAGCTTGTTCTTCACGGTAGTACGATTCACGTACTGGGGATAGTCTACGAAGCAGAATGGATGCCAACAGCTTAGAGGCAACCGAAATAAGACTAATCCCGCGATGATTTGCACATGAAGTGCGAGCGCCTTTCTTGAAAATTGGGACAATAACTGATTCGCCCCAAGAGAGAGGCACTCTCTCTTCATGCCAAATTTTTGCGAACAGCGCGGTTAGCTGGTTAATGACTGCCACACCGCTATACTCGAATAGCTTCGAAGGAAGTCCGTCTAAGCCGGCAGCCTTGAAGCGCTTCAAGCGTCGAATCTCGAGGCAGACTTCCGCTTCGCTGGGTGGATTCAATGGGACTAGGCAAGGTGGACCGCAAGGTTTACTGCACGTACTGATGGATGGTGGAGGCCAGTTGAACTGCGAGTGAAAGTGCTCGGCCCAGCGGTCCATACGCCTCTGTTGGTTGGTGATCGGAGACTCATCCACCTCACAAATGACCTCACTGACACCAGGCTTCCTGAGGCCAGTGGACCGAATGAGTTGGAAAAGCCTGCGAGTGTTACCAGAGAGGGCAGCAGTCTCCATTTCTAAAGCACGCTCAGACCACCATGTCTCGCGATCCTTGCGGAGGCTTTGCTTAAGCAGCCGGTTGGCCGAACGGCGCCGCTCGTTGCAATCTGATTCCGCGGAGATATCTTTGCGGCGTTCGAAGAGCTCCAGAGAACGAGCAGAGATCCAAGACTTCAAAGGGCGTCGAGTTAGACCGCAGTATGACTGTCCGGAAATGGTCAGCGCTTTCCGTATATAAGTCCAGTGTTGTTCCACTTCTCGCGGTGGATTGCAACTGAGTGCATATGCCAGTGAAGACTGATAGCTCTCCTGGACAGAGGAATCAGTTAACCTGTTTTCATCAATCTTGCGGTGCTTCGTGTTTCGGGATCCTCCAAAACACATACAGATTTTCGCGCAGACCAGAGCATGATCTGGATCAACGAAAGTGGACCAAAAGGACCTGCAGTCCAGTACGCTGCCGCGCCATCTGAAGCTAATCGCAATGTGATCAATTTGAGATCACGGTTGTGTTGGCGAAGGGGGACGCCAAGTTGCGGAACGTTTCTTCGTACGCCTGAAGCTAGTGCTCGAGAGAAACAGACGGTTGTCCTCGCACAATGTGAGAAGTCTCTCTCCGTTATCAGAGCGGTTCTCATCGAGCGCGTGATGACCACCAAGGTGGCGTTCGTATGGTAACAGGCGGCCAACCCGTGCATTAAAATCCCCAGCAAGGATAACGACATCCGACTTTTTAGCATTAGTCAAGAGCTGTTGTAGATCTCGGTAGAAATCGTCCTTGACCGAGTCGCTACTGCAGTCAGTTGGAGCGTATACAGAGATCACAAACAAGTTGCGTCTCTCTTCGCGTTGCCTGTTTATTCTACATGAACCCCGAAGCCGAACTGCACATAGTCGGCTGTTAATCGGGAACCAGTCCAGTAGTGCCGCCTCGGCCTTGCCACTCAGTGCTATACCTACACCAGCCAAACCCGCTGAGCTTGCTTCTGGATCTCCAGAAAGACGCAGGTGATATCTGGCTTCGTGGTCAGTGGGGGATGTCAATGTAAGCACAGTGCTGGGATATTGCAATCGGGTTTCTGAAAGACAGCAGACATCAATGTCTAGGGAATCTAGGGTGCGCGCTAGACCGGCTTGCTGTCCAATCTGCATGAGTGTCCGGACGTTGAAGCACGCTAGACGGAACGAGGATTGGGGACGAAGGAGAGCCATAGGTTGAATTCCTTGATCTGCGGAGCAACCGGAATCGCAGCCAGATTGTTGAACAGATGAATCGGGTAACCGAAAGTGAGGATTGTTAGCAAATAAACAATTGGCGTGTGATGGAGTAGCGTGAAAGTGAGTAGCAGGAATAGTAGCTGATGAGCGCGTTGTGGTACAGTCCATGGTTTTGTGAGAGGGCGTGATACTACCCGGTTGCCCAAGCCGAAGTAGGGAGTTGACTTAAGGGACTCCACCCCGAGCCTTTGGCTAAATAACCTACCCGCAAGGCAGCGGGGCGAATTTAGGGAATCGCGCCCATTGGGAGGCGTTGACTGAATGATCAGCTCATGCGCCTTTGTTTGGTAGATTACCAAACAGGGGCCCAATACTCCCCATGAAGTCAGCACAATTGCTGGAATACAATGCCCCACGGAGGTGGAACATTGTCGCCGAACACTTTGCTGGAACGGGGTACACCCGAACCACCCAGCTGGCACCACGGGGAGGTAGTTCGGCAAGCCAGCGAACACTTGTGGCTTTTATACGGAGGCATAAACGCACCACGTCCTGGAACACTGCCGCTAAACCATTCGCCGGAACAGGAAATACCCGCACCGCCCAGTTAGCACCAAGAGGTGATTCGACAGACCAAAAATCCATCCACATGCTCCACCATAAACGCCAATTACTCACCAAGTTCCGTTCATACATGTTCAACGAGGCAGGCATCTAAATAGACACTGGCGATCCAAACAGTATGCGAGCACCGCCGGTGGAGATACGTCGTCCTCTCTGACACCAGATTGCAGAACTCAGTCCTTCAGAGCCAAGCGTTTATGCAGCAAGGTCGAATAACCGAAAAGAACAGCATGTATGGCAACCCGAACTTCTCAATGCAAATTACATTTTCACGTCCATAACTAACGACACTTCTGAGGCGAAGAGGTTCTTGACGATGATTAACTCACAATAATGTCGACCAATCGATGTCCAGAAATAAAATCCGTTACGCCCGTCTCCCATATATATATATATATATATATATATATATATATATATAATTTAATAGCATTTTCGCGTTTGTGGCATTTACTTAAAATACGTTTTCTGACCCCTTGAACTTATCGCCTATTGAGTGGAAAGTTATGTCTCCGTATCTGCATGCATTATCCGAGTTATTTTATTGCATCTTATCGTTTCAAGTGATTGGCTGCTGCTTGATATCCCCGGTGTGGCTGCGCTTGATGTGCATGTTGACAACGCGACTATTTGTCTATTATCCACTACCTCGTCCATACTGCCTCTAGGAGACAGTTGGTCGTTGCTGAAGGGGACGGGGTGCACTGTCCTTGTGGCCGTGTTAGGCTCGAAGAGTGGTTCCATGCACTCAGTGTGGAGCGGACTACGGTCCAGCCACCGCCTTGTGTGCGCTTGATTCCCAAATACAGCGTGGTTGTGTTTGTCTGTGAAGTAGTGTAGACCGGCCCCGATTATGAAACGTGGCTCCCGTCCACATGCCTTCTGGTCTTATTTCTTCGGGTTTACACTGGTTATGGAGTCTGAGGATGAAACTGTGGGTGGTGCAGCGCAAGCCATCCATGGTCCCTCTGTAGGCGCAGACGTCCTGTGGCTGGCCAAAGTGACAGGCAAATCTGGAACCGGATGCCGCCAACCATAAATATATATATTGACGAAGAAAAATATTAAACAAAGCAAGAACTAAGACATAGCCTTGCTTCACCCCAGAGTAAACTGCAGTCATCCTAGGTCTGTCCACTCCGCTGTACTCTAGCCCGCATAGCAATGTGAAGACGTTCAATTAAAGTTAAAAACTTACTCATACAAACGAACTTACCCAACATCAGCCACAATGCCTCGCGGTTCAGCATATCAAATGCCTTGGTTAAATCAACAAACAGCGAGTATAACGACGTGTCGCTTACTGCACTTCCTTAGTAAACACCATATTGATGGTACAACGACCCGAGCGGAATCCACATTGCTCTTCCGAAACGTTCGATTCCACAACCCGACTGACGAGGAAATTGAGTAGGATTCAGGCAATCATCTTTCCCACGCAGATCATAAAGCTGATACCACGATACTTCGTGGCATATTGCTCACACCCTTTGCCTTTGTGCATTGGGAGCATAAGCGAATCCTTCAACTCAGGAGGCACCTCCTTCTCAATCCACAAGCGTTGTACCAAGTGGTGCAGCGCAGTCACCAACACGGGTCCGCCGTGTTTCAATACTTCAGACGGGATCCCGTTGGCACCGGCACACTTGCTGTTTCGCAGGTGAGCAAGTGCTCTCTGCGTCTCATCCAGTGTCGGTGTATCCGCCAGACTCATCTTCACCTCGTGCTTTTTCAGGCCGTTCAAGGAAGGCTAGTCAATCTCCGAACGATTGTTCAAGAAATAGTCAGTGATTGTGCCAAATCTGCGATAACTCTGCAGTCTGTGTGCAGGCAGCGGCTCCAACCTCAGTCCATGCACCGCTTTTAACGAGCCAAAAAATTCCTTGTGTTGGCAGTGTTCGGCGTAGCATTCCATTCGCCTTACCTTCACCGTCAACCATGCATTTTAAATGAGACGGAGCTCTGGAGGTATTCGCCGTCGAATTCCGTGAAACTGACCTTCTTCCCCAAGTCACTGGTGTCTGCCACATGTGCAGCAAATGCTGCATTCTTCTCCGACACCAATGCGTTAATCGTCGCATTGTTCTCATCAGACGAATCGGGCCACTTACTGTTAGCGCGCGCGATGGTCTGCTAGGCAGCACCTGTCACCAGGTCGCGAATGTGGTGCTTCAGGTCGCCCACTGTGGTTATGCATTACTATGGAAAGAACGATATATTTCCGCCGGTTCATAGCAGGAGTACAACACATATATTTACGAAAATATATGTACGATTTGGTCCACAGCAACTTGTGATCAGTGTCACACTCAGCTTCACGCAGTACACGTGCCATGTGCACTTCATGCATGTCGCGTCAACGTACGATGACAATCGAGAAGTGTAATAATAATAATAATAATAATAATAATAATAATAATGTAGTATGTGTTAGCTGTAGGCCATAACAGAGCTTCGCTGCAGTGCGACCACCAGCAGTTGCACGCGGGCTTAGTATACTGCGAGGACGCCCACCCTTACGCGGATTCGAACCCGCGCCGTAAGCTTACGAGACAAGCTCGTTAGTTCTAGACTACGGGCCGAGGAGTGTAATATGCGCCCGGTTGAGGGTTCCGAGAGCCTCTATGTCCGGGCGTACGTGTGTCATATTCGACCGAGGGCTGGAAGCAAAGAAGATACTTCGTAGGCCGCTGGAAAACCACCTAGTAAGTATCGGAGCTAGTTGGATGATGTGCTTGTGTCACATCTCATGGCTACCTGGGAGGTACTGTCACAGCTGCCGATACAGGACCGAGCGCGAGGCGCCTAGGTCGGTGGCGTGAAAGCCCCGGGTATCGACTGGGAATTATGTGTTATGTTCCCTCTTCAAACGCTTCTGATTTCGATCTTTTAAAGACGGTTCTCGAATGTAACTTACCCCAACATGTCACAATGCTTGCTCGTATAATTGCAGGACAAACACCCCATATGCTTGACCTTGTACTCTTCCCGGCACAATAAGATATCAAGCACATAGCCATTTTCCAGCTTATTAGTTATAGTGATCACTGTGTGGTTTCATTCCTCTGGACTCAACGCCTTACTCTCCACAACCAAGATCGGCTCCGCGAAAAGTTCTGGCGTGCCGATCCCTGACACCTACAAACGGCCATCAATGCTGTGAAATGGAGTATACCCGAACCCTTGGACCTGGACGATGAGTGGAACCTCTTGTACTCCAAAATTATTTCGTTCGTTGAGCAGGTCCTTCCTGTCTACAAAAGAAGACCTTTTGACAGAGGTCCTAAATGAAGTGATCGAGAACTGAGGGGCCTAATGAACGGAAACTGTGGGACCGATTCAAGCCCATGCACTCCGAGTCTGACTATTCGGAATATAAAGTAGCCAATAATATCTGCAACTTGAAAAAAAGAAAAACGGCATAAGTATGAACTGGTTTGGCTGTGCAATCCAAGCCGACTCCCAAGACACTGTTCTCTTACTTGAAGAGAAGTACCAGAACCGAAGTGGCATTCCTGCCCTGTATTCCCTGGCGCATGTCGGTTTACTTGACGGTGATGTCACAAAAGCCAGTCTCCAGGTCATGTAATATACATCTGTTTGCTCGACAGAAACGTCGTTACCCAGCGACGTGGCGCCGATACATCGCTCTACGTTGGAGCACGTGAAGATGAGCGCTGATGTCGTTGCCAAAGGCATTCGTGAATTAGATCCGAACTCCTCGCCGGGTCGTGATGGGTTGCATCCGCTGTTCCTCAAGCATGTGGCCGATTACATTGCCGCTCCTGTTTGCCGGGTATTTCGCCATTCCCTTGAAGTTCGACGGTTCCCGATTGGTGGCAGTTGAACTGTTCGCTGAGCTTGGCAATTTGGTTGCAAACGTTTCGTCACCAATCGAGGTGACATCATCAGTGCGAAGTTGAGTGGCGTGCAGTAGCGTAGAATAGCGTAGAGGAGCCTCGGTGAGAGTGCTTAGAAAATGAGAATTGTTATGCCCATACACAAAAGAGGGGATGGTCAAAATCCTGCCCATTATCGACCCATCTGCTTAACGTCAATATTGTGCAAGGTAATAGAGAGGATTCCCAAGCGGGTACATCATCTTCACATCGAGAGCTAAACGTGATCTCTTTCGCGCAGCATGATTTTCGGCGGGCACGCTCATGTTCTTCGAATCTGCCTGTTGCCCGGGAAGGATGGGCAAAATCATTAGACCCTGGGAAACGACTGGATGCTGTTTTGTCGACTACAGCAAGGTGTTTGGCAATGTTCCTCATGAAAAGCTCCTTTATAACCTACGAGGAATCGGTGTTTCTGGGATTGTTCTCTCTTGGGTCGCCAATTTTTTGGATGACCGAACAATGCGAGTCAACAAGAACGAGACTTACTCCGCTCTTGTGCGCATGACTAGCGGTGTGCCGCAGGGATCGGTCCTAGGTGCAGAAGTTTTACAAACCTTCAACAATGACCTCCAGTCGGAACTTCAGTCACATTGCTTAATTTACGCTGACGACTTGAAGCTGTGAATGGATGTTTCTTCTCTTGACGATGTGGACAGATTACAGGCTACACTTGATACGTTACATATATATATATATATATATATATATATATATATATATATATATATATATATATATATATATATATATATATATATATATGGTTGGCGGCATCCGGTTACGGATTTGCCTGTCACTGTGGCAAGCCACAGGACGCCTGCGCCTACAGAGGGACCATGGATGGCTTGCGCTGCACCACCCACAGCTCCAACCACATACCCCATATCCAGTGTAAACCCGAAGGAATAAGACCGGGAGGCATGCGGATGGGAACCACGTTTCATCAACGGAGCCGGTCCACACTCCTTCACAGACAAACACAAGCACGCTGTATTTGGGGAATCAACCGCACACAAGGCGGTGGCTGGACCGTAGTCCGCTCCACACTGAGTGCATGGAACCACTCTTCGAGCCTAACACGGCCACAAGGACAGTGCACCCCGTCCCCTTCAGCAACGACCAACTGTCTCCTGGAGCCAGTATGTACGAGGTAGTGGGTAATAGACAGGTAGGCACCTTGTCAACATGCACATCAAGCGCAGCCACACCGGGGATATCAAACAACAGCCAATCATTTGAGAGAGAAAGGGAGAGAAAAATAAGAGAAGAGAAAAACTCGATTAATGCATAAGGAAACGGTGACATAAACCTTAAGTTAATGAGCATATGTAATAAGTTGTTTACAAACGAATCCTAGATAAGTTCGCGAGGTCAGAAATTATACTTTACGGAATACCTCGAACACAAAATGCTATGGAAATCGACTACAATTGGCTTAAGCGAAGTGTGCAAGTTAATGGAATAGAGTACAGGTAGATATTTATATGAGAAAGAAAAGCATTTATGCAAAATTGAAAACCCACCACCTGAAATAAAGAGACTTAGCATGCAAGCACGCGGTTAGTAAATCGAATGCAGCGTACCTACAAACGCTACGCCGGTTCTGCCTATGTTCTCTGCAGAACCCGTCGGCGCTTCGGTAGTAGTCCCGAGTGGCCTCGCTCATGGCTTACTAGGCCTGCCTGACTCAGGCACTCGCGACCGCATGTGCTACAGCACCATGCGCTCGATGTCGATGAACTACAATCCATCAGTGCTTGTCGCTTCCGCACTTGCCGCTTCTTCGCTGCATGCATGAGGGCTTTCTCCCGCACTTCAGCAACTGCCTTCGTGATTAGATCGCGCCATGCACGCCGATCAACCGCCTTCGATTCCCATGACCTGCATTCAAGATTAGAACGTGTGAGGCTCACTTTGATCATGTCCTGGTAACGTAACTTTGGTTTCCCCACGTGCCGCTTCCCAGTACTCAGCTGACCGTATAAGAGTTGTTTCGGTATCCGAGTCGAATCCATGCGCCACACATGACCGAGCCATCTCAGGTGTCTCAGTAAAAGTATGCAGTCCACTGCATACATCCCACTTCGGCGCAACACTTCCGTGTCTGCAACTCTGGCGCCCCAACCGATGCGCAAAATTCGTCGCAGACACTGCTGATGGAACCGCTCGAGATATCGCACATCCCGCCGGTACATTGTCCACGTTTCACTGCCGTATAGAAGAACGGACAGTACCATGGATTTGTACACCATCAGCTTCGTGCCAATGCTAAGCTGATGGTTGTTCCACACTCGGTACTCAAGCTTCCCGAATGCCGCCGCTGCCTTCGACACGCGATTACGCAACTCAACGTGTAGCTGCTGGTCAGTCGACATCACACTCCCAAGGTAGCTGAAGCGGGAGGTGGTTTCCAATACTTCAGCACCAATGCTGATTTGCGGCAATATTGAAGATTGCACCTCCGGTGAAGGCTGAAAGAGACAGACAGTTTCGCTTGTGTTGATGGTGAGCCTGAATTTGGCCGCTGTCGAAGCCAGAGCACTAGTCATGTGCTGCAACTCATCCGCGCTGTGTGAAAACAACGCACAGTCGTCAGCAAACAGCAACATACGGATAGTTGTCTCACAGACTAGAGTTCTCGCACCAAAACGACGGAAGTTCAGCAACCCACCATCAATACGGTGCTCCACACGAACACCGTAAGCACAAGCCGCATCAAAAGCACAAGACAACATTGTATGAAGATATATATTAAACAGGGCAGGAGCTAAGACACATCCTTGCTTCACACCAGAGACAACTGCAAAGTCATCCGAGGTCTCTCCACTCAGCTGCACCCTCGCTCGCATACCACTGTGCAGACATTCAATTAAACGTACAAACATACGCGGGCAACCAAACTTACCCAACACCAGCCACAATGTCTCGCGGTTCACCGTATCAAATGCTTTGGTGAAATCAACAAAATGCGAGTACAATGGCTGGTGTCGTTCTCTGCACTTCTCTTGCAACTGACGAGCCGCAAACACCATATCTATAGTGCTGCGACCCGAACGGAATCCACACTGCTCCTCCGCCACGTTAGGTTCCACAACCTGACTGACGAGGCGGTTGAGCAGGATTCGGGCAATCACCTTGCCCACACAACTCAGCAAGTTGATGCCACGATAATCCGTGCAACATTGCTTGCTACCTTTGCCCTTGTACAGTGGTAGCACAAGGGCATCCTTCAGCTCAGCAGGCACCTCCTCCTCAATCCACACGCGTTGCACCAAGTGGTGCAGCGCAGTCAACAACGCGGGTCCACTGTGTTTCAATACTTCAGGCGGGATCCCGTCGGCTCCGGCACACTTGCCGTTTCGCAGCTGAGCAAGTGCTCTCTGCGTCTCATCCAGTGTCGGCGTATCCGCCAGATCCGCCTTCACATCGTGCTGCTTCAGGCCGTTCAATGTAGGCCAGTCGATCTCTGAACGGTTGTTCAAGAGACAGTCAAAGTGTTTCCGCCAGATCTGCATTATGTCTGCAGTCTGGGTGCAGGTAGCGCCTGAACTACCATCGATCAGTGTCCTCAGCGGCTCCAATCTCGGTCCATACACCGCCTTCAAGGAGTCAAAGAATTCCTTGTGTTGGCGGCGTTCGGCGTAGCATTCCATCTGCTTCGCCTTCTCCGTCCACCATGCATTTTTAATGCGACGGAGCTCTCGGGTCAGTCGCCGTCGAAGTTTGCGAAACTGACTACTCTTTCCCAAGTCACTGGGGTCTGCCACATGTGCAGCAAATGCTGCATTCTTCTCCGACACCAATGCGCCGATCGTCGCATTGTTGTCATCAAACCAATCAGGCCGCTTACAGTTTGCGCGCCCGATGGTCTCCTCGGCAGCAGCTGTCACCTGATCGCGAATGTGGTGCCACAGGTCGCTCACTGTGGCTATGCAGTCCACATCACACAGGCGTGCAGCCATCGCCTTCTCCAGCTCAGTACGTTTCGCCACAGTACCGAGGGAGAGAATGTTAAATTTACGCCGATTCACGGCGGGAGTGCAATACACAGATTTACGAAAATATATGTACAGTTTGGTCCGCACTAACTTGTGATCAGTGCCACACTCAGCTCCACGCAGTACACGTGTCATGCGCACTTCACGCATATCACGCTGACGTACGATGACATAATCGAGCAGGTGAGCGTGACCACTCCGTGGGTGCGTCCAAGTTGCTATATCACTCGCACTCAGTGCAAACCGAGTGTTCGTGATCGTCAGGCCGTGAGTGGCACACAGTGAGAGCAGCCTGTCACCGTTCGCATTCGCTGAACCAATGCCATGCGAACCGATAACATCTGTCCACGCTGATGCATCACGCCCAACGCGCGCGTTGAAATCACCCAGCAGAAATAGTCGGTCGCTCCTCGGCACAGACCGTATCACGGAAGATAGCTGAGTGTAGAACTGATCACGCGTGTCATCAGGATAACACATGGTCGGACCGTACGTGCTTATAAAAGTAGCAAACTTACCTCTTCCGAGTCGTAGGCGAACAGTCATCAGTCGCGCGCTGATGCCCGTTGGTTCACCCACCAGCTGGCCATTCAGGCGATCGGATATTGCAAATCTGACCCCATGTTCACGTGGTGCTGAGGCGGCGTTGCCCACCCAGTAGAATGTGTAGCCAGCACCTGTTTCATGCAACATACCTTGCTCAGCGAGCCGAGTTTCACTGAGCGCCGCAATATCGATGTTGTAGCGCGCCAGCTCCATCGCGACCAGTGCAGTGCGTCGCTCCGGGCGCTCACTGGAGTTCCGGTCCAGTAGTGTGCGCACGTTCCAGCACCCGATGCTGAGTGCTTTGCGCGCAGGCATACGATTGCATTGGTGGGCAATCGCACGCGAAGTGGTCGTTGTGCTTCGGAGGTTTGCTTGAGGGACTCCACCCGGAGCCTTTGGCTCAATAGCCTGACCCACAAGGCAGTGGGGAGCAGATCCAGCTCGGGAATGTGATTGCAGAGACAGATGGGGATCTGCTTGACGGCCGTCACACGCAGCCTTTGAGGTACTGGAACAATTATTATATGTTTTGCGACCGTAATTGGATACGCACCTGCGACCACGGCCAGACGCAGGTGGGTTTTTGGCGGGTTTGCACCAATTTGACCAGGGGCTGCCTAGCTTGAGGCGGGCAGTAGCAAATCAGTGAACACCCGGAGGTGTCCTCCAACCGTCAGAGACAATGCGTGGCACGCGTGCTCTACGCCAATCGAGCTGTGAGCTTATAACCCGTAAACCTGTTGTCTCCCATGGCTAGGTTTTACGGGAAGAGGGCCATCGACCACTTCCTAACCTCCGAAGAGGATGGATTAGGATACTGCCAGGGCGCCCACACCTGACAGGAGAACGACTCGGGTCCTCAGCCAAAGCCTTCGATTAATTATACACCCGAAAGGCAGCGGGTCTAGCACATGGTCAGTTAGCCGACTCATGCGGATTGGTGTCCTGGAACTTGGCAGAGAGAAGGGCGAAACCCAACTCCCACCCAGCGGTCGCCACGTGGAGGCGCCCAGAACATGAGACTATGGCGCAACAGTAGCAGCAGTGGGTAGACCATCTGTCAGGATCTAGCCACCACCAGCCTCAGCGCCCCACAGGCTCTCCCGCCGTATATATATATATATATATATATATATATATATATATATATATATATATATATATATATATATATATATGGTTGGCGGCATCCGGTTTCGGATTTGCCTGTCACTGTGGCAAGCCACAGGACGCCTGCGCCTACAGAGGGACCATGGATGGCTTGCGCTGCACCACCCACAGCTCCAACCACATACCCCATATCCAGTGTAAACCCGAAGGAATAAGACCGGGAGGCATGCGGATGGGAACCACGTTTCATCAACGGAGCCGGCCCACACTCCTTCACAGGCAAACACAAGCACGCTGTATTTGGGGAATCAACCGCACACAAGGCGGTGGCTGGACCGTAGTCCGCTCCACACTGAGTGCATGGAACCGCTCTTTGAGCCTAGCACGGCCACAAGAACCGTGCACCCCGTCCCCTCCAGCAACGACCAACTGTCTCCTGGAGCCAGTATGAACGATGTAGTGGGTAATAGACAGGTAGGCACCTTGTCAACATACACAACAAGCGCAACCACACCGGGGATATCAAACAACATCCATTCACTTTAAACGACAAGCTGAAATAAAATAAATCCAATAATGCATACAGATGCGGTGGCATAACTCTTCGCTAAATTACCATATGAAGCAAGTTGGTTAGCAACAAATCCGTGATAATTAAGAAATGTCCACAAGTTACTTAAAATGCTACAAACGCAACCAAATTACCGAAGATAAGCGCAATTAGTGTAAGCAACGTGGCCAGTTAATAGAACATTATTCAGGGAGGCAGAACGAACCAAATAAAGCGGAATGAAATTTATCCAGCTTAAAAAGACCTAGTTTAAGTGCAAGTTGGTTTAGCCCAACTGCGGTGAAGAAGCATCAAGAAAGCAATATATATATATATATATATATATATATATATATGTGTGTGTATATATATATATATGTATATATATATATATAGTCAACGAATAGATAAAAAGCCAACACAAACCATGTAAATCAAAGGGAAGGACAGCTGTCATAAAAAGAAAACCGAACATGACACAGATAAACACATGGTTTCGTCAGAGGGCACGATACTACCCGGTCGCCCAAGCCTTCGGTACTCTCCGAAATGCAGTCAGAAGGGACATAAACGAAGGTAATGAAAAGACATTTAGTCTTCAGATGCAGTTTATTAATCCCTATAGAGGTTCGAAGTCGTACCGCACACATGAAGATATTCACGGGTATCCAGTCGAGTAGATTACCTTCAGCATGTCTGGTGAGAGCGATACCAACACCGCAAATACCTTGAGTCTTTGATACAGTGTCACCGGAGACGCGAAAAGCGTATGCATCGTCAACAGATTCAGAAGATACTACGCAAGGTTGTTATTTTGCATACGTGTTTCGCAGACACAGCACACATCAAGATCAAGAGAGAGAGAGGAGCGAGAGTCAGTGTTGCTTGCTGACCGATGTAACTCAAAGTGCATATGTTAAGAGAAACAATATAAAACGAGACTCGTGACCCTTCCGTCTGAAGATTTGAGGCACCTTCAAGTCTGTGATCATCGTTGTCTACGAAGCACTGCTGGTGTCGGATGGCACCAGCGTGTCCGCAAAAAGGATGCAGGTAGGCGAGTACTACGTAGTGGTAATTATGCTAGCTCCTTAAAACAACAGACAGCACTTAATAAGTTGCATTGGCTTGGGCACGTGCTACGTAGGCCTGGTTACCGCTTACCTAGGATGGCGTTGTTTAGTCTGCCAGGTGTATAATAATAATAATAATAATAATAATAATAATAATAATAATGGACGAGTTACGGGTATCTACGGAAGCAGCAGCGACGTCAGAGGTAGTTTCTTGCTCAATAAACAGAGGAGAGTTGGAAGGGGATAGAAAAAGAAGGAGTATTGTCCATGGGGTTGAGAGGGCAGGTGATATCCTTCGGCTGCCCATCCCGAGAAAGGGGTTTTGTTCGAAGTATCCTGCCTGTAGCCTTTGGCTCAACAATCTGACCCACAATGCAGTGGGAATATGGAGATTCGTTTGAGGTACTCCACCTGGAGCCTTTGGTTCAATAACCTGACCCACAAGGTAGAGGGAGATTTGAATGTTCTCTTGAGGGACTCCACCCGGAGCGTTTGGCTCTATAACCTTATCCACAATGCAGTGCGGAACAAGTCCAGCAAGGGAGCGTGATTGTAGAGACCCATTGGGATCCGTCACACACATAGAGCCTTTCAAGTTTTAAAATAGTGCACACGTGTTTTGCAACCGTAGTATGTCACGAACTTACGACCACATCCAGCCGCATGTAACAGTTCGAGGGTTTGGACCAGTTTGACCAGAAGCTGCGTGGCTTGAAGCGAGCTGTAGCAAACTGTTGAACACCAAAAGGTGCCCTCTCACCGTCACAGACAATGCGTGGCTCTCGTGCTCTACACAAATGGAGCAGTGAGCTTATAACCTGTAGATATGCTGTCTCCCATTGCCAGGTATTAAAGTAGAAGGGTCATCGACCTCTCCTTAACTTCCGTAGAGGACTGGATTGTGAGACTGAGTTAGTCTGACCGTTAGCAACTGACATGTCTGGTATGAGTAGCTCAGAAGGTACTTAGAAAGTGCATCCCAGCATAGCTCAATGGTTACGGAGTTAAGCTAATCATCGCATCGCGTTAAGGCACAGTCTCGTTGCGATGGTTGTACGTGGGCTGATGTTGCCAGGGCACCCAGACCTAGAAAAGAAGACGATTAGGGTCCTCAACCAAAGCCTTCGGCTCAAAAGCTTGTCCGCAAGTCAACGGGGAGGTTGTAATGATTTAGTTTTACAGAAATGAACACCATTCCATTTCAAACCCCCAAGCTGAAGGACCAGGAAACTGTGGTTGTCTGACCTTTACCCATTGACCAACCCGGTGGGAGTAGTTCACAAGACGCCCAGGGACACCACCTAGTATAGCTCAATGGTTCAAAGAGGTAAGCAAACCGTCGCATCACGTTGAGATCTAGTCTCGTTGCAACGGACGTAAAGGCCATCAGTCATTGATTTGGCTCGAAAACTTTCGGGATCGCGGAGATCCAATTGCTCGTTGGCAGGAACAACTGCAAGAGTACGAATTCGAATGCCGACATCATCCGGCTCCGAAACATGATAATACTGATGCCCTATCGCGTAGACAATGGACCGTATCCTTCTTGCGTAGCCGTCTAAAACAGTTGTGACCTCGATGCACCTGAAACTGAAGAATGCATACAGTTACAATCGGCGGACCCAAAGCTAAGCCCATTGTATCATCGCCTTGCCGGCGCCAGCTGGGAGACGAAATGTCTGTGGTCCCTATGGCCACAGTTAAGGCTGATCGACGGTATCATACATTGCTAGAATGAACCAACCTAACTACGGGGAATTATTATTCCCACAGCAGCAACTCACGAAGTCATGAGCAGATTGCATAAGGAGTTAGGGTACGCAGTACAAAACAAGATGGAACAGGCACTCCACTGTCGAGTCTGGTGGCCCCATTTATGACGCGACCTCGCGAATTACTGTCAGTCAGACTGTGCTCGAAGTAAGAACCTACCGACAACTCGCCGCACACAATCGCAGCCAATGTCAGCTGGCTTTCCTAATAAGCTTGTTGGTATTGATATTATCGACCCGTTACCGAGATCTCTCCGAGGACATCGCTACATCTTCATGAGGACTGATTACGTCACGAAATAGTGTGAAATCATTTCACTTCAGAATACAGACGCAAGGACTGTTGTGAAACATTACTTCAGCAAGTGGGTGGCAAGATGGGACGCACTCTACCAGCTGCATTCGGACCGTGAATGGAACACCGAGGGCAGTTTGAGGAGTGAACTGTCATATATTTGGAGTTCGAAAAAAGCAAACAATTGCATGCTGAAAACGCTATACCAGCCTTTTCTAAATGAAGAAACATAAAGTGAGTGGGACACCGCTCTGTTGACCGCAAAGCCTTCGATAGCCCCTACAATCCGGGCGACGCAGTGGCTCAAAGCAGTGCAGACCCCCCCCCCCCAGATGTACTCACGAAGGTCTGTACGTGATAAAAGACGTGCTATCCGACATGACATAGAAGTATGCGACCAGGGATACCAAGTTCGTCAACCATAATCATAAGCAATACGCGTTACCCGAGGATGACAAACAAACATCGGCTAACGTGCCGCAATTCAAAAGATAAGTGATTAAAAACTACAGACTAAAAAGGCTATAAAAATAAGATAATACTAAATAGCACATTATGCGTTAGGTTTGAGATCGCTGTTGAAGGGGGAAGATACAGGGGGTGAGGAACAATGAGATCGGCTCCTCGCCTTGTCAGCTCGTGTATCCAACCAAACGTGTTCATCGTCCATAGATCCCCAGCCCGGCAGTTGGGAGAAACTAACGGACGCCAAGTTCGAAGTGATGGACATCATTCCTCTTGACCAAATCATTGCTTGGCCACCTCTCTTTTTCCATCCAGACCCGGGGGCGCAAATAACGCACGATCTGGGAGTCAGTGTTGGCAAGCGCAACATGTGGCCTAGTGGTCGGAGCCTGGTGTGTGAGATAACCGTGGCGGAAAAGACTACCAAAAAGAATAATAAAAAGCTCTGTGAGTTACGGAAAGTCAATCCGTAGTTCGGTTAATTCGGAGTGTCCGAAAACAGACGCACGCAGCGACAAGAAACACAACCCGAATCAGCAACGATTCCGGTCACCAAACATCAAGCAAGAACGATGAACAATCGCGAAGAACGCATGCGCAGCGATCCGGAGCGAGAAAAATGAAAGAAATTTGAAGAATGTATCGGTTCAGACACTTAAAACAAACTGTATAATAAATAGCGAAAGGTGAAACAGGAAAGTACAATTGAAAATGTGAGAGTTTACAGGCACTACAGAACTCTCGCCCTAGAGCGTGAGGCAAGATGAACGCTCTATACGTGCTATTTGACGTGAGTAGCTAGTTGAGGAGAAGAATAACAGCACGCTCGAAACATGTACGCTTTGGTGTGTCTGTGTTTGTGACAAGTGGGGGTTAGGGAGCAGAGAGAGAATTGCAGTCGGCTGGGTGGATGCGTGCTCTGCGGCGGAGCCAGTTCAGCGTCAGGAGTTTCAGGAGTCCGATGTGGCGACTGGAATTTGATGTAGGGTTGCTTTAGACGATCAATACTGATAGCCTTTAGAACCATTTCTGTCGAATATGTAATACCTTTTTGCGGACGACGACTTCGTAAGGCGAACCGCATCGACGCACAAGAGAACGAAGAGATACGTGTTCAAGTTGCGGTGATCATGTTGGCTTCGAGAAGTGAATCGTGGTGGCGTTTGACGAATGGCGCTGAACGCATCGACACGTACCAGAACGAAGAGGCACGTGTGTAAGTCCGGGTGAATGTGCTGGCTTTGAGAGGTGAATCGATGTGGAGTGGTACGAATGGCGATGAAGTATTGTTTCAATCGTGCAACATATGACGAAGGATCGACTTCGCAGGTGACCCTGGAATCCAGTACTACTTCTCTAGGAAGCTTCAGCGTCATGTTAAAGATCAATTATGCGAGATAACAACCGATATCTTCCTTCATAGTGTGACGGATACGGAGGAGAATGAACGGTAAACGCTCCGACCACTGGATATTCGACTGCGTCGCAGTAAATGTGACCTTGCGTTGGCGGTGAAAACGCTCAACTAAACCGTTAGCAGCCAAGTGAAATGCTGTCGTGCGTAGTTGGGAACATACAAACATGCGGTTAAGGTCGTGAAATAGGGCAGAGTTAAACTGGGGTTCTCTATCCGCAGTGACAGTGGCGGGGTGTTAAACACGGATATCAAAATTTCGATGCAAGTCCGTGCCACCGTCTCAGCTGAGACATCTCGCAGTGGCACGGCGTGCGGCAAACGTGTGAAACGATCTACACACATCAACGCGTAAGTCAGACTATTGGGGGGCGATAGGGGTAACGATTGCAATATAGACATGCTTGAAGCGAGCGCCCAGTAGCGAAAAACTTCTGGGAACAGTAAGAGTGTGGCGATGTATCGTGCGATTCTGGCAAGTGACACAGTGTTTCGCCCACCGCTGGATATCAGAGGGCAAGCTGGGACAAATAAAGCGATCCGTGAGCAGCTGTGTGGTAGCGCGGATACTAGGATAAGAGATTCCATGCAAGTGATCAAACACAACTCGCCAATATTGTTGTGGAACGAGTGGTCGATGCTTTCCGGTAGACATCACAAAGCAAATTCTAGAGTCCGAGTTGAGGACAGGCAGTTGAGGAAGTTTAATAGAAGAATTTTATCTCAACTGCTCAAACTCAGGATCTCTTTCTTGATGGGCAGCAATGTCTTCCAGGTTGATTAGTTGGCTCGAAAACTCGTGAAGATCAATGCGAATTATAGCGTCGGCTGCAACATTGTGAGCTGCATCAATGTGCCGTATATCGGTGGTGAACTGTGGTATGTGATCCAAATGATGAGTTGCTCGAGGTGGGAAGCGATCAGAGGAGCAAGGAAAAGCAAAAGTTTATGATCCGTGAGGATGACAAATGGAAGTCCTTCAAGTAAATGGCGAAAGTGCAAAACAGCGAGATAAATGGCGAAGAGTAATCGGCCGAGAGTACCGTATTGCGTCTGAGGAGGTTGTAGCTTCGAGAGAAGAGGGAGACTCAGGTTGACCGTTTATGACCAGTTGAAAAAACAACACCAAAAGCAGTTTGAGATGTAGCGGTTTTGAGAAGTAAGGATATGTCAACATCGGTTCTTAAGTAGCGCTGGAAAGCGCGTGTTTGATCTCGTCGAATGCAACTATGACCACTGAAGTTGGTTCAAACTTGTGAGACTTGTTTTTGAGCAGATCTGTCAATGGCTGAAGAGGCTTAGAATATTCTGGAATAAAGCGACTGTAGTAGGTAACCATATCACAAAGACGGAGTAAACTTTTGAATGATTGACGCATCGGATAGTCTGTGATAGCTTCTTTTGAGGAAGCGGGCTAATACCGTCGTGATCGATTCGGTGACCATAAAGTCAACGGATGACTGACCAAAGACGCATTCATCGGCGTTGATCGTGATACCAAATTGGGCGAGGCGCTCGAAAGTTAAGCGAAGGTGAGAAAAGCATTTATCACGACGAGCTGGTTACGAGTATATCGTCAAGATATGCGAAGACGGAATCAACATCTCTAAACACTTGGTCTATAAATCGCTGCAATGTATGCGTGGCGCTTCACGGGCCGAAAGGTATACGGAAGAAATTCGTAGGGACCAAACGGTGTAGTTATGGCCGTTTAGGGTATGTCACCCGGAACGACAGGAATTTGGTAATAGGTTCGGATAAGAACAATTTTAGAAAAACTTGGTTTTGCCATGTAAATCGATGGAGAAATCGTTGATATGCGGGATGGGATACCTGTCCGGTACGTTAGCGTTGTTCAGTGCACGGTAGTCGCCAGTCCCTGCTGGACATTTTAGGGACCATGTGCAGAGATGACTACGGGCTGTTGGAAGAATGAGCGGCTCCTAGACGTAGCATGTGTTCGAACTCGGTCTTGGCGGCCGCGAGTTTGTTTGGCGGTAGCCGTCGAGTTCGGGTAATGAGCGGAGGTCCTTACGTGACTCTATGGTGCGTGATCTCGTGCTTAGGGCCTGGAAATTCGTTGTAAACTGGCGGAGCAAGTCAGTGAATAGGTTGCCAGTAAGCAGTGCTAGTCGAAGACCGATCGAGCTGATCAATGTAACTCAACCTTGGGCAGTAAAAGAGGCGCAACTGCAGCCCAGCTGAACTATCAGACTAACCTCCGTGAGAAATTCAGCACAAATAATAGGACGCTGGACGTCTGCGATTAGGAAGATGGAGGGATAAATTCATCTGAATTCTAGAACAAGTGTGGGGAGTTTCTGGCTATGTGGGAATGTGAGTGTTATTAGCCGCCTGCAGAGAAATGCCGTTGGGAAGGTAGCATTTTTCTATTCGGCGAGGTAGAACGCAGACTTGGGCACCGGTGTTAACCAAAAAGGCATTGTACTTCAAGAGTGAGTTAAGCCTCTGGTCCTTCGCGGATCGAAAGGCGCATGAATCATCTAGTTGGTCACCGGCTCCCAACGGGTTGCGACACCTACACATCGCTCTGCTGCCTTGGTCCATAGTTGACGTAAGACGCCGTCGTCGACTTTCGTGAATCCGAAAAGGGAAAGCATGTATCGAAGCTGCGATGGCGCGATCGCCAAGTTTGACACCTGGTAGTAGTTGCTGAAGGCTGGTTTCGTCAGAAGCTGTGGTGGGCTTCAATATGGCGGTTGTAGTTTATCATAAGGCGCGTCGAATGGGATGTGGGCGAGTAAATCAGTGACGTCGGCAGCGATATGCCTAAGGAGCTCCGAGATAACGTGAGAAAACATGGTAAACTGTGAAGTAATACGGCGGTATTGAGAAAGCGCTTCTAACTGCCAAACATGCGGGTTGGATGAGTCGTATGGAGGAACTGATAAACCCAAGAGATTTTCAGAAGTAAAAGGATGAACTGGGTCAGGGGACATTTTGGACGAGAAAACGGCAGATATGAGAGCTCTGAGATTTTAAGAAAAAAATTAAAAGCCTAAAATAAATGCAAAAACGGTCACCAGCTATGTAGTGGAAAATACTACACAAAGGCTAATGAAAAGCTCAGTAAGCTACGAAAAGTGTCAACCCGTAGTCCGGTTAATGCTAAATGTTCGATCAAAAACGCAATCTGAGTCAGCAACGATTCCGAGCAACAACGCCGAACAATCGCGACGAACGCACGCGCAGTGAACCAGAGTGAGCAAAAGGAACGAAATTCGAAGATGAACGTATCGGTTCAGAGACTTAAAACAAACTGTACAATAAATAGTGGAAGGTCAAACAGGAAAATGTGGAGGTTTACAGGCGCTACATAATACTGCTGAGCGGTTCACTCGCTCTTGCTCCACAAAATAGGTGGCACCGAGCACGCACATTGCTCACGCGGTGTTCCCCTCAGACATTAGTTAGGTTGGGAATGCACCGATGGTCAAAATTAACAAGCCTCTTTATAGATTTTGACTTTATGGGCCAGGTTTCGCAACCGTACAGGAGGGTTGAACGCACAGCTGCATTGTAAACGCGGCCCTTTAGATTTTGTAATGTCACGCTGGCGCCCTGGGTGGCGAAGATCGATAAAAATGCCTCGGGCTTTTGGTGTATGGTTAGTGGTCTCGTCTTCCATCCTAATGGCGCTAATATAGCTACCCATATACTTAAATTTCCGTACGACTTATAGTTGGTCACTACAAAGGTCAGCGCAGGAGCCGGTCCCTGCCAATCCTGAAGAAAGACATTGTACTCCGAAAAAACTGAGAGTTGGAGCTAATTTATCCAGCACAACTTTGCACGTTCAAGAGCCGTCACAAGTGAGCACAATGTCGTCGGCATACTCCAAGTTAAGAAGTCGCTTAGCTGGGAGGAGCTTCACAGCTTCCATTACCTTATCAATGGCGAAGTCAAAGAGGAAAGGTGACAGCTGGCAACCTTGTTGCACATCAACGGAGACAATACAAGATGGCAAAAGTTCGCTATTAACCGTCACTCTGCCCGAGATATCGGCGTATGGCGCTCTCACGACATTTAGGTATTTATCGCGACCACCTTTCCTCAGTAAACAGTACCAAAAGCACATTGATTGACCTAGTCAAAGGCCTCTTTGATGTCTAGGAACCTGACTACGATGAGTCGCCAATAAGCTTGGAAGTGCTTCAGCAACTGACGTAATGTTAAGATAAGTTTAATGCAGCCTCGATTTCGATGAAATTAGCCCTGCTCCTCGCGCATCTGGCCTTCACTTAAAGACGATGGAGACCAGACTGACTGATGCGTTATGGACGGGAGCCAACCGTGAAAACTGGGACTATTAAGGAGCAGCCCCAGTATGTTGGGACAGTTTCCTGTTCCCATAGATTCACTAATAAATTATGTAAATCGTCTAAAGCAGAAGGCCCCTCGAATTTGAAGAGGGCTGGATGAAGTCCATCCGCTCCAGTTGCCTTGTTCAACTTCAGTCGTCTGAGCCCTTGTTCGATTTCTGCGCGTGAGGGCGGATCCAAGAGAACGGCCAAGGAGTAGTGCGCTCATTGGCCGACAGAGAAGCCACTAATTCTGACTGATTATACTGCTTCTCGAAGTGTTCGGCCCAACGCTCCAACCGTTTCGGAAAGTTGCAGATCGGCTGTCCACTAACGTCGCATATGGGTTTCCTGCTGATCGTTTCACCTATCGGACGAAATAAGCCGATGGTTGCCAAGGGTAGCGACTGCCTTTACCTCAGAGGAGCGATGAGACCACCAGGCTTTTCGGTCTCTTCAGGCTAGCACGCAGTTGCGCCCTGAGATCTTTGTGCGTCTCACTGTATTCGCTTCCATCAAGCATCCAGAAGTTCTACAGACTGGGTGGAGATCCAATGTCTAGATTGTTAAGTTGCCACATAAAGATATGCTTGCTGCTAATAACATCTGGCGGATGTGCGATCAGTGATCTTCAACTGTGTTCGGTGAGCGTTTATTTAGGTCAGACGCCAGCGTACATTGATACGCAAACAGAAAATCTGGCTTCGCCAGTTGGCTAGTAGTTAGGCACTTACAGTGCCGTTGCGGACGTCGACCGAAACGCACTAGCAGGACGGCGCAAACAAGTGCGTGGTCAGAGTCATCGCTCGTGCTTCAAACCGTGCGAGTTTTGAACACAGCCTCTTTAGAGGTAACTGAGCTCGAAGTGCTCGAATTGCATAAAGTTCTGGTTGGCGCCATGTCACTCGCTTGTGGGTGCAGGGTCGGAAGTTAGTGCTCGCGAGAAAGAGACAAGGTTCACAAGTATGTAGCAACCGCTCACCGTTATCAATACGGGAGCCTACATTGTGCTGGTCACCCGGATGACGCTCACTCGTGGGTTTTCCAAATTGGGCGTTTAAAGCACTTGCAAACACCATGGTATCCGCATTCTTTCGGTAACGAAGGAGTGCGACTAATTGGTGATAGAAATCATCCTCCACCGAGTCAGCGTCACAATTCATGGACGTATAGGCTGCAATGACAAACAAGCACCGCTTATCTAGACGCGAGTAGCCGCGGCCGCTTCCTGATTTCTGCCTGTCAGCAGGTACTTGAGATGCCGTTCGTCGATATTCCTTCTTGCTAGGTAGTTGGGGATTGACTTCTGGCCACCTACGTTCCCTAGGTTTTCCATTGCAGGCCATTAGATTAACTGCGACTTAGCATGTGTCGGATAAGAAAAAGTATAACACCGAAACGGAGGAATATTACAGCGGACTAGACGTCTTACTCGTTGATTAGCTAATGACGCTGACGCAATACGCGATTAGGTGCATTTCAAGCACTTTACGACAGCTGCCGCGGATGTCCTAGAATGACACCCCTAAAAAAGCAATATCGTACAAATGGAAAGTGGTGTTATGATGGCAATTTTTCCTACAATACTACAAAAGTCACTCAAATAAACAGTCCAGATACAGTATGCTATTGACGGTACGATGGCGCAGCCCAGCTTGATATAGCGAAAAGTCATCAAATTATAGCATGCCCTTTGATTGCCACGCGTGGCGGGCATATTATCTCGAGGCCAACGGTTTCACGACAGGTTAACGCTAGATTCAGATACAGATGGGACTGGAACGATAGGAAAATGCCCTGAGTGTTCCTACTTACGCGGATTGTTGAGCCAGGAAATGATACGGTGCTACGAGGTCTTGATGGATCTAACCCGAACCAAACCCTGGTCAACCAATTATTGCCCACTTTCTCTGCACTAGCAGCCCCCGCTGTGCAGGTCACGTGAAATAAAGAAGACATAGAAAGAAAAGGGAAGATAAGGAGAAAAAGTTAGTTAAATGAAGGATAACAGCAAGGAGTGAGGAGGACAAAATAAATAAATAAACAAGAGGTATGTTCCCGGCATGCGAGACAAGCAAAATACCAGCCTGATCAATTGACACAATAAAGTTGAACAGTGGAGGGATTTACCATGATCTGTTATGTTCTCACTAAAGTGTTTGAGGTGCTCAATCATTTAAAAGGAGTAAAATATGGAGAAGTTGAGAGTAGGAATAAAAGTTGTTATAGCCGTCAGGTAAAGTAAAGTAATACGACCCTTCATGGAACCGTGTCTCGGAGAGCTGCTTCCACACTTCATCTGGACATGTGCTGTTGTGGCTTAATGCAAGTACCCAATGATTTTGACTCATTTTTTCTTGTTGGCTGTTGTCATATGCAATTTTGTCATCATCATGGTGACGCATTATACATAAACATGTATAAATTTATGCTGGAAGATGGATAAGGTCAGCAGAAGGGAAAGGTTTCGTGTTGCAACCCTAGAGTGGCTAACTGACGCTCGAAACGCTTAACCGTAGGTTCAATGACTACACTTTCTGGAAGCAAGTTCCAGTGCTCGATTACTCTACACGATAACCGAGTTTCCGCTTTGCTCCGGTTGGAACGCGGCTTGTGTACCTTCATGGAATGACCACGAAGACAACCTAGTCTGGCTAAATAGACAGCACAAGTCCGGTCCAACCTTCCTTGTTAAAAGGTGGTAAGTAAGAATTAGGTCTCTTCTAAGCCGTCGGTAGTGCATTGAATAGATACCAAAGCTAAGTAGACGCTCGAGGCACGTTTGCCCTCGCAACCCCTCGACCAATTTAGTACCTACTCTCACAACCCACTCGAGCTACAGTTTTTCCCGAACAATGCAGGGCGGGCAAGCCTGGACGTAGTATTCCAGATGAGGCCGAACGAAAGCTGAGAACAGCTTCACAAATATGTCGGCAGTTAAGACCCCGAAAGAACAGTGTATTAGCCATAAAATTCTAAAACCTATACTTGTAGTCATTTTCAGTTGTCACCAGAATGCAAATACGAGGAATGGAGGACGCCTGTCTATTTGGTTGGAGACAAGGGGGTTCGACCCCACGGAGTACGTAGCTCGAAGGCGGGAAAGTTGCTCCTATACGAAGGACGGAACATTTAGCCTGATTAATGGGCAGTAGCCACAAGGTAGACCAGTCCCAGAGTTTGTCCAGGTCATGCTGAATGGCCTCAGAACCCCCAGGGACATTTACAACGTTCCACAGCTTAAAGTCATCAGCAAACAATATCGATGATACCCCAATCTCCCCAATTAGTTTTGGCTGTGTTGGCAAGAACACTTTATGTTGGGTTTCCTCGTTCATTGGAAGTATTTCGAGAAATTTACATACCATGCAGTTTCATTTCTGATACTGAATTTGTCGACAATAAATACTTGTGTTTTCGTCCCTTGGTTTCGGAGATCTTGCTATCGGCGTTTTCTCCAACAATTGGTCGCCCCCTTGTTTTCAGATCATTCACAATACCGAAGCAATCATCCTGTGGTACTTGTTCCAAGACAGTCAGATACCGTGCAAATGCCCTCACGCGTGTTTTGTACCGTGTTGGATTATCAGTTGAGCATTTTCATCATCTTCGTGAAATTCAATACGATTTCGCTCAGATTTTATGTGAAAATGGCAGAAACAAGCTACAGCCAGGAAAAGTAAAATTGACGTGTAGGCTTTATCATTCTGTTACGAGCAGCTCCGTGTGTTTGGTCCAACAACCTAGCCCGAAGATCCCTCAGGTTTCAGCTTAGTCATCTTCCTCTACCCGCGCAAACTCGCTGACACGAAGTACAACCGTTGCGTAAATTGCTTGCCTTTGTTGTGTCCAAGAAGCACTGAAGTCCCAACAGGTGAAAGTTTGAGTGCTGAAGACTAGTGGGAAGAACAAGGGACGAAATTACGAAGGGATGTTGGGCGTTTAACTTATGTAAGTCGACAGTTATCCAAAGCACGTGAGGCTGGTAATATACTCCGCCAAGCAAGGTCAAGCACGTCCGACCAGAGGCGTTATAACCTCGTGATCTTCCACGCGCCGGACTCCAGTGATCCATCACTCTAAGTGCGCTACGATTACAATGTCGAGACTTTACAGAGTCTAATTGACAGAGTCCTCGACGCTGGTGAGGACGTGGTAAAAGTGAGACAAATTACCCGTCTTGGAAAGCAAGGTGATCAACAAAATCAACCTATGAGAATCACTTTTGTGGACGAAGCCAGTCCAAGACTGATCTTGTCCCGCCTAAGTAGGCTGAAAGGTTTGAAGATCCATGTTCGTTCAGACCTGGACTCAGCAGACCGGGAAAGGCTCAAGTCTACCATCATTGAGCTGAAAAGACGTACTGGTGAGGGGAAACAAATCTCCGTATCGTAAATTTTCGAGTGGTTTCCAAGAATCTGCGAATCAGTATAAACAGATTGCTTACACTTCAAGCACGCCCGGCGGCTCCTGCTGCGATCTGCGCGTAGCCTTCACAAACGTTTACAGTGTTATGAACAAGCGCGATGAGCTTTGATGTTTCGTTGCGTCTAAGCGGCCAGACGTAGTGGGACTCGCAGAGACATGCATTCAGAATTATACACCTAGGAACTTAAACTCAACGGTTGCTCGTGCTTCCGATGCGATAGGCTAACGAATGACAGCGGTGTTGTTTTGCTCTACATCCGGTCTTCCCTGGTTTGGAGATTTGTGAGCACCTACCGAAGTGACGATGGTTTGTGAGCTACTGTGGTTCTCCATCCACCTCAGGTGCGGAGAGCTACTTGTGGGCGCAGACTTCCGCAGCCCCCTGAGTCTTTGTTTGGATTGGCTGCCCCATCTTCGAACCCAAATTATTCGTCCACACTTTCTACTTATGGGCGATTTTAACTGTCCTCGTATACGATGGCCTGATGTGCATTTGATGCCTGGACATAGTGAGGTTGAAGCAAAGTTCGTGGCTTTGGTACTTGAAACTGGTGCATCGCAGCACATATGCCAGCCAGCACGCATAACACCAAGCTCAACTCCGTTCTGTCCCGACCTAACGAGCTAAGAACAACGAGTGCATGACGCTCGGATCCTGGAGCACCTAGCCACAAGTGGCTAAGTGCTCATGGCTGATATGGAATTATGTTTGCCGTATCCACCTCCGTTGGAACCAGGTTACAACGACTAGAAAACTGACTTCCACTGCCTAGCTCGGAGTGCGAGCCAACTGGATTGGTCTCTGTCACAAGATGCATCTGTGGAAGCCTGCTGGACATTTATAAAAAAGAGATTGCCATCATTAATTTCCCAAACTGTGCCTTTTTACGGTCGAAAGGTTGGACGGATTAAGCCTCACTGGTTTGACAAGGAGTATGGAAATCTGGCTGGGAGCCGGCTCATACCGTGGGACAAATTCTTCCTCTCTGGCTCTGCCAATGACTAGGAAGGGTATAAAAGTCAGCGGAACCTCTGCAACATGGCAAAAAGGAATAAGCGCCGACATTTCAAAGAGTAGCTCGCGATTGCCGCAAAGACCGCTCCAAAGAGATCTTTTGCTTACGTGAAATCGACGCCTAAAACAAGCAGTTGATGTGCCAGTGCCGAATGGCCCGGACAGACAGCCCCTAACCTCCAGCACTGAGCTTGCGTCCGCGTTGGCGGCGCACTTCCCTCCTGTATTTGCAAATGACTAGGTGTCTGTTCCGAGTTCGACACGTACCGCTTTTATCGAACTCGACAGTCGGGATTGCGGCGTTGAAGAAGTATGTCAACTACTCGCCAGCCTTGACGGTACCAAACCTGCCGGAACTGATGGGTTTCACCCACTGATCCACAAGTCAATTTCCGCCATCATCTCTTCTGTCGTGACTGAACTTTCCAACACGTCGCTGTCCGAAGGTTCGTTGCCGATTGACTGGAAATGTTCGATGGTGAAGCGTATTTCAAAAGGCGGCGACCCTAGCAAAGTAAACAACTACAGGCAAATTTTCTGTCACTTATTTTAGCAAAGGTTTCTGGGGAAACCGTAAAAATGAATTATTGCAGCTGCTACAGTCAAAAGAGGTCCTGACGCCAGCACAACACGGTTTTATGCGAGGCCGCTCAAGCATTACAAACTCGCTTGTGACGAGGCATGAGTGCTTGAAGGCAATAAGCAAGAGTAAGTCTGTCAACGTGGTATTCATCGATTTCAGGAAAGAGTCCGACAAGGTCAGCTATGAGATTCTCCTTCACAAACTCAGGATATGCGGTGTCGGTGGCTCACTGCACAGGTGGATCCGCGATTTTCTTGTTGGACGAAAGTGGAGGGTACAAGTCGACGACCATCTAACTGACTGGTATCCCTCTACAATTGGCGTGCCTCAACGCATTGTGCTGGGGTCCACTCTGTTACTGATCCACACCAAAGACCTACCTGAGCTTCTTCGGTCTCCGTGTGCATTGTTTACGGACGACATGAAGATTTAGAGAGAAATCGACGCTCCCGATGACTGTAGCGTACTTCAGCAAGACCTCAACCGTCTGCAGAAGTTCATCTCTCGGTCGACCCAGCTAAGTCTGAATTTATGAGCCTGGGGAAGGGTGCTGACGGCCGAACCTACATTCTTGACGGCCAACTGCTATATCCCACACCTTCCGTGAAGGATCTAGGTGTACTCTTGTGCTACCATTTGAAGTCCGTGGGCAACATTAACATCATCATCATCAACAGCAGTACATCAGCCATTTGAACTGATGCTTCGCTGCCATACAACCATGAGGACCTATGAAATAAAGAATAAGAAGAGGGAGAGAAGGGGGACTTACCTGAAAACCTTAATGCCCTAAGCAAACATTCAGGGTCAAGGCGCCTACACCTTGTTTAGACAACATACCGTCACAAACAGCTGGCTATCGTGCAAAGATAAGGCGGCATCGGCGAGACAGCTTCCTTGCGGCTTTCACTGCCACGCGTCATAATCAGCCATTACCCCGCAGATAACTCAGCACCAAACACACTTTAAACAGACAATCCGATTAGGAGACGGCAACAGACGCGCCACTGGTGTCGGTTGCGAGCCATGTCCTGTAAAGTCTCGAGCCAAGCATAAGGTGAGTCACGTGGACTCCAACCCGGAAGGCCAGACGGACCAACGGCACCCAGTTTGGTTGTCAGTGACTTCATTTCCCGCTGCCAAGTCAACTTCTGTCCACCTCGAGCCTTGCGCCATCCGACACCTGGTAGACTGAACAAGGCCCTCCTAGGTAAGCGGTGACCAGGCATGCGTAGCACGTGCCCGAGCCAACGTAACTTATTCAGTGCTATCTGTTGTTCTAGGGAGCTAGCATGATCATCACCCCCTAGTACTCGCCTACGCACATCATCGTTGCGGACACGCTGGTGCCATCCGACACCAGCAATGCTTCGCAAAGGCAACATTAACAGGCTATATCGTAATGGACTGCGCATGCTTTGGGCGCTCACAAGCACATGGTCTGAAGAGGTTGCCACTCGCATCTTTCCTTCCATCATTAGACCAATGCTAAAGTACGGTTTTCCTGCCTACTTTCCGATTATCCGAGGCTACGCACAGAAGATCGAACGGGTCCAACACATTGCTATCAGGCTCATCCGGAGTTTACGTAGCTTGGGTCATGAAGACCGGTGTGAGAAACCAGGACTCCACACCTTGTTCTACCGTCGGGTGCGAGTCGACATTATTATGACCTACCGTATTCTACATCTCGGTGTCTTCTCCATGCCGAGGCCAATGCTGCATTTACGAGGGCCATGCAGTACACACGTACATAGATACAAACTTGTAGTGCCGCGTGTGAAGCGAGTTCCTCACCCACTGCGCTTCGAACGGAGTGGTAAATATTTGGAACAGTTTGCCTGAACATGTGGTGGAGGCAACATCTGTGCAGCAGCTCAAAAGGTTGGATTTATATTTTACCACTATTCGTTTCAGAAAACGACTGCACACTTATGATGACATCTCAAATTTTGGAGTCTTGGAATACCGTGAGTCGGATATTTTAAATGTTACATATGAACGATAACGATTTTCACGGATGACAATTTCTATGCTTTTCACCATATTTCGAAAGTGGTACAGAATTCATTTCTACCTGCACTACAATACAGTATTCAGTTTACGTAGATGGATAACAGTATCGGTCCAAGGACTGAGCTCTGTGGGACACCGCTAAGGACCGCTTGTCTAAGGGATAAGCTGTGACGCATGCGTACATACTGTTCCCTTCCCTGCAAGAATGTAGATACCCAGTGAAGTGCGCGGCCAGATACACTGTAGGAGTTCAGGCTTTGTGATAGTCTCAAGTAGGGTACCATATCAGAAGCTTTTGAGAAGTCCACGAAAAGCACGTCCACTACGTGGCTATTGTCCACTGCCTCGGCCCAAGCTTCACGAACAACCAACAAATTCGTCAGGCAAGAAAAGCCTTCCGAAATCTGTGTTATGCACTACTGAGTATATTTAATCCATCTTCCAACAAATCGTTTGTAGTGGTTGAAAGAATACTGGGAAGATTTCAGTCCCTTAGTAAACGCAAAAACTCGGAAAGAGTCAACTCACAATTGAGTTCGAGCACGATGAAAATAGACGTTCGATAGTAATTCCGAGTCTAATATCCGATTTGGAAGCGGACTGAACGGCACAGTACGGACGCAGAAGCAGCAGCCAAAAATGCCGGACCGTCCTATCCGGCTGGCCA
>OX104064.1:12702345-12793240 GCA_944474145.2 Dicrocoelium dendriticum
TTATGCAATTGGAAACTCCGGGCACCTGCTACCAAGGTTACAGTAAACTATGGCGCCATAAAAGCTACAGAACCCCGATTCCTTTATACATCCGCTACTGGTTTATTTATAGTATTTACAAATTATTTAACTACACCTCAGTATCCTACGCTACCATTATACTCCCGGCTGTGCCGGTTGACCTTGGCCCGCCAACCCGTTCCCGCCCGATGTGAGTCCTGGTCCCGTATGTACCATTTGCCTGCTTTCGATTACACCTTGACCTTCAACTACACCTGTAATCATCACCTTAATTTATCATAACCGTTTTCAGGAAGAACATCGATACATTATTATCTTTGAGTTCCCACACCTTGATACCCATGAAATTAAGCATATACTATGCAGCCCCTCAAACTATCTTGGGTGTCACGGAGGACAATGAAAACAAAACCCTTTCCAGCCAATACAGAAATTAGCCCTTCCCGAATTTGCACTACAGTAGATACAAAAATCTGCTGGGTTTTCGGTAAATAACGTTAGCTAATTAAAACCAGCCCTTGCCTTTTATGTAAGGCAGTCATTTGCAGTAAGTTAGAAAGTATCACGCTTGCATTAGTTTGAGGAAAGAACGGCTCAAGTGGAAAATGCCCATAAAGTATGGGCGAATATAATCAGAACTTACTTGATTGATGATTGTCAGTTGCGGCGTTCTTATTTATCAATATACAGGCAACAAACACTTCTGATTGTCACAGTTCGTAAGCATGAAGTAGGGGAACAAGAGGAAAACATCGTACATGTTTCTTGTTTAGCAAGACATCAACCATGAGTCGAAAGCACCGCTGTTAGATTAATATGTTTATGACGGAAAGTCGCGTTAGGATGCGGACAAACCACTCCGGCTCACGATCATGCGCTGGAGACGACTGTTGGTTTAGTTGCGGGCTGCTATAAAACAGGTTGTTCTGCCGTGTGGTAGTACAGGAGCATAAGAGAAACAAATTTGACCGGGACACACACATGTGGGTTTTGACTAGCGGCGGCTCTGTTCGGTAACTGTGCTAGGCCAACTGCAAGCTTTGCCGTTAGGTGAAGATTTGTGTAAATATATATGTATTATGCATGTTAAGTCGGTGTATTATTTGCTACTCTGCATATCATTGGTAGTTGTTATGGTATACTACAAGATTATTGGAAATCAAGATACCACATTAGTAACTGTCATCATGGTTGATGATTCCGAGAGATTCTATCTAGTTTTACGTACATATTATCAGAAATTTGAAGAAGTTAATTCCGATGTATAGAAATTACAATTTGCAACGGCCACAAGTTTCTACAAACCTACGGCTGTGACTCGGCAACATTGTGTATGGCAAACGGAGAAGCAGTTGCCAGAGGAGTACCCGTACCAGTACGTACAGTGTCGCTGTGTTCATGGCAGGCGTAGCAACGTTTATGGGAAAAGATGAGTTGCTATTCTCACCGTATAATGCTTCACGTATAATGCTACACAGTTACAGGATGCTGGCTCGTAAGACGCGTTTTCCATTCAAGTTGATGGGCAAATTTTACGAACGAAGGGAATCACATTTGTGTCGTTGTTTTGAATTCCATGTTGGGATGCCATGGCTATACCCCGAAACAGGCGGTTGATAGAAGCGCAGGAGAAAGAGATGTTTTCCCTGCTGTCCTTGTTCAAAAGTGGTAGGGAAATATGTAAGTGCATATCAATGACACGTGGGCGGACGTTGAGCGCCAATGGCCTGAGGATGCTTAGAAGGGGACAAAGGAAGCGGAAAACATGGAAAGTGCGCGAGGTGACAAGTTGTTGGAGCGGCATGGAGCTTGTCGTTTGGCGAAAGAGGAGGAGATGGTGTGATATTTGTTCTTCGTGTCATCAGCTATGGGGGCCATTGCGCAACGATATTGCGAATCAGTTTTGGCGGACGCGACGCACCAAGTGAAGTATGAGGGATATATTTTGTGGCACTGTATGTTGGTGAATGTAACGGGTGCGGCGCATTCTTTTTTATGCGTTGCTGCCGAATGAAACATACCACAGCTGCGGGCAAGCTGTGGAAGCGATGAAGGAGATGCTACTTTGCAGGTAATCGGTATCTACCCTTGTAATTGGTAAATGCATGACCCAAGTATAGGCGCTGACCTGAGCTTATCTTAAAGCTGCACTCAACCGGTGAACATCACCGGACGCCTAAGTGGCAGGCAATAGCTTCGAACGGCGGTGGGCACGGGAGCGGAGTGCAGACATAGTAGCGATAACATTCGTTGGAGTAGCCGACACAGGAAGCGTGGGTCATTCATCCGGTTCAAATCATCTTGGAGGGTATATAAATGATTCTAAATTACAGGGGAATGGCAACAGGTGACCAATAAACAGCATGAATTTGGCCAGCAAAGATGCCTAATGACCGAGCAAGGCTTGTTGTGACTCTGCACCCGCCTGGGTACCCACAGGTGAACAGACTTAGTGAACCGTCCCATACCCGAGGGTAGCCTTAGTTGGGTCGGTGTACCTATACATCCAGACTCCAGCGGTCTTAGACGGAGAGCACCGTAGCGTAAGTTAGAGCACGCCCTCCACCTCCCCAGTAGTCCAAAGCCGACTGTGAAAACAAACCACGTTTTAAGGAATCAGTTAGTGGGCTTGATAGTGACAACAGCAGGGAAGCGGGAGGACAATAGATAGAATAGTTACTGAAATTCGACGGCACGTTAATGCCAGTTCTTTGGGTGCATGTACAGAAGAGTGGATTCAGTAATATGAGCCTGAGAAGTTGGCCGGCTTGGTAAGGTGAAAAGTGAAGCATAGGAATAGCTACTTCACAACCGGCTCACAGGCGTGCAAAAACGTGAGATACCGAGCGATTTCTGGAAGAGCTCAGTGGTACTACTGGGGGTGAGGAAGAAAAGTCAGATAACTTCAAATCTACTAGGTACCTTAGCATCAAATGTGAATATTGGTAAACAGCCGGATTAACTGAGCGGTTGGACACATGACAAATGCAGCACAGAGCGCTTGGAAATGAAACGGGGTATCCATTTGACCGCATTAAACATTGGATTTCGACTGAGACAAGCAACCTCGAAGAGCGATAAGCAACAGATTAGAATAACGTTAAGAGGTGAAAAAATTGTCCCGGTCGGTTGGAACAGAAGGCGGAGGCGGACCATTACGTGGGATAATTGGCCCATCAGCTGCGGTCTCTGTGTGGTACCTTTCACCAGTGACGTCGAGAATCACAAGCAAACACGGTTCCTCGACAATTGGTTTCAATTGGTCGGGGAGCTACACCGTTGTCTTCTCAACATTATCTGGTACCCCACCGTCATCTGCGACTGGATCGCTATCTCCTATGTTGCTACCCAAGTCTTTGGGATCCGCTTGAGTAGCTTGCGCTTCCAAATCGTCGTCCTATTCGTCGCCCACTGAATCGTCCAAAGGAATTGGGCGGTCACCGCCTCCTGCTAAAGCAGAAGCAGGAAGTAACAGCACAGCGTCCAGACGCTGTCCACGGAAGCACGTCAGCAGCAAAGCATCCTTGTTGTCCACAGGTAGGTTTTCTTTGAAGTGCATAAAGGATGCTTTAGACCTGGCTCAGCATTTTGACTGACAACCTTGGTGCAATAAATGTACCCTCGCAGGTACATTGTACGCCACGGTAAGGATGTTTATCTGCTCCCCTGCAATCATCGTACATCGTATTAGAGCTTTGTATTTCACCGGTTAGCAAAATCGTCCGCAATTTGCGACCCTCATTTTCCAGCAGCCATACAGCATCGTAAAGGCTACGGGTTTCCGTATGGGTGCGACGTGACTGGCAATGGTGAGTTCGTTTTCAGTTTATTGATGGTAGGTTGGTTGTTTGCTATATGCGGTACCTTAGCGATACCAGCAACTTATTTAGTGGATCTGCCGGTCTAGAGAGATCGCATGGATAGCACTAACTAGTATTTGCGCACTCATATCATGGTAGCGGACACCCCGGCGCAATCGGACACAAAGTAGGCTTCGCGGACAGCAGTCATCAAGCACTTGAAGGGACTTCAGATTTTCAGACCGGATGGTCCAAGCGTCACTATGATACAGCTTAAAGACCGTCATTGTGGTCTTGTATGCAGGCGCTTTCATGGGGACAGCAACTGCCTTCTGTCGCCAATGATGCCGCCAGGTTTAAGAAGCCGGCTTTAGCTAGCACGGTGCGTAAACTGACTTAATTTGCTATGCGGCCATCCTTGCCAATGTAAATGAAAGGCTAGGTGAAGTGATACATCACATCGAGTTCCTTGTTAGCAAGGGTCCAGGGGTCCTTAAAAGACTGTCTATCCTGCAGCGAATCTTTGCACCTTGAAGGGGCTATGTGAGCACCAAGTAAAATGACCACACTGGACAACCTACTCACGCTTGATTGTGCCGTCTTAACGTCGTGGAGAAGCGAAACGATCTCCTCCGAGTAATTACGTTTAACTGATTTGTCACCATACAGGAACGCTACACCCACATCTTCAGCTTCCGCCACGGTACACACCATTATGGCATCCATGGAGAGACTGCACATAAATGGGGGTAAGGTTAATCCTGACTAACACCACCTGTGGTTGGTAAAACCGGCGTTAGGCTATTATTCCTGTGGTTAGAACAGTCTGTGCGACTGTCCTTCTGGTATATTGTTTATCATCTTTCGGATAACAACCAGGAGGCAGAGACGCTGCAACCAAGGCCAGCTTCGAAGTGAGGGCCTTCATCCCTCTCGACTAAGTCATCGCTTGGTCACCCCTCTTCTTTTTCCATCCATACTCCCGGCACGCAACCAACGCAAGTCGCGGGAGTCGGTGAGCTGGCATGCGTAGCACGATGCTGAGTCATGAGAGCCTGGGGCGTAAAATAATGATGCTGAGCGGTTACTTCCTTTAGCCTGCGCCGTAAAGAAGGTGCCGAACGCGCTCACTGTCTACTCCGTGTTCCCACCAGTTGTGCCCTAATTTGCGAAGACATGGGTGGTCGAACATAACTAACCGCTTTATGTCCGTTGATCTGAGGGTCCAGGTTTGTGAGCCGTCACAGATTACGGCAATATCGTTCGCATAAGTAAAGTCGAGAAGCCATTCTCCTGGGAGATGATCTAAACCTTTTAGGTCGCATCCCGTGAACTCGATTTCCATGACTTCGTCAATAGAGAGGTTGAAGCGCAAAGGCGACAGCGGGCATCCTTGTTTCACATCACTGGAGATATTAAAGGGCGACGACAACGTGCCGTAAACCCCCACTATGACTGAGCTACCCGCGTATAATGCTGGGATACTAGTTATATATTTCTCAGCTGACGAGAGCCTCCAGAAATTGGCTGACAAAAGATTCATAGTAATGCATGCCCTATCCTTGACTGCATCCGGGCCTCAGTTTGTAAGGCCGTAGGCGGGGACGACACACAAGGCACGCTTAACGTCACCACGCCTGCTTATATTACATGAACCCGTAGGCTGACGGCACTTAGCCGACTGTTGACTGGGATCCAGTCAACGGGAGCTGATTCAGTCATGGCGCACTGTGCATCCCCAAGACCAGCTTGGCCAGAGGCGGCTGCGGATGTGACTCGCCACTGAATAAAGTCACTGCCCACGGTTACACACTGGAATACCGACCAGACATTTTTCAATATTTTACTGTTACGTACAACAAGGATAATCTCAGTCTTCATCTGCTGTCCCCACTCCACCTACCGTGCCTTTTTACTTACTCTACGCACACTTGAAACCCTTTTATTGGCACTCCACTGATGACTATGCTCCTCATGAGTGCTTCGACTGTCTGCAAATTGTACAACTTTTGGCCAGAGCCACTTACATGCGCTGTAGCCCATCGGTTGCGCCACATAATTGCTTGTAAAGCTTGATCATAGGTGGTGTGGCTCGATGAGTTTGAGAATAAAATATTTATTTATTTATTTAATAATGCTTGCTATGCGATCTATATGCACTTCATAACCAATAGTTATGCAGGCGCGCGGCGCCCATAGAGCAGTCCTACCCTGTGCCAATTATGATGCCACCGCCGCGGGACCTAAATGGACTTATATAGTATCAGTCATGAAAGCGTGTGAGGCCAATCGTTTCGAAGTCGTTAGTGGCAAAATTGATGCCGATGCCGTCGGCGAAGAGGAATCAATTCTTAGGGGCGTGCAGATCCAAGCTTACTTGATTCGTTAGCGGTGCTTACCATACCACCGCTGCGGGGCCATTATGGGCTATGAAAACGCCCGTATTTAAGGACTATGGTTTCAACAATTGCGGATGTGCTAGTGCCGACATGTATACCAATGTTTGGCGACCAATATTGCGTTACTAAAAGCAATCATTCAAGGCGTGGGCAGCAAGTAGGTGAGGTCTCCCTAGTGCCGAGATGATGCAAAGGTTCTAGGACGCATTTAGGCTAAGTGAAGGCCGTTGATGTAGGATCGTGGAGCCGATAACGGAAGTGTCGCAGTAGACCATAATCAGGTTTCCCTGTGGGACATACATAGGCTTACTAAGCGCCATTCCTTTATAGCAGTGAAGCCAACAATGGATATCTGTTTAATGAGCATTATAACACCTCTGCTGTAGAACATGATACTTTCCGTGAATCGCTCCTGCATCCAACATCGGCCAACAATGGATTCTGGTTGAGTGCACAAACAAATACCACCTGTGTGTCAATCATGTGGCCCTACTATGCAATTGTCACGTTAGCAGGAACATAAAGTTAAACATAGTTTTGCGTATATATGTAGGATGCTTGTGTGAAACCATTTCAACGCTATTAAGTGATTTCCGACATTATTTGTTTGATCGTATTATTGGTTATGCCTCATATAACTTTGCGTACACGACCCTGAAAAGTTTCCTTGTTTTATTCATGATAACGGTATTATGTTATTTATGCAATGCGCAACCTACCTATACTATTCCTGATGCATTAAGCTTTACAAGTACAGACACCGGTTAAACTCTATGAAAACTGGCAAGCATATAATTAGTTATTTATTCAATCACATATGGAAAATGTCAAATATATCTCTGAAATGAAAGGAACAATTACCTTGGTCCAGTGACGTCCAGTTACGGGGAATTTCATTAGGCTATCTCAGCGGGGACAAATAACATTTCTCCCTGTTTCACTGCATAATGCTGATTAACAGTGCTACCATAATAAATGTAAAAAGTCTACCTACATGAGTATATAAGCAAGGATAGCTTGGAGGTAAGGCGATGCCATTGATAATCAAGTTACATTTGCAAAAATAGAAATGCATATATTCATAAATAAATATGTGCAGTTACTTTAACACAGCATTTTGTATACCTAAATGTACCCATTGTTAACCTCAATTATATATATATACATATATATATAGTGCCCCATGCTGAGGCTGATGTTGCATTCTTGATGGTTCTTCACCGCAATTGGGCTAAACCAACTTACACTTAAATTAGTTCATGTTACGCTGGATAAATTCCATTCCATTTTATTTGGTTTGTTCTACCAACCTGAATAATCTTCTATTAACTGGCCACGTTGCTTAACCTAATTGCGCTGATCTTCGGAAAACTTGTTCCGTCTGTAGCGTTTTAAAGTAAGTTGTGGACATTTTCCTTATCGCGGATACGTTGCTAACCAAATTACTTCACATGCTAATTTAGCGAAGAGTAACGCCACCGTATCTGTATGCATTATTGGAGCTATATTATTTCGGCTTGTCGTTTCAAGTGCTTGCCTAATGCTTGGTAACCCCGGTGTGGCTGCGCTTGATGTGCATGTTGACGAGGTGCCTGCTGGTCTGTTACCCACTAACTCGTCCTCACTGGCTCCAGGAGACAGCTAGTCGTGGCTGGAGTTGACGGGGTGCACGGTCCTTTTAGACGTGCCAGCCTCGAAGAGCGGTTTCATGCATTCTGTGTGAAGCAGACTACCTTCCAGCCACCGGCTTGTCTGCGCTTGATTCCTGAAATACAGAGTGCTTGTGTTTGCCTGTGCAGTGGTGTGGGCCGGCTCCGTTGATGAAAAGTGAAACCCATCCATATGACTCCCGGTCGTATTCCTTCGGGTTTACACTGGATAGGAGTGCGGTGGGAGCTGTGAGTGGTAGAGCGCAAGCCACCCATTACCCACTTTTTAGGCGCAGGGTTCCTGTAGCTGGTCACAATGACAGCAAACCCAAAGCGGATGCCACCAACCGTGTATATATATATATATGTATGGCCGGAGGGCCTATGGTGCGATGTGGCTGGTGGTGGCTACATCCTGACGGATGGCCTACCACTGTTGATACTGTTAAGCCATTTGGTCATAAACTGGACGCCACCTGGTGTTGACCGCTGGGTGGGAGTTGGGTTTAGCTCTCATCCCTGCTAAGCTCCAGGACACCAATCCGCATGAGTCAGTGAGCTGACCATTTGCTAGACCAGCTGCCTTTCGGGTGTTCATTTAATCGAAGGCTTTGGCTGAGGACCCGAGTCGTTCTCCTGTCAGGTGTGGGTGCCCTGCCGTTATTATAGTCCATCCTCTTGGGAGGTTAGGAAGTTGTCGATGGCCCCCTTCTTGTAAAACCAGCGATGGGGGACAACAGGTCTACGGGTTATAAGCTCACAGCTCGATTGACGTAGAGCACGAGCGCCACGCCTTGTCTCTGACGGTGGGAGGGTACCTCCAAGTGTACAATGGTTTGCTACTGCCCGCCTCAAGCCAGGCAGCCCCTAGTCAAAGTGGTGCAAACCCGCCAAAACCCACCTGCGTCTGGCCGTGGTCGCAGGTGTGTCCTATAACTGTCGCAAAACACATGTAAATCGTTTCAGTCACTACAAGACTGCGTGTGACGGCCGTAAAGCGGATCCCAATCCGTCTCTGAAATCACATTCCCGAGCAGGATCTGCTCCCCACTGCCTTGTGGGGCAAGCTATTGAGTCAATGGCTCCGGGCCGAGACCCTCAAGGAAACCTCTAAATCACCCACTGCCTTGTGGGTCGGGCTATTGAGCCAAAGGCTCCGGGCGGAATCCCTCAAGAAAACCTCCGGAGCACAACGACCAAATCGCGTGCGATTGCCCACCAATGCAATCGTATTCCTGCGCACGAAGCACTCAGCATCGGGTGTTGGAACGTGAGCACACTACTGGACAGGAAATCCAGTGAGCCCCGGAGCGACGCGCTGCACTCGTCGAGATGAAGATGGCGCGCTACCACATTGATATTGCGACGCACAGTGAGACCCGGCTCGCTGAGCAAGATAAGTTGCATGAAGCAGCTGCTGGCTTCACATCCTACTGGGTAGGCAACGCCGCCTCAGCATCACGTGATCATGGGGTCGGATTTGCAATATCCGGTCGCCACCATGGGCTGCTGGTGGGAGAACAAACCGGCATCTGCGCGCGACTGATGACTGTTCGTCTACGACTCGGAAGGTTTATGTTTGCTATTTTTATAAGCACGTACGGTCCGACCGCGTGTTATCCTGGTGACACACGTGCTCAATTCTACACTCAGCTATATTCCGTGATACGGTCTGTGTCTAGGAACGACGGACTATTTCTGCTGGGTAAATTCAGCGCGCGCGTTGGGCTTGATGCACCGGTGTGGACAGGTGTTGTCGTTTCGCATGGCATTGGTTCAGCGAATGTGAACGGTGACAGGTTGCATTCACTGTGTGCCACTCATGGCGTGACGAACACGGACGCTCGGTTTGCACTGAGTGCGAGTGCTATAGCAACTTGGACGCACTCACGGAGTGGTCACGCTCACCTGTTCCACTATGTCATCATACATCAGCGTGAAATGCGTGAAGTGCGCATTACACTTGTACTGCGTGGAGCTGAGTGTGGCATCGACCGCAACTTGGTGCGCACAGAGCTGTACATACAATGTTAAAAATCTACGTATTGCACTCCCGTCCTAAGTCGGCGTAAGTTTAACATTCTCTACCTCGGTACTTTGGCGAAACGTACGGAGCTGGAGAAGGTGATTGTTGCACGCCTGTGTGGTGTGGAAGGTGAAGCCACAGTGGGCGACCTGTAGCACCAAATTCGCGACCAGGTGACAGCTGCTGCCGAGGAGACCATCGGGCGCGCAAACTGTAAGCGGCCTGATTGGTATGATGACAACATAGCGACGATTGGCGCATTGGTGTCGGAGAAGCGTGCAGCATTTGCTGCATATGTGGAATACCCCAGTGACTTGGGGAAGAAGAGTCCGTTTCGCAAACTTCGACAGTGACTGACCCGAGAATTCCGTCGTATTAAAAATGCATGGTGGACGGAGAAGGCACAGCAGATGGAATGATACGCCGAACGCCGCCAACATAAGGAACGCTTTGACTCCTTGAAGGTGGTGTATGAACCGAGATTGGAGCCGCTGAGGACGCTGATAGATGGTAGTTCAGGCGCTATCTGCACACAGACTGCGGACCTAATGCAGATCTGGCGAAAACACTTTGACTGTCTCTTGAACAACCGTTCAGAGAGCGACTGGCCTATACTGAACTGCCTGAAGTAGCACTATGTAAAGACGGGTCTGGCGGACACGCCGATACTGGATGAGAAGCAGAGAGCATTAGCTCAGCTGCGAAACGGTAAGTGTGGCAGAGCCCACGGGATCCCGTTTGAAGTATTGCAACACAAAGGACCCGCGTTGTTGACTGCGCTGCACCGATTGGTTCAACGTGTATGGATTGAGGAGGAGGGGCTTCCTGAGCTGAAGGATGCGCTTGTGCTACTGCTGTACAAGGGTAAATGGAGCAAGCAGTGTAGCGAGAATTATCGTGGCATGAACTTGCTGAGTTGTGTGGGCAAAGTGTTTGCCCTAATGCTGCTCAACCACCTCGTCAGTCAGCTTGTGGAACCTAACGTGGCGGAAGAGCAATGTGGCTTCCGTTCGGGTCGCAGCACTATAGAAATGGTGTTTGCGGCTCGTCCGTTGCAGCAGCTAGTAGAGTGTAGTGGACGGCACCAGCCATTGTACTCGCTTATTTTGATTTTACCAAGGCAATTGATACCGTGAACCGCGAGGCACTGTGGCAGGTGTTGGATAGGTTTGGCTGCCCCGGTAAATTTGTAAGTTTAATTGAATTTCTGCACGGTGGTATGCGAGCAAAAGTGCAGTTGAATGGAGAGACCTCGGATAACTTTGCCGTTGTCTCTAGTGTGAAGCAAGGCTGTGCCTTAACTCCTGCACCGTTTAATAGTTATCTTCATGCAACGATGTCTTGTGCTTTTAATCGGCCTGTGCGTACGGTGTCCGTGTGGAGCACCGTATTGATAGTGGCGTGTAGAACACCCGTCGTTTCCGGTCGAGAATGATAGTCTGTGAGAAAACTATCTGCATGTTGCTGTTTGCTGACGACTGTGCTTTGTTTGCGCACAGCGCGGATGAGTTCCGACACATGACTAATGCTCTGGCTTTGACAGCGACAAACGTCGGACTCACCAGCAACACAAGTAAAACTGTCTGTCGCTTTCAGCCTTCACCGGAAGTGCACTGTTCAATATTGGCGCGAATCAGCATTGTTGCTGAAGTACTGGAAACGGCTCCCGCTTCAGCTACCTTGGGAGTGTGATGTCGACTGATCAGCAACTACACAGTGAGCTTTGTATCCGCGTGTCGAAGGCAGCGGCGGCATCCAGGAAGCTGGAGTACCGAGTGTGAAACTACCATCAGCTTACCATTGGCACGAAGCTGATGGTGTACAAATTCATGGTGCTGTCCGTTCTTCTATACGGCAGTGAAACGTAGACGGTGTACCGGCGGGATGTGCGATATCGAGCGGTACCACTGGCAGTGTTTGCGACAGATTTTGCGCATCGGTTGGGGCGACAGAGTTGCGGACACGGAAGTGTTGCGACAACGTGGAGTGTATGCAGTGGACTGCATCCATTGGCTGAGACAACTGTGGCTCGGTCATGTGCGCCGTATGGATTCGACTCGGATACCGAAACAATTCGTATAGGGTCAGATAGGTATTGGAAAGCGGCACGTGATGAAACCAAAGGTACATTAACAGGACATGCTCAAAATGAGCCTCTCACGTTCTAATCATGATTGCAGAGCATGGGAATCCAAGGTGGTTGATCGGCGTGCATGGCGCAATCTGATCGCGATCGCGGTCTGCCCGCGTAGCTTACTTACTGGTACAACGCTCTTGTCTCCACGCAGGCTTTAGCAATCCATTCATACGGCTAATGATTCTATAGGATATTCGTAAGGCACTTTCATCGTAATCATCGTTGCACAGTGTACATGCTTTTTCTCAAAACCAAATGTTTTAACAAAAGACTGTAACAACGTTTAACTGCACGCCTGTGCTTGAGGTCTTCTCTCGGTTGTCCTCACTTTCCTTTTCCTCCGCAGTCCGGGAATTCTTGGAGATCTGGGATTGGACTGAGGAACAATTTTCGCCCAAGACGGACGTAACCAACGACAAGGACCTATATGGAGCATGGATGAACAACAAAGGGACCCACCTACATTCACCACAACCCTTGTCCAGCATGGAGAACTGGACACAGCCTCATACTCCCATACATTATACATCTGAAAAATCCAGACAGCAGAAGATTTGAACTTTTGCTCACTTGGACATAGGACATGACGTCTATTCGCGATGTTCTCCTCCTCAAGCGGCCTCAACAATCATGGCGGCCGCGATCAAATTACCTGCCCAACTAACAGAGGAAATTGGGAGCCATTTATCAGCGAATAACCGAATATGAAATCAGTCGTCAAACGGTCAGTCAGTCATACAATAATGTTCAAAATGCTTTACCGCAGTGTTGCAGGACGTGGTGGGTTTTCGCCTAGCAAGCGTTCTCCTTATAAAAGGCCACAAATGTCTGCTTAACAATACTGCGACGTGGCGAATGTGACTCGCCACTGAATAAAGTCACTGCCCACAACTACATACTGGCAAGTCGGCTAGACTCATATTTTTAGTCTTCCCGACACATGCAAGAATACGTTAATCTCCGTCTACATGCGCCGTTTCATTGCACTTATAGTGCTTTGACCGTTACAACTACACACGATTGAACCCGAAATATCGTCGTGATACACTACTGCTTTTAAACCTTGATCACGCCTGGTTTGGTGCGTCTATGAATTTGAGAATAAACTATTTATTTATTTATATTAACAATTTGCTACTGTCACTGTTACAGTTACCGTAAAACGATGTACCGTTGCACATACCTGATCATGTCTCCATGGGTGTGCCTCGCATAGTTAAGAATAAAATGTGTATTTATTTATTTATTTATTTAAGTGCGGGAGAGAGACCTCATACATGCAGAGCAGAAGCGGCAAGCAACGATGGGTTGTACTCCATCGATCTGAAGCGCATGGTGCTGTACCACATGCGGTCTCGAGCGCCTGATTCAGGTAGGCTTAGTGAGCCATAAGCGAGGCCACTCGGGACCACTACCGAAACGACGACGTGTCCTACAGAGAACGTAGGCAGGACCGGCGCAGCGTTTGTAGGTACGCTGTATTCAATTTACTAACCGCGTGCTTGCATGCTGTCTATTAATTTCAGGTGGTGGGTTTGCAGTTTTGTCCTAATGCATTTCTTTCTCATATAAATGTCTACCTGTACGCTCTTCTATAAACTTGCACACCTCACTTAATCCAATTGTAGCTACTTTTGACAACGTTGTCTTGTTTGTGGCATTTCCGTAACAATTATTTCCGACCTCATGAATTTTTCTCGTATTCTTTTGTAGACAACTTATTTCATATGCTCAATAATTTAGCCTTTATGTCGTCGTTTGCTTATGCATTTTACGATTTATTTTATTTGTTATCTTTCACACCAGTGATTGGCTGTTGCTTGATATCCCCGGTGTGACGCACTTGATGTACGTACTGACAATGTGCCTACATGGCTATTGCCCGCTACCTCGTCCATACTGGCTCTAGGAGACAGTTAGCCGTTTTTAGAGTGGAGAGGGTGCACCTTTCTTGTGGCCGTTGTAGGATCAAAGAGTGGTTCCATGCAGTCAGTGTGGAGCGGTCTACGGTCCAGCCACCGCCTTGTATGCGCTTGATTCCTCAAATACAGCGTGCTTAGGTTTGCTTTTGAAGGAGTGTGGGCGGGCTCCACTGAGGTAATGTGGTTCCCATCCACATGCCTCCCGGTATTATTCCTTCGGGTTTACACTGGATATGGGGTATGTGGTTGGAGCTGTGGGTGGTGCAGCGCAAGCCATTCATGGTCCCTCTGTAGGCGCATGCGCTCTATGGCTGGCCACATTGCCAGACCAATCCGAAACCGGATGCTGTGAATCAAAGATATATTTGCATATATATGGTTGGCGGCATCCGGTTTCGGTTTTGCCTGTCACTGTGGCCAGCCACAGGACGCCTGCGCCTACAGAGGGACCATGGGTGTCTTGCGCTGCACCACCCACAGCTCCAAACACACATCCCATATTCAGTGAAAACCCGAAGGAATGAGACCGGGAGGTAGGTGGATAGGAGCCAGGTTTCCTCAACGGAGCCGGCCCACACTCCTTCACAGGCAAACACAAGCACACTGTATTTGGGAAGCAAGCGCACACAAGGCTGTGACTGGGACGTTGTCCGCTCCACACTGAGTGCATGGAACCGCTCTTCAAACCTAGCACGGCCTCAAGGACCGTGCACCCATTCCCCTCCAGCAATGACCAACTGCCTCCTGGAGCCAGTATGAATGGAGTAGTGGGTAATAGACAGGTGCACCTTGTCAAAATGCACAATAAGCGCAGCCACACCGGGGATATCACGCAATAGCCATTCACTTTAAACGACAAGCTGAAATAAAATAAATTCAATAATGCATACAGATACGATGGTATAACTCTTCCCTAAATTGCCATATAAAGTAAGATGGTTAGCAACGAATCCGCGATAAGGAAGAAATGTCCACAAGTTACTTAAAAATGCTACCAAAGAAACAAACTTACCGAAGATAAGCGCAATTAACGTAAGCAACGTAGCCAGTTAATAGAACATTATTCAGGTAGGCCGAACAAACCAAATAAAGTGGAATGAAATGTATCCAGCTTAGATTGACCTAGTTTAAGTGTAAGTTGGTTTAGACTAACTGCGGTGAAAAAGCATCAAGAATGCAACACCAGCCTCAGCGTGGGGCACATATATATATGTATATATATATGTATATATATATATACATACATACATACGAGGGTCATTCAATAAATAAGGTGAATTTTTCGGTACAAGACTTCTAATACAGATAGAAGCTTACTTTATTTTACATTTTGTTATTTTACATCTTTTCACATGGATGTAATTTCTTTTGCAGGTTGAAAAATTTTGGGAGTTCTGGCAATTAACAAATATGGCCGACCAAGTAGCATGCTCCAGGATTGAGCGGCGGTCAGTTATCAAGTTTTGGTTGCTGAGGAGTGCAAAATGTTGAGATCCATAGGAGAATGTCAACTGTGTAGGGTGCCACATGTTTCAGCCGAACAATGTCTACAATAGGGCAAAATTGTTTAAAGAAGGAGGAGCTGTGTGGAGGATGAAGACAGGCCTGGGAGGCCTACAGAAGTGAGGTCTCCTGAGGTGATCGAATCAGTCAATGACCTTATTCAGTCGGACAGAAGGGTGACAGCGGATGACATTGCAAGGACTTTGAGCTTATCTGTTGGGACAGCACACAAAATTGTCCATGATAAAGTTGGCTACTCGAAGGTCAGCTGCCGATGGGTGCCAAAGATGCTTACTGCAGAGCACAAACAGAGGAGGTTAGAGTTGTGCCAGCAGTGTCTCTGCCGCTAAGAGAAGGGTGGTGATGCGTTTCTGAAGAAAGGGGTCACATGTGATCGGACATGGATTTGCCAATATGAGCCTGAGTCCAAACGGCAGTCCATGGAGTGAAAGCACTGGTTTGCACTCTTCAGCAACCGAAAACTTGATAGCTGACCGCTGTTCAATCCTGGAGCATGCTTCTTGGTCGGCCATTTTTGTTAAGCGCCAGTACTCAAAAAGATTTTTTCAATCTGCAAAAGAAATTACTTCCATGTGTAAAAGAGGTAAAATAACAAAATTTAAAAGAAAGTAAGCTTCTAACTGTATTAGACGTCCTTATACTGAAAAATTCACCTTATTTATTGAATGAACTTTATATATATATATATCCAGCATGTCGCATCAAGTTTTCACGCACGCTATGACATCTTATTCAGCCGTTGCGAGCACTAAGTAACACACATTTAACATAGACTGACATGCAGTTTGACTGCGCTTTCCCATTAGATCACTTAACCTACTGTTCCCCAGGCATCCAGACTCGCAACTGACGCAGCTGAGATACATTTTCGTTACAAATATGCACTCTTTAACAAGTCTCTTAAGTAAAGATTTACGCGCAAATCGCAATGTTACTTGCCCACATGTGCCACATCCGTTTACCCCGCTATTTACATAGTATTCCCGTTCCTATTTCTGTTCTTTCCCGCCTATTTCCCGGAGCACGCTAATATTTCTGCCTAAACGTTACGCAAAAGCCGAAATCACGTAGGACCAGTTGAAGTAAGCGTGCTATGAATTTCCCATTTACTTCACTTGTATCAATCTTCACATACTCACATAAAAAGGCTTCCCTTCATTTTCGGATTAAGGAAAGGCACTCTGTACTTATTCAATGACATATGTTTACTTTAGCCCCATTTAGGCACTTGGGAAACCCGGGGACTTGCTACCATGGTTACAGTCGACTATAGCCCTAGAAAAGCTACAGGACACCGCTTCCTGTCTACATCTGCTACCCGTTTATTTATATTAGTTACAAAGTAATTAATTACACGTGAATGCCCCACGCATCTGTAATACTCCCGGCTGGGTCGCTTCAGCTTGGCCCGCATACCCGTTCCTATCAGACCAGAGTCCAGGTGACCAACCTTACACAACAGCAAATAAAAAAGCTGCCGTGATTTAAGAAAATAGATTTAGCTAATTAAAACCAACCCTTGCCTCTTATGTAAGACAGTCATTTGCAGTAAGTTAGAAAGTATCACGCTTGTATTAGTTGGAGGAACGAACGGCTTGCGTGGAAAATGTCCATAAAGTATGGGCGAATATAAGCAAGGTTGCATAAGCAGAACATGCTTGATTTTGCTTGTCAGTTGCGGCGTTATATTTATCAATATACAAGCAACGAACATTTCCTATTGTCACAGTTCGTATGCGTGAAGTAGGAGAACACGAGGAAAACATCGTACATGTTTTCCATTTAGCAAGACATCAACCGTGAGTCGAAAGGATAAGCAGTAGATTAATAGGTTTATGACAAAAGGTCGCGTTAGGATGCGGCTAAATGACTCCTGCACACAATCATGCGCCAGAAACGACTGTTGGTTTAGACGCGGGCTGCTATCCAGAGGGTGGTGTTACCGTGTGGTAGTACAGGAGCACATGAGAAACAAAGAGAAAACAGCTAACATAATGAGGCTATGAAACGGATAGGCAGAGGTCTATATTTGGAAGTGTCGTATAGGTGCCCCGAGCTAATGATGGTGCCTTCAACCATATTCCGTAGCCATCAGCTAAGGAAGTACTTTACATCGCTGTATAATTAGGTAGGATGAACGACTCTCCCACCTTTTAACATTTGCATCCGGCTTATGAAGATTCAAACGTAACCGCGTAGGCTAGGCGCAGGCGTCAGCTAGATATTCTGTACAAGTTTAAGCTGATCCTTCCCTCGAACATGGTGAAAGTGCGTTGAGTATATTTATTTGCTTAGCAGTCGAGTTAATAAGCATGTTGCATCGCAGCGTGCGAAGCTCTTAAAACCAATCTTAATTTTATATTATTTTCCGGCCAGCTCTACCTCATAGCTAACTATGGTAGCTCGTAAATGACTCTTGCAAGCATGCAGCGCTTTGCGATAGCGCCGGAAAGTACAGTCAGAGAGAACTGCCCGGTAGATTCGCCAGCGTCTTGCCCGCCTATTGATTAGCTGGTGTGCGACTGAGTTCAACCATGGTGGATTTGCTTTGGTAAGCATCTTCACCGAAACAGGCATGCGGGGTTGGTATGCATTAAAGAGGAAATACTTAAACGTATCCAGCTTTCTGTATGTCGTCACCCGGCAAGATGATGCATGGGAAGTTTACTGCCTTGGCTCTACCAGACTGAAAGTCGGCTTGCCATATGTACGGAATTCGGACCCTGCATGAATCGTGGTCTCTGATGGGAGCACGATTTCATGATAAGAACTTATGGTCACTGGCTCCCAAAGTGGGACCTTACTCATGGTCACGCACAAATTCAACCGACTTTGCAAAAACTAGGTTCAAGAGATAAGGAGCATGACCCACCATGTACCTAGCGGGTTGATCGACAAATTGGCGTAAAGGTACTTCCGGTGTCAAGTCTAAAAGCTGGCTAGCCAAACCTGTTGTCCCTGCCTCATAAGATAGGTCACCCCAATTCACTTCAGGGACGTTATAGTCCCTCATTATCAAGCATCCGTTCGCAGAATGAGTGTGGATGACGTCAGTAAAACTCCTAGAAGCGCTATCAGGACACCTATACGGCGGCGTAATTTTAAATTGCGTTGACGCTGTGGAAATTTCAACTGCAAGAACCTCAACAGTTTTATCATTTGAGTTAAAGGTATGTGTTTTTGATATATTTGCAACACATCTGATATACGAGGCGACTCCACCCCCGCCGAAATCAGAAGGGGCGGTCAGGTCTCAGTAGTTCCTAGCCCGGAACGCATACTTCATTGTCCATAACTTCAGAAGACAAGCACGTTTCAGTGAGCGCGAGTACATCAGGATGGGCGTGGTCTATTAGGGCCCCTAACTCACACATCCTGTTTCGCAGGATACGCATCTTACTAAACACTTTGTGAGAATCTTTGGCTCGGAGAGCTCTGGTTTGCGTGACACTAGGATGGGCTCTGGTAGGGCGGAAGTGGACCGCCGGCTCACCACCCGAAAACCCACCAAACATAAACCTTTCTCACCAGTTTTACCACCCGCTTTAAAGTTTTTGGTGGCTTCCTTAAGCTTTATCCTATCTGCTAAGGGCATGTCCCTTTGAATACTTACACCGGAAACGTTTAGTTTAAAGGAGAAGCGCAAAAGCGCTTGGCGCACCTTCGGCATAGACAGGGCCACGCGCAATAGACGGGGTCTACTTTTAGTACTGTCAACCGATATGTTCCCAAACCTAGTAAGTTTTCTAATAGTAACCCCAGGAAACCCGTGTGGAAGTAGTTTAGAAACACAGTTTGCACCAGTAAAGTTCGTCAAGCCTGCGATCTTTCGGAAGAGCCGCAGATGACTCCGCGATATTTCTAAAGATAAGGTTGCTGTCCGTAAAAGCATAACTAAGACGAGAGGTGTTTACGGCACGCGTCACCGTAGCAGTGGCCGGCGCAGCGCCTGGGTTCATATCCTCCGTAGTAAGAACATCAGGTGCACAGGTTATGGATTCCGGCGATGAGGTGGAAGGGTTTTCTGCCTCCGTTTCCCTGGAAGGAACATCGACAGAGCCCACCGCTACAGGTGTTTAGCTCGGGGTTGGTTGTACTGTTGTATTTCTTCATCCTGCGCCACTTAAGCTTCGCAGGCACACTAGTCTTTACAACATCCCCACTCACAAATGAGTTCAATATAACGTCAGGATGTTCCCCATCTTCAGATGCCGCCTCAAGAGTTGGTGAATCCTCCAAAGCAGTACTATTTATGCAATCGTCTGAACGCACGCTTATTCTAAAAAGGCATGCACGTTCAAAGCTTACGACACTTTAATCAACCTTCTCCTCTAAAGCACTAAACAAAAATAGAAGGGTACCCACTCCGTTCACCAGGTTTCAAATTAGTCAATTAGAACTAGTCGATATGATTTGTGCCTCAAACAACCAGGTTAATTATAAGGCAAATCATCGCTGTTTCGTGGGAGGCGATACTGCTGCCTATCCAACCCAATGCAAGCCACATGGAACCAAGAACTGCAGAGGACACATAGTTTGTCACCAAAAGAACCAGTAAATGGTTCTGAGCATCTTGCTTTACCACAAACAACTGACGAATCAGTTAATGGGTCCCAGCGACACTTGGAACAGGATATCTTTACCATAACACCATAGTAGCCTAAACCGGGGTACGGTAGGCTACAAGGCAGTCAACGTGAGCAGCGATCAGGTATAACCCGTAGTGACTTGTTAGCACAGCTTGAGATTCACCAGATCAATACCAGTAGAAACAAAGATAAAACCAGACTTCTCTCGAGAATAACCACCCAAAGCTGTTCTCCTTTGGAGCTGGGCGACACTGCAGGAAGAGGGATTGATCAGCTTCGCGGTCGAATAGCAACCCGATTGGTACTCGATCGGTGATTTATCGACAAAAGCCGGAATCTTTTGGGTTGAAGTCTTCAAACGGAGGCCAAGCAATCTTTCGATGAGAAAATCGTGGACAGTGGGCAAAACCATTTAAGGTCATCAAACGCGGGTATATTGGACACCAACAAGCCCGTATGAACCAAAAGCAACTGACAAAGTCAAGCTTTCTGATAAGTGTTATTCAGCACTGTTTCCACAAAAGACTTCTGTGAACGAAAACGCAAGCGGTGAAACACGACAACCACGCCTTGACAAAGGAAGACACACAAGAGATTCCGAGTAGTTTGCCACTTCCAAGTCCTTTCAAATAACAAGAGCATTGACAAAAGCCAAATTTTCTGTGAAGTGTTATTCAACTACTGTTTTCAAACAGGGCTTTTAATAAAGGAAATCTTACACGGTGAAACACGACAAGCACGCTGTGAGCTTAACCAAGGAAAACCTGGATTAATCATTGCAAGTGTGAGCGCAAGCAAGAACAATTACAAACAATTCAGCGGTTGGGTCTTTGAATGTTAGGCAAAATATCCAAAATATAAGGATTTGCGGGAGCCCTACGTTCAGTGATTGGCCGCCATGTGCAGGTTGCTATTATCAAATTTATAAATGAAAGCGTGGTTAGCACTTCTTTTAACGGCATACTTCCTGCAGTTAGTTGCAGCCCTAATGTAAAGTACACAACACATTATACTATTTATATGCACCACTAACAAACATGACTAATAGCCGAGCCGATTAATTAAGCCATGAATTGCCCAGGGATACTGGGTTAGTGCATATTTATTCAGCGTGTGACTTCAACAACTCCCGTGAGTACTACACGGTACTTCTTTTTATTGCCCTGCCATACCGATTCGAGTTCTGGGTCGAAATCTCGTTGAAAACAGTATTTGAATAAACACTGAGAACGGAATTTGAGTTTTATCAAATTCTTTTAATATCTCGTAAAGTGAAGTTCCAGCAAACACTTGCAACCGATTTTGACTGTCATCAACTTCTCTGCTCTGATATCCTTACGTCCAAGCGCATTGACTGTAGCAAAGCTGTCACCTCCAAGTCAAAGGTCGACCAATGCGCCCTCTGTGAGAGTTTAACGCACATGATCATGATTTCTACCACTGACTTCAGCACACTGCCTCCAAGGGCACACACTTTTAATGCGATCCGTGTCTAGCAGTGGTTAGCGACACAAGCTTCTAATGAGCTTACGCCCGCTCAGCTTACTCATTGCTCCTGCACAAGCTCTGTCTACCTCTGACTGCGAAACTCCTGTTTCGTCTGAGTGCCTGCTCTGGTCTGACTGCTCTACGTCCAATGGGAAAAGAAGCCGTGCCGCCTCCACAGCGTTGGCAAAAACACGGTTGCTCCACGGTTCTGGTAATCCAGGACAAAGTCGAAGCCGGATCACCACCTCTTCCTCAGTGGGTGCACTACTAACACAGGGTAGTATCTATAAAGACCATTTGGATGCAACTAAGCCAAAAATAAAGGAAAACACTTACGCGGCTGTGGCGAGCATAAGCTCTGCAGAAACATCCGCGGTGAACCCGGGCAGAAGACAGACGAAGAATGCAACTTCAAGGCCTAAAGCAAAAGTTAACCCAAAGCAACTGGTGCACCTTATTGATTAAGATACCCAACTTGAAGGGCTCATTAAAGAAAAGCTATTCGCATAAAACCCAGGCCTCTCAGTAGGAAACTAAGCACCTCTTAAGCGTTGCATAATAATTACGAATGCTCCTGAATCCTACAGAGAATCATCCCCTGAAACGATTCTTGACAAGCCAACTTTGTTGAAGCGGATGGTGTCCATCTGATTTTATGAAGGTGAACAGGGTATCAACGTCGTCTGCTTTCCTTCTAGGTAGTAAGCAGGCTAATCCAGCCCAGGTTCGTCCGCTAGAATTTGTCTGTCAAGCTGAGGATGAATGCCGCCTCAGGCGTACCTGGCGTCTCAAAGGAGAAACCTACTTTGGCCTGAAAGACCTTTCCCAAAAAGAGTCAGAACGAGCCAAGCCGTCAACGAACTGCGCAACCACCGAGCGAACGGCGAAACTGCTCGCCACATTGTGGATTATCTCGTTGCTTAGAAAACTCATAGGATTCGCTAGCAGCCAATCCCTCTGCTACCCGGCCCCATGTCTACATAGCGGTTTGCGAGTGATGATTTACAAGGCACGCAGCCTTAAAACTAAGCTCGGGGAGATTCCTCTTCTAATTACTGAGCATCAGTCAGAGCTACTTTCACCGAGTCCTGGTTAGCAACAGAGCTCCAAGATGCTGAGCTTAGCATATCAGCAAATCAACTCTCAGGAACGGGTCGCCCCGTTGGGTGGGCTGGGGGCGGGATACTTCTCTACTCGAGGTCTTGTCTCAAGGTGCACGTTATCGATGTTGTCTGCGACAATGACTCTGCCTCAAAAATACTGTTGTGCCGAATTCATGACGACTATCAGCTGCACACGGTCAGTGTGGCTTACGGAGCACCACTGAGCTCATATATCCGTCCATTACAGTCGGTAAAATCCAATGGTCGAGGAAGGAACTGTCTGCCAGTGGGCAACTTAATGGGTCCAATGTCGACAGGCACCTTCTTTACTGTGATATTTATCATGATTCCTTCGAGGCTGGCATTCCCGAAGCTATTCACAAATCAGATATTATCCAGCACATCTCAACACCGACACGAATGATACCGGGTCGAACGCCAAACATACTGGATCCTTTTCTTCACACTAGCGCTCGCTGATGTCCATGGCCTTAATATTCTCCAACCACTCGCCCGGCGTGACCACTCTACAATCTCCGTCTTTTGGACATGCCGCCTCGCCATAAATGATCAGGGGGCAGACGGTAGCAATTGTCGGCGCGTTGTCAAGGCCAACTCACAAGAAGTGGCAAGCGCCGCAGACTAGAGCCTATCACAATCCCTGAACCTTGATGAGGCATGGAACTTACCACGCTGGAAAGTGAGCTCGATCATCGAAAATGTTGTTCCTATCACCAAGGGCAAGCCTTCCCCCAAAGGCCCACTGGATCATCCGGAGGTGAGGTCCCTGCTGAACAGACGATGCCGGATTTGGTGTGTTTATAAATTTGAGAATAAACTATCTATTTATTTATTTAACCGTGCGACATATTCCAGTCAACACAAGTAACCTTAGCTTACTCGAAGTACAAAGTGATCAGAAATCTGTGCACTTAAGAAAGTGCAAAATACATAAATAACTAAGTAAAAAGGTATATTCTAGAAAGGCTAGTGGCTGCACCCTTAAGGGTTCAGAACATTCTTTACATTAATCCGATACTCTTGCCTAGAATCTGGCAAAGTACGAGTATATGTTCCTCGTTTGCACTTACAAATGTGTTGGCATTGCTTGGTGTACAGCTGGGGGGTCGCAGGCGCCCACCTTGAAATTTTTCCGGTTCCTTCGGGCGATATGGTGCTCCTTGTTCTTTTGTTGTGCAAGCTGCGCAGAAGTGTAGTTGTGCCGTCTTTCTTTGGAACAGGATCCAACGCACCACAACTTCACTTTAACTTCATTGGACTTGCTGGCCCGCTCAGTCGCCATAATCGTTGGTGCTCAAATAGAAGAACTGAGAGTGGCGGAATTATAAGAGATAGGAAAAGTTAAAAAAATAATTTCGAGAAATGCAGATGAAAATTAAAAGGATATGTTTAGCGACATACTAAGGCGGCGTGCTTCACTAGAAAACTACAGCTTAAGAAAAAATTATAGTCAAACTTTTCTAGCTCTGAGATTGCTTTCTGGCGCGAAAATTCAACCAGAGCAAATCTCAGCAAAACGAAAAACCTTTTCTAAGGTTAGAATACCGCGTAACGTAGCACAAGAATAAGCTGCCGAGGACACGTTTTAACTGCTGATTACTCTGAAAGTAAAAACAATGAAATACGTGCAGTAGTTTGCGAGTTATTCGTAATTGAATGATGGTCTACGAATAAGGCCATTACTCTTTTCCGCGAAAAAATGGCTTTCTGCTTTGCAAGCAGACTTTAGAAAAAGGAAAAGAAAAGGTAAAAAGTAGCGAAGCGGTATATATTCTAAGTAGGCATAGCTATCCAGAAATGCCCTAATTAGTCCGCAATACTAGGCAACAACTAGGGACTTCGTAGGTGGCCGTAAAGTACACCTTGCAGACCTACATGGTAAATATACGCAAATAAAGTATAATTCTGCGTGAAAACCAAAAATCCGGTAAGGAATATTATGTCTGCTTGGGAATTCAGTAGAGTTTATAATAAACCCACGGTTAGAAGACCTCAGCATATCATTTTCAATGGACACTGAGCCACATAAACAACTGGGAATATAGAGTTTAGTATATTTTAAGCCGCTAAGTGTTTCTGAAGCTTATACCAAGGCCGCATGAACCAGGTCTACCCGATTAACACAGGAGACTTTTCTCATCAGTTGACACATTTTGACCTGGAAAATACACACATTTCTTAGCTAAACATCGCATCCTTTATCCCTTAGAGCTGATTTTCTATATTCATGATGCTATGCCTCCAACATCAGTGAGCTAGAGGAGTCTGTCACTATTAATAAAGAAATGAGTATAGGAAAATTTAGTAACACTGTGACGTGGCGGATGTGACTCGCCACTAAATAAAGTCATTGCCTCTTCCCTTTTCCGGAGGATCATTCACACATCACGGACGTCATCTGATTCAAAGCGTACCACTGATTCCCCTTTGATGGCGAACACAACGAACAAAAGCACCCACAGTCACATTTACCTACGCACACAACATGTCCCCTTCCAAATACACAGTTACACATAGTTTTACATCTCAACACACACATAAATTCCCATGCATTTGGTTAAAAGGTACTAATTTGTGCTATTGCTGATCATACATGTCTGTACTACCATGATCACGCCCTTGATGGTGTGCCTCGCAGTGACGAGAATAAACTATTTATTTCTTTATTACCTATCTAGCAAATTGCTTTGGGGCGTGAAATCCATTTGGGTCTGCTTTGGTGCGGCATTACCAACTGTACTTCTGGGTACTGAGCTTGCTCGAACACGAGGGATCGTTATGTCTCATGTGTTGATGCACAATTTTGTGCAGCTCGTTGATGAATTTAGAGTTATGTCTCTCCAATTTTATGTTACGAAGCAGATGCCAGCGAAATTTATCCATGTGGCAATGTTAACTAGTATTATAATGTCACACCGGTTAGTTCTTTTGTGAGTTTCCTGGCAAAAGCTGCTCCAGCTCCCTAAGCAAAGAGTGATAAAGTAAATCAGGAGTAGAATAGCAACAAAAACCAGTGGAAGCTGGTCGTTCACCCGTCATTACGCAAAACGCATGGTAGGCTTTAGAGCCAGCTAATAGATAAATAACACGCAGACGGCCAATATAAGAAAGGTGGTGATGGAATATTTCTGGTGGTCCAGCCAGCCAGAGTGACAGGGGCCTCTCTGTCGTCGGTTAGCTTTTGTGCCAGTGCAATGGGATCTGGAAATGCGAGTGTTTTACTGGCAAAAGCAGTCAAAGAAGAGGACCTGGTTTACATTACGCTTGTCTACTAGTGTTGCCAATAGTGAAAGGCACATGTTTACTAGATAAAGCTAAGTATATGGGGCCAATTGAGGATAAGTGGAGAGCAAAACGTCCGATTCTTGGGTCTAGAACATTTAAAGTGCTCTCTTTGTCAACAATATGAAAGATATATATATATGTATATATATATATTTATATAGGCGGGAGAGCCTATGGTACGCTGAGGCTGGTGGTGGCTAGATCCTGACAGATGGTCTACCCACTGCTGCTACTGCTGCGCCATAGTCTCATGTCCTGGGCGCCTCCACGTGGCGACCGCTGGGTGGGAGTTGGGTTTCGCCCTTCTCCCTGCTAAGATCCAGGACACCAATCCGCATGAGTCAGCTAACTGACCATGTGCTAGACCCGCTGCCTTTCGGGTGTTCATCTAATCGAAGGCTTTGGCTGAGGACCCGAGTCGTTCTCCTGTCAGGCGTGGGCGCCCTGGCAGTATCCTAGTCCATCCTCTCCGGAGGTTAGGAAGTGGTCGGTGGCCCACTTCCCGTAAAACCTAGCCATGGGAGACAACAGGTTTACGGGTTATATTCTCAATGCTCGATTGGCGTAGAGCACAAGTGCCACGCGTTGTCTCTGACGGTGGGAGGACACCTTCGGGTGTTCAATGTTTTCTACTGCCCGCCTCAAGCCAGGCAGCCCCTGGTCAAATTGGTGCAAACCCGCCAAAAACCCACCTGCGTCTGGCCGTGGTCGCAGGTGCGTATCCTACTACGGTCGCAAAACATATAATAATTGTTCCAGAACCTCAAAGGCTGCGTGTGACGGCCGTCAAGCAGATCCCAATCTGTCTCTGCAATCACATTCCCGAGCAGGATCTGCTCTCCACTGCCTTGTGGGTCAGGCTATTGAGCCAAAGGCTCCGGGCGGAGTCCCTCAAGCAAACCTCCAAACCACCCACTGCCTTGTGGGTCAGGCTATGAAGCCAAAGGCTCCGGGTGGAGTCCCTCAAACAAACCTCCGAAGCACAACGACCACTTCGCGTGCGATTGCCCACCAATGCAATCGTATGCCTGCGCGCAAAGCACTCAGCATCGGGTGCTGGAACGTGCGCACACTACTGGACCGGAACTCCAGCGAGCGCCCGGTGCGACGCACTGCACTGGTCGCGATGGAGCTGGCACGCTACCACATCGATATTGCGGCGCTCAGTGAAACTCGGCTCACTGAGCAAGGTAAGTTACATGAAGCAGGTGCTGGCTACACATTCTACTGGGTGGGGAACGCCGCCTCAGCACCACGTGAACATGGGGTCGGATTTGCAATATCCGACCGCCTGAATGGCCAGCTGGTGGGTGAACCAACGGGCATCAGCGCGCGACTGATGACTGTTCGCCTACGACTCGGAAGAGGTAAGTTTGCTACTTTTATAAGCACGTACGTCCGACAATGTGTTATCCTGATGACACGCGTGATCAGTTCTACACTGAGCTATCCTCCGTGATACGGTCTGTGCCGAGGAGCGACCGACTATTTCTGCTGGGTGATTTCAACGCGCGCGTTGGGCGTGATGCATCAGCGTGGACAGATGTTATCGGTGCGCATGGCATTGGTTCAGCGAATGCGAACGGTGACAGGCTGCTCTCACTGTGTGCCACTCACGGCCTGACGATCACGAACACTCGGTTTGCACTGAGTGTGAGTGATATAGCAACTTGGACGCACCCACGGAGTGGTCACGCTCACCTGCTCGATTATGTCATCGTACGTCAGCGTGATATGCGTGAAGTGCGCATGACACGTATACTGCGTGGAGCTGAGTGTGGCACTGATTACAAATTGCTTCGGACCAAACTGTACATATATTTTCGTAAATCGATGTATTGCACTCCCGCCGTGAATCGGCGTAAATTTAACATTCTCTCCCTCGGTACTGTGGCGAAACGTACTGAGCTGGAGAAGGCGATGGCTGCACGCCTGTGTGGTGATGTGGACTGCATAACCCCAGTGGGCGACCTGTGGCACCACATTCGCGACCAGGTGACCGCTGCTGCCGAGGAGACCATTGGGCGCGCAAACTGTAAACGGCCTGATTGGTTTGATGACAACCAAGTGACGATTGGCGCATTGGTGTCAGAGAAGAATGCAGCATTTGCTGCACGTGTGGCAGATCCCAGTGACTTGGGGAAGAGAAGTCAGTTTCGCAAACTTCGACGGCGACTGACCCGAGAGCTCCGTCGCATTAAAAATGCATGGTGGACGGAGAAGGCACAGCAGATGGAATGCTACGCCGAACGCCGTCAACACAAGGAATTCTTTGACTCCTTGAAGGCGGTGTATGGACCGAGATTGGAGCCGCTGAGGACACTGATCGATGGTAGTTCAGGCACTACCTGCACCCAGACTGCAGACATAATACAGATTTGGCGGAAACACTTTGACTGTCTCTTGACAACGGTTCAGAGATCGACTGGCCTACATTGAACGGCCTGAAGCAGCACGATGTGAAGGCGGATCTGGCGGATACGCCGAGACTGGATGAGACGCAGAGAGCACTTGCTCAGCTGCGAAACGGCAAATGTGCCGGAGGTGACGGGATCCCACCTGAAGTATTGAAACACGGTGGACCCGCCTTGTTGACCGCGCTGCACCACTTGGTACAACGCGTGTGGATTGAGGAGGAGGTACCACCTGAGCTAAAGGATGCCCTTGTGCTACCACTGCACAAGGGCAAAGGAAGCAAGCAATGTTGCACGAATGATCGTGGCATCAACTTGCTGAGTTGTGTGGGCAAGGTGATTGCCCGAATCCTGCTCAATCGCCTCGTGAGACAGATTGTGGAACCAAACGTGACGGAAGAGCAATGTGGCTTCCGTTCGGGTCGCAGCACTATAGATATGGTGTTTGCGGCTCGTCAGTTGCAAGAGAAGTGCAGAGAACGACACCAGCCATTGTACTCGCTTTTTGTTGATTTCACCAAGGCATTTGATACGGTGAACCGCGAGGCACTGTGGCTGGTGTTGGGTAAGTTTGGTTGCCCGCGTAAGTTTGTAAGTTAAATTGAATGTCTGCACAGTGGTATGCGAGCGAGGGTCAGCTGAGTGGAGAGACCTCTGATGACTTTACAGTTGTCTCTGGTGTGAAGCAAGGCTGTGTGTTAGCTCCTGCCCTGTTTAATATCTATCTTCATGCAATGTTGGCTTGTGCTTTTGATGCGGCTTGTGCTTACGGTGTTCGTATGGAGCACCGTATTGATGGTGGGTTGCTGAACATCCGTCGTTTCGGTGCGAGAACTCTAGTCTGTGAGACAACTATCCGTATGTTGTTGTTTACTGACGACTGTGCGTTGTTTGCATAGTGCGCGGATGAGTTGCAGCACATGACTAGTGCTCTGGCTTCGACAGCGACCAAATTCGGGCTCACCATCAACACAAGCAAAACTGTCTGTCTGTTTCAGCCTTCACCGGAGGTGCAATCTTCAATATTGCCGCAAATCAGTATTGGTGCTGAAGTATTGGAAACTACCTCCCGCTTCTGCTACCTTGGGAGTTTGATGTCGACTGATCAACAGCTACACGTTGAGTTGCGTATTCGCGTGTCGAATGCGGCAGCCGCATTCGGGAAGCTAGAGTACCGAGTGTGGAACAACCATCAGCTTAGCATTGGCACGAAGCTGATGGTGTACAAATCCATGGTACTGTCCGTTCTTCTATACGGCAGTGGAACGTGGACGATGTACCGTCGGGATGTGCGATATCTCGAGCGCTTCAAACAGCAGTGTCTGCGACGAATTTTGCGGATCGGCTGGGGCGCCAGAGTTGCAGACACGGAAGTGATGCACCGAAGTGGGATGTATGCAGTGGACGGCATACTGTTATTGAGACACCTGAGATGGCTCGGTCATGGATTCGACGCGGATACCGAAACAACTCTTATACGGTCAGCTGAGTATTGGGAAGCGGCATGTGGGGAAACCAAAGTTACGTTACCAAGACATGATTAAAGTGAGCCTCACACGTTCGGATCTTGATTGCAGATCATGGGAACCGAAGGCGGTTGATCGGCGTGCATGGCGCGATCTAATCACGAAGGCAGTTGCTGAAGTGCGGGAGAAAGCCCTCATGCACGCCGAGAAGAAGCGGCAGTTGCGGAAGCGGCAAGCACCAATGAATTGTACTCCATCGACATCGAGCGCATTGTGCTGTAGAACATGCGGTCGCGAGTGCCTTAGTCAGGCAGGCCTAGTGAGCCATGAGAGAGGTCACTCGGGACCACTGCCGAAGCGACGAGGTGTGCCGCAGTGAACGTAGGCAGCACCGGCGCAGCGTTTGTAGGCACGCTGAATTCGATTTACTAACCGCATGCTTGCATGCTAAGTCTCTTTATTTCAGGTGGTGGGTTTTCGGTTCTCTCCTAATGCCTTTCTTTCTCATATAAATGTCTAGTGGGCCATGAGCTGTGCCATTTGCGGCCACTACAGAAGCGACGACGGGTACTGCAGAGAATTACGGCGAGCCGGCGCAGCGTTTGTAGGCACGCTGAATTCGATTTACTAACCGCGTGCTCGCATGCTAAGTCTCTTTATTTCAGGTGGTTGGTTTACAGTTTTTACCTTAATGCTTTTGTTTCTCATATAAATATCTCCCTGTACTCTATTCCACTAACTTGCACACCTCGCCTAAGCCAATTGTATTCGATTTCCATAACATTTCTGTGTTCGTGGCATTCCGTGAACTATACTTTCTGACCTCGTGCACTTAGCTAGGATCTGTTTGTAAACAGCTTATTACATATGCTATTTACTTAAGGTTTATATCCTCGTTTCCTTATGCATTAATCTAGTTGTTCTCTTTTCCTTTTCTCTCTCTCTCAAGTGTTTGGCTGTTGTTTGATATCCCCGGTGTGGATGCGCTTGCTGTGCATGTTGACAAGGTGCCTACCTGTCTCTTATCCATTACCTCGTTCATACTGGCTCCAGGAGACAGTTGGTCGTTGCTGGAGGGGAAAGGGTGCACGGTCCTTGTGGCCGTGTTAGGCTCGAAGAGTGGTTCCATGCACTCAGTGTGGAGCGCACAACGTCCCAGCCACCGCCTTGTGTGCGCTTGCTTCCCCAAATACAGTGTGCTTGTATTTGCCTGTGAAGGAGTGTGGGCCGGCTCCGTTGATGAAACGTGGTTCTCATCCGCATGCCTCCCGGGCTTATTCCTTCGGGTTTACACTGGATATGGGGTGGGTGAATAGAGCTGTGTTTGGTGCAGCGCAAGCCATTCATGGTCCCTCTGTAGGCGCAGGCGTCCTGTGGCTTGCCACAGTGACAGGCAAATCCGAAACCGGATGCCGCCAACCATATATAGTATTTTGCTGTTTACATACTGATAGTGGTTGGAAACGGCGGAGTACAGCAGCTATTGCTCAGGCTTAACGAAAAATCATCAACAGGGGCCAGCTAGCAACCGACATCTACGAAGGCGCATAAAGGTTCATCTAAAGCCGGCATTTAGAAGTTTTTGGACAATTCTAATGCTAAGCTTAGGTGTAGCAGCAACAACAAACGCTTTCAACCTCTTATGCAAGGCTTAGGTCTGGTAGGATGCCTTAACTAGGAGTACCTCATAGGTTATATGACTAACGTTTTTTCCACGGACCCAGTGATCAAGAAGTTGAAAAGTGATAATTTGTAAAGCGGAAGACAAGGAATGAAGATGTAGATAAGACGTAATGATTGAAATCCGCCTCTACGCTAGCTTCGTCATTGCCCTGCAATACCCTATATTAGGAATAACTACGGGTTTGCGAACCTGCCAGTCAGTATGATAGGCTGTACTGTTTGTTGAACTTTTTAAACATTGACGAAATGACCATAGAAAGAGAGAAGCCGGAGTGTTGTGGATACCAATTGGTTCATTCAACCTTTTAATCAACGTGTCGGTGAGAAGGGCGAAGCACGCCTGGAACTACTCAGTACTGGCTAAGTACCTCTTGCATTCAGAATTCCAATTTTTGCACCTGTACAATGCGTGCGACTGATCCGACTGAGACCTTTTGGGTCTTGTGGTTGCGGTAATGTCTAAGTTAAAAGAACAAGGGTCACTGATGGAGACAATTAATGGGAGTATCTCTTATTATCCCTTACCGGATGCTTTTATGCTGGCGCCTACTCTTTCCATAGTGCAGTCGTAAGGCGGAATGGTCCGTAGGAGAACTCAAGTAGGTCAGGAAGCGATCATTGAAGAATAAAATCATCTTGTACTCCATTTGCTATACCTAAACCCTAGAAAATGTGTGCCACGGATACCACTAAAGTCTCTTAGGTGCTAAGACGGTAAGGACAATGAATTTGGATGAGTATTGAGCTCAAGGTGCTTAGGTATCAATCACTACGTCCTAGGCGTCCTCAAGCTACATCGGGGCCAATTTCGAAGAAGTGGTCTTGCGAATCGCAGATATGGAAGATGCTTTGTATATTGCCAAAACATAGGAATCTTTGTATCACCTTCCTGAATACCTGCAATTTTTGGATTTCTCTTGCTCTGGAAGGCAACTTTTTCGTATGTTCACGTACACAACTAAGAAAAAACGAGATCGCAGTCCCTTCTTTGCATTTAACGGAGTAATAGATTCAGACGAGCTTCTTAGTTTAAGACAAGTGATATTACTGTGCAGTTTTCTATGAATTAGCTTATGTAAGAAGCACAGGTTAAGGATAGTGCTCCTTTGCCATAGGGGCTGAATTTTAAGCTGTTCACACTTTTGTCGGCAACTCAGCGCTTGTTGTGATGGAGTCAACATCTTCGTAAAGCGTCGCTGAATTTTTTACAGCAGAACACGGTCCGACGTCCGTAGGTTGCCACATATAAAAGGGCAATATTCCAGCTGTGGCCTGACGTGTCTCTTATTATGTTCTAGCCTTGCATCTGCGGTTTTATGTAACAGCGTATGTGGAACACTAATCCCCTACCCTTGCCACATGACAATGAAATTGCCCTGCAAAGTTGAGGCTCATAGAGTAGCGCAAACCCAGGTCTGTTTTCATGGAATTCTGTTTGATAGTGATGCTGTTTATTGTTAGGGACCCGGCAGGTATAGAAAATTTGTGGGTCATGATGTTAGCTTTTGGAGCGGAGAAGGTCATTTGCCATTGTTCGCACCACCTTTCAAGTGCTTTAAAATCCTTAAGGATACTAATAATTGCGGATAATTCATTACCAGGGGGAAAGACGCAGACAACTTTTCCGTCGTCAGCAAAGATAAAGGTGCGACCGTGTTGCAAACTCCTGCAGAGGTCATTGGTATAAATCAAAAATAGGGTAGGACCAAGGACGCTCCCCTGCACCACGCCATTGGGGACGGCGGTCGGGGTGGATACAGTTTGCTCAAACTTAACAGGCTGCTTATGTCCTATTAGATAGGAACCTAGCCAGTTTAATAGAGGACTGTCTACCCCGTAAACCTTTACCTTATGCATCAGGCATATGTGTGGTACCCTGTCAAACGCCTTTTGCATATCAAGGTAAAGAATGACAACTAAAAGGTTAGAGTCGATGGCCTCAGTGACTAAATTAAGGAAGTCCAGCTGACAGGTTGCACAAGAACGAGCACTTAGAAGCCCGTGTTGAAGTTCATTTATGTGCTGGCCTGCATAAATGTGAGTCATCAGGGCTTTTTAAGCAATTTCTCCATCATGCGCGAGATAATAGAAGCGTGGTTACTTGGGCGCTAGTTACCAACTTCTTGTAGGCTTCCGCCTTATGCCTTGGCTTAAGGTTGGAATGTTCCCAAGCGGTCGGGCATTGACCCTTTTGCACCGATAACGTAAAGAGTTTCAAAAGAAGAATAGGGATAGCTTCACCACCATTCTTAAGTAGACTGGGCGGCATTCCTTCTGAACCAGGGTTCCAGGATGGCTTGGTAGTTGAACTCGCAGAACGGACACTATTTATATCAAACTGTACAGAGGACAGGGACTGGCTACCGGGTACTCGCAGGGCCTGAAAGGCTGAACCTATTTCGAAACACTGCGATTCTTTAAAATGCGAGCTGAAGACTTCACATAAAATTCTTGCGACACTAAACGTGTGGTGTGGACTAATCTTTAGGATAGCGATCTGTCGTCCATGGTTAGGGGTCCGACAGCGCAGCAGCCAGTTGAGATTCTTAGCTTTGTTCGCACTACGTAGTGCACCTATTTCTTGATTGGTTTACTGCGGCTTAGATCTGAAAGAAAACTTCTGTGCAATTTCGTTCGCTCTCATGATGTGTGCAAAATTAAGAAATTTGTTATAGGATCGTCCAAGCTGACGCATTCGGTTATGCATTCTGGTTTGGGTCGCACTTTTAGATGAGTGCCTTATTAAATGTGACATGGGAGCTAGAGAGTTGAGGCAGTGAAGTACTTCCTCATAAAACAGTTCAGCCGAGCGATCCACAGAGTCAGACAAAAAGAATTCATCCCAATTTCTTGATCGGACGAGTACAGCAAAGGTTGTCCAGCTGACGAGTTGCATCGGGGGGTATACTACGTTTGCGTCTGTTTCTGTTGGGTAGGCATTAGGTTGCTTTACGTAAACCGAGCATTGCGCTAATTTGTGATCCCTACCCGGAAACTCCCGGCCCATTGCCACTTGCGTTGATGGGATGCCCAGAGTAAATATTAGGTCAAGAATATATTCCGCCCTGGTTGGAGCAGATACATATTGCGTCCAGGCGCCTAAGTTGATACGTACTAGTAGGCCAGCATACTTCGTCATAGAACCACGAAACTGCCCGAAGAAGCTGTTCTCGAACCTAAAGGGAAACGCCAACTTTGGCAGTGGAGTCCCTGCTTTCTCATGTCAAGAGGAGGACAAAGTGCTCTATGATGATAACGAGAAGGCGCAACTACTAGCCAAGCAGTACTTCCCGCTCTACTCCGTGGAACCGTCACTACCCACTGACGATCTGGCAACGCATGGCCCCCCACGCAAACATCTCGAAAGCAAGTCCGAAAAAGTCAAGGGACTCCGCTTTGAACAACGAGCCCCGATAGACTTCACCCGCTATTTCTCAAGAATACCTTGCGGATCCGATACATCAAGGTTTCCGGCGTTTTCTTGCAGACGTGCGCCTATCACCCGACTAGAAGGTAGGAATTTTAATGCACATGTACGAAAATGGGAAACAACACGATCCTGCAAACTATCTACCGGGATGCTTGACGTCTGTGACCTGCGAACTCACGGAGCGGATCGTTGTGCTCGCCCTTTATACCCATTGTGAAAACCTGTGCGCCATCTTCCCCGCTCAGCCCGGATTTCGCAGGGATCGTTCCTGCATCTCCAACCTGCTTGTTGCCAGCAACGCATGTGTCAAAGCAATAGACGACCGGAGACACCCAGTGGTTACCTACATTGACCGTAGCAATGTCTCTTTCAAAGTCCCCTACAAACGACTGCTGCTCAAACTCCAGGGAATTGGCGTTACCGGAAAAGTCAAGGCATGAGTTTCGGACTTCTTGAGAGATCGGAATCTTCACGTGAAGCTGAACCAAACTCTATCTGTTTCTGTGTCTATGACTAGCGGATTCCCACAAGGCTCTACCCTTGGGCTCGAACTTTACAAGTTTTACATTAATGACCTCATGGCAGCTCTTCAAGCAGACTGCTTAGGCGACGCCGTTGATCTCAAGTTATGGTCAGAAGTAGCTAGTCTTGAGAAGGCAGAGGATCCGAAGGGCGCTGGAGCAGCTGCACGATTGGTTTGTCAAGTTGCAACTACCCCTTACTTAAGAGAAATGTGCTGTTCTTCCGATTGTTAGCCCGGATACATTCGATGTATCCTACATTGGTGGACATCTTCTCACGAAAGTTCTGCACTAGAAGGATCTGGGGGTTGTCTCGTCACATGACCTTAGAACGTGCCAAGGCACTCCGAGGAAGGTCGCAGCCGCAAACAAGATGCTAGGTGCTTTATGGAGGTCGTTCACCCGTATAATCCCGGTAATTTTCCAAAATCTGTTTACAACACCTATACGCTCAATTTTAGAGTATTCACTTCTAGCCACCTATGCTCCCTTAAAGTCTGAATGCGACGGTAGAAAGAATTCAGAGACGGCTTGAAATTTGTAATGGAGCTACGTGGTCTTGCTTACCCTCTTCGACTCAGAAAGCCGAACATATTCCCAATGAATTATCATTGACGCCATGGAGATCTTAGCTACACAAGACAGGTCCTAGGAGGAGAACTTGTGAGTGGGGTACAAAAGCGCTTTCGGCTCAAAGTGGAAAGCACGACACTACGCCATAAGGGGAAGTTGTACAAGGGCCGAATACTTCGCGTCCTTCCAGAGGCTGCCCTATCAATTCGGGCAGTTATTGATTGGAACAGCCTACCGAAGGTCATTTCTGATGCACCGAGAGAGGAAAGTTTCAAAGGCAGCCTGACTGCCACGTGATGTGTACGACAGGGCTCTGCTGTTCCTACTGCAACGGCGACGATCCCAGAGGAACACCGCTTCACAACCAGTTGCGTCAAACCTGCACTTAATCGGCATCGACGGAGCTGACAAGAGTCTCCCCACCTGCTGTCTACATAACATTGTACCAATGAACCAATCGGCAACTTAGTTACCATACCTGTGGTACCATTAGTAGTTCCTATATCCATACGGCACAAAACCATGTCTCTTATACAGGCCCAAGGCGATCGCGCCATGAAAGCATGCGCAAGTTAAAAGACTGCTTTTAACTAAGGTATTGTTTTATCAAACTAATATTGTACTCACCCCCTTGAGAGCGCGGCCAACGAACATTGTAAAATGCAAAACTCAATAAAGGGGGAACCTCTGATGGCACTAACGCGGTTCAATTTGAATTTCTGTGGTGCCAATTGGTACACCCATTTTGCGGCGTGAATGCTTTGCCCTCATAATGCTATGGATAGGTAGCATAAATTAATATAAATCGTTTAGTAGTACTACATAGAATATGATGTGTAAACATTTTACTGAGGTAAAGTTACTGAAATAAGGAAGGCCGAGATGGTGGCGGAAAATCAACAGATGGGAATGTGCAGAAAATGCGGTCAACAGATATGCCGGTATTTCTGATAATGTAACGCGTTAAAATGTTGCATTTATTGAAACCTCAACTAACCGTGTACTATAAACAGGAATCACTTTTAAGAATGGTGTAGATATAAGGTTGAGAAAGCTGCACGGAATTTTAGTCGCACAAACAATGCTCACGGAAGATATGAAATGCGAGAATCTGAAGCAAGACAAGTACGTAGTTTATTCCTAATGATGGGAAATACGTAATTAATAGGTTTGAAACTTACTTGGGATGTCTTGAAGGCAACCTGTAAGTCAATGTGAATTGGTAAATGGTAAGAATTGCGAAAGGAGTAACGGGGATGACGAGGGCATCTCTATGTGCATAGTTGAGGAAATACGGAATGAAATAACCGAACTTAATACGGAATGTAGGGTAACGGCTATATTATGTTACCGTAATGCCTAGTCTGTAAACGGGTACTGGTAAATGATCATGAGGTGATAAGGATATAATTATTGTTATCGGTGAAAGGGAATACGTAACTGTGCGAACGGTTTGTTGTTAGTTTGAGTATGTTGCTAAGTGTTACGCAAGTAAGGGTCATGTGGAACATGTTCATATTGCGAGATAAATATCTTAACCGCGTATAAACTGGGGTGATTGTACGCGTGATTCTGAAATGCAAATATGGTAATTTACACACATATGCCTATTTACGTAAATAAATTTGCAAGCAGCTGCGTTAATGTTCAACGTATCTGTGTATGGATATATTTATATATATTTATAATTGTAATTCTATATATATACAGATATACCTATATATATATATACCTCTACATGTACCTATATATATGTATACCTCTCTATATATATACCTATACCTATATACCTATATATATATATATATATATATATATATATATATAAATGTGTGTGTGTACCGCTTGATAATAAGCAAATGAAGCTTCTGTTCTCGAGTAGGCGAGGCACTCGTTTACATATATATGTTCAACGTATCTGTGTATGGATGTATTTATATATATATTTATAATTGTAATTCTATATATATACCGGTATACGTATATATATATATACCTCTATATGTACCTATATATATGTATACCTCTCTATATATATACCTATATACCTATACCTATATACCTATATATAGACCTATATATACCTATATATACCTATATATATACCTATACCTATATATATATCTATATATATACCTATACCTATATAGCTATATATATATATGTGTGTGTGTGTACCGCTTGATCATAAGCAAATGAAGCTTCTGTTCTCGAGGAGGCGAGGCACTCGTTTACAGGTATGTTACTTATGTAGATGAGGGTAAATATATCGGATTAGATAGATAATGTTATGTATGTGTATACGCATATTGATGCAAATGTAGATGTATATACATACGTATATATATATATATAAGCTTAAATATCAATATGTACAGATCTTTATTTCTTACATGCATTTACGTATACCTGTACATATGCAAAGAATTACCACCAACGGTACCTGTGACGATGTGCCACTGTATAATCACATAGCTACTGCTGTACGTGTGGGGAGAGGCTCAGGCATTGTGGTGTGCAATTGGGCAAGAATCACCACGGTGATTCATGGCGACGCCGTAATGCTATGATTTGCAAGCACAGGTAGGAGATGTATGCCATGCATCAGTCGACGTCAACCGTGGGCTATCGCGCTGGTTGTCAGTTATGGAACTTAAGGGTGCGTCAAGGCAACTGGGAGAACACCGGGCGCCTCTTAACATAGTACTGAACAACGACGTGTACTATGATCTCTATTACCATGCATCATGATTGCTTCCAAAAAACAAGCAATCTACCCATCGGTTAAAAAGTCAGCAGTCCATTTGACTGCATTACACCGTCCTTGTGATTATAATTGCTGGTGCCGACCGGAGGCATCATTCATGAACGGCATGGCAAATACTATGCAGATAGATGAGTACGCGTAAATTAGTTGGTGGAAATAAATTTAAGCGCCTCATAGTGTGGCGGTGATAAACGGTAAAGGTTGGTGAGATAATCTAAGCACGCCACAGGTGGAAATGGCATGTTCACGAAAGGTTACTAACCTGTGGTATTGCAAGGAGTTTCGTTGACTTCGATGTATGCACTGTGGCACGAAGGGTATCGGCGACACTGCAGACATCGGATGTTTAAACCATTCACAAATATTCCCGACCTCATGGGTGAGCTGCTTCATGGCTCGTTACCCACGAATCGAGAGCACTGAGAAATGGTTTGTGGATCCGTGAAACACGTGGGGTACCATGATTGTGGAATCGCCTCAACAGGTACCTGCAATGCAAAGACGCATTAAGTGTATTGGCAGATTGATGTCGATGACTAGCAACGGTGCGCACGTGATGAATTTGATGAGATGGTGTGCTAGATCGGGAATACAGGCATATGGATACAATGAAATGGTTTATAAGAGGAAGGTGACAACACGGATACCAGGAGACCCGTGTGAGGTATATAATGTGTATGAAATCCGCCTTATTGGTTCGCGTAGCATTTACTAACGACTTGTGCTCCGTAACCCTACATGTGACAGTGATTTGGCGCCGCTGCCATAGATAGGAAGGTTATGGAAACCGATTGCAGTTTTGCATTTACGGTTCCTGATGTTCTCATCCTTAGACGATATTCGTACAACTTCCATCGTTGGCGTTCCATCATCGTGGTGGCAAGTTTCGGAATCTGTTCTATACACATGATGTCACTGCGGAGGTATGGTGACGAGGCCTGACCGCGACACTGCATATGTGGCTAAGCCGCTGCTTTATATAACGGAAAGAATGCATCCGCCTCAGTGTTGCTCAGCGCCCTCCTAAAATTAACTAACGCATGTGTCCGTTATTGGCGGCATAGAGACACGTTTTCCGGGAATGGAAATTGCTCCCTATGAAGTAAGTTGGTTAGCAACGAATACGCGATAAGGAAAAAATGTACGCAAGTTACTTAAAAATGCTACAAACGCAACAAAGTTACCGAACATATGCCCAAATAATGTAAGCAACGTGGCCAGTTAATAGAAGAGTATTCAGGTAGACAGAACAAGCCAAGTAAAGTGGAATGAAATTTAGCCAGCTTAAAAAGACCTAGTTTAAGTGTAAGTTGGTTTAGCCCAACTGCGGTGAAGAAGCATCCAGAATGCAACATCAGCCTCAGCGGTTGACATACCGTCCTGTGAAAAAGCCATCAGAAGAGGGAAATAATAAGGCTATTCGCGACGGAAACAACGATACAGCTTAACGTTAAACGTGAGAAGCCGCGGTGGACGTTAATGGTTCCTTACATAGGCGAAACAGCTGTTAGGAACGTGACGGACGTTTGGACCATTCAGAAATATTCACCGCTAGGTGAGTGAGCGTGTATATAGCTCTGAACCCACCAAGAGTGAACACTGAGAAATGGTTTCCGAAGGCTCATCAGAGGCCACGTCGACAATACGAAATGAATATGAACCGGACATTCGATAAAAGCGCACGTGAGGCAGTATAATGATGTAATGTTGTTAAAAAGAAATGTGACATGGAAACATGTGGTGATATACACCGTGATGAACATACCCATGTATTTGTGCATTACTCCGGAGACTAAGAGACAGTCGGAGTAGTGGTGCATGCCATGAGGATATGCGCCGGTTATGAAAACAACGTGTTACAGATTATTAAACCAACCTGACGTCCGAAGAAGTATTTCGGCAGTGGCACATGTAAATTGGAAGCATACCAGCAGTGGCTGATTACTGAAGTAAGCTCCAGGGATGGACAGCGGTTCTGGAAGACAAAAGGTGAACAAGCAATGCACTTACCAGAGGTGTAACGGAGTATATACGCGGCAGCACGTTACATTCACGGAAAGTAGTAGTGACGCATCATTCCAGTAATCATCACAGAGAGGCGTTGTAAAAGGCATCTATTAATATCCCATACCGTTACGGGATATGCTACGGAATAGATGGGTGCGGAATATATGATGTGGTGGCAGAGCAGTACTTGGGCATCACCCACTTAGGAATGACGGATACCTTGCCGTAGCGAAAGCGGCATTAGGGCACACAATGGAATTACCGTAGGTGAAAGGAAGTACGTAGCGGCGGTGACCGTGACGTAGTTGCTGACCACTAGTGGCGGATCAGTCCTGCGGGCGGCACGGATGCGCAGGAGTTGAAAAAGCGTTTGTTAACAGCAAACCAAACCAAACAAACACTGGAAAGTGCTGATGACGTCGAGGAAACGCTCTTGGCATCGGCTTGCTTGAATAAACTGAACACAAAGATCCGCGCCCAGCCAGACTTTCCCTGGGTTGTGAGGGAGGCAAGAAGAGAGGCGCGTATCAACAGCACGTGCGCCAACCACGATAGAGCTTGCAGTATAATTATACACGGAGTCCCAGAACTTCACACTGCCGACCCGGTTGAATCATCCCGCCACGATGTTCAGCAGTGGTGCTATATTCGGTCGCAGCTTAACCTATCAGTGGACAACTGTGGGGCGTGGTCTGTTCACCGGCTGCCGAGGCCAGCTCACCTCTCGCAGATACAGGCGCCTAAACTGCTCAGGGTCATTCTTTTCACTCCTGAGATGCGCCAGACTGTACTACAACGGTGCCTTCAAGCCACTGCCCGCCAGCAGTTCATGTTAGCACGTGGAACTGCTTGTACACCAACGCTTTATCGCTACGGAACAAGGTGTCCGAAATCTCTTCCTTTGCGCGGGACACGCAAGCTAAAGTTATATGTATAACCGAAACCTGGTTCTGCCCAGACGTTGTGGACGCCGAGGTAGCTATCCCGGAGTGGTTTATCGCCCTCCCTCAGCTGCGCCAGAATGGCTGCGGTGCTGGAACGCCGCCCTCCGAGCAGCTACTTCAGATTTGGGTGCCCCCTACTCGTCGCAGGTGACTTTAATTTCCCGGAGATAGACTTTACCTCTGGCCAAGCTCGCAGTCAGCACAGCCTTGAGCTTCTTGCCAGTGTTCTAGAACATGGCCTAACCGAACACGTACAGCAGTACACTCGGTGGCGAGACGGTCAAAACCCGTCGAAACTCGACTTGCTGCTCACCAACGAGCCACATCTAATTGACAACGTTAATTTGAGCGCCCCAGTTGGTGCAAGTGATCATGTAGTTATCAGTTTTCGTGTGGTGGCGAACGTCACGCTCAACGCTAAAGCACTGCCCATCAGGCTTAACTTTCGTCGAGCGGACTATGACGCCATCAAAGATTTCCTCTCACGAGTCGACTGGTCCCTGGCAGCACAAACCCCCACAGCCGACGACCATTGGAACTACATCGCCGCTCACATCCACGACGCAATTAGGGCACACGTCCACACAGTGCGCGCTTATGCGCCGAAACGCCACAGGCAACTTCAGCCTGCTACGCTTAGGCTGATTAGGGAGAAGAAAGCCCTCTGGGACAGATTGTTACTTTTTGGCGACCCTGATTCGCGATTCGGCGGTGTGCATCTTACAGCCACATCCCAGGAACGCGACCTGGGGACCATAATATCCGCCGACCTGAGCCCGAGCGCCAATGTAGCTACACTGGCGCGAAAGGCTAGCGTTCGCTTGGCCCTCCTTGGACGTGCACTAGGGTCTTTCCCTAGAGAGACATTTGTCCGTCTCTATAGCTCTTTAGTACGTCCGCTGCTGGAGTACAACATACTTGTCCAGCCGCCGTACCTGAAGAAGGACGAGGCCATGCTGGAAACTGTACAGCGCAGAGCCACTAAGAGAGTGGACGGACTATCCCACTTCTCGTATGAGGAGCGTCTGGCGGCCCTTAACCTCTTCCCGTTGAAATATCGCAGGCTTCGTGGCGACCTTATCTTAGCAAACCATCTCAACGCCTGTCAAAGAGGTTTCCCTTACAAACGCTGCCGTATATTGCCCACTGAGTACGCAGGAATTGTCATAGTCCGTATGCGCATGACTATCGTCATCACGCATCAATACTGCGATTGACATGTTCGAAGAGCAGCGCCTTTTTACATCAGTGAAGAATCTTTTCGGATTCTCTGAAGCTTCGTCCGCCAACCCTTTTTCAAAACGGATTCAAGCATGCCTTAGGTGCGTAGCCAGATACATGTACTTCAACATCCGTGATGTCCCGAGAAAGCCGCGTTTCATGGAATGCCAGTATATCGAGATGGTGGCCCCCCTTAGCTTCAGCCTATCGGCAAGCGGAAGGTCCGGCTGAACGCTAATATTTGCACCTTTCTGTTTAAACGCAAACCGCAGGAGAGCATTGCGTTCATCCGGGGTAGACAGTACCACATGAAGTATCCGCCGTCGGGGGTTTGGTACGTTAACTGGGACCTTCCCCAGTCTAATCAGCTTTCTGACAGTAATGCCTGGAAAAGCAGGCGGAAAAAGCTTGGTTACGCACATTTTAAACCATGGTAGGTCGCGCAACATGCGATCAACTGGAAGGACAGCAGTACATTCAGCCGTGTTACGGAATATAACGCTGCTATCCGTGAAAGAATCGCCACGAAGGGGTGTATTAACCCCACGAGTCTTTCATTCGGCGAGTTGCTTGTGGGCGTAGCATATTTCGCAGTCCACTGAGCGGATGTTTGGACTGGTTGCCGCGTATTCGCAAACACATGAGTCGTCCGATGTTCCTACCCATGGGTGATTTCAACTTGCCCTGATTGCAGTGGCCTGAAGCTTAACTTATCCCCGGCCAATGTGAAGTCCAGAGGAAGTTTACGCAGTTGATATTTGAAACTGGGGCCACACAGCACATCAACCAACCGACACGCATTACTGCGCGCGCGACCTCATCATGTTTAGATGTGCTGTTGACAAGCTGTGAGCAACGTATATATAACATTAAAGTCTTAGAGCCTCTGGGAGCGAGTGACCACTCAGTGATCATAGGCAGTTTAGAACTACCACTAGAGTCAGCCTTCAACTATTAGAAGGCGGACTTTAATGGCCTCATTCGAGCAGCAAGCCAGATCGACTGGTCTTTACCGCAGGATTCATCTATTGAAACCTGTTGGGCTATCATTAAAGAGTGAGTGAAATCGTTGTGCGCCCGATTTGTGCCCCTCAAATTTCGGAAAGTTGGGCCAGTCAAACCACATTGGTTTGACAAACAGTACAGCAAAATGGCCCCACGGCGACGTAGGCTATGGAACAAAATCGTGTTATCTGGCTCTGATGAGGACTACAATCCGTAAAAGCTACAACAAAATCGCTGCAACAAAACGAAAACAAGCAAACGCAGAAGCTTCGAAGAGGAGCTTGCAACTGCCTCAAAAACTGCTCCCAAGAGGATCATCGCATATGTGAAGCGGTGCCTAAGGCCTATAGCCAATATCCCAGTGTTAGAAGGCTCAGAAGGACAGCCCCTAACCTCCAGTACAGATCGTGCGTTAGCATTGGCAACGCACTTCGCCTCCGTATTCGCAAGTGACCAGGTGTCTGTAATGAGTTCGACGAGCACCGCTCCAGCCGAACTTAACAGCCTGGACTGCAATATTGAGGATGTACGCAAGATTCTAGCAAATCTTGACGGGACGAAACCTGCTGGGCCAGATGGTATACACCCACTAATCCTCAAGTCATTATCGACCATAAGTGCACCTTCTGTAACTGAACTGTTTAACAGGTCACTATCCACTGGTCTACTACCGGACGGCTGGAAATGCTCAGTGGTAAAGCCTATCCCGAAAGGTGGTAACCCTAGCGAAGTGGATAACTACCGGCCGATCTGCCTTACGGCAGTTTTGGCAAAGACGCTCGAGAAGATCGTGAAGATGAGCGTTCTGCAACTTCTCCAGTCGAAAAACCTGTTAACCTCCGCATGGTTTCCTGAAAGGTCGTCCGTGCGTCACCAACGTACCGTTGACGAGGCACGAAATGGTTACAAGCGCTGAACAACGGCCAATCCGTTGACGTCATTTACATTGACTTCAGAAAGGCTTATGACAAGGTTAACCATGCAGTGCTCCTTGACAGACTGAGGATGTACGGTATTGGTGGTTCGCTGCACAAATGGATCAGCAATTTCGTTAATGATCGGAAGTGGAGAGTCCAGGTGGACAACCATCTAACTGACTGGTATCCATCGAGCAGCGGCGTGCCCCAAGGCACTGTACTGGGCCCGATATTGTTTCTAATCCATATAAACGATGTGCCTCAGCTATTACGATCACATAGTGCTTTGTCCGCAGATGACTTGAAAGTGTGCAGAGTAATCCGCACACTCAGTGATTGCGATTTACATCAGCAGGATCTCGACCGCCTTTCGACATGGTCTGTAGAGGTTAACCTTCCGATCAACCCTGCCAAGTCGCAATTCATGAGTTTGGGTAAGTATGATCACCGCCGAACGTACACAGTGGCTGGTCAACCGTTGCATCCCGCTCCTTTCGTGCGCCACCTCGGTGTACTCTCACGCTGTGACCTAAAGTCCGTTGACAACACGAATAGGCTGTACCGAAGCAGCCTTCGGATGCTATGGGCTCTCAGGCGCAGCTTTAGCACTTGGTCCGAAGAGATTGCTACTCGCCTCTTCGTCTCGATTATACGACCAATGCTGGAGTACGGCACTCCCGCATACTGTCCCATCACCCGGGGCGAAGTAGAAAAGCTTGAGTGGGTGCAGCATGTAGCCACCAGGCTGATTCCCAACTTACGAGGTATGCCATAGCAAGACCGATGTAAGAAACTAGGGTTATACACCCTATCCTATCGTCGGCTGAGAGTAGACCTCATCACGACGCACCGGATATTACACCTGGGTACAACCCGATGTGGAGACAACCACTTCATCTGCGCACGCCAAGCTGCACGCGAGGACACCGGTATAAACTTATCGTCCGGATTTGAAGCGGGTCGCCCATCAACTCCGTATTGAACGCAGAGTGGTGAATGTCTTGAACGACCTGCCTCAGCATATAGTAGAAGGCAACACAGTGTCTCAATTCAAGATGCTACTAGACCTACAATTTGCAGAGGCAAAGTACAGAGAGCGAAACGATTAATAAAGAGTTCATGTCCAAAAACGACGAATGATGCAGCTACGCAGAGCAACCTCTACTCGGTGCTTCGCACCAGTTCTCAGTTCTCTGAGCAGGTGCCTTCACCACTGGTGATAGAACTGTCTTTAGCCCCTCCGATGATGTAGCAACAGCAGCGTATGTTTTTAGCTCCATTGTCCATGTCTTACTTTTGTTAGGGCCATCGACTTCACCGGAAGGCTTAATAGCGGATGTTGTCTGCTTTTTCTTCTTGATAACAGAACGAACGCTCTACATTTCGCAGCCGGGTATCAAGAGATTCGTCTCTCCTACGAAATACTGTGCGGCCTTGCCGGCGGCTGCAGCAATTGACACAACTGAAAAGCAACTTCCCGCTAGAGGCTAGCGCTGCGTACTGCTCGGTATTCAGCTCCGTACAAAACTGATGGTACCATCGGTTGCAGATATTGCATTGCATGCCGCCAGATTCGTCAGTTACTGGTATATTGCAGCTTCGGCCGCCACAAAGTGCGAGAACCTCAGAATCCGAGCCATCAGGAACAACAGCCTCGGTGCATTGCGAGGCTGACATAGCGCAACACAGAGTGATGATAACACGTATGCAATAGTTAAACGACATCAAAAAAGGCAAAAACGGGGTTAAAACTGGGAAAAACTGGAAAAATTACCAGTAGGCGCAGAAGACGCTTTGACCAGAACCGCTTTAATCGATCCAACATATCTTGGATCACAGTAAATTTGACAATAGTCAAATTTCGTTTCAAGTCTTTATTCAACCACTGTTTTCCACGTTATTGTAACTAAAAACCTCCATCAGTATGGCACGCCAAAACGAATAGTTACCGCGTAGCACTGTGTTGTCTCTGGCAGAAATATATCGCAGTGATCAACGGTTTGCAGATTCATTCGCATTTACATGCGTTAGCCGCCGTGTTACATTAATATTAACTTACTGTTTGCCACGCAATCCTGAACGTCAAAAATGTACGCAACCGTACAGCATGTAGCCGTTGGCGTCCCCATCCAGCAAGTGTTTGCGCCTTCCACGCTGGAAAAACATGTCAACGATTTAATCTGAACACGTCCGATTACCTCATCCATGTCTTCAACATTTCCATGCTTCCTAATAACCAAAGATCTGAACAGCTCACCATCATCCACAGCCATAGCGATAGCAGAAAAACCACTATGGCCACCGAAATATTATAACAACTATCACACATATGTACCCTTACCGGTAACACTTCCGATGGCATCATAATTAACACACAATCCAATTCTCCACACACCACTCAGCTATTTCCACCTATTGCACATTCATCCTCCTTGGCAACGTCGCTAGGTAACCACGTTGCTATGTACCATTTGTACCACGGAACGTCCCGAAACAACACAATTTTTTGTTACAGTAATCACACGGTCCGCAATAAAGGTATTAAGTTAGTAACTTTGTTAAAACATTCGTCAAACATGTGTGCTCTTTCTAAATAGTATCGAATTGCTACCGCACCAACAAACACTTTCCGAGCTAACAGGCGATCGGTTAGTCAATAAGCCATACCGGGATCCGTGCTCCGCTTAATTGCGCCGTGTTAGCCCAATCGTAGCAATAAACGTAGAAAACTGGACAGAAACGCGACGGCAGTCTAGTTCGTTAATAAAGGAGTAGTTGCAGTTAAATGCTTTTATTCTGACATTTGTCAATACATAAATGATTGGCGGGCACTTTAAGTAATATTATTTGACTATAACCACTGTGGTTTAAATGCCTCGGTAGGCCGTTTTATTTGCACAGTTTTGGTTTTGTAACAATAGTCGCTTCTGCCGCCTACTTTTCCACTAAGGTTTAGCGCCGTCTATGCTGCGTTTCTTCAGTCACACCTACCTGCTTTTCCGAGTATAGCTTGCTCAATACCTACTTATTCTTTTTGAGCATGCTGTCGAAAAAGTTATCAATTAACTGCAACATTTCCCTCTCGTAGCACCATTTACCATGCAGCAAAGTAAATGACTTTAGGATTCAGCTACGAAGCAGCGCTTCTCCTTTCCGCTGCTAAACGACAAAAGGGTAATATGATTGGTAACATGTAGTGCTTATGGTTGTTCACAACTTGCAGCCATCTGCGAACGTTCCCAACTACTGTGAACATGACAGAGACCCTGAGCAAGTAGCCCATAACTTAAGGAAGCCTATTACGGAATCTCAGTTACCTAAGTGTTTTGTTCGTCTACTGTTGGGGCCCGTTAACTGGTGGATGCCATTTCTGTTAGAGTATCACCGGACGCTGATTCGCAATCCAGGAACTTCAACCTACAAAACGTTGCACTGACCACTTAAAGTCACATAAGTATACTGAGAGGACTACGGCATTCGAGCCCTTAACAAACAACCCTTAGTATCGCGTTGAAAATGCCCCTATTAAGCAGTAATCTGACCAGTTGTTATTTCTGCTGTTGCGTCACCAAATGTCGAGATACTGCTGGAACTTAATGGTAAGACTTCATAGGCGTATCGCATTGCACTCAGCTCTACTTTTAAACGACTTATGCCGGATTCGATCAGAGCGGGTCAGCCGTCGTCATATGTCCGAGACTATGTGGCAGGCTCTGCAACGGCAGTCCCAAAGTCTTTCACCGGGACTTCCTCGGCCATTTATCACTCCCAGTGCGCTTAATAGATACGATGAACGGCTGAAGTACACAGATTTCAAAAACAGAGTCGTAAGTTCGTCTTACCATACAAAGAGTTTTAGGTCCACCATTTGTGTGCTGTGCATGGTGATAACGTGCAACTCATCCGCGGTACCATAGGGCGACTAATGATAAGATCAGTTGCCGCGGAGATCAATTACTCAGGCGCGGGAGGTGCGTTTGCATTCAGACGGACCATGATGAACGGCATTATACACGATAGGTTAACATACCGTAATCCACACAAACTACGAAGGCATCATTCGGCAGCGCATGTGTGATGCACCCACGGAAGCTGACACCACGCGCCACATCAAAGCGTTGTTACATTTAGCACGGCACAAGAGACCGACTGTTGACCAAAGTAAAGGTTAGAGTGTCACCGATTGTTTCATTATAAACATGTTTAGCTTCCTACGTTTTCAATCGCCTCGACAATGCCGATATTGGCCACAAACCCGATTTTTGTACTATGCAACTTTATATACATAAACCGTTCTTATACCCAATTTGTCATTTTCTTTTGCCTTGTGATGTTCTCAGGTGCACGGCAAGCGCCACTTAGCTTTCTGGCCAGCCACATGAAGCTCCGCCTAGGTGTGTTCCTATGTCCAGAAACTACGGCAACACGTATGTGTGAAACTTAGGCCTGAACCGTCATGCGATTCATTAGTTACAAAGGGTGCGGCAGGGTGATGTCCGTATTGCGATATCGAGCGTAGGCAATCAAGGTTTCTGGAGCTGTCGGATTGCTACCCATGACTGTGAATTTCCATTTATTAGGATTCTTTTTATTCTTCCGCCCTAAACTGAACAAAATCCTTTTTTAGCCGTTGCACGGTACAAGATGTCGTCCAGTTTAGCCTAAGGCTCTCATGGAAACCTTTAGGAGGCTAACCTGGACAGCACCTGTACATGCGCCACCAAGGCGGCTACCAAAGTTCTTCCACTGACAAATAAACGTGGTTTATTTATTAAATACTTACGCAGCTTGGCTACTACTACTGCTGACTTTATAGACCTCCAGTAGGCAGATAACTGTTGGTAATGACCATAAAATCTGGACAAAGTAGAGCTCGCTCCTATTCTAAGGCCAAGACGCAACTGTTGAATCTTGTTAAACATAAACATGACGGGTATTAGTTGCGCATAGCTGGCTGTTCATACAATCGCTACAGACACAAAGCCCCAAGGTCATTAGTTATAGAAGACATTAGCCCCTACGAGGATTCTAAAGCTTGTGTCAACGTAACGTTAAGTTTGGGTGAGTAGAAATCGTTTAGCTTGTTCGAGTCTAGCCGTCCATGTGGCACATTTTTTCACTGAAAAAGAACACCAGCGTACACTGACAAATATTCCAACCCCATCTTTGGTTTGTGCACCTGTTACGAAGGCTGACAGTAAAACTGACGTCGTTGATTTTACATCACTGCGTCTTTTTACGAAAGCAAAGGTTATTACAAAATTATTTGCGCATCGGTTCTCTGAACCATTCACTTATTAGACAGGAGCAGTCCTAATATTTTGCGTAAGTTTAGTTTCCAACTCAACACTAGCTGTTGTAGAGGATGATGGATGGGGCCGCTTAACATTTCCCCAGAATCCGTATCTCTGCCTAAACAGGCGTTTTCCCATGGAAGCAGTCGTGCAAGCGGTAGCATCAACTTCTCTTTGCTCGTGCACGAAGTGGCCCCCGCGACAACCATTTTCTGGTGCAGCTAAATAGCGCCCGCCACAGGTATCGAACTTAAAATTAAGGCCCGGCTTCGCAATGAGTTAAAGTTTACGAGCCAAATTGCTGAATATTGATGGCGCCTAGGATGAGCACAAATGAATGATTACATGCAAAGTCACTGGCACAAAAATATGAACTTTATGGTACAGCAAAAACGAAAAGGAGTGGCGACAAAACCATCATTAAAAATAATACGTAAATCAAAAATATAAATAATAATGAATTAAATAAAATATTAATTATCCTACACAAGCCGTCAAGGAAGGCCGCATCAGTTGCTACACTCAAACCTAGTTCGACTCCAGCTTGATCGGCGATTAAGTCTGATAGCTAGACTGCTAATATTTAACAGTTGCAAGCAGTAATGAGGATAGGTGGTGATGTAGCATTGCAAGCCTAAATTAGTAGTGGTAGTAATGCATGTCGATGGGGATTTAACAAGTGTGATGGTGACATTATGTATAACTGTATCCCCGCAGGTTATGTCACAGTCGTTTCGGTCAGTTCACTTGTGGGGCTGACGAATCGAGTGTGAGCGTAGTTATTCGTGGTCATCTGCTACACTTTCATGTCCGCTTAGTGGATGGCTACGGTTTGGGATAAGCAGCTTCGGCTCTTACTGTCAGCGCGAGTTGAATTGTTGTGGAAAATACATTCGGTCGCAGAAACTGCGGACTAGGAAGACGGTTTAGGCAATTCTTGAGCATTGGACTCCAAGCTCTGAATGAGTCAAAAACGAAAAATCCGTACCAAGCAAAGCGGCCAAGGAAACTGTCTGGGACATTTTAATTGGCACTATAGCTCCATAATGGTCATGGCCAGCAGTCTAGGGGAACGGTGAAAAATATTTTGCAAATAGTTTTATGTTTTTTGTATATTTACAATACCTGCCAAGCCTCAGATGACGGTGCAATAGTCACCTCTTTATAAGCTTAGATCGCATCACCTAATAGACGATAAGCAGGCAAGCATTGAGTTATTCCGTTCAGGACTGTATAGCATCAGACGACCAAACGACCAGCGGCATATACACCTAGTCAAGAAAAGAGTTGCTCCAGCTATATTTTCACGGGTATTTTGGCACTTAAGTGCGTAGTCCACTAAACAAAGTATTGATTAACCAGCTCATGTTACTGTATGAGACCAACTTGCCAGTTAGATACACTGAACTGACACTTGGAAGGTCGTAAAATCGGTATCAAACTCCGTTTGTAAGGTATGCGTATGTAAAACATCATTTGGAAGTAGTCCGGGCATTTTATAAATGCTAATAAAAGCAAAAATCTTTAGGATGGCTGAAAAAAAAAAAAACTCGTTGAGCGGTTTATTCAGCTACTTAAATAACCACGTCTGTTAGACAATACTTTGCATTTGCGACTAATAAACAGATGTTTTGTTATCATCAGAGTAATTCATACACGTAAAAGCGTGGTCTTGGAAATTAAAATACATGATCAGTAATTGGAAAATGTTGCAAGTTAACTGGTAACATAAAGCATTTATGCGCTTATATATATGTAGGTGTGCGTACGTCAATAGGTTGGGTGCCTAAGTTGTTCTGACTGAATTTATGATTTGGTTCAATGGGTGCACCGGTGTAGAAACAGTTAAAGGAAACCTACAATGTGCATGGCTTTTACAGAGCGCGCAAGGATCTACGGAAAGGAAAACAACGGTGATATTATTAACTAACTGCCCACATTCGCCACGTCAAAGAGTTGAATAACAGGGATTTTTAGCATTTATGCGTAAGGAAGATTGGCAGGTAAAAACTCACACTAGGTCAGTTTGCACTAAGAACACACATGGCTGTAAAACTGCACTTTTCCTCTAACCTGCATAGCAAAGCCGCCACACACCGGGAGATATACACGACTTGATCCATGCCGTCGTCAATACGGCAATTGACCTTTAAACACTGCACGCTAGCACACCATAGCACGTGACAACCATAGGCAATCGGAAACGTACTTTAGCTCACATCCGCTCTGATATGCCAGTTGCATCAAGACGCAGAACACAACAGTCCTGGAACGACCGGACGAAGGATGTGTACGCTTCTGTCCACGTGCCCAATGTTTGACGCGTCCAGTCGTAACGAACCGCAACCACGATTAGTCACGGCCATAATGGAAGCAAGGAGCTGTTACGTTTGTATATGTTATCATTTCGTGTACAAGATTCATATATTTGTGCCTAGCCTAGTGATCTTGTAACTAGTCATGACAAGCAACACTAATATTTGCTGTGCTAGTGTTGTGATGCATTTTGCTACCCGGAAGTTTAGCTGTTGATTTTTTTCCAGAACACTATAGTTGTTTAACCGCACCATGATTTGTTCGCATACTTCTCACTACAAATCATTGACCTAGTTTCTGTGCACCTTCCGTCTTTTGGCACCACGACCCACAGATGTGGTTTACGCAGGCTAGGTGCACAGTTCGCTAGCCGCAATATCACAGACGAACAAATCACCTGTCATCTTGTACTACCATATTGCTACCAGAGATTGTTGTTGACATACGGCGTACTTTATCATCACCGGACGACTCTAAGCCTTATTTGCAGCTCAAACATGACGTCATCCAACAAACCGTCTTTTTGCAGCACAAACATTCGTACAATTAATTGGTAGCAATTTACGACGGACGCTTTCCTTCCCAGTTTCTAAGACGTCCTCAAAGTGTATCAACCGATTGCAAACGGAGTGACCCGTTATTTACGCGGCTATTTCTTAAGCGTTTACCTACACAGGTACTGGCTACCTCAGCCGGCAACGTTGACAGCGTTTCCTTGGACGCAACCAGCCAGTATCGCTGACAAGCTCATAGAAATCCATGCTAGCACAATTGACATTCACGCCGCTAAATTGCCAAGTCTACAGAACCCTGTAACAGCCGTCCGGACGATTTGACTATGCGGATAGTTGAATTACGTGAAATGGACCAACACGGCGCTGTTTTTCTAGTGTTCGTTTATTTACCAGACCAAGAAGCCCTTCTTCACTGAGTGCTTCAACGAATTGTTGGAACCATAGTCTATTCTGGTGTTCAGCTCGTAAATGCACTCAACCCTGCTTCTACCGTCAAACGCAGCCGCCAGATTTCTAGCTGTCTCTATACCAACAGGCCAGACGATTGAGACGAGCACCGTACTTGGCCAACTGCAATACGACTATCGTTCGAGCGTTGCCCTAGCTCAGACCACCGGCTACCGGTTCCTCGTCGATACCGGTGCTGACGGCAGCGTAATAGCTCCAAGTAGCTCATTTGTTTACCGCCTCTATCCTTGGTGCGGCTAACACAGCTACGGGGACTAGTATTGAAACCTACAGTCAACGAATCTTACTACTCAGCCTTGATCTGCGGCGAGGATCTAGTTGGACATGCGTCATCGCAGCCGTACATCAACCCATATTAGGAGCCGTTTTCCTGAAACATTTCAGCCTGTAAGTAGATCTACGAAGCCAGCTTTTGCCAGGTGCCTAGAAGCAGCTTTTTGTTTTTGATAGCTCAATGTGTACCCATCAACCGGCTCCATTGCTTTTCTGCCACAGAACTCTTCTGCATATTGCAAGCTCCTGAATAGACTTTAGCAGCCAGCTACCGCACCTGCATATCACCACATCACCACCAGTAGTACTCCAGTTTTCTCCCGCCCGCTACGTTAAGATCCGGAAAGGCGGAAAATATCTAAAAAGATTTGCAACCTGCTCCAGTTAGGAATAATTGGACTATCTCAAAGCATGTAGGAATCAACGTTTCATATACTAGCAAAGAACACATCATCCGATTGGAGACACTGTGGCGACTGCAGAGCACAAAACCGCATCACCATCCTCGATAGGTAACCATTCCACACACACGCACACACAGGAATTTGCTTCCCATCTTCTTAGATGTGTTTTATTTCATAAATTGACATCATGCGCGCTTATCACCATATCCCTATCCATCCTGATGTTAAAATAGGCTAGCTATCACAACAACTTGTTGTTCGTACGAAGTTTGAATTAGGTTACGTAGCATAACCCTATCAATCCTTTATTTATCAAGCACTTTCAGGCTCTCATTTTCACTTCGCTTATCATGAGGATATTTTCATTGCAAGTGCTAACAAAAGTAAACACTTGGAACCTCTATAAATATTCTATAACCATCACACCAAGTACGGAGTGCTTAATAATAATAATAGATGCGCCTTTGGTTCATCTTCATTGAACTTTTTTGTCACGCCATCAATGGCACTAGCAGTACGCCAACCGCAAAAAAACTTGTGGTCCTAAGAAACTTCCCCACACCGACTTCTGTGAAACAGTTGAAGGGTTCTTGGGTATATATAGCTTTTACCGCGGTTTCATTCCAAATGCAGCAAACAAATTAATTTCACTCAAAAACATGTCGGTTGGTACTCCGAATCAATTCCATTCCACGGACGCCGCTGCAAGAGCTTTCAAAGAAGGCAATGCTTTTCGAGCTACTACCATGATGCTCTTCAACCTGCAACCTGAGGCTCCGATGTTGTTCAACCTTGATGCATAGAATAGAGCTATTGAAGCTGTCTTGCAGCAGACTGATAATAACGTCAAACCACCACTTGGATTTTTCTCCTATAAGCTCAAACCAGTCGAAGCACCATTTAGTACTTCTGGTCGTGGGTTAATCGGCATATACTCAGGCATTCGTCACTTTAGACATGTTGGGAAGGAAGACAGTTCGTTGCGTTTACTGATTACAGGCCGTTGGCGTTCGCTCTACATGTTATGCCAAATAAGTACTCACCACATGAAGTACGGCAGTTAGGTTTCATTTCACAGTACACTAATGATATCCGCCATATTCCTGGATGAGATATTATTGTCGCTGAACACTGTCACGTCCGCAGGTAAATCTGAGGAACACGAGACCCATGGAGCTGGAACGCATGGTACAGCTGCAAACTAAGGCAGAACTCAGTCGCTGGTGAATAACAAGCAGCTTTTGATGGACATCAAGTCAGCGTTTCTACACGCTACACCAGTTACGATGGATTGTGAGGTTTCCATGGCAAATTCAAGTCTAGTGGTTCCCGCATCTATGTGAAAAACCATTTTTAGGCTCTCCATAACGTCTCTCATCTCGTCACACGCGCGACCGTTAACCTGACCTCCGAAAGCTTTGTACTGCCGAACATAAACAAAGGCATTCGCACGAGGGCAAAAGCTTGCTCGGCATGTCAACATACAAAAGCCGTTTGGCATACTCAATCGGCCATCGAAACTTTCGCAAAACCACATGACAGATTTGACTATACCCACATCGATCTCGTAGGACCGTTCCCTATTTCGGTGGTAATTCCTGCACACCGACATGCATCGATCTTTCCACTCAATGGCTTGAATTCATGTTCATTGCAGACACACTTGGATAAGCCATCAGCCGTGCACTTGTTACTAGATGGATAGCCATTTTTGGCGTTTTTCTACATCACAGTGACCACCGTTCACGAATCGAATTCCAGCTTTTCCAACAGTTGACGGAGCTATTGAGCCTTCGTGGGATTTGCACCACACCTCATCGTTATTAAGCGAACGGTTTAGTCGAATGTTTTCATGCACACTTAAAGACTATGATCAAAGCACATTATGATTCGGCTCACTGGAGCCATACACTTTTGATAATTTGGCTCCATTTGAGTACAATGTCTCAATCAACCCATCAATGTTCACCCATGGAACTGGTTTTCGGAAACACCTTATGCATTCCTGAGCAAATTATTTTCACCTCAGTTGCCAACAGCAACACTCACCTCTTCACTTACTTTAATAAACAGCGGAACCACGTGAGCCAACTTTACATCCAAGCATCCACTCGTTCAGTAAAATCATCATACGTTCACCTCGCTTACTCTTTGTACCCGCATGTTTTCATTCAATATGACAGGGTCAAACAAGTTTTAGTTCTGAAACGTCATGCTGAGCACTTTACCGTCAAGTTGCACAATAGTAGGAACGCTGTTAGCCTTTACCGCTTCAACCCCTTCGTATACCGGTTTTCGATTCCATACCATTAGATAACACTCAGGCTTACACGAACAGATGGCCACCCACGTCTCCGACAGTAAAACTACAAACTGATGTTACCAACAAGTAAACAACACGTGTCACTCGATCCGGAGGACGTACTCCTTGGCCTGACAAATTACGTCGCCAACTGACACCACAGACTTAACACGACCTTTCTCAGTCACGATATATTTGCGCAATTTCTTTAGGAGAAGGGTACGGCTAGATCCTTTTGCTATTCAACACAGTGCTATTGTTGGAACTGCACTTTTCCTCTAACCTGCATAGCAAAGCCACCACACACCGGGAGATATACACGACTTGATCCACGCCGTCGTCAATACGGCAATTGACCTTTAAACACTGCACGCTAGCACACCATAGCACGTGACAACCATAGGCAATCGGAAACGTACTTTAGCTCACATCCGCTCTGATATGCCAGTTGCATCAAGACGCAGAACACAACAGTCCTGGAACGACCGGACGAAGGATGTGTACGCTTCTGTCCACGTGCCCAAGGTTTGACGCGTTTAGTCGTAACGAACCGCAACCACGATTAGTCACAGCCATAATGGAAGCAAGGAGCTGTTACGTTTGTATATGTTATCATTTCGTGTACAATATTCTTATGTGTGCGCCTGGCTTGTTTATATTGTAGCTAGTCACAACTTAAGCATAACTAATACGGCAAAAACAAAACGTAGAACGCACAGGTTTTATTGTACGCCACCACTCTTTTCAGAAGCTGCACGCATCCAACATGTTTCAGTCTAACACACAACATAAATGAAGAATCACAACAGGTCATATTTGTGCCTCGTCAGCTGGAATATTTAGTGACATTGGCTGTCTGTCTTACCTCGCAGATTTGCTTCCGTAGCTTGCATTCTGACTAGCCTGGAATTACTCTAAAGCTTTTGGTTTACTTGTTTTTGGTTATGTTAGTTGGCTTGGGGTTACTCCAGATTGCACCAACAAGGGCCTTTCTGTCTTAGTTATTAGCCTTTAAACACTAACCTTTTCAGTACTTTTTGGATCAAGTCAGTTCTCTTTCTTTGCTCGTGTTCCGCTCTGCACATATCGTTGGACTGGCGTTGTGCTATCTAATATCGTCCATGATGTCGTTCCTCTTGTTTTAGTCCCATTTCAGTCTCCTGCCTGACCACAGCCTTCCGCGACACTACACTCACCCCCGCACGAAGTTGCTTCCTATTCGGATGCCATGGCTGCATTAGAGCTGAGTTTACCCAGCCTTTTGCCGTCTCACTCTCAATGTTGACGTTCACCCACTGTTGCTCAAGTGCCGTTTACGGACCTTTCCAAAGTTTCTTGAACTTGCTCGCCCCGGGTCCACTGTGTTTTGGGCAATGGTTGTTTGGTACCTTGATTTGTCCCCCGTTGCTGAGCGGTCTCCACTTTTGCACTGCTTACCGCTTATTTCATGACTGGCTTGAGTTTTTTCTTCTGGTAGTTGCTATCCATATCTCGTGCGACGCTGTCGGATCTTCCTAAGCACGATCATGCATTAAACACGTGTTGAGTGCAATTCTCTTTTCTCTACTTAACTGTAATCCGAATGGATAAATCATGGTAGTCGACTGCATGCTGGTTCAATAAGCTAGTGGAACCTCCGGCAAAGCTTCCACCCACACCTGTTGCGTGCATTTTATCCATGCATTCATGGTTCTATTAGGTAGCTCTGACCTTCCGTTGGTTTGAGGATGGTACGGTGATGTGCATCGTCACTGGATCCCCCGCTTGTGCAACATTACCTGGAACGCCTTCGATGCAAACCAAGGTCCTTAGTCCGTAGTAACCTAATTCGATATTCAATACCTTGTTAGCACGTTACATTCGAATACACGTGACACGGTGTGGCCTGTTTGAGCTCTGATCGGCACGACTTCCATTCGTCGTTCGAAGTGTTCTCTCCTACCTCGGATGTAAATTTTGCTGAGTGACTCAACTGTAGTGGTCCAAAGAAGTCCAAACCCTAACACTGCTACGGTACGTCGACGTCAATAGATTGCATCGGTGGTCTCGGTGTATCCTTCTCGCAGCTTGTTTGGCAGCTTGGGCAACTCGGAATGCATGCAGCTACGTTCTTTCGCATGGATAGCCAAACCATCCTTGTGTATAGCAGTCAAAATACTCTAAAAACCCATGTAAGTGATAGCTTGAGTCAACCAAATCACATATGCGCACTGGCTTTCTGAAATAAACGGTAGTTTTATTCCGTACGTTGTCACCAACTAATTATTGGTTGCCCGGTGAAGCCCGTCCCGGATCCGGTGGAGTTCCGGACTTATCAATAGTGATCGGAGAACTGTAGCAAGAGCTTTGCACAATCCAGGTAGCTACTGCAAAATTTCCTACTACTAACTATTCACACTAGAAGCTACCTTCTGACCAGCCTCTCCAACAGGAAGCTGCCAATATCCCGAGCGGCGTTCTATCAACGAAAGCTGCTTGCGTAGTATAGGTTAGAGAAAACTTCTTTCACCTGTGTCATCGGAAATGCGTCCTTCCTCGTCACGCTGTTTCGCTCTCTGACATCAGTGCAGAATCGGTAGGTTCAGTCCGCCTTCTTCTTCAGTAGGACCGGTGATGAATACGGGCTGTTCGTTGCCTTAATGATCCATTTAGTCTCCATCGCTGCCACCTGCTCCTGTACCTTCGACAAGGTATGCCATGGTATTCTTTTGTAAACTGGTTTGCACTATTCCCCAGAATTCTTGGTATCCGGTGTGCTATCCAGTTGCAGAAGCAGTAATTATTGTAACGGGGTTTAGGAAACAGTCCAGTATGCTCGAGCTTACCACCTAAGCGCAGGTTACCGGAGTCAGCGGATCAGTTCGATCGAGAGAACGCGTGAACCCACCAGGAGACACAGCGATGGCTGGACAGCGAATCACGAGTGGCACACGTATCCAGAAACTGACAAACCGGGTTGGAAATAGAACATAGAGGGCGCACTGGCAACTCGAGAATCGCTATTAACGGCAAGTTTCAGAGTGCAAAGCCAAATATGAGTGGTCCTAAGAAATACGGCCAATCAGATGCCAAGCACGAAAGACGTGATCATTGCGCGAGACAGGAAGACAGCTAGCCGAACAACCTCCTCGTGGTGCCAGCTGGGTGGTTCGGGTTTAACCCGTTCTAGCAAATGGTTCGGCGGCAGTGTTCCAGGACGTGGTGGGTTTCGCCTGGCAAGCGTTCTCCCTGTAAAAAGCCACAAATGTCTGCTTAACAACACTGTGACGTAGCGGTCGTGACGCGCCACAAAATAAAGTCACTGCCCAGTGGATATCCGGATAATTCTCTCCAACCCACGGACACCAATCTCCTACTCGCATATTGATGACAATATCAAACATTGAAGATTGGAGCAACACAACTACAAGCACAAAATACATGGTTGGCGGCGTCCGGTTTCGGATTTGCCTGTCACTGTGGCAAGCCACAGGACGCCTGCGCCTACAGAGGGACCATGGATGGCTTGCGCTGCACCACCCACAGCTCCAACCACATACCCCATATCCAGTGTAAACCCGAAGGAATAAGACCGGGAGGCATGCGGATGAGAACCACGTTTCATCAACGGAGCCGGACCACACTCCTTCACAGGCAAACACAAGCACGCTGTATTTGGGGAATCAAGCGCACACAAGGCGGTGGCTGGACCGTAGTCCGCTCCACACTGACTGCATGGAACCGCTCTTTGAGCCTAGCACGACCACAAGAACCGTGCACCCCGTCCCCTCCAGCAACGACCAACTGTCTCCTGGAGCCAGTATGAACGATGTAGTGGGTAATAGACAGGTAGGCACCTTGTCAACATACACATCAAGCGCAACCATACCAGGGATATCAAACAACAGCCATTCACTTTAAACGACAAGCTGAAATAAAATAAATCCAATAATGCATACAGATACGGTGGCATAACTCTTCGCTAAATTACCATATGAAGTAAGTTGGTTAGCAACAAATCCGTGATAAGTAAGAAATGTCCACAAGTTACTTAAAATGCTACAAACGCAACAAAATTACCGAAGATAAGCGCAATTAGTGTAAGCAACGTGGCCAGTTAATAGAACATTATTCAGGGAGGCAGAACAAACCAAATAAAGCGGAATGAAATTTATCCAGCTTAAAAAGACCTAGTTTAAGTGTAAGTTGGTTTAGCCCAACTGCGGTGAAGAAGCATCAAGAATGCAACATCAACCTCAGCATGGGGCACACATACATACATGGTTGGCGGCATCCGGTTTCGGATTTGCCTGTCACTGTGGCAAGCCACAGGACGCCTGCGCCTACAGAGGGACCATGGATGGCTTGCGCTGCACCACCCACAGCTCCAACCACATACCCCATATCCAGTGTAAACCCGAAGGAATAAGACCGGGAGGCATGCGGATGAGAACCACGTTTCATCAACGGAGCCGGACCACACTCCTTCACAGGCAAACACAAGCACGCTGTATTTGGGGAATCAAGCGCACACAAGGCGGTGGCTGGACCGTAGTCCGCTCCACACTGACTGCATGGAACCGCTCTTTGAGACTAGCACGGCCACAAGAACCGTGCACCCCGTCCCCTCCAGCAACGACCAACTGTCTCCTGGAGCCAGTATGAACGATGTAGTGGGTAATAGACAGGTAGGCACCTTGTCAACATACACATCAAGCGCAACCATACCAGGGATATCAAACAACAGCCATTCACTTTAAACGACAAGCTGAAATAAAATAAATCCAATAATGCATACAGATACGGTGGCATAACTCTTCGCTAAATTACCATATGAAGTAATGTGGTAAGCACCAAAACCGTGAAAAATAAGAAATGTCCACAAGTTACTTAAAATGCTACAAACGCAACAAAATTACCGAAGATAAGCGCAATTAGTGTAAGCAACGTGGCCAGTTAATAGAGCATTATTCAGGAAGGCAGAACAAACCAAATAAAGCGGAATGAAATTTATCCAGCTTAAAAAGACCTAGTTTAAGTGTAAGTTGGTTTAGCCCAACTGCGGTGAAGAAGCATCAAGAATGCAACATCAGCCTCAGCTTGGGGCACAAGCACAAAATACACAGATATACATACACATATACACACAATGACATACATGCATGCCCCCTACACAAACACAAACTGCTATGGCAAACATACCGGAGTTTTGCACATTCTTGATCATGCATCGTTATGTCAAAATGATCGTGCCTGTAAAGGCGTGCCTCACCTTGTTAAGAATAAAAAAATTATTTATTTATTTATTTAAAAGGGGAACGCAACCAATGAGGTGAGTCGAAAAACAGGAGATGGCTCGACGATTGACAATGTTTATTTCCTTTAAATAGGCTACACTATACCGAATAAACGCCTGTTTTCCGCCCACCGCCATCGTGACCTTTTGATCGTGTCCGCGTTACTTAACAATTATCATTCACATCGGTGAACAAGCGCGCACAACACTTTAGTGCTTCCTGTGTCCTGCGACTTAGGCAATCAGGTAAAAGGTCACTACGCGCATTCAGTTAGCTTGCTTGTGTTCATCTTGATTGCTTCCTTACCTATAATTACCACGTACCAGCTCAACTCGGCTCTAGCTCCGAGTCGCTTAAGGATATCATTACGGATTACTTTTTCCGTAGCCCGCTCCACGACGAACATCCAACGATTACTGTGTTGGGCCTATCCTAAATTTCAAGTGCTGTGCCCCCGTCGGCTTCAAGCGATGTCTTCCGACCATCCGCTAAACAACTGATGGTTGAGGGAACCCCATCGACCATTCGTGTAATGGAGACCTCCGACTCTGCGTCCACGAGGGCACAATGAGATACCCTTCAATATTTATTTCGAGGGCCAGCACTTTCCACCTAATCAGCATAGATAATGAGAAATAATGCTACGCATTTCTGTTCGCGCAACACCGGACAAAATGACATACATAGATATATTAGTACTTTATTCCCAAATTTAGCGATACACAACAAATGAGGCATGAGCAAAATTTACCGATAGTTATTTTTCGCAACGATACTTCGGGTTCAATTGTGCGTAGGGCGAACAGTCAAGGCACCACAAGTGCAGTGAAAGCTGTATAGTCAGAAGGAGAGTATCTTATTTTTGCATTGTCAACAAAAGTTGGAAATATGACGCTGGTCGACTTACCAGTATGTAGTTGTGGGCCGTGCCTTTATTCAGTGGCTAGTAACATGCGCCACATCGCAAGGTTGTTAAACAGATAATTGTGATTTTTATAGGGAGAGCGCTTGCCAGGCAAAAACCAACCACTCCTGGAACACTGCCTTAAAGAATTTTGAACACTAATGTACAACTGGCAACGCAGCTTGACGACAGATTTAACACCTGGTTATTCGCAGTCAAATGGCTACGTTGGAGTGGTTAAAAGCGATGGAATGACCGAATATGTTATACAGCAGAGCAGATATTTCGCATGTAAGTGAGAGACCTGATATTTATTGCAATTGAGAGACGAATGCAATCCAAATTGGCCCAGCGTATGCAACGTGTCCTGTGTGGAAACTGGCAGTAGCGGGAGTTTGCTTACATGTGAATGTGTTGTAGGCATCACTAGAGCATTGTAAGTTGCAGCATATGCGACTAAGGTGTAGGTTGAACGATCCGTCGACACTGGTAGAGGTTATCGTTTTAACTTGTATGAGAACCAGTGGCGTGGCTACGCCGGATTAGAGATTCAAGAGAATAATAACGTAACACGTTCAGTGGTCGGATGATACAGAAATAGCCGGGTGCTGGTGTGAGACTAAGTGTCATAGAAATTGCAACAAGGATAATAGGGACTATATACTACAGCTGTAGCGAGAATACGGTTGCAAAGCAGCTCTGAAAAGGATCTGGCACAGTGGACAAAGATAGGGAGCAGCACTAAAAGGTACTAAATGTCCCAGTCCTAGTTGGCCTTCTACAGTGCATCATACAAGTCAATTAGACGACGGGAAATAGCGATACTGGGAGTCGGAATAATTGTGCGGAAGAAACTGCCCGCTGTAGTATGACGAGTGACGGAATGATGGGCATTCAACGGTAAGAATAGGTGTGAGCAGGTAAAAGATTGCATACTATAGGTGTAGCGAAAAGACGCCTATAGAGTCGGCTTTTAATGGACCAGTAGTAGCACAATAGTAGGTGCAGTAGCTCCAAAAGATACCAAATGTTCCACTCTAAGGTGAACATCTACTACTGAACCTTGACCCCAAACAGACAGCTGGGGTGAGTTGCTGGCCGCCCGATTAATTAATAAGCGGGAGCGGCACGCTATTTTAGGTTCAGGCATGGACTAATAAGTATACAGTGTTGAAAACAAGTGGGAGAAAAGACAGCAACGCATCAACAACTGTAGCAAGCAAACGCTTGGATAGCCAGCACTGGAAGGGACCAAGGGTAAGGGAACAATACAAGCAGCGTCGCCAGAAGATGCTAAATAGTTCACTCTAAGGTTTGCGTCAACCCTGATACATACAACTTTAATAGGTCGGCAGGGAAGAGTAAAGTTGCGTACCGAGTTAATTATGAAGCAGGAGCCGCGCACTATCTAGGGATGTGGCACATTCTCTTAGGCCTTCAAATTTGAAACCAGATGTGACAACAGACAGAACTACATACTACAGCTATAGCGGGAGAACAGTTGCGGTGGGAGCTCTGAACCGGGCCAGGGGCAGTGGAATTTGCTAGGCAGCAGCGTCAAACTATATTAGGTGTTCCACTCTAAGGTGGACTTTTTCAGTGAAGCATATAACTCAACTAGAAGGTAGCGAAAAGGTGGAGGTAGCCTGTGGGACCGTGTAAGGTGCAAACTACCAGCCGTTCAATGTTATGAACACTGGGGAGAATTTAAGTGAAAGCATACTACAGCTGTAGCGATAACTGGTTGCAAAACTATTGCTGAATGGGCAAAGTGGTACCGGATTAACGAGGATAGCAGCGCCAAAAGATACTGTGCTTCACTCCATGGCGGACATCTACAGGTAGATATTCATATCAAATAGATGGAACAACATGCTGCAGCGGCAGCGAAGAAGCGGTTGCAGCGCCAGCTCTGAAAAACGTGGGGAAGCAGAATGATATGCACTGCAGCGCCAAAAGATACTAAGTGTTTCACTCCAGATGGGCTACAACAGTAACAAATACAATTCAACAGAGAGCAGAGAAGAGTGGAGTCAGCTCCGGACTTGCTGTGAAGTAGGAGTTGTGTACTATCGCAATATAAGGCAGGCACAACTAGCAGTTAAATGTTGAAAACAGGGAAGCGGAGAGACGGGAGTACATACTGAAGCTGTAGCAGGGATACGGTTGCAATGTCAGCGCTTAAAGGATGTTGGCTAGCTGAGTGCTAAGGGTTGCAGCGCCAACAGATGCGTAGTTTTTCACTCCATAGTGGACTTCTGCGGTGTAAAGTATAAGTCTAGCAGACGGAAGAGAAGAGTGGTGGTGGGAGCCGGCTGTATTGTGAAGAAAGAACCAGAAGCCATCGTAACATGACGCATGGACTATTAGGTTATGAAAGACAAGAACTGGAGGAAAATGGAAGTGACGCATACTACAGATGTAGTGAGAACACGGTTGCAGTCGCACCTCTACGCAGAACCAGGGGTAGCAGGATAAGATGGTCAGTAGCGCCAAAATATACTATGTTCCACACAAAGGTGGACTTTTACAGTGAAATGTTCGTGTCATATAGACTGTGGAGAAGCGTAATGGTGCATGCCGGGTTAATGTTGCAGCAAGCGTTGCTCGCTATCTTAACAGAAGGCACGCACTAATACCCGTTTAATGTTAAGGACGGAAGCGAGGATATAGGATTGCCTACTACAGCTGTAGCGAGAATATGGTTGTAGAGATAGCTTTGAAAGAGACGTGGGGTAGCAGCGTGATATGGGCTGCAGCGCCAAAAGATACCAAGTGTTCCACTCATGGATGGATTTCTACGGCAAAACATACAAGTCAACTAGACAGCAGAGAACAGGAAAGAAGGAGCCGGATTAACGGTAAAGCAGGAGCCGCTTGCTAGCGTAATATGAGACCAGGACTAATAGCCATTCAAGTTTAAGAGCAGTAGCGAGAATGAAAGGGACTACTTACTACGGTAGTACCGAGAAATCGGCTGCAGCGCCAGTCGTGAAAAGGACCAGGGGTGGCAAATTAAGCTAGGCAGCGGCAACAAAAGATACTAAATGTTCAACTTTAAGATAGATTTCTAAGGTGAAATAGTAGCCTGTGAAGATGAAATATGAACCAGCCATAGTCTAGGTGGCTCATTGGGGAGTAACAGTGAGTTTACCAATAAACAGCTAGAGGTGTGAAGCAGCGGACACCTACATTCGCAATCCAGTAGGAGATACTGGTAAGAATGTAAGGTCTAGGCATAAACAATCATGAAGTGAAAAGATAAAACGGTCGGCAAGTCGGCTATTTGTTAGCTATGCGGCATCCCAATGCAAAGGATAATCTGTTGAGATGAAAGGGGTGTGGGCCAAAGGCTAGGTGGTTCTTCGAGGCCTATCCGTCGTACTATGGTTAAACAGACTGAACTAGGAAGCAACAGGCATCGACATGCGGTATCCGGAAGTTGATAAGAGTTGATAAGAAAGTAAGGCCACAGCGACCTCAAGCATGAGCTAACCTACAGAAGCTGTTGGGTAGCCCAATGGTTGTGAAGGATGCGGCAGCCAAATCTAAGTAAAGGCCTGTAAGGATGAAGTGGGAATGAGCCACAAGCGTGGTGGTTCTTCGAGGTTTAGCAGCAGTGGAACAGCAAACGTTTGGAAGCAGCAAATTACGGCATTTAGAATACGGAAGTAAAAATAATAAGAATGTAAGACCAATGAGACCTTACGCGTAAGGTAGAGGGATCGAAATTCTGTTAGCGGGATGGTTGGGAGTTATACAGCAGTGCAATTCAAATGGAATCATGTTAAGATGAAATTGGAATGGGCCATAGGCCAGATGGCTCTCCAGGCTGAGAAGATATACTTGAGTGTAATGCTGCAGATAGGGAACAGCAAGCATCTACGACAAGAATCCGGAAGTAGAAGGTAAACAGAAGGTAAGGCCAAAGGGTCCTCAAACCTGAGGCTTAGGAAGGAATATAATGGCAAGTCACATGGTTGTGAGCGATGTGGCTGCACAATCTAAAGGAAAGAATTAAATATAGAATGGGTGTTAGGTAGCAGCTAGGTGGCTATCTAAAGCTTGGTAGAAATACTAGAGTGAAACAGATGAAGCTGAGAAGCAGTGGAGGTTGGCAAACAGAATCCGAAAGACGTCACTAAGGATGTAAGGCCGAAATATCATCTGGTAGGAGGTGAAGGGATGAAAGTGTTTGCAAGTCGGATGGTTTTGTGATACGCCATCTCAGTCCTAATAAAAGTCTGTTAAGAGAAAGTGGGTGGACCACATGCTAGGTGGTTATCTGAGGTCTGGCAGTCATACTGGAGATAAAGAGACGAAGCTAGGGAACGACTGGCCTCAACGTTCAGAACCCGTGACTAGATCTTGATGAGAATGTACTGCCAGAGAGACTTCAAGGCTGATGAAGAGCTGAATATATTAGCAAGTCGGATGGTTGTGAGCGTGGTGGCATCACAACCCAAGAGGAAGCTTCTAGAGATGAAGTGGGGATAAGCCGAAGGCGAGGTGGCTCCTCAAGGCCTAGTGATTATGCAAGACATAAACAGACTTCTATACGGAGCAACAGGTATTATCCAATGGAAGCTGGAAGTAGACAATAATAAGAACGTAAGACCAATGAATCCTCAGGCATAAGATAAAAACTGAATAGGTGTTCAAGTCGGATGGCTGTGAGCGCTGCTGCATTGAAATGCAAATGGAAGTCTGTAAAGATTAATTGTGAGGTAAATTTAACGAGGACTGGGATGTTGCCCTGGCTACAGGGGTACCTAGACCACTATTGAAGAGTTGCGATATGGACCTGAAGAGGGGCTGAAGATAAGGTACAGTACAGTAGGGTTAAGCATAGTAGTGGATGAGACAGGAGAAGATCAACTGGTCACAATCTGGTACTGGTGGATTATGGAAGGCCTCGGTTCTATAGACGGGGTATGCGAAGATTATAGCGTAGGTATGGTTAAGGATTAGTGGCGGAAAGGTGACATACAGGGAATAGAATGGGAAATGATGCGGATTAGGGAGGCAGACGATAATGTGAGCTAAAAATCTTAGTAGGGAGACCGAGCGGCAACACATAAGCAGAGACCGGGGATTTCAAGCACGATGGGGGACCAAGCATATAGATATTGAAGCAGACGGGAGCAAGTATCATGATGGTGTTACTTTTATCAATGAGCAAGGTGGTCAATGACAGCGGATGCGCAAAAGGAGAAGGCATTGGTTGGGGGAATATGGGCATTTGAGCCTCAGAGGCCGGACGAGTCCAGGTGGAAAAAAGGGCTTTGGTGTGGTGGAAGGGTGGCTAGGAAGAGGTCAAAGCTCAACGTTCTGGAAGCAGCCCTAATTGAAATAAGTGAATCAGTGAGGCAGTAGTCCTTAGGCAATTAGAAGAACAGCAGTCCCGTTTATGTGTGGATAGAAAGGCAAAATGAGAGCAGCCGTGTGATTGTTAAGGTATTAGAAACAGCTGTGATTCGAGATCACACTGAGGTAGGGGACGGTTGGAGGTAAAGTATACATAAGGGTGATGTCGGCTTATTCGCTAGTTGTTTGGTCCAGCATACTATAGCTCGTCTTCCGGCACCGTGAGGCCTACTAGTTCCGAAACTGAGGTTACGTGGTGTAAGATTCTTATGGCATAGTTGTAGTTTGAATTAGTTGCAGCCGATCTGATTTGCAAAAGTAATTTGTCCCATGTGTCCACGTATCTATAAAGGAAGAAAGTAGGACGTATGCCGCAACTAACAGCCGGCGGACTAAATGAATAGGTCGCGTTCCGCAAATGATATCGGGTATCCCCAGCCTTTCAGAAGTGTCGCGTCAGGTTCAGTTCCGGATTTTTGTTACTTTTGTATAGGAACGTAAGTTTTGTCTTTAACTCTCGTAACCACTGCTGGCCTAATGAAAGCTGTTTGCATCAAATACAGTAGTTCAGAGTGATTGGGCATAGTAGACTTTTGGTGAAGTAACGCTGTACGTACTCCGGCGCAATCCTGTCGCAAGTGCGTGAGTTCGTATGGACTATAGAGCAGTATGCAAGAATGGGTGTAGCGCACGTTTTATACGGTGTCAGCCGAGGTACCAAGAACGACATGAATTTGAAGATATAGCCTATTAAGGACCTAGTTTTGGCTGCAACCTAACCGTTCCGTAAATTGGAAAGAGCTAAAGTAGTGAACCCCAGAACACGAACAGTGTGGCTGACAATAAGAGCAGCGCCGCTGAGGGTGAGTGTATTCGGTGCTACCGTGCATCTCTAAGAGTAAGAACTGCTTTTTCTTTCTGGAGAACTTTTGAGCTTCAACATTGCACACCAGTTTTCTAGCGCCCAAAGGCCTCGTTGCATTGTAGCTACGGTAGCACCCCTATCATCGGGGTCAAACGACTATAAGACTTTGATGTAGTCCGCGAAGAGGTATGGCGTAACCTAGCCAAAGACTTAGAAGACGTCAGGCATATAGTGAAAAGTGCTTAGGGCCCAAGACACTTCCTTGAAAGACTCCACTAGTGACCGGTTTTCTGGAAGACGTCGTGCCGCCCAGGCACACAGCTGGCGTGCGATTTGATTAGTAGGATGTAAATCAGGAGAGCAGCATCCTGGCGATGACAAACGAGACGACTTTTGCCAGAAGTTTCAGGTGTGGAACGCGATCGAATGCTTTCTTCACGTCGAAGAAGACGACCGCTTTATGCCTTAAATTTATCGCGTCTGTGACGCCAGTTAAAAACGCAAACATACGTGTCTAGCAGAAGTTCGCGGGCTGGAACTCGCCTTTTGACCTATCATTGGGATTTCTAGGCAACAGAAAGTTAAGAATTTCCTTTTTACCAGTCTCTCCATTACTCGTTATGCGGTGGGTGTATGGCTGATAGAACGGTAAATGTCTGTGTCGAGACGGGATCCTCCTTTATGTCGTGGTGGGACTACAGCGTACTTCCAAGCAGTGGAGGTGGTATAGGTTGGCATGGACGGTGTAAATAGCGTAAGGTGGAGAACGGATGTCTGGACATCCTAGAATAAGCACATCGGATGAAACTTAATCGGGATCGGGGTACCGGGACATTTTAAGTGTACGCGTAGCTCGCATGGTTGCACGCAGATTGAATTCGATGCTGTTAAACTTATCATCGGTGAGCTGGGGTGTTGTGGGCGATGTCGCCGAATCAATGCCTGAAAAAGAGTCGCGAAAGTGCTTGTTGATAAAATCAAAAAGTTGGGCTGGATAAATAATAAGATCGCCATTATGAAGTAACAGTGAGGCAATCGATAGAGTTTTGTCTTTTGCTCTGCTCTTTATCAATTGGGTGAGTGCTTTAACTTGGTTGTTAGTACCGAGTGCAGTGTGCTCACTACGTGTAACAGACGGCGCTTGTATGCTGCTCCACGTTGTTAGAGTGTCATTCATGCGCATCCTTAGGTAAAAGACCTTTGTTTTGTTGTAGCTGGAGCACATTTTCTATCTATGTGTATCAGCAGCACCCCTTACTTTCAGCGGTTTCCTCATGCCCTGTTTAGGAGCTACCACGTCAACAAAGAATTTAATGTGCTTATACATTCCTTAGGTCGTCATATCTATGCATGCTTCCAGAAAGAAGGCATCCCAGTTAAGTGACGGTAGAAGAATGGAGCAGCTTTCCCAACCGATGCTTTCAAGTGGACGGAAAAGCCATTGGGGGAGAGGAAGTAATGCATAATAATGGGCAGGCTGAATGTCAGCTTCACTGCCCTATGATCACTATCATGAAGGTTGCCAGGTACACAAACGTGTGCGTGGCTGTTTCCTTTCGTAAATATTAATTAGTATATTAGATTCCCTGATAGGTGCCTTAACATGTTGAATCAAGTGGTACGCAAAGATCAGGTCGGCAAACGCTCTATAGTTAGGAGGTAAAGACTGGGTAGGCCATTAAATATGCGGCATATTAAACTAACCGCCTATTATCTTAAGGCGTGCAGATAACAGCGAAATGTCGATGAAAAGCTCGACCAGTTTGTTACTTTTAGCTGTCGCAATATGTGGTCAATTAGACGCAGCCAATGGGGATGACAAGCTGTTCGCCACCAGCTTGAATCCATATAGAGTCTTCAAGTTTACCCAAAGTTATGACGTGAAAGAAGGATGCATGGAAAGCTTTGCTGCCATAGATAAAGCATTCTCCACCTGTCGCTTATCGCGTCCACTGCAGAATGAAGTGTAGCCAGGTATTTGAATGGGTGAGTCAGACGAACTGGCGGAGTGCCAAATCTCTGTGATTATGTGCAGCTGTGCTTGGAACATAGTACCAAGCGGACCAAGGTGATTCTTTTGTTTAATAGGCCTGGCGTTGGTAAGGAGCATATCATGGACACCCAGCTTACTAGAATCGTCGAGGCAGGCTGCAGCAGGAAGTGTTTGGCGCTTCTTGGTGGAGAGGTATTGGTTGGATGACTGACATTTAGAGAACCGTCTGGCGACAACACAGGCGATCCAGAATGTGGTAAGGGGCTTGTTTGCACGCATGCCTTAAAATGCCTGCATGCGAAGTGATGCATGCCGAGTAGGTCAGTGGAAGGTAATGGGAGAGTTTGAGCGTAGTATGGAGCAACGGGTCCGAGGGGAAATGTGGAGCTAACTGACGTATGTGAGCTGTGAGATCTGGCCCGAAGTCGGTCGTAAGATTGGCGTTTAGAGCAGCCGTCCCTATACCTATGACAGGTTGCTTGGCATCAGTCGCAACATGTCTAGGAATCGAGCCAGGTCATAGAGAGCCGCTGCTTGACCCTAACGAGCTTAGAGAAGGGGCCCACAAATTGCGTCGTTCCATGAAAGTGGACCGCGGAAGGTGTCGGCATGAGCCGCCGCACAATGGTGAGTTGCTGCTGAAGTGTTGACTGGCACGGTAGGATGGGTAGAAATGGGAGCGCGGCGTGTGCGGAACTTCTCTATTGATTGCGTCCATGTGGGTTTTGCTCTGGTACAGCTGCTGTTCGGTCTGTAGTTTATGGAATTTTGCGCGGAGTCTGGAGACTCACGGTGCGGTGTGGAGTTCTGACTAGTTAGTGCTTAAATTGTGGCTGATCATTACTGGCTGTCGTTGTAAGAGGTCGCTTCGTACCGGGGGCGAAAGCCTAATGTTGCCCGGAGTAGTCGTGTTGGCAGTATTTGTATAATTGGTCTGGACGACATGCTTATTGGGATTTGCCCATGCAGCACTGTAGTTCAGCCGATAGTGTAGCGAAATGTATACGGGGTCTGGTTACGCGTTGCGGGGCTTGGGGTCCTGAGTAGGTACATCTTACGTTGGGGCTGCTCAGTCCTGGCTGTCTCTGCAATAGACTTCGTTTCGTAACGAGGGGTGGAGGCCAAAGTAAATAAATAAATAAATATTTTATTCTCGAATCCATCGTGTCATAACACGTTAGGTGGGATCAAAAGTTACAAGTAATTATGTAGTGCAACAGATACGTTACAAGGCAGGTAATTGGTTATGGCCAAGTTGTACAATTTGCAGAAACAGTCGAAGCACTCATGAGGAGCAAAGTCGTCAGTGGAATGCAAATAAAATGGTTCCAAGTGCGCGTAAAGTAAATAGAAAAGCAAGAGGAAATTGGAGTGGGGACAGTAGATGAATGCGGAGAGTATCTTTGTTGTACGTGACAGTAAAATATTGAAAAATGACTGGTCGGTATTCCAGTGTGTAACAGTGGGCGGTGACTTTATTCAGTGGCGAGTCACGTCCGCCACGGCACAGTGTTGATAAACGAACTTTTGTGGCTTTTTATAGGGAGAACGCTTGCCAAGCGAAAACCCACCTCCTCCTGGAACGCTGTCGTCGATTGCTATGAACCGTCATGTACAGCTAGCAAAGCTTCTTATAAAGCATTTGTTTTTGCAGTTATCCGAAGTCGAGTGACTCCTCTGTTGGCTAGACAAATGGCACAGTCAGAGTCCAAGATAGACGTGGAGGTCAGTCGAGGAGGAAGTATGATTTTGAAGGTAAGTAGAATTCTCAGTGTATGGAGTCTCACCTTCTCTGTTTATGTATATTTGCTGTGGTGTGAAGAATTCGGGTCTAGCTAACTTCACTGGACATCGGTGATTGAGGTGTTGGGTGCAGATGGTTGGCTTTGAAGTGAAGCCATGGTCCAGGTAAGTCCGTGTTGGTTATTTCGTCCCAGCTCAGACGGAGGCAGTTTCTCAGTTCGATCCTGGATCTCGAAGATGTTCACGACCTCAGAGAAAAGGGAAAGAGAGGAACAGGCTACAAGAAGACCAAAAATGACAGTCATTGTACCAAGCGTTGGGAAAATCCTATTTTAAGACATTTACTTGAGACAACTGGTGTACAATATGTAAGAGATGTTACGCTGAAACGGTTTTTTGATTACGCAGGAGAAGGCATGGCCCAATGGACAAAGTACTTTCATGAGGATGAAGAGCAGGGTTCCAGTAAGAGATTCACTAGGTATTAGCTTACTGCCTTACAATTCAACCAGAGACGAGAAGGTGGCTTATAAGCACAATTAGGTGCAACCAGAAAACAGAAGATACAGTGAGGAGGCGGCTGCAGTTAAATATACTCAACGGGATGGGGATTAACTAAGACCACATAGTACCTATTATGTACATAGGTATATGAGTATAGGGAGCTGAGCATAATGGAAGCCGTCTAGGATTAAATGGATACGTACGGAGGATTAAGTGTCGAAGGTAAGACGATCGAGAAATGACGCTAATGGACCGGTGTTCAGTGGTCAAAAGTGCTAGTTGTGTTAAGCTTTCTAGTTACTAATGGATAACTACAGTGTCAAAGAATAGGCCAACAAATCACCAAAAATATGTGATACAAACAGTCTACAAGAAAAGTTGGAAGGAGAAGGAGTGGCAGCTAGGAAGCCCCGAATATGCGCAGAGATGCGAGGAGAGTACGCCAAGTCGAGGAAGCTAGAGGTGTTGAAGGTGAGACAAACGAGATAGAAGCATTGGTGGACAGATCATCAGCGGCCAACTGTAGCCGCTCGATTAAGAAATTCAATCACATGTAGATACATACAAGGTCATAGAATGAGTCAAAGGATCACCTGCGTTGTAATGCAAGAGAAAAAAGTTGTAGGAAGAGTGTGCCACACCGCGAGCTCCGGAAATCCACAGAGTTAAATAGAGCCTATGGCGACTAGCTGCTGCTAAACAGATATAATAGCTCTAGGAAAGGTAGTATCACTGGCTGGTGAAGCCGTAAGATTAAGAAGTTTTACCACGATAAACAATGTCAGTGAACAAATCAACAAGCGGTCGAAGGTTAGAGAGAATGACGGGGGGGGTGTACCGAAATGTTTATTGGGTTGGGGGGAGGAAGATATAGATTGTGGGATGATTTAATGAGGTTAAAAAGGGGTTATAATTGTTGAATGGGGTGGATTTAAACGATTTATGATGAATTGTTGGAGGTGATAGTATGTGGGGGAGAATAGGAAGATAAGGGGAGGATTGGTGTGTTGTATGTTAGAATTAGTTTGGGATGTAGGTAGTTGAAGTATGGGTCGTGGGGGGTTAGTTAGGGGGGATATTGTTGGGGGATTATTTTATAGGTGATGGGGTGATTTATTTTTATTGTGTTTTTTAGGGGGGTGGGGTGGTGGTTATATGGGGAGTTAAAAGGGTGTTAATATGTGTGGGATGGGTGAAGTGGGAGTAGTGAGGAGTAGTTTAGTGTGTTGAGATTGGTTTGGGTGGTTATGTGGGAGGGGTGGTTGAATGTGGGGGGTTTGGGGGGGAATAGTGGGGGGGTGTAAGTTTTAAGGGTGGTTGATGGATTATTAGGGAGTAGTGGTGTGTATTTATGGAGTGGGGTTTTGGGGGGTGGGGGGGGGGGATTTTTGTTGAAATTGGTTATGGTGTATTTAATAGGTGTTAAGGAGAAATTGTTTGGGGTGGGGTATGTTTAGATTTAGGATGAGTTAAGGGGGAAGTTTTGGATTTGAGGGGGGTATATGGGATGGAGTGGTTGGGAGGGGAGGGAGTGTTTGAAGTAGGGGGAGGGGGGATGTTTTGGGGGGGGGGATTATTATAGGGGGGTGGGGATTTATGGGGAATTGGGGTGTTGTTGTTATGGGGTGTGGGGGTGGAGTAGCGGATGCCGAGCTCTAGATATCCGTAGAATCGAATGGTGCCTATGGCGACTGGCTACTGCTAAACAGATATAATGGCTCTAGGAATGGTAGCATCAGTAGCTGGTGAAGGCATGTGATTAAGACGTTTAGCTACTAGTGGATACCTACAATGTCAATGAATAAATCAACAAGCGAGCGAAGATTAGTGAGACAGACGTTAGAGGGAAAAGTATGTTGGAGGGTAAAGGGGTGGCTCCTTCAAAGCTACAGATTCGCGCAGAGATGCATGGAGCTAACAACGACTAACTGCTGCCAGGACGAGTTGACGACAGTAAGGCAATCGGCAGATAAGGGCGCTAGGGGAGGTTAGTTGCCAGCCATTGTATTCGGATCAAGCCTTCAATTACTAGTGGAACGTACGGTGGCACAGAATAATCACAAACCAGCTGAGTTGTAATGCAAACAGTACAAGAGGATAAACGTTGAAGAGAGGGAGTGACTCCCAGCGCGCTCCGGATATCCGCAGATTTGAATAGAGCCAATGGCGACTAGCTGCTACTAAACAGAGAAAATGGCGCTAGAATAGAGTATCATTGGGTGGGTAGAGCTATTCGATTTATCTTGCCTGTTTTCTCGTGTTTGTTCCGGCCGATGTGGTGGGTTTTCGTCTGCATGCCTTCTCCTTATACAAAGCCACTAATGACTGTTTAAAAGCGCTGCGGTGTGGCAGATGTGACTCACCTCCAACTAAAGTCTCTGCCCTATGGTCATCTAGTCAACGACCCACGACACGTAGGTCACTCAAATCTTCTCACACTATCCATGCTATCAATAACAAATACAGCGGCACGTACTAAAACACAAATAACAGTCACGCACACGTGTTACAGAAACAAGTGCTAAGGTTACTCAGACAACCACACACACACACACCCACGTGACCGGTCGGAAAACGTTCTCACCTTAGTCGATACCGAGTAGCCTTTATTCTTGCTCTGCTTGGCTTGTTTTCCATTTTCGCTTTCCGCATTCGATGTACTCGCCCTCAAGCAAATAATACGTTTGCCTTCCGGTTTGGTGTCATCTCTATCCGAGTTCGGGACTACGGGTCCAACGACGAAATAGGGATACTTTTGTGATGCTTTTCAGGATGGCGACGAGCAGTATGAACACTCTGGCAGGACTGAGAATTCTGTGGCCCGATGGTTCGGACAAATCCATCTTCCGGTTGTAGATGCAGTGGAAAACGTCCTTCCAACATCAGCTGACTCCTCTTTCCGTGTTTAACCCCTCTACTGAGTTGCCCGATGCCAACTTGCTAATGTTATTTCGTCAAGCACTTAGTTCAGCAGGACAACGACATTTGGACGCCATGAACTTAATAGCTAAAAGGAGTATCGTACATGTGATTCCGTGTTTCGTATAGCTATGGGGAATCCAGCAAAGTGTATTTTCTGCCCGTTACCAGTTGTTCAAATTGCAGCAGCAACGTGGACAAAGCGTAAATGACTTCATTGCGCGCGTTCATCAAGAGACACCAGAGTGCCGGTATAATACAATTCCCTCAACGCGTGTCAAAGAAGTCATGAAACTTCAGCGTCTTCAAGGTGGTTATAGAGGATGGTGCGAGAGAGGTTACTAGCATAAGCGGAAGAAACGCTTTCATGGGAAACCGCTTGCAACATCGTACGTCAAAGAGAAAATCTGAAAACTCAGTTGTCAACCATCAACACTATTCAGCTTGCAGAGTGCGTAAACAAACTGGCCCCACGTTTTCCCCCGAAACCAGGTAACGAAAATTCGTCTGTTACCGATGCGGTAACCAATTCACCTCCCCTACCCAACGTCCTCACAATAGCACAAAGTGCAGGAATTGCGGAAATATTGGCCACTTGGCACGTGTATGCCGTTCCCCACGGTCGCAAGCATCGGTCAAATAGATGAACCAAGACGAGGGTGAGTGCCCTGATCCCAGTTAGATTTTATGAACTTGCAAATTTCTCCAGTATGACTAGAGTATCTCCATATAGGGTCGCGCTGCATGCTAATGGTGAACCGGTTTTATTTGTATTAGACACCGGTTCCTCTGTGATATTGATTAGCAGAAACGCGCTCTGGTCATTGCCTAAGCTGAAACGGACTGATACCTTTTCAAAACCTATACAGAAGAAGTGACTGACCTACTTGGAAAGTATCAGGTACTAGTTGAACACTAGGGTAGACCACACAACCTAATACTTTATGTTTTGCCCCATGCTCCAGTCAGTTTACTGGGTCGGGACTGGATACAACACTTGCCAGCAATATTAAATAACATCCATGCCGTGGAGGAGGACACCGTGGACACGGTTTATAAGCGAGGGGTTCAGCGAACATCAGTTGGGAAAACTGAACAATTTTAAAGCAAAGATTCATATGGCGGACTCTAGTTCGCCGCAAATCTTTAAGCCAGAACGCTGCCTTACTACTTACAACCCAAGGTGGAGGAAGAGTTAAAAAGACTCCAGCGAGAGGGTATAATTGTACCAATTTAGCAAGATGAATGGGCCGCACCGATGGTCACTCTTCTTAAACCCGACGGCTGCGTACGGCTTTGCGGTGGTTACAAACTAACCACAAATCGGGGTGCAGCCATAGACCGGTAATCACTACAAAAATGGAGGATTTATATACCGCGTTATCGGACGGCGTCAAGTTTAAAAAACTGGATTTGAGCCATGCTTACTCCCAGGTAGAATTAGATGAGACCACTCGTCATCTTACTACGCTCAGTGCCCATTTAGGCTTATTTCTATACACCAGACTTCCTTTCGGGATTAATTCAGCCTCGGCTATCTTCCAAAGAGTAACTGACAGCACCATCCGTGATATACGGAACCCTTGTGCAGACCCAGATGATCTACTTATTACGGGTAGCCCAGAAGAGGAACATCTGTGCACGTTGGACCATGTGTTACATAGACGATGTGAACACAGTTTACGTTTGATACGCTCCAAATTTGCTTTTATAGTCGATTCCATTGACTACGTTGGTTATCTAGTGGATAAACATGGTTCACATGCACGAAAAGACAAAGTACAACCCATTATTTCAGCACCACCTCCGCGTAACGAAGCCCAGCTGCGTTCATACTATGGGATGTTATCGCAATCGCCGGTTCTTACCAAAGCTTGCTTTCGTTATAGCACCACTTCAAGATTTGATAAAGAAAGGCTCCAAGTGGTCATGGGAAGAGAGTGGAACAAACAGTTGAGAAAGCAAAATTTTACTTGCTTCTTCACTAGTGTTACTACATTACGATCCAAAAATCCTATCGTCCTACAGTGCAATGACTCACCCTTTGGAGTGGGAGCAGCCCTAGAGCATAAGGTTCATGACGGAACCATTCGCCCTATTGCCTTCACGTCTCGCCCGTTAAAGGCCGCTGAGAAGAATTATGCACAACTAGACAAAGAGTCACTGGCAGTGATGTTCGGGGTCAAATGCTTCCAGCAGCATGTTTGGGGCAATTGGTTCGAGATACAGACTGATCATAAAACGTTAACCTCGCTTCTCGCGGAGGGACGAGGCATGGAGCAATTGAACGCACCCCGAATGGTACGCTGGGCACTTCTGTTTTCTGCGTGCAACTATCAAATCCGATACATCTCTGGTTCACACACTAACGTCGCTGTCGCCCTCAGTAGACTGCCACAGGTTGCTCAACAGGATGAACAAAGTGTAGCACCATGCAAGTGTTCGATTGTTGCAGCATCTAGACACGACACCAATATCTAGTGATATGGTTAGGAAAGGTGCCGAGCGTGATCCGGTCCTGTCGAACGTAAAACATATAATGCTGCGGGGTTGGGGACCGCGTTCCTGTGACGATCTGCGTCCATTATACAACTGTCGATTTGTGGTAAGCCTACACAAAGGATGCATCTTGCCGGGATCTCGTAGCGTTATTCCATCGGCATTCAGATCAGCTGTACTGAGAGCATTACACGATGGGCATCCATAGATCGCCCGCATGAAAGCTCTGGCCGGGTCACACTGCTGGTAGCCAGCGATCAAGAGAGATATTGTAGCGCTTCTGAATAATTGCGCTACATGCCATAAGTATTAAAAGTACAAACCACCCGGTCCATTTACCCTTGGAAGTTGCCCGACAGTCCATGGGAACGTGTCGACTCTAGCTAGTTCGGTCAGATTGAGGGGAAAATGTTGCTACTCCTGGTGGATGCGTAGTCCAAGTGAATAGGTGTACATGTCGTCGCTAACGCTCCCACGGAAACTAGTTATTATGTTACTTTATAGTTTATCCATGCACGGTCTACCGAAAACATTGGTCAAAGATAACGCCAGTGTAGCTTTCAAACAATACTTGCAAGGTAATGGCATCCAACACGACTTCCGCACCATACCAACCAGCCTCAAACGGCTTAGCAGAATGAGCGGTAAAAACCGTGAAAGGCTCTCTCCTGCCGCAATGTCATGACTCATTGCACACTAAACGACAGACGATTATTCGCGTATCGCACCACACCACTGGAATTCATCGGAAAATGTCCAGGGGAGGCTATGTTTGGGCGTCGACTATGTACTAGGTTAGGCTTACTATTCCCAGATTCCCGTCAGGCCAGACGTTGCCAGAAACAGCGCATGCGGGAGAGTGAACGACCATTAGCTAAACCCTAGGTGTTGGCAGTCAAACGAGAGGTGCACACCAAACTCCCACACGAGCAGGTATGGCAACCAGGAGCCGTTCTCACAAGTTCAGAAAGTGAGGCCAATAGGCAACTAGAAAGGAAGGAAACAGTACGCAGACAAGGATTTCATCCGTCCCCGCACCTCGGTCACAACATGTGCTGAGGAGGAAAGAGTTGTTACGGAAGAGCATGAAGAGATGGACAACCTCCAGAAGGAAGAATCTGACCAATCGATTGCTTTTTGGAAACCACCTCGTTCACCCAAACCGATAAAACGTTACGTTTCATGAATGTGGTTTCATCTGCCACGTGAGAGGACGTTACAGCAGCACTTGCTAATGTTACTCAGACTACCACACACACACCCACGTGATCGATCGGAAAACGTTCTCACCTTAGTCGATACCAACTGGCCTTTTATTCTTGCTCTGAATGTTTTGTTTTCCGATTACGCTTTCCGCATTCGACGTACTCGTCATTAAGCAAATAACACGTTTTCCTTCCGGTTTGGTGCCTTCTCTATCCGAGTTCGGGACTATGGGTCCAACGAAGAAATAGGACTACTTATGTGACGTGTATCAACACACACCTCACATATATGTATCAACGCACAGCTCCGAGGTTCATGGATAACGCACCATTTTTATACGTTCATCGACATTTTATTGTACCTTTCCCAGGATCATGCAGATATAAGTGGGTCTTGCATTGTCCGTGAATAAAGAATTTATTTATTTATTTGGATCGATTTGCCTTTCGCCAGGGTAGGATTGCAGATCTGCCGGCAGTGTAGTGAGGCTTGGGCTTTGACCAATTACCCGGTGTTGAGCCAAGGGTTATGAGAAATTCATCCTTACGATGTAGCTGGTCAACCTTGGCTGTCGCTGTACTAGTTTTTTGCCCAAAACGAGGAGTCTGGAGGCGTGACTTGTCCGGTAAACGCGGGAGCTTTAGCTTGACCGTTTTGGTGCGTTTAAACATTTTACCTTGCTATATCTTTGTGGTTTTGAAGGGAACCGAGGAGACACTGATATCGAACACCCCAGGTTTGGGCACCTGTGCTTGGGTACCGTGTCAGCGTCAGGCTGTGCGAGATGGGTTGCGATACTGAAAGACGGAGTATATGATGACAAGGAGCCCATACTATCGAGTTCAGTGTCCTTGTCATGTATATCAGACACGCTGGGCCGCTTTTGTCCTGTCCATGGTTGCATTCAAGATGGCCGTAACGTTTGCTGACCTGTATCTGCGGGTACCTCTAGTGCCATAAGGTCTGCTTGTCGTTGTGATAAGTCTATGTCAACTTTGTGAGACACTGTGGAGCTTGCTGTGGGCGTTGCGTTTATGTGCATACTAGTTAATCGCATGCCCAATATTGGTGTCGTATGGACAGTATTATTGGTAAATGCATTGACAAAGGTTGTGGCAGCGGTTACTGGAGACCATTCAGTAACGCTCCGTCTAAGTGGCTGTTTGAGAGGGTTCAGGAGAAGCTTTAAGTTGTCCTTAGACTTGTCGATTGGAATGCTGGGAGACGTCTTCATATTTATGCTATTGCGCAGATTCTGCTTATTTGGGGTTCGCTCATTTGACCTAAGCATTCTTTACAGTGTCGTCATTTCCTGTTTAACCAGCATGGACCTGAGATTCGCATGCTGTCTTATAATGAAGTTGTGGCCTAGAAAGCATTTGACATGAGCTTGGATACTGAAATTGAGAACAGTGGTACAGAAGCGGCACTTTCTGTTTTTCGGAGGCTGCTACAGGAGCGGCAATCCAAGCACATTTTGCACACGCTTAGAAGCGTGCGTGTTGCTTTCCCAAGTATTATGTTGTCAGGCACCTTAAATATCACAGAAGTGTAGTAAGGGGAGTTGAATGGTGTAGGCAGAAATTCGTCACAACCAGACTCACTCAGACAGCCGCTACACGTCCGGAAATCACTGTATGCGCGTTTCATCCTTTCGGGAATCATCAGCAGTGCGCATTCCGTCGTACCCTTGGTAGGGCTTGAAACTGCAATTCGACTGTTGCCAGTCCGTAGTTAAGACCACTGAGCTACGGGGGACGGCAACAACCATCGTGAATAAGTTACTAGATGTTATATAGCGCTGCTCACTATCCACTGACTTACAATTTGTACGCATATGGCTAGTTGTTTGATACCTTTAGCAATCGTGGTGAGCAGTTAAACCGCTGCGTTAAGATCATCCACTTTGTCACATTTATGTAGTTTCGATAGCTGCGCTAACGGCATACTTCTCACCGAGAATTGCTTGCTATGTTGCATTTCTGAGTTCCCCGTGTTGCTCATTAAGGGGTTTTGAGCCTTAAGACTTGCGTCTGTGGGATCGTCTTGTCGTGTTGACTTGCAGTCAAAAGTAAACGCGACTGACACTTTGGTGGTACAGATTTCAGTGCCGTTACTGACATCTTAGCGTTGTCAATTGGATCCAGCTGTGGATCGGAAAGAAGCACAAAGCAATTGGCCAAGTTTCCCGCTGTAAGAGCCGCAGTGTTACCGGGTGGCGTCTGGTTTTTGGGTTATGACAAACTGTCGGTACTGTCAGTGCTTAGGCGACGGTGGGCACAAGACAGTAACTGGTAGTGCCCTTGTTCTTCTGAACTCCGAGCCAGCGCCTTCCTCTGAAAATAGCTCTGTTGAGCTTCGGTTGTATTTCACTTTCTTGAATCATTTGACTGAAGTCAGGTCCTCTCATTGTCTGTTCAAACACTGATTTTCACTATCTTTTAGCTAAAATCCTCGTTATTATTGAACGTCCGATTTTGGCTAACCGCATCAATGTTTAGGTTAATGTTTACCGCACTTCAGAAATTACGTGTGTCGGCCCCGCTTCCTGTGTAGGGACGAATTAAACTACTGTGATACGTTGGCTTGCGGTGCAGCTTCTCCCCGGGCACTGTGAAATCAAGAAGCAGTTTGCCGAGATGGTAAACGAAACCAAAGTAGCGCAATCCGTGTGAAAACCGTCACGCTTTACACCGCATCCAGCCTAATCGTATCTGGACCTACTACAACGGAGTTGCGGGCAACTGGTATACGCAAGTAAGGTCCTGAATCCTCGGGCAGCTAGTAAACACTTGACGATGTTAGCCAGCCTAAGGCTGCAGCTGCCCTACGCGCCTCCGCTGAAGCCGCCCTACGGTTATTGGATGAACGAATGCAATAGTCTAAATTGAGTCGCGATTGAAGTAGACTGGTCGTTGCGGCAGCATCCTTCGGTTGTAGCCGGTTGGTCTGTTATGAAAGAGAGGGTGTAATCGTTATCAGCTAGTTTCGCACACCACAAGTGTCGGAAAGCTGGGCCAGCGGAGCCGCCTTTGTTTGAGAGAGAGTATGGTCAACTGACGCCACGGCGACGCATATTGTGGGATACATCACTCGTGTCTGGCTCTGTCGGCGGTGCAAAAGGCAGCGGAATCCATGCAACAGCGCCGAAGCGTCGGCAATTCGAAGATGAGCTTGCAAACTCAGCAAAGCTTAAGGGAAGCGGCGCGCTGGGTCCGCAATTGACGTGGCCGCTTTAGAAAGCAATGACGGAGAGCTTCTGATCACCAGCACTGAACGGGTTTGCATTGGGGGAACACATTGCTTCGGTATTTACAAGTATGCATGCGCCTATGCCGAGTTCACTTTGTTCACTGGTGCCTGGATTGCGAGGTGGATATCTTCGGTCTATTCTATCGTCTTGACGGCACGAAACCTTCCAGGCTAGGTAAACTTCACCCGCTTATTTTACAGTCCTTATCGGCTACTAGGTCACCTGCCTCGACGGATCTCTTCACCCGCTCGCTGTCCGGGAGTGCATTTCCCAGCGACTGGAAGTGTTCGGCAATAAGGCCGATTCCAAAGAACCATGGCCCACGCACTGTAGATAATTACCAGCTGGTTTGTCTCCCCTCTGCTATGGCGAAGGTGCTCCAGAGGCTTGTAAAAACGGTCCCCTCTAGCTGCTGGAGTCCAAAGACCTCGTAACGATAAGATCACACGGCTTCACTAAGGGCAGCACATGTATCGCCAACCTACTGTTGATGCGGCAGGCATGGTTGCAAGCACTGAGCCGGAGAAAGACAGTGTATGATATCTAGATTGCTTTCAGTAAAGCTTTCAATAGAGTGGACCATTAGTTCCTGTTTCACAAGCCGAGGATATACGGTGCTGGTGGCGCACAGCACCAGTGAATCAGTGACTTCCTACTGAAAGTAGTTATCGTGTGCAGGTGAATGACCACCTAACGAAATGGTTTCTGTTCAATGGCGGCGTATCCTGAGGCATGTTAACGTGGCCCATTTTGTTACTGAACTACATCAACGAAAAACCTCAAGTTCTTCGGTTACCCTGCATATTGTTTGCAGACGAGCTGATAATTTGGAGGATTGTGGCTTCGCCCGACAGTTATAACGTTGTTCGGCAGGACTTCGACTACCTATCCCGGTGATCTACAGTAGCTGACCTACTGGTCAACCGGGCCAAGTCCTCGTTTGGAAGCCGGAGGGGGGTGGCATTGCCCGTGCGTACATCATAGACCGCCACCAGTTGCATCCCACAGGTTTCGTAAAGGACTATGCGTACGTTCACGCTGTGAGTTGAAGTCCGTCTACAACACGAACGGATTGTAAAATACGGAGCACGCCTCCTTTGGCCTTTCGACGTAGCTTTTTAACTTAGGATGAAGCGATTGTCACGCGTCTCTTCTCCTTCTCCATACTTATGTCTGTGCATGAGTGCGGCTTAACCACCTAATGTTTGATCCCAATAGGTTGGGCGTTGAAAGCGGAACGGGTCCAGCATGCAGCAGCCCGGCTGCTCCTTATTTTACGGTGTAAATCGTAGGATGACCGATGAAAGAGACTAGGGCTGTTGATAGCGTTATGAGGCACAGTATACTGCTCCCCTACCGGTTCCCTAGCTTGAGGTTACTGCACGTTCGCGCACAAAATAGCGCAAAAAGACATCGGTGCAAACTAGTGGTATTGGCCACCCTTCGCGCTTATAACGTTGAGCGGCGAAATGCGGGAACAAATTGCCAGAGGCGATAGTCAAAGCAAAGTAGGTGACGCAAGTTAAGATCTTCCGTGGAGCCCACTTTAGGAACTACAGGTATAGCAAGCATAGCGCATCCGGATGAGATGTAGTGCAGCTGAAATATGCTGCCAGCGCGAAGGAATCAGCGACGTCATTCCGCGAAGGTGCCCGGTACACCTGTGATAGAGCAACACAGATACTTCCCTTCCCGCTCTTTATTTTTAGCACTAAGTATTTTAGTGTGGTTAGGCAACACCTTAAACATTTGCTTTCAACTAAGTCATGGCGCCAATTCTGAAACTGTGCGGTTCGTATTTTCCGGTTACCTTGGCTCCGCAGCACCATGACTTGGTGTAGTTTGACTAGGTGCGCTGCAATGTGGTGCCATTTTCTAACGTGGACATGACCGTCTGTGCTTAGGCCTTCTCACAAGAAGTTAGCTAGAATAACTAAGCCAGCGACTAATAACAAAAATGCTAGTCCAACATGGAACTGCATGCTAATTCTTCCAGTTCCACCGAAGAAGGAATACGATAAAATTTACGTTCTAGAGATTGTGTCGAACACGCCTAAAAGTAACATCTGCGCTTAGCAAACCCATAACACAACCTCAACACTCGTAAATATCAAAGAGCAATGATTTGAGTGTATCAAAATTAGTAAAGGAAATACTTGAACACATGCCTAATATGGTTACTGAACGCGTTCTTCCTGCGCATAACGCACCGATATTCAATGTCCAGGATAGGATGTCGTTGTTAGTGATGTAGCGCCCGCTCAGCATTCCCTGCAACAAGGCTATCGACACCTTCTAAATTAAACCGCTGCAAAAGACGTCAACGTGTAAATGGTGCACATAGGTATCGGTTTTATCTACCAAGTGCTTGCGAGGTCCATAAGTAAAAATACATGTGTTATGAAAATAAAAGCCGACTTTCGGATCTATCGTACTCGAGCCGTATATAACACCTTTGCATAGCGAATGTACGTCATCCATTAAATTTCCTTTAAGCACATATGAGTTGCAAGAGGTAAGCTTCTTGATATGGCTTGGTTTTGGGTAGCTGTGTGAGCATTCCGTAGTAGCTACTGGAGTGTTTGTCATAGGGTTGCTCAATGGGCTCAAACTAGACATGAAAAAACCGCTTTTATTACAGCGAAGACGCTAACTCTCGTAGTGCAAGCTGCTACTGCTATCAGCCGAGGTGTTCTTCGCGTTAATAAGCAGAACCGACCTTGACCTTGACGTGGTGACTCGATTGGTTAACCTGCTATACTGTCAAGATGTTTAGACCCTACGTCGCGCACATTGATATTCCCGTAACAGGAAGTTTTGAAACCGAGCACACAACTCTTGCTATTCCTTAATGTCCAAATAAAACAAACTGCAAGATAAAAACCCCGCGAAGATCCGGGGTTAACGTAAGAGTGCTACGTCGAAGCATTCCGCTTACGGAAACGACTGCTATGTTCCTCAAGTGGGTGCTATAACAAAAACTTCGGCTGTTGCGATATTTACGAATACGACGCAGTTGCTTACTTACATAAACGAATCATCCACTGCAACGCTGATAAATTGCAGTGTAGTGTCGTCTGATACACCGATAGAATTACGCGCAAAAGCGCAGTTCTTAGAAGACCAACTGACCATGTTAAAACAATAACATGCCTCTCTCAGTGTGACACTAACAATTGTAGTCCCACGCGCCTGTCTCGCGCACAATTACGAATCTTGTAACCCCAATACACGTAATGCTGCTAGCAAGTTATTATCCTTTATCTTATCGGAATTTAGTAAACGTGCCAACGCCCCAACTGGACTTCGTCGGAAAAACTCACACGCTTGTTTCTTGATAGCTGTAACCTGTCGTCTGACACCTACGCATGAAGAAGTGCGGTAGCAAACGAAGCTGCCCAAATACCTACACACTTGCAATCAACAGCTTGCAGAAAGTTTGCACTATAAATCACGAGATTAGACGGCCTCAACCTCTTATTGATTCTAATAAAACCAGATGAAAATCCTTTATAAAAGGCCTCCGTGTTATCAAAAATCCTTGAAAGTCAAGTCAAGTCAAACAAACAAAAGAGCCCTACAATGGCTGCGACAGACAACACTGCTATGCGCCCCGCGGCACTACCTAGTTTAGACCTCGACTTGTCTCCTCCACACCTCTCTTCGAAATTCGCATCAGCTACACGTGCGGCATCCAACGAGCATACATACGCCAACCTAAGAAAAGTACCGGCCCTACGCTTATGGGTGCATGCAAGTCCGGGACTACCACCGAGAGCATAGAACCTCACACGACTACAGCTGCAGAGCTTGCAAGCGGTTACTAAGTTAAGAAGGTATTTACCTTAGAAACTCGACATGCTGGGTGCAGCACAACCCATATCAACCCAGCCGTGCTTAGCTATCATCCAACAAACAACACCATACTGATTCTTCTATCCCGACACGTACTGCGCATGTACAGCAAATCCACGACTGCCTGTTTTGGGATTGCTGACCCAAGGCCGACTAATAGATTGCCTGCAGTCATTCTCCAGTGGTGTGACATCATTTGGTAGACTCACAATTCCTTTTAAGTAGCAAATTGCTTGCTCCACTGCCGCTTAACCCAACAAGACCCGTCGTCCGAACCTACGCGGGTCGCCTTATGTGCCCAAAGTATGCAGCACACAGCCAGCTATTTAATGCAAACGAGCCGCAAACACAGAATGCTACAGTTTGCCCTGATGGAGCTTAACTATCGTCTTTAGCTAACGGGCAAAGGCGCCCACTTCCTGCGGTTGTAAAACGCTCAAACTCCAAGTTGCAAAACAACCACAACAACAGGTACAAAGTTGAGATGTTACGGCCTGCACATAGAGCCGGCGCTGAACACTTGTCGAACATAAAACCATATACAATACAACGCACAATCACACCCAACGTTCGTGCCCTCATACACAAACCAACCTCATCTAAGGCACAGCCGCCTCCGTGGCAAAACACTGCCACTCGCAATTTTACAGTCGCCCTGCCACAAGACCTCCAGAAGTCGCTGCATCTGCGAAAGTGAATGCAGCTAGAGAGTTCAATGAATGGTGAATAACTTGCCTTTGCCATTATAGGCTACACAACGCAACTAGAATTTCGTTGGCACCTCACAAAGGGTACCGCAATTATGTTGCGACACAAGCAACAAGCTCCTTTTTCTGGAACAAAGTAGGATTTCCTCCCCTACTCAACATCAACATACGCAACAATATACACAACTTCAGCTTTCAAGTCCCATAAACCTATCCCAGGCAACACAACACCGCCGGACTGCGCTACATGATTGCTTACTACCGAACCAAAGTTGGTAACCTGCTAACCCATTCTCAACTTGCGTCTTCCGAAATTATCTTAACCATTCCTGATTTAGGCAGAACGCTACAGCAACCACCAAATCACACCTGTGACCTCGGGAACTGAGCGGTCACCTTCAGCCCTCAGGTTGCTTTCGCAGACTCTGGGTCTAAACTCACCTTGCCGGAGTCAGGTCCCTTCACCGTGCGTAACCCAACTGGACAACTCAGAAGCCAATACGTGTCTTCGTGTACTGATGCTCTTCCCTTGCCTCCCATTCCTCTTCCAACTTCTGGAACTAGCGTGGTTATCAGGATGTCTTCCGATGGCACTAATCTGGTATGCTCCAGTACTTTTGACTTCCTCAGCACACAACTCACTCTAATGCTACGTGTCTACATGTGGCGCCGCCTGTCTTACAAACATTGGGTACACATGCTCAGCACCTACCTTCAGCTGCAGATTTAGACACTCCTACCGACATGACTGGTTGTGCAGATTACTTAAGAATCCAACCCGGTGGAGAGTCCCAAGTCACGTGGTCTGGCTTTCAATCAGTCACAGACAACCCGGTGCAATAGCGAACTTTAAGGATGCCTCAGACATCCTGTAAAATCCGTAAGGAAGTTCAAGCTGCCGGAGGGGCCATGTTACCTACACCCTGCTCCTCATGGACGCTAGGACCATTGTAAAGGTTAGCTGATGGGCATATTGTGTTCAGCACAGAAACCTGGTTACCAACGCCTTCATCAGATGCACCTTCCACATGCCCGAATAGGTGACATACAGCAAGGGACGCGCGGATCAGCGTAGTTGTGGTTGTATTATGTGCGTTCGTAACGACGTTAATACACCACAGTTTGAACTTCTGCGCTTCAGTGCGCACCATGACACACTAAGTATCCAAATTACAGGCGGGTGGCCTGACATTCTTATCGCTTGCGCATACAATTTACCGTAGGGCACCAGCGCCAACGTTGATCCGCCAGCCCAACATTTTCTTTGGTAGTCGAATATTTCCTCACGTCATAAGCTAATGGTAGGGAAATTCAAGATGTGGCACGGTTCAAGGAAAAAGCATCTTGCACTCCAATTTATCTGGGATTTGCAGACGCTACTGTCGTACATGGCTAGACATGGCATGTCCGTACGCTTAATAGGGGCTCCAACACACGATCTTATTTTTACAAATGACATCACTAATGCGACATCTACTGTACTTGGTGCCATTTCTGACAGCGATCATGGTGTGGCCCAGCTCACCTTCAGCCTATACGACACACATTTCTACACACCTAATCAATGCGCGACCAACAGCTTATTCCAATGAGAAAATTGAGTATGGCTATTTACTAAATAGATTTTTCGACCGGGATAGCTTTTTCCTGGCTATTTACTTTGCTACAGCCACAAGCGCGCTTTATAGCTACCCTATTTACCATTTCAAGTTGGTAACTTTAATGCAACAAAAAAGCATGACCCAGCCCAAAGGCACTGGTGTCTCAAAAAAGCTTCGCCAAATTCAAGACGTTTCGTTCAAACTATAGGTAAACACACCATTTGCAGATTATAATACCAGTGATCAAAGTTAGGGCCCAGTGGAGGAACACTAAGGACAAGGTGCGCAGGTCAGCTGCACGTGCTGCGCTGAGCACAGCGAATAACGCTAAAGCCCCCACGAAGCTAATGCGATGTCGCGGCAACTTAGTAACAAACTCCGCAAACTCACCCTTGCTTCATACCAGGACCGTACTTCATGACCCTATCACAATATGCGAAGCATTCAATAATTCACCAGGATCGATATATCACTATCAGCTACGCTTCCTACATAAAGTGACGACGAACTGGGTACTACAGACCTTTTACGTGGAACTAACAACCTCGTCCTAAAGGCACTCTAATTGGCTTAGTTTCAGACGGAGTTCCCTCAGCCATGCTTATCTTAGGCAGTCCGGATATACCTCTTTTCCTCCTCAACCTGTTTACACTCTCCAAGCAAAGTAGGACTTTCCCAACATGGTAGGGGCGTTCTGTTAGCGTGCCAACACACAAGCACGCTTATCGCCAAAGTATGGACAGCGACAACCTAACAGTCACACGGTTATATCATCTAGTCATGGAGAGAAGTAGTAATGAAGGAAAGCCTACATTTATGATGCAGCGTAACTTCTTCCACAAACCCCAATCTAGATTTCTACCTTCTCGAGCTTGCCAGGCGTGTTAGTTTGGTTTCTTAAACGATGTGGCACAAGCTGGACCTGTGCCATGCACTAGTAGTCATGTTCCTTGACCTGACAAAAGCCTTCAGTGGTGTTCCACATGCTGATCTCTTGGCAAAACACCCCACGGGATTACAGACAAGTCACATTCCTGGTCCTCCTCGTATCTCTCAGCCCAAACACAATCTGCTAGACTTTGAAGTAACGAATCGCAGCGGACACCCGTGACTAGCGGTGTATTTCAGTGCAGTCTTTTTGGCCCATTACCAGTTCTACTTTGCATTAAAGGTACATTTTCCGTCTTCAAGCCCGTAAAGCCTTACCAGTTAGAAGATGATATTAAAGTTATCGGCAACACGTCAGATATATCCTACAACTTCCCTCAAAGCCAAGTGATTTCACGCACTAGATAGCTGGAGCAAAACAGTGGATGCTAGCATTTTCACAAGAAAAATGCAGTCATGTGACACAAATGCTACATACTCACAATGTACTGACCCTGAAGGGCAATTGTAGTTTACCGGAAAACACGTCCTTTCATTATCTTGCAACATTGGAGTTTACGGTTGGTTTTACCTTCAAATCGTCCCCTTGTTTTACTGACGGCACATTCGTTTTCACAAAGCGTTTTGGTGAGTACCTTGCTGCACCGTTTCTCGCTCTGGCCGATTTGCTTCCCATATTTGTAGCCTGCACAATATACGTTGGGTTCAGTCGCCTCCGATTTCCATACTGTTTCGTATTTGACACGTCTTACGTGTCATTGCTTACCGACTATTATCCCAGACTCCGCCCAACAATTGGTGACCCTTTGTCAGGAACACACCGCCCGCCAA
>OX104064.1:12793335-12913752 GCA_944474145.2 Dicrocoelium dendriticum
GAGTTTGCGCTGTAGGAAAAAGTTTTGTGCAACTAAACTGACCAATGCGGCCAAAATACAGTCTGCTCATCTGTTACCGGGGTGTAAACCATTTTGCTGCCGCTGTGATGGTACCTCTCACAAGGCTAACACATCCCATTGTATAGCCCGTATTCTCACACATAAAACTGTGGAATGATTAGACCCTTTGCATGCGGTTGCTGATGTCAAGACAGCACAATCTTCAAACCGGAACTCGTTCCCGAGCACAACGTAGCCGCTTCAACAGGGCGACATGTTCACCCAGTCACTGCATAATATGGCAAATCGGGAACATTGCTGGTGCCTTTAGTTAACCAAAACGTTCCTCCGTAGCTATCCAAACAATCTTAATCCCTACGATCAAAGAGGACATTCCACAAGTTGTCGAATTGGATCCCGCTTCTCCTGTCACTATTGCACCCTCCAGTTTATTTAAGCGTTACTTATTCGTTTATCACTTACAGCAGACTGCTAACACATCCTGGAGTTACATAGATATAACTTAACTATATTTGATTTAAGCAACGTGCCTCTTCGGATGGCCTTGGTATCTGCCGATGTCGCTGTAAATGTTACATCAGATAACATACGGTCTCTGCTTGGGAGGAATACAACGTTTACGTTAAAAGTAGTGCCAGTGTTTGCTCTTACAGATGTTTCTTCTATTGGAGTACCAAACTAACAATAGTGCTAGGCAAAGCCTATTAACCGTCCCTCGAACGTATATCGCGTCGTGTCAACCGCATCCAGCTAAAACAGGTTGCGGAACCTGTTTCCATTAGCTAACTTTGACCAATTCCACTAGCAAAGCGACAAGCTGTCTCAGAAGCCTTGCAGGACATAGAAGCAACGAATCCACTCGAGCCAATCGATTTCACCGAGTGGGTACATTTAATGATGTATGTTTTGAAAACCCGGCGCACTCAGAATATGTAATGATTTACATGGTCTAAACAGAAAGTGGGTCTTCCAGAGATTTGTGCTACTTGGTTGTACTGTGCTAAAGGTTCGCGTTTACGGTTCAAATATTTTCGCAAAACTGGACTTAAGAAGTGTGCTTTCCACATGCTTTTATTTGCTGACTCTAAGCTAAGTATTGGCTTCCTGGTTCCAGGTTCATTATTTTAGCACAAAGTTTTACCCAATGGTCTGAGCTCCGCACGCGCTGCTTGGCCGATGTTCTTGACTTCCTCTCTGGCATGTGTTGATGAACAGTTTGCCCACATAATGGATATATACGTTTTTGGTCGCTTTCCGTAAGATCATGAAGAGTGTTAATATAACGCCCTCATCGACACGGGGAATTTGATTTTCGATGGATCAACAAAGTACGTTTTTAAGGCACCTGAGAGTCATGCTCCATGGCAGATCACTTTCGCAGCGGCATTTTCCCCAGTAACAAAAATAGCCGTGCCATAACTGACGCGCAGATACCTAGTACCTTAACCGAATCAAGTTATTTCCAGTAATTTGCTCTTATAACATGCATTAGGTTCTCGCTTTTTCAACTTGGCAGTTTCACTACGGCAACTAACAAAAACGGCTTCACCGCTGTTTGGGGCAGTAAACAATAAAATGCCATGGGTGAAATTAAACGACACAGTTCCGCTGTCTCTTTGGTTTCCAACTTTGATGGATCATGCCACACCTTTAGGTCAAAGAATGCCTTCGATGGCGGCCTCAGTGCTATTCTTTCGCTAGTACAAAACGGTGAAGAAAAATTTAGCTCCTATGCTTTGCGGAAGTTAGTAGGATCTAAAGCTTACTATTCTTCCTACAAAAAGGACTCTCTCGCTTGCAGACGTACTTGCAAGCGACGGCATCTTTACCAGTTTTGCCGCCGTTTCATTTGACGTATTGATCATTTTGCTATCATCAACCTCCGCCAGGATGGATCTAACTGGGTTAACCCGATGCGGATCAATCGTTGGTAAGCCAGACTTCTCAGTTCCATTTTCAGATAGCTTACCGGCCAGCATGACAAATAAAATGGCGGATATAGTGTCACGATTAACTTTAAAGCTGAAAGGTGGAAAAGCAATTAGTGGGGGGCAATGGTGTCTGGTTTTGGAACCGATTCATCCACCAAGAATATTAATAAAATACAAACCTATCAGGCGAGAGACTTGATGCTGCACCAATCCGTGGCTTACGTTCAAAAGGAATGGCTGATAAGCGACAACGGTTTGTGTGTTTTTTCCTCATTTAGCCATTCAAAAGGAACTTTCAGGCGTAGATGCTTGTCTACTACGAGGACCACTATTTGTAACTTCATCGTAGCTGGTTAGAAAAATAATTGCTTGCGCTCATAAGGGTCAGCAGCTGATTGTCCAAACTAAAATGTTGTCTGACCTTACTTTTGGCAGCTACAAATGGCGCCAACTATTGAAGCATCTGTGAGCAAATTTCAAGCTTGCCGAGTAGCAAATAGATGCTGTTGGCCTGGCGAGGCCTCGTACAACCGACACATACACGATGAGGCACGCGCCAAAATTGTAATTAAGATCCTTAGCCCCTTGGCCACTACTCCGTTGGATAAGAATAATTTACTTGTTGCTACCTGCTCTTACAGCAGATGAGTTGTGGTTCATTTACTTGACCAGTATACACTTTCGTAGCGGTGCCGTGGCTCAGACAGCTCTTTAGTCGCTTTCAATTACCAGCGGATGTGACTAGCGATAATGCTCTTAATTCTGTAGTTAGGAATTTGAAACTTTCCTCCATAACAACTGCGTGCCACAATCCTGCAGCAATTGGTATGGTGGAGCTCCATAACCGAGCTCTCCAGGCGGTAATATATTAATCCAAGTAACAGGGGTATGGTGTGAAGCAGCTGGCTTAACGGTACTGCTAACACAGATATAAAGTAAACAGCTCCACACGGAATACGTCTACCAAACTGATGCTAAAAAGACTCCTACGCACTAAACCCAATACTGCATACAACATATCCTTTTCTGTAAAGCCCGAAGTGCTAAAGCGCCTTGCAACCTTCAAAACATCCTGCACTAAAACCGCAATTCTAATAAAGTAGGGATCATTTGTGTGGATAAAATATATAATGCTCTAACTGGTCAATCAACGCTATCTGCACTGCTGAGAAGCATGCATGCATGTAAGTTTGGCACCTACTGATTGGAAAGTGCCTTGATAGGTAAAGCCCGTCGGTTGTACAGTGCAATTGGACCAGGGGGCAGTCTGGCCAAGATACATGTTAACCTCAGACAGTGCCTGCTCCACTGTCTTGGGAACTACGCAGTTCCCGCCGTACACCAAAGTCCGTTTATCGTCACCTACCTGCATGGAACAAGCTTTCCGACGACGGAGTGGTGTTATGTTTGCTACCCAAAGCTTCTCCTGATTGGTTGACCTGCGTTCAACACTGCTTGCTCGCATAGTTGACTTCTGAGTGGAGTGCAGCACAGTCCTGATCAGTTGTACGTTCTACGCGCCTCCTACCGTATAATTACTTTACACTTATGTACTTCTGCTACAACCACAACCAGTGTAAGTGTTTACCAAGCCGGAGTTGCGGAAATCGCGCTAGTCGAAAGTAGTCAAATCCTCTTCGTTGCCAAATGTAAATAGAACGAAGACTGAGCAATAGAAGCAGGTCGTAAGAGAAAGTAGACCCTTGTGTGTACAAACGTTTGGTGGGCAAACAGACAACAGTATGCAATGAGTTCCAAGTCGGTGTCTTGCTCAGGTAGCATGAGTAAAATGAGCGATGAGTAGGTGCAAAAGATAGCAAACACACATACATACAACCACACACACACACACCCACGAACTGAAAGTAGCCAAGTTAACATATGATGCACCAGAAGCCACACGACTACCCGAGACCCTGAGAGGAAAATACAGCAGCCTAAAACGAAGCGTTTTTACTACAGAGGAGTAAAACCGCCGCGGCCCGTACAGGCGGATTTAGTACGCTCGTTTCCTTGTTATCGTAAGAGCGGCATAGCTATCATTTGGTTTTGGAACGAAACTGCTATTAACGTGACGTAATTAGCACCCAAACACTGTACCACTGTAACCACGCAATAAGAGAATTGATAAGAGTCTTTTGGATAAGGCTGATGGTTGGCGACTGATAACTTATAGCCCAATAGTTCCAAGAGAAATGATAGCAAAAGAGAAGAGGAAATATGTCGTCCGGTGGGAAGTTTTGTGAGACAAGAATGTTACATATCAAATTAATAAGGATGTAATCAACAATAAGCGATTATATATCGAAAATAACAATATATACTAACTTTACGGAGCTCCTCACTTGAGATTCTTCTTTGTAACGAGAAAGAAGTCCGGAGACTAGAGATTAGTGAGAAAGTACTTGGCTTTCATCTACATTTTACCCCAATTTGTATCGCCTTATAGCCTTCACCTCTCGTTGATTTTCCTGGACATTGATCGCAGCGCATCTACACTCAGTGAATTACTTAGTTACACGCGCACCTGTACGCTTCTTTTGTTCCTATTTTTACATCGCCCTTTTGTAGCCCTTGTGCTCGACTCCGTTCGCGTTCTGGCGCATGCCTAAGTACTCTGGTCATAGATAATGGTTACTATGACCCAAAAACTATAAATACGGTTAGCAAATCCTTATAACACCCAGGTTTTTAAATGTGGGCCAAGGGATTGAGCACGGTAGCAGGTAACCTTCCAGCACGTCGCCCCAACTGACCATGGATCATTATTCTTTTTTTCCAAATCGCCTTACCTAACGACTTACTCGACTGGCTAGCCGAACCACCTCCCAGTGGGGCCAGCTGGTGGTTTGGATTAACCTCGTACCAGGAAATTGTTCGACGGCCGTGCTCCAGCCCTTGGTTGAATTTCGCCTGGACAGCAATCCTATAAAAAGCTATAGTTCTCCGTTTAACAACACTGTGACGTGGTGGATGTGCCCCTTCACTAACTAAAGTTACCGTTTCTTTCCTTTGCGGAGGATCATTCCCAACTCATGAACGTCAACCAATTCGTAGTTTTCCTTTGATCTCTTCCATTGATGGCAAACCAAGCGAATAAAAACACGCACAGAGTCACATTTACACGCTCAACATAACTGTTTACACATACACCCTTAAACATACTTTCACATGTCAAAAAAGCACATAAACTCTTATACTACTTGTCAAATTATAATAATAAGTGCAATTGCCGATCACTCGTGTCTGCATTACCGTGATCATACGTTTGATGCGTGCCTCGCGGCAACGAGAATAAAATATATTTATTCATTTATTCCTACATCTGCCGGATGCGTTGCATTCTATACTGCTCCCTGGTCTTTCTAGCCTACATCCGAATAAACGGAGCTGCCGTTAAGTAATACATTATGCCCGACCGCCGTACTCTTCACCGTTACTTTTGAAGTGTGATACCCTAGCCAAATCCACGAGGCCCGTATATCAACGATGACAAACATCCGTGCGACAGCCACCTTATTTATCAACGTAAATGGTAGATAATCTGCTTGACCAGTAGTAGACTGATTTACCTATTATGCCGTAAAATTTGTTGCACGTCACCCATGAGGGTTAGGGTTATTATAGATCATATGCCCGCGACATGTTAACGTGCTTAATTATCCGATCAGAGGTGCACCACCCCGAGTAGGACCCCGATGTGCACAGCTTTACAAAAGGCACATCAAAACTAATAAAGTAAAACAGTTTACGCTGTGTATTTTGCTTGGGATTTCAACTACCTGAAAGTTGGGGTATGGTAGTTTAGGTATGGTGCCACTTTTGTAATATGTAATAAATATAATACTTAAGAAGCTTAGTACCGTGCAAAATTTCCTTTATTTGTTTAAATATACAGGGACTCTCATTTTTGAAGGGACCGTATCATAAAGTGAGCGTCCGGTCCAGGTTTCCGTGGGCTTCTGCGTACGTGAGTGTTATTAGACCGAGGGGATGGAAGGCAAAGAAGATATTTCGTAGGCAGCTGGAAAACCACTAGTAAGTGTCTGAACTGGATGAGCATTGTGTTTGAGTTATACCTCGCGCAAGCTGGGCGGTACTGTCACGGCTGCCCGTAGAGGACCGAGCGCCAGGCGACTAGATGGATGTCGTAAAAGCACACATGAGATATGGTGGCTCTAATGATAGTGAAGACGAAATGAGAAGCTAAGAGAAGAGGAAAGAACGATCACCATATAGGCTACCCACGACGACGAGTTACCCGTTGATTCGCTAAAGCGACACTGACGCACTACATTAGCACCCCTCATGAAGCGCTGTCCTCAGCGCCTACAGCATTCCTGACCCGTGTAAACCTGCTGACGCACAGACTGCTGAACGCTTAGGTTCGAACAATTCCGCTTGTGAGAATGCTGGTGATCGTTGCAACGGCTGTAGTCCTGCTTCAGTTACTGGCGTTATGGGCTGGCATGGTCGCCAAATATGTAATATGCATCCGGTCGATGGTTTCGAGGGCTTCGGTTTCCAGGGCGCACCTGGGTCGTATTAGACTGACTGGGCTAAAGGAAAAGAAGATACTTCTTATGCAGCTGGAAAACCACTAGTAAGTCTCGAGCAGGATAAACTATGTGCTTGCGTCAGATCTCGTGGCTAGCTGGACAGCACTATCACAGCTGCCCGTAAAGCAACGAGCGCGAGGCGGCTAGATGGATGGCGTGAAAGCGCACGATAGATGGCTACTCCAACAACATGGAAGACGAAATGGTAAGGTGAAGATAAGCGGAAGCGGCGAGCATATTGTAGTGTGCACTCGATGACAACTTACCTGTAGACTTGCTACTGTGATATGCAGACGCGCTACATAGGGTGCACCAGCGACTAGCTTTTAACTACTGATTGTGATCGTCGGCAGGCAGGAACAGACCAGACCCGTGAAAAGTGTAACTGGAGAAAGCAAGATAGTACAGCAGAATAGCATATTAAATATGAATTTAAGGTTAGGGAGTTATAACGCAGAAGGTATCTTCCATGGAATGAAATTGCAATATTTATATTATTAATGTTGCTTAAGGTTAGTAGTTTACTAGTCATGCAATTTATATGTTTAGTATACATTAATAATTTATTATACAAACTAAATATATTATTAAGCACAATGCGCAGACGCATTACTTATACGTACATAAAATATAAAATATTTTTATTACGTGCATAGCACCACAATTTATTAATTACTAATTATTATGTTTGTTATTTGATTCCGAAAGTACTAACATAACATATCGCATATACACTACTTACGTAATACATATATCCAACATACCTTTGTGTTATTTGGTGCAACGTGTCATAATTATAGGTTTCCAAACAATATGTGCCATAACGGTTGTTATTCGCAGCCACATCTAACCACTACATCAGTAATTCCGGGTCCGGTCTGCTCCCTAATCACTTGGTCATCTGTACTTCCGATTACTGGTTGCCTGAAATTATGCTTGAGTATTTGAAAACAATGCGCGGCACGTTCGCCGCGCGCCTAAAGGAACTCAGAAATGCATACATATGCGGCGCACACAACTTACTTTGAGGAACAGTGGAAAGCGGATATTTTAGTACATAACCTTTTATAAGGTATCAAATATAGAGCTGAACGTGTACTAATAAATCTGAAAGCAGCAGTGTGTTTGCACTGTAATAAATGAAGGGCGAGCACACGTATGTAGTAGTCCAATTTGGTGGTGAAAGGTAGGGAGTTGACATTGAAAGGACCGTTATTATCAGAGGTGAGTAAGGTAGACACAAATGAAGGTATATGACTATACACCACAAATATCAAAAAGTATAAGTGATAATAATTTGTTGGTTGATGTATATAAACCAATAGATATAAGGATAAAAAATTGTAATTTTGATGCACGTGTAAAAAGAAGACAACCCGTTAATTGGGGCTGTGCAAGTTTCCAGCACTGCCAGAGCAACCAATAAATACCTAATTTTCAAACGCATGCACACAAACTTATCCATACATAACTAAAATATGTTCATATATCTGTGTATATATGGTTGGCTGTTGGTTAACATCCCAGGTGTGGCTGCCTTGATGTGCATGGAGGCAAGGTGCCTCCCTGACTATTACCCAATACCTCTTCCATACTGGCTCTAGGAGACAGTTGATGGTTGCCAGAGGGGATGTGGTGCACGGTCCTTGTGGTCGTGCTAGGCTCAAAGAGAGGTTCCATGCACTCAGGGTGGAGCGGAATACGGTCCAGCCACCTGCTTGGGTGCAATTGATTCCCCAAATACAGCGTGCTTGCCTTTGCCTGTGAAGAAGTGTGGGCTGGATCCGCTGAAGAAACGTGGCGTACATCCACATGCCTGCTGAGCTTATTCCTTCGGGTTTACACTGGATATTGGGTGTGAGGTCGAAGCTGTGCGTGGTGAAGCGCAATCCACCCATGGTCCCTATGTAGGCGCAGGCATCCTGTGGCAGGCCACAGTGTAGGCAAATCCGAAACCGGATTTCGCCAACACTATATATGTATATATACATATAAATGCTTATGTATATATGTGTAAATAGTTGGCAGCATCCGATTTTGGGTTTGCCTGTCACTGTGGCCAGCCGCAGGACGCCTGCGTCTGCAGAAGGACCATGGTTGCCTTGCGCTTCATCACCCACAGCTCCATCCACACCCCTCAGCTCCAGCGTAAATTCAAAGGAATTATACAGGGAAGCAGGTGGATATGAGCCACGTTACATCAACAGAGCCGGCCCACCCTATTTCACCAGGAAACACCAGCACGCTTTAAATGTGGATAAAGCAAAAACACAAGACGGTGTCTGGACCGCAGCCTGCTCCACCCTGAGTGAATGGAACCAAGCCTCAAGCGTAGCACAGCCAAAGGGACCGTGCACCCGGTCCCCTACAGCAACGACGCGGTTAATTTGACTAACTCGGAGAATGCTACAGATACGGTGACATAACTCTTCAATACATGGGCATATGAAATAACGGCTCCTAACAAATCTGAGATAGGTTCAAAATATCAGAAAATATATTTCAAGAAAATGCCACAAACTAGCAAAGGTAATCGAAGTAAATTACAATTAGCTTACGCAACGTGTGCAAGTTAATGGAAGTTAGCTCATGTTGACATTATTATGAGACAAAATAGCATTAAGACAATATAGCAAACCCACCACCTGAAATTATAAGAAATAACATGTGAGCGCGCGATTAGTAAAGCGAATAAGGTGTACCTACCAACGCTGTGCCGGTTCTGCCTGCCTTCTCAGCAGGACACGTCTTCGTTTCGGGGATGGCTGCGAGTGGCATCGCTCATCGCTCACTAGGTCGGCCTGACTCAAGCACTCGCGGCAGCTAGTGAAGCAACCCCCTGCGCTCGATGTCGATGGGGCACATACCATCTGCGCCTGCTGATTCCGCACTCACTGCTTCTTCTCCGCGTGCATGGGGCTTTTCCCTGCACCACGGTAACTGCCTTGGTGATCAGATCGCGCCATACACGCCTAGCAACCACCTTCGATTTCCATGAACTGCAATCACGATTAAAATTTGTGAGGCTTACTTTGCACATTTCCTGGTAATAAAGCTTCTGTTTCGCTGCGTGTTGATTTCCACACTCAGCTGACCGTATAATAGCTGTCCCCGTATCCTTTTCGAATCCATAAGGTACATATGGCCGAGCCGCCTCTTGTGCCAGCAAAAGAAGGCGGTACACTGCATACATTTCACTAAGGCGCTACAATTCCGTATCTGCCACATTGTCGCACCAACTGATGCGCAGATTTTGCCTCAAACAGCGTTGATGGAACCGCTCGAGATATCGCAGACCTCACCAGTACCATCTCGACGTTTCACTGCCGTATAGGAGAACAAACTGTATGATGGCTTTGTAGTGCATCAACTACGTGCCTACGGTAAGCTGGTGGTTATTCCATACTCGGTACTCTAGTTTCCCAAAGGCCACCGCTGCCTCCGAGACGTGAAAACTGAGCTCACTGTGTATCTGCTTGGTCAGTCGACACCATACTTCAAGATAGCCGAACCAGGAGGTGGTTTCCAACAATTAAACACCAACGCCGATTAGCAGCACCGTTGCAGCTTGCGCCGCTGGTGAAGGCTGTATGAGACAGACAGTTTCACTTGTGTTGATGGTGAGCCAGAATTAAATAAATAAATAACTAGTTTATTCTCGGCAGTGTGAGGCGCGCCTGTAAAGGCATGCGCATGGAAAAGCAAACATGTATGATCAGTAATTACACAGAAGAATTACAGGTTAACCAGTAACCTAGGTGTATGCCGGCATACAGTTATTTTTGTGTTTATGCACGCAGCCATGTTTTGTGCGTTTGGTAATGTGACTGAAATTGTGCTGTTGCTCGCCGGATTCTCCTTCAAAGAAGCAGCAAAGTGAGACTTCGAATTGGATGACGTACATGGTGTGTGCAAGATATTCCAAAAGCAAGTACCAGAAAATTTCTGTAGTAGCGATTCACACCCGCCCCATCGCAGTGTTTTTAGACAGAGATTTGTGGCCTTTTATACGGAGTGCTTGCCTGGCGAAACCCAACAACGTCCTGCTATTTAGCACAAGTCATTTGCTGCAACTCATCTGCGTTGTGTGCAAACAACGCAGTCATCAGCAAAACAGCAGCGTACGAATAGTTGTCTCACAGCCTGGGGTTCTCGCACCGAAACGATGGATGCTCCACAATTCACCATCAATGAGGTGCTCTACGCGAACACAGTAAGCACAGTAGGCATCTAAAGCACAAGACGTCATTGCTGGAATATATATAAATATAAATATAAATATATATATATATATATATATATATATATATATATATATAACATCATGAGCTAAAACACAACGTTGCTGCACACAGGGGACAACTGCAAAGTCATCCACTCAGCTGCACCCTCTCCCGCAAACATCTGTGTAGACGTTCAGTTAAACTTACAAACTTACGCGGGCAACAAAACTTACCCAACACCAAACACAATGCCTCGAGGTACACCGTAACAAATGCTTTGGTGAAATCAACAAAAGTGAGTGTAAAGACTAATGTCATTCTCTACATTTGCACATCGACTCACACGTGCACATTGATTCGACGCACTGGAGCGAACGTTTTTAGGCAAATGTAGAATGCAATAATAATGCGTACCAGACCGATAACTAATAGGTGGATAGTTTCAGTGGTTAACTGCGTAGTTCTTGCGTGTAGGAACACACTCCCTGTATGAGAAATGTTGCATCGCTGGCGCACCGTTCGTAAGCGCAGTTAGCGGAGGGAGTAAGCCCGCTGAACGGAAAATACTAAAGGCGCCATACGACAAAAATTCGAATCCAGGTGAAGCGGACGCGTTCATCCGCTAGGCGCTGGATTCAACATGCAGCCAAGAAAGATGGCGTGAATGCCAGACAAGGGATATGGCTACTGCTTCGTGGAATGATATGTTATTTCTGCGTGTAAATACACCATTTGCACGAAGTGATCTTTTGACGAAATTGTGCGTCAGTTTCGATAAGGTGCTATTAGCCTTGTAGCAGGAGCGGCCAGGATAATAGCAAATGTAAGGTAATGTTTGTGGGAAACAGAAAGCGAGGCATCGAGGGAATGATGCGAAAAACTTTCCCGAGTGTGCGGCAGCAATTCAAAACATGCCCAATTCAGACTTTTCCCAAATATTATCGGCGCTTGCACCGCGATATAATAAGATAGGATACATGAAGAAACAAGACGCCAAACCTTACAGAATACCGTATAAAAATTGCCAAATAGTTTGTAGCATGTTATCTATCAGGCATGAGATGGAGTTTGGAGGAGGAAGCTAAGCGGGATGGGAGGGAGAAAGAAACCCACGACGTAAATACCATTGGGGTTAATACTATACCAAGTCAACAAGTGTATCCAACCATGGGTGCTCGCCGTCTTTCGAGTTCGAATCCGGTAGTCGGGAGACACCAACCAGCGCCAGGTTGGAAGTTAGGGTCCTCCATCCTCTTGACTAAGTCATCATATGGCCTCGCCTCCTATTCTTCCATCCACACCCGATCGCGCAAACGCACGGCGCGAAAGTCGGTGTGCTGGCGTGGGTCACACGTAGCTTGGTGCGTGATATAACTGTGCTGAGCGCTTCACTTGCTCTTTCTGCACTAAATACAGGCCCCTGAAGACGTGCATTGCTCACACAGTGTTCTCGCCGGAAATGCGCTAAACTGAGAAGGCAACGATGGTCAAACGTACCAAATCCGCATGCTTGTCGATCTTGGCGGTCAGGTTTCGAAACCGTATAGGAGGGTTGAACGCACACCTTCGATACAAGCCTTACCCTTCAGGGTGAGATTGATGGCACGCCGGTGTCACAGATGGCGGAAAATAGCAAAAGCGCGTCCAGCTATTGCTATACTGTGCAGGATCTCACTCTGTATTCCAAAGGCCCTTTTATAGCTGCATAAATAGTTGAATGTCCGGGTGTCCACCAGCTCAACGCTACCAAGGTGAGCACCTGTCATTTATAGAGGATTCGGTGTATCGAAGATGTACGCATAGCCTGAAACGATTAATAGCAATTGCTAAGTTGGCTAGTGCTGCTTAGCACGTTTGGGAGCTGTCAATGGGCGATAGCGTCCGGGTAGTCCAATGCAAGAAGTCGATTAACTAGAAACAGCATCAAACCCTCTAATTAGTACAAAAAACGCAGTTTCCATGCGTTCGTCGATGGTGAAGTAAAAAGGAAAGGTGACAGCCGACATCCATTTATCATATCGCTGTAGGTGGCGACAGGACCATAAACTTTTGTTCTGCTCGAACTGGGTCCCTACAAGGATCGTATAATGCATACATACTTGTCAAGCAAACCTTTCCATAGCAGACAGTCCCAATAATATGAAGCCATCAAACAATTTATTGATGCTCTGGCACTCGCAGGGGATAATCAACGGCGCCGAATCGAGATGGGTGGATAGGGGCTTGTATGCTGCTGCTCAAGTCTCTTACGCTTTTTCACCCTTATCGCCCCGTCCCAAATTCACTTTTATCCCCCTGTCCTGATCACCCGATTCTTGGCCCTCCCCCACCTTGCGTTGATAGGTGTTTAGCTTCTGGTTTCCAATCACATGCAAACACGGCGCGCCATTCCTGTCCTGTCGACAAGCCCATGTTCAACCAACCGGTTCACCCCAGTTCATCGGCTTCCATTTATAGCCCTCAATCCTCCTTCAGCTTGGCATGCCTAAGTGTACGCACATTGCTACAGAGTGGTAAACCGATAGCACTTGCCCGATTATTAGATAACCCTTAGATCGATATATGATGCTTTTCGGAGACCCGCCTGCAAGATTCGAGCTCTTTGCTCACTTTGTGATTCCCTTCAGGTGACGCCAGCAGCAGTTTCTCATTGCGTCTATCCGATGACGACGCAGCTTCGAACACCGATCAAGCCGGTGTTGGTATTGCCCTGAGTCCCCGGGCTGTAGTTGCTCTGGTTGATTGGATCCCAATAATTATCTGGATGTGTACGGTCCGATTGGCTGGCTCGTACAAAGCTTCGAAGCCACACGGGACTAACAGGTATCTATTCGTCTTCGTTGCCTATGCACCCACAAATGCTAGCGATGATTCGGTAAAAGACTTCTATCGCCAACTGAACGAGTTCCTTCGCAATAGAATAAGCTCGGACACTGCTGTGCTAGTTGGGGATTTGAACGCTCAAGTTGGAAAATTACCCACTGATGCACTGCATCTGAGCGGCCAAGACGGTGTAGGCTCACATAACGATAACGGTGAGCAGTTACTTCAACTGTGTGAAGATGCCCGCTTATTTCTTGCGGGCAATAAGTTCCGACACAGCACCCGCCGGAAGGTGACACGGCGCTTACCAGAATCGAAGCCCCTATGGACACAACTCGATCAGGTTGTGAGCACTTACCGTTGAAAAGGCTGTAAACAGAACTGTCGCTCGATTTGGAGCACATGTGTGGACACTGACTGTGCAACTGCAGGTACCGACCTGCGGATGCGTTTTGACGAACGCCCACGACGACGCCGTGAGTGAATTGATCCCAGCCAATTGACGAAGCCAGCTGAACTCAATGCGTATCGAAGTACGCTGACATGCGGTTTGGGTAAGCGCTCACTGGATACAAGTGAATGGCACTGATCGCCTTTTATACAGACCTTACTAACAACAGTCAACTCCTCATGTGGTAAGTCTAATAGCCACCAGGGACATTGGGTCTCTTTGCACTCTCTGGAACTTATCAATGCTCACCGGCACATTCCGACTGGGAGCGAACATAATGAGACTCCGGACAAACCGCTGCGCTAGCCTGAAGAGAGACGGCGAATCCTGGTGGTTTTAGCGTGTGTCAGAGAGGAAAATGGCCGCTGGCTTTGGTAACCAACCATCGTAAGTAATTTCGTCTGATACGGGAAATGGGCAGCAGGAGACCTAGTGTTAGTGAAACTATACGTGACGAGAGTGAACAGTATATCCACAACTTGTCAAAACGTTTGCAGCGTTGGGCTGAACACGTTGAAAGGTAATTCACTCGGTCGGAATTGTCAGATTTCTCGCCGGCCACTGACCGCCCTTCTCTCTGGGCTGTCCCTTTGGATCCACCCTCTCGCTCAGAAGTCGAAAGTAAGATCGAACTGTTGAAGTTAACTAGAGCCGCGGGACCAGGTTATCTGTATTCAGCCCTCTTTAAATTCAGGGGCCCTTGTCATTTTATGATCTACACGAATTACTAATGAGAATGTGGGGGCAGGAACTTGTCTCAACCTATCCGTTATTGTCTGGAACCTCAAAATAGGCTCGCGTTCGGAATGCTGTAACCACAGAGAAATCAGTCTGCTCCTCATCGCCTTCAAATTACTCGCCTCTGTAATCCTTCAGAGACAGACTAGTGCTCATGAAAGCCAGCTTCGCGAGGAGCAAGCTGCGTTTCGTCGAGGTCGTGGCTGCATCAACATGTTCACTTTGTATCAGTTGTTGGAGGACAGTCACATGTATCGCCCGTGGCAGTTGGACCTACATAGCCGACAGTGGAACCGGCATTGATGACATCTACCTAGGCTTATCTAAATCCTTTTACCGCATAGATCACATCATCTTTCGAAAGCTGCAAGCGTACGGAGTTGGGAACCCTGTCCTGGGATGAATTGGAAACTTCCTCCTTCAGTGGCGCCTTCACGTTGAAGTTCCAGATCCATGTTCTGATCCAATCAACGTGGACTGTGTATTCCACAAGGGTAAGTTTTGGCGCGGCGGTTATTCTTGTTCCTCATTAACGACCATGCGAGTGTCCGCAAGTCAAATTTCCTGCTTTTTGCCGATGACATCAAGAGATGGCTGGCGATCGGTAGTCAAGATCATCACGATATGCTGCAACGAGACTTAGACTACGCTTTTGGATGGTCAAAAGCAAATCTACTTCCGTGTAAAACGTATAAGTGCAAAACCGTGCATGTTCGCCACAAGCCCAAGTAGGTAGATAAGCTGGGAAACAACATGCTGAAAACCATCTCGCAAGAGCGAGACCTTGGGGTGGTGGTGCAAGATGGTTTCGCTTGTTCGGCGCCGTCCTTGAAGGGGTCTGAAACCGCGAACCAACATGTTGGTCTGTTACGGAGGGCGTTGCGGCGGTTCGATCCCTCCGTCTTCCCGCAAATGCTCAATACATATGTGAGGCCTCATGTAGAATACGCGATCCAGTCTTAAGAACACTGGTTAAAACGCGATATGGCTGCGCTGGAGACCGCCCATCGAAGAGGTTGTTCCCCCTGCAATAGCATAGGCGACTGAGTGCCGTGGAAGGGTACAGCGGCAGATACCGCCGACAACGGGGTGACCTTATCCTTGCATTCCAAAGCTGGAAAAATCTCGGTCACACCTGCTGGCACCTTCTGAAACTTAGTCGCAAAACGGAATTGAGAGGTCGTAAGTTGAAACTGCCGATCCAATACAGTCGGCTAGAATGCCGCCGGAATAATTTTCCCTTCGAGTTTGTCAACCGTGGAACGCTCTTCCGACTTTTGTCATTTCCGCGCCTACGCTACCCATTTTTAAAAACGACTCGACCACGCTTCACACCACATACATTACCTGAGCTGATTTTTAGTCAGTGAGTGACGACATGGTGCGGGCAAACATTGTGCTCACCAACCCCTGGAAATCGTGGCAGACGAATGTACCTTTGTGTTAATGTGGATAATAAGGTGAGACCATTGATGCGAGTTTTTCACTTTTTTGTACTAAAGTTATTCCCACAAACCATCCTACGGGACTTGTCGAGCCCTGGCTTTTTAATCCGCATCATACCATTGGCGACCCACTGTTGTGTTCCTCGATACCAAAGGTGTCTTCGATTCGGTTGATCTGTGTAATCTTTGGGACTATCTACTCAGTAAAGATGTGTCGGAGAAATATGTAAATATTATCCGTGCACTATACGCGCGTAGCTCGGGCAGAGTGAGGGATTACGGCCAGCTGTCACTGCTCTACACTATCTCCAGAGACGTGAGACAAGGATATTCCCTGTCACATTCACTATTGACGAAGTCATGGAAATTGCGTTCACAGGACACGACGTAGGTGTGGATCGGCTCCCAGAGAACGCTTTCTTGACTTGGAGTACGCTGACGATATTGCCCTTATCTGTGACGGCTCTCAGACGTGCAAAGCTGCGCTGGACAGATTAGCACTGGCTGTCAGCCGCCTTGGCTTCGCTTTGCATCCTCCAAGTGCAAAGCTTCCTTCCAAGATTGGCATGGAATGCCTCCTGCGCTAACCCTATGTGGGATCGGCTGATAGCCGTTCAAAAGTTAAACTACCAAAGTCGCATCAGCGCCCTTGGGATGGAAGATGAGATAATGAATCGTATAGCAAAAGCGCCTCGGGCTTTTGCTAACCTTCGCCACCTATGGTGGCGGCAAGACCTCACGCTCTCCCTGAAGTGTAGAGTGTACAATGCAGCGGTACATTTGACCCTACTGTACGGTTGTGGAACCTGGCCCCTTAGATCAGTTTACATAAAGAGGCTAGTTACGTTCGACCACCGGTGCCTTCGCAGTTTGCCTCACATCTGGTGGGAACACCGATTAAGGAACGAGCGTGTTCGACACCTTGTTTACGACACAAGCAAAGGTAATAAACCGCTCAGCACCGTTATTTCACGCACCAGGCTCCGATAGCTCGGCCACGTGTTACGCACGTCAGCCCACCGGCTCCCGCGACGTGCGCGCCGGGGTGTGGATGGAAGAAGAGGTGGCCAAGCGATGACTTGATCGAGAGGAATGAAGGCCCTCACTTCGGAGCTGGCCTCGTTCTGAGCGTCTCGGCTTCCTGGTTGGGGTCCGAAAGACGATGAACAAGTTTGGATGGTTACACTTACTGACATGGATGGGAGCCGACCACAATAGCGTTCGTGTTGTGTGTTTCTTTGTCCCACCCGTGGCGCTTAGCTTTCCTCTTCAGCCATGATCTCATTTCTTCGCATAATATAAGTTTACATAATAATTTTTTTGTTGCATAGCAGCGGGCTGATAGCTTTCCAGAATGATGTCCATCCGTTACTAGTAGCCCAGCTAGCATGCATCAGCTGCAGGTTTTTTTTCCTTTTATGTATTGCGGCGCAGTAGCTGAGATGTTTTCCACCTCTAACAAACGTGTATAATGATGATGATGAAAGAACACATCGATCCACTGAACCGATGGTACATTTGATGTTGAGGTACACGGAAACGATGTGTCGGCAATAAACATAGCCGCACCCAAACATGAAGTAAAGACGTGGTCACTATAACTAGGAGTAGGCCGACTGCAGGCTTGGCCATCACGAGCGCAAAACATCCATAAGAGCAGTTCCCCCCGAAGTTGAAAAGATCTGGAGGAAGGCTGTCTGCTCTTGACGCCTTATAATGACTTTATGTTTAAACCATAGCCCTGAAGGAGAGTGACAAGACCAATGAGGATCGCGCAAATACTGAACCAATCAGCTGCACACAGCGACGGGAAAAGTGCGGAACTACGATCCGCAAGTAAAATCTACTTCAAACAGCCAATGAGGATAGCAAAACGACACACTGCAACAACGTCAGAGAGCAAGTGTAGTAGAACGCCTCCGTAATTATGAACGTTTGCACAAGCATAATTGAGTACCCACCGCCCCTCCAACACTTTAGTGCAGTGTTCTTCTAAATTGTATCCAGCGATTTTTAATGTTGCCAATTCTACACTGGAGCCCCTTGTCCTCACGGAATATAAAGAGATGAGGTGAACCGATTCATAACTTTAGACTTCATTCTCATGCTATAGCGTGATCACAATTAAATGCACCCAGTTCAGGTTACCAGTGGAAACGGAAAGATTAAAGCAAACCGAGTTCCCAACCTAATTCCTACATTCCAATCAGACCATCATGCCGAAATGTGAAAACACTAGCGCCAAACTCCGTCAATGGTTCTAGGTGTGATGCATAGTTAGTTTCGCGAAAATTCGCATGTTTCTTCCTGTCCATATCTATACTCTCCTCGTATCTGTTAGAGAGTAATGCGTTGTCCTCGTTTGAATAAAAGGCAGAGTAATCGAAAGCAGAATTAGCCTGTATGGTAAGACTACTACTACAGAATGGGGTGTAGGGCAAAAGCATCAGCACTACGCCGGTACATCTTACTGAGGTTTCGTTACCATTGATATTAAGGCGGGGGATAGGAATGCCGTAAGAGCCTTCACGATTACGTAGGCTAAAACCGGTGACTTGAAAATTAAAAGGCAGCTAAATGGGACACTCAGACGCCTGCTGAGAAGAAATGGAAGCTTGCATGTACAAAACCAGTGAACGTTGTTTCCGACTATTGGTTTCTGAGATACTTAATAAAATCTAGTAAAATGGACTCCTATTGCGGAGTCGACTAGCTACCAGAAAGTCAATTTCGGGTCGAACCAACAGAGCATACTTTGGTGGGAAGCGACACACCCAACGCCCATTTAAATGAATAGAACAGACGCCCCACGGAGCTAGCGTCGTTCCTTGAAAAAAATCATGGACTCGGGAAATGTGCTCATACCTCTCAAGGGAATGAGATTGAGCCACGCAATTCATTGACACAAACAGTGTCTCAGGATGACCCTCCGATCAATAACCCGGTGTGCTTTCTATTGAGATCGTCGCAATAGACTCTAGGTCAGTTATTAAATCACGCATCTAGAAAGGCACCAGACAGCCGTTGCGTCCTACTGGGACCTCATAGCAGTGCGCATCCGTCGATTCTACAAGGAACCGTATTCATAATCTATCGACGGCAGCTGCACATGCCACAGACCACCATGACTAGTAAGTTAGCTGCGACCCACTGTGTGACTTATTCTTCATTGTCATGCAGAGCAGATAAGTGGCTCGTGCTTTTCGGAATGCGTGGTAGGCAAGTTGACATGGAAACTACAGCGGCGAACCCCAACAAAACTACATCGGAAATTCAAATTCATGAAGATTCCATATGTGCTGAAGAACCTCTTTCTGATCACAAAAGCGAAGCCTCTTGAATATTGTGCGCTAACAAGTGGTTGGTCATGAGGTACCCATCAGTTCGCAGAGACCAAGTAGGACAATCGGGCGTGTGGCGTTTGAGTAAGACATTTTAAAGATGGTTTAGTGAACATCTGAAGCACAGCCCAGGATAGTTGGAAGTACTTAGGTGAGGGACAATTGGTTCCGGAAACCTAATGGCGCGAAATTTAGGACGTTCGTAAAGAAAGACAACGTGAACGACTTGTAAAAGGTGTAATAGATCTACGAATTCGATTCGAGATAAAACAGGGGGAAAGTGAAGCAAGATGGAGGGTGAATTTGTCTTGAATCAGCCAGAAACGCAGTAAGCGACAGGATGTCGTAAGACGAGAATATCGCTGAGCTGACTGAGTCCTCAAGTGACTACCAGAGAAACAGGACAAGAAAAACAAAGCATGCATGGAGCACAATAGAATGTTTTACTCCGGACAGGATACACACGATGAGCAAGAACAGCTGCAAGAAATACAAAGACAAAATCAAACGCCGAAAAGTAATAGAACGTAGATCAAAGTGTAAGTAAACTCAAATCGCGCAGATCACAGAATCGACACGGTTACAAAAAAAGACAAATAGGGCGCGCGTTCTTTCGAAACAAACGTATCGTAAAAATATGCTCGTATCACGATACAGGTTGGAGCGCGTCGGTGCAAGCGACACCTACGGAGGACGGAAGGCGTACCTTGGTGGAGGAAACGGTAGCGACCCAGGAGCAAAAGAAAATGGCAGTGGAGGCGGTGGTGGAGGCGGCGGTATGGGAAAAGAGCTTGGATTGGACAATGGTGGAGGAATAGATGATGTCAGATGGTACTGCGTTGGATAAGATGGAGTTATTGAGGGAGCTGGTGTTGGCAAGTACGGACCAGACCATGTGTATCGACAGACATCTAAAGGGTTGGATGAATGTAGAATAGTTAAACCGACAGGCGGTTCGCTAACAGATGCCAAAGTAGGATAAGTAGCTACTGAGAGAGGCGGTTTATAGACTGCAGGATTGTGTGCGAGATCAGGATACTGGGGACCATGCTGATAGGATTGCGAGGTTGACGGTGGTAGTGCGTGAGGAATCCGTGTATCCATAGGGTGCTGGGAAGCGTCATCTGCAAATAGTTAAAAAGAGAAATGTGGCCAGGAGTCAAAGCACAAAAGTAATATAACTAGACTGATGGAAGGGCGGATAAAATAACCTCAGGAATTTGGTAACGCGAGCGGTACAACCACAAGCTCCTTAATGAATTATGTCCATGAACAACGAAGTGATTATTCAGAAGGAGATCAGAGATAAAGCCGAAACAAACAATGGCAAGGAAAAGCAAGAAACCTACTCAAATTTGGAATTCGGGGTGAAACTGGAAGCTGAAAGATTAAAAAAGGTTCATGGTCCGTTAAGGAAACGAGGAGGGTGGACGAAACTTCCAGCTCATGCAGTAAACGGTCAAAAAAGGCCAGATGTTTATGATGACACTTAAGCCAGAAGTTCCAGAACACTTGTTCCTCTAGCAACTAACCAGTGAGATGCGCAGTGATTGTCAGAACTAGCATGGATGACAGGACTATATAGCCTAATTCCTATGCTTCTAGTTCGATGGAAAAATGTCACATGAACCAGTATTGAAAGTCGTGAGTACGACACGCTGTGCTTGTAATCTAGAACGAGTGAGAATGAAGGCTAAGATTTACTGAGGCGACGATCGTATACGCACATTTCAGTGGAAATGGCACTGGTAAGAGAGGAACGGTCAAGAGAAGGGGATAATTTGAAAAACGTTATGACCAGTAACAAGAGTAGTCCAAATGATCAAGCAACTACCCCAGTGAACATGAAGGTAAAAGCGAAGGTTTTACCATGACTCCAAGCTAATTTATATGGTTTTACGTTGAGAAGTGGTACCAAGGTTGTCAGCGAGAGCTTGCTTTAGAGTACCAGACGCTTTCCTTGGGAATTTTCACTCGTTTAAGTAGTGCAGTAGCTAAGCAGACGCTCCTTGGCTCCAAGGACACTCCGCGCAAGAAGTATAAACAACACCTGTTATACGGCACTGATCTACCATCCGTTGCAGCGCGAAAAGAAAAGATCTCGATGCACGCAAATTCTGCTCAAGATGAGCCATATATGACTACAGTGAAGGGTGATCGCAAACCTGCAGCAGCTTGGCGAGTGTTAAGCGCAGTGGAATAACTATTGTTTATCGCACTATCTGTCGCAAGAGCAATTCATGGCAGATGAACGAAACATCGATAGAATAGCTACAATCCGAAAGCTTATTCAACGGAACAACCAACATATCCAAAATCAGTGCCGTTAAGAGTCAGCGCGAGGAATAAACAGTGCAAGTACGTAAGGGGAGGACACATAGCTGTTAAAGTACAAAATTTCTCAGCCAAGGTGGAGCCGCGAACCCCAAAGTAACGGTGGGTAGAATGACAATTAACAGTGAAAAATGTGTCAGCTGTACCCCGTAATGACGCTTCGCTGCCGTGCGACCACCATCAGTCGCACGCGGGCCGAGTATACCGCGAGGAGGTCCATTCCTACGCGGATTGGAACCCGCGCCGCAAGATTACGAGGCAAGCTCGTTACCTCTAGGCTACATGCCGACACCATTAGCGGTCGGGATGCAGGAGTTCACACTAAGGTCAATGGATTGTATAACAAGAGTATTGAGAAGGAGAAATAGGCGGGACACTAAGGTCAACGACAGTGGAATAAGGTTGGAAAATCAAAAGCACTGTGAAAGTGTCGGCAGGAGCTTGCAATGTGATCTGCGCTCAGTTGTTAGGTTGCTCACCGAGTTGGACAATTCGATTGCAGACGTGTTGTCATCAGTCGAGGTGGCATCATTCTCATGCGGGAGGAATAGCAGTTTGGTAACATACTGACAGAAGAGAAATTCAAGGATGGATATTGCTAGGTACTACTTTTTTCATATAGACTTCTGCTACTTATAACCTTAGTTTATTCAGGTTAGTTAGTCATGGTAGCAAGTGTAAATTTGGTATTCTGCGCTAACTTCAGTTAATTGGCTTATTTTCGACACTGGATTGCTTTTATTCGAATTGCGGATTTTGTTTCGTCTAGAAAGAGAGGTATGCATTATCCGAGAATGTGCACAGCAGCCGGCGTTAGTTAAGAATGGTAACTTTATACCCAACGCGCTAGTAGAAGTAAGAAAGTCCAAACCACATCGCAGTAACCTTTTTGTAACCAAATGCAAACGACCAAGGCACCATGAATAAGCAATCAAAATAGTTACAAACAGCATAGTTTAGATAAAGAACAGCGTATTATCTAGCCAGATCCATCCCCAGATTTGCATACTGAGAGTATACGCTACCAAGCCGAAGTACCAGTATTCAGAATTGCAGGGAGCTACGACGGTAAAAGCGTGCTAAAGTACTTCAATAATTGGAGAACGATGCATAAGACTTGATAGGACGAAATGGTTGCCTAATGCCATGCTGGATACGTGAAAGGCTATCTGACTTGGAAGTTATCGCGATTAATAATGCTCAAATAGTCTAGACGTACATGGGATAACAAAGAGCTGCCCCACATAATCAAGGAGTCAGTTCAGGCGCATGTATTCAATACTGACTACCATAAATTCGTGGAAAATCAGGAGAAACATTAAAAGTAAAGTAGCGAATTCAATGCACGTTCAGATGGATAGCAAGGGTGGGAACTGAATTACATCATACAAAGACGGAATACAAAGCCATCACTTGATGCCTCGTATGTCTATGGGAATGTCCAACTGAATACACGAATCTCAGTGCGATCTATAATGCGCCGTTATGGCAAGAAAAAATGTTGCAACGGATGAGAAAAGTGAAGAGGATCAACCGCTTTTGAAATTCGTCAAAGTGTGAGCAAAAGTGAGTGAATTTGTGAAAAAGGTGATTCCGATGGCGCTTTAGAGGACTGTGATGCCCACCTTAAAGGTTGATGAGTCGGCCCGTAGCCTAAAGGACCACAAGTTTGCTTTGTAATTGGAGGGCGCGGGTTCGAGGCTGCGCAGGGGATCGGGCGAGCTTCGTAGTATCCGTAGCCCACGTGCGAATGTTGGTGGTTGCGCTGCAGCGAAGCACCGGAACGGCTTACCGGCGTACTGATGAGAGGTTGATGTGGTTGAGTATCCGGCGGTGGTGATGAACAAGGCTGGGAGCATGTTCGACGTCTATCACTCGGAACACTATCATTTACGACTTGCTTCGCCCTCGCCTGGGCTCATCAAGACAGTCAAAATTGGAAATGAAACTTGTGACACAGTAATTGACAGGTGACGTTTTGACCAATGGAGCACTCAAGTGCGTGAAAGGCACGTAACATAGCAGACAGGAGTTCGACGTTTAGCTTTATAGTGCACGCCAGGTGCTTGGATTGTAATGCTTGGAGAGAGCAACATCGAAAACTTTCCAATTAGGATAAGGTCCTAGTGATCGGTAGGACCAAGTCCGACAGAAACTGCGTGTGTCACAATCCAAACACACAATGAGCACTCCGAAAGGAACGTGGGATTGGGAGCACTTGGCATCATGAGGTCCCCAAGCAAGCACTGGGGGCGTTTCCTCCCAGGTACATTCAGCCTTCACCTGGGTGAGCGGCGCAACGGTGTTGCGAAGTCCTCCATCGCAAGGAGGCTGGACCTTACCGTGGTGTGATGGTTTGAGTGCTTCAGCGATCCAATAACCTATGCTGGGTGGTACTTCTTGTAATTTTAGAGCCACTTACACCAGACTGGTCACTGGTTAGAGGTCAGATAAACTCAGCCTCCTGGTCCTCCAGATTGGGGTTAGAATGAGGGCGCCTGCTTATTTCTTAAAACGGACTCCTTGTAGCTCACTGTCAAACCCGCTGCCTTGCGGTCAGGTTTTGAATCAAAGACTTTAGTTGAGAACCCTAACCGTTCGCCTGTATAAGCTTTCACAACCTGACAGCATTCTGCCCACACATTAGCGTGAATCTTTTCTGCAACATTTTCCTGATGCTCTGGCCATCGCAGAAGATAATCAATGGCGCCCTATCTGCTGCATCAAGAAGGGTGGATAAAGGCTTGGATGCTACTGCCCGGGAGTTCCCATCACCTTATAACTCTCTTACACTTTTTCACTCTTATCGTCCCGTACCAACTTCACTTTTATACCCCCTGTTCTGAAGACAAGATTCTTGGCCTTCCAACACCTTGCTTTGATACGCGTTTAGCTTCTAATTCAAACCACATGAAAACGCAGGGCGCCACACCTCTTCTGTCGAAAAGCTCATGTGCAAGCAAGTGGTCAAGCCCAGTTAAACACCTTCCATTTGGAGCCGTCGATCCTCCTTCAGAATGGCATGACTCAGGTACGCACATTGCTACAGATCGGTTAACAGTCAGCACTTGCAAGAACACTAGTGACTCCCCCTCGATCGATATCTGCTGCTTAGAGGAAATCTGCCTGCAAGACACGAGCTCCGTGCTCACTTTGCGATCCCCTTCAAGTGACACCAGCAGTGCTTTCTCATTACGCCAGAAAATGGTGTACACCGATGTATGTATGTGCTGAGTTGCGGGTGCGTTTTGGCGGACGTCCAAGACAATCCTGTGAGCGAAATGACACTAGCTAACTGGCGAAGTCAGCTGTTCTCAATGCGTATCGAAGTACGCTAACATCCGGGTTGTGTAAACGCTCACTGAATACAACTGAAGGTCACTGGTCGCATGTTCAACAGACCTTACTAGCAACGGGCAAATTCTCAGGTGGTAAGTCTAATAGCCACCAGGGACATTGGGTTTCTTCGCAGTCTCTGGAACTTATCGATGCTCGCCGGCACATTTCGGTTGCAATCGAACACAATGTAACGCGCAGAAACCTCCGGGTAAAACTGCGCTAGCTTGAAGAGAGACGGCGAATCCTGGTGGTTTTGGCGTGCGTCAGAGATGAAAGTGGACGCTGGCTTTGGTAACCAACCATCGTAAGTAATTTCGTCTGATACGGGAAATGGGCAGCAGGAGACCTAGTGTTAGTGAAACTATACGTGACGAGAGTGAACAGTATATCCACAACTTGTCAAAACATTTGCAGCGTTGGGCTGAACACGTTGAAAGGTAATTCACTCGGTCGGAATTGTCAGATTTCTCGCCGGCCACTGACCGCCCTGCTCTCTGGGCTGTCCCTTTGGATCCACCCTCTCGCTCAGAAGTCGAAAGTAAGATCGAACTGTTGAAGTTAACTAGAGCCGCGGGACCAGATAACCTTCATCCAGCCCTCTTCCAATTCGGGGGACCTGTTCTTGTGGATGATTTACACGAGTTACTAGTGAAATTGTGGGAACAGGAAACTGTCCCAACTAACTTGAACTGTTCTGTCATGATTCCAATTTGCAAGGGAGGCTCAAGATCGGAACGCGGCAACTATACAGTAATCAGTCTGATCTCCATCGCTTGTCTCTGTCATCTTTCACAAACTGACTGGCACTCGTGAAAGCCAGATTCGTGAAGTGCAAGCCGGGTTTCGTCGACGTCGTGGCTGCATTGACCACATATTCACTTTGAGTCAGTTGTTCGAGCACCGTCACATATATTGGCGGCCCACCGTAGTCGTGTTCCTTGACATCAAAGGTGCATTGGATTCGGTTGATCGGTATACTCTTTGGGACTGTCTACTCAGCAAACGTGTGCCGGAGAAATATGTAAATATCATCAGTGCACTATACGCGCGTAGCTCGAGCAGAGTGAGGGATTACGGCAAGCTGTCACTGCTCTACAATATCTCCAGCGACGTGAGACAAGGATATCCGCCATCACCTTTCCTCTTCGACTTCGCTATTGACGAAGTCATGGAAATCGCGTTCACAGGACACGACTTAGAAGGTGTGGATCTGCTCCCAGCAGAACGATTTATTGACGGATGTATGCCGACAATATTGCCCTTATCTGTGACAGCTCTCAGACGTGCAAAGCTGCACTGGACAGATTAGCACTGGCTGTCAGCCGCTTCGGGCTTCGCTTTGCATCCTCCAAGTGCAAAGCTTCCTTCCAAGGTTGGCATGGAACGCCTCCTGCGCTGACCCTATGTGGGGATCAGCTGGTAGTCGTTCAAAAGTTCAACTCCCTGCGAAATTGTATCAGTGTCCTTGGGATCGAAGATGAGATAACGAATCGTATAGCAAAAACTCGAGGAGCTTTTGCTAACCTTCATCATGTTTGACGCCGGCGCGAGATCACACACACACACTCTCTCTGAACAGTAGAGCGTACAATGCAGCGGTACGTTCGACCTTACTGTACGGTTGTGAAACCTGGCCCTTTAGATCAGTCTACATAAATAGGGTAGTTACGCTCGATCACCGGTGTCTTCGCAGTTTGTCTCACATCTGGTGGGAATACCGATTAAGGAACGAGCGTGTTCGACGTCTTGCTTACGGAACAGGAAGTGGTATTGAACCACTCAGCACCAGTGGTTATTTCACGCACCAGACTCCGATGGCTCGGCCACGTGTTACGCAGACTAGCCCACCGACTGGCGCGAGGTGCGTTGTTTGCGGGCGGGGTGTGGATGGAAGAAGAGGTGGCCAAGCGATGACTTTGTCGAGAGGAATGAAGACCCTCACTTCGAAGCTGGCGTCGTTTGGAGCGTCTCGGCTCCCTGATTGGGGTCCGAAAGATGATGAACACGCTTGGCTGGATATACTTACAGACATGGCTAAGAACCGACCTTAATGCCGTTCGTGGTGTGAGTTTCTTTGTCCCACTCATCCCTCTTAGCCTCCCCTCCAATCACGATCTTACTTCTTAGCCCAATATAAGATAGCATATTAAATTTGTTTTGCTGCATAACGGTTGGCTGGTAGCTTACCGGAACAATGCCCAACCGTTACCGGTGACTAAACTGGCTTGCATCTCTGGTATTTTTCCCTTTTCCCTTTTATGTATTGCGGCGCAGTAGCTGAGGTGTTTCCCATCTCTAGCTAATGTATATAATGATGATGATGCTGATGTTTAACGCGACAAGACGGCACTTTCCTCGATGTTGTCAGACTCATCGTGAGCGTCAGGAAGAGGATGGTTTTGTCAAAACTTCTAGATGCCTGTTGAGTGAAGTGCTGGTTGTCTTTCTGAACTTGAATGAGGTAATCAGCCCAGATAGCTCTGCAAAAAATAGCAAGTTGCGATCCCGAGAAGGGATTTGCAGGTTGTAATCATCGAAGCAGTCGGTGAAGCATTTGCGCAACTTAAGATTTGCTCCTTGAATCACACCTTATTAGTATTAGTACGATCTCATGATCGTCCGACCTACCTTAATATCATGAATGCAGAGCAGAAGCTCATGGTGATAACTCCCTCGACCACAGACATACCTCAACACATAACGTTGAGGCCCATTTCGTTTATTATCTGCATTAACGGTCAGCCTAAACTCTACCAGTAGCCAAGTGCTCTGTTTACAAACGATCTGAAAAGGTGGATGATGGTTAGTACTCCCGACGACTATGGCTTACTTCAGCAGCAATTCCGGTAGTTAGCAGAAACTCGTCTTCCATACAAACAGACAAATCGTTATTCATGAGTCTGGGAAAGCCGAAAATAAACCCTCAATAGCCAACAACTTTATGTCACAACTCCAGTCAAGGACCCAAGCATGCTCTCACGGAGCGATTCGAAGCCCGTAAACAACACGGAAAGGCTATACCGTAACGGAATGCATGTGTATTGGGCGCGCAAACACAGATTCTACACTTGCTCTGAAGAGTACGCCACTCGCATCTTCTCCTCCATCGTGAAAACAATGCTAGAGTACGGCTCTCACCTATAGTCTGACCAGCCAGGATGAGGTGGAAGATATCGAACGGCTCTAGTGGAATGCGGATTCGGCAGCTTCTGTTACGAAACTGCCAACTCTTGCATACCGGTAACGTCACTTGGACTAGTAACGAAACGTTTGCAACCAAATTGCTAACCGTAAACAACGCAACAACGGCTGGATGATGGGTCACTGGGAGCGCGCTGGATCTAACTCATTTGAAGGTAGAAAGGTTCATAAAGATAGAGCGATCCATTGCTCGGGAGATAATGAAGGACGCGAAACAAGAATAGCATATCAAGTGCCTTGCTTATGAGTAAGATCCATGCTCGAAACACTTCAATTCAGCTAAGCAACCATAATCCAAATTTGATGTGCTGCGGATTCAGGAGCCATGGATCGTGCTGCGATGAAAATAAAAGCGGTGAGTAAAGAAAATCTAGAAAAAGGCCGTGGAACAGGGTCCAAATGACAACTGCATCGTCCGATGGAAGAGTAGTAGTTAAGGCTTAGCGACTCTGTTAGACAAGACAGAGGAAGGCACACTGCTACAGACCTACGTAAGTAAAAATATGTCAACTACTACTTATGAAAGATTTTGGTGAGTATTTTTGTTCGTCGCAATCAGCCGACAATTCAGCTAAGTCAACTAGCTATCCGGAAAAGCACCAGACGGCCGTTTCGCCCTATTGGGGCTCATCAGTGGTGCGCATCCTTCGGTCCTCTGCGGAGGATCGAACCCATGACTGCTAGTGACTTGCCAACTAGCCCGCAGCTTATGCAACTGCGCCATGGAGGACGGTATCCGACCATCACTTTCGGAAATGTCGCGCAGCAATTGAACTGAGTTCGGTCTGATAAGATCTATGTTGTGGCCTATCGATGCTGTGGTCCCTAAAGCGGTCGTGCTGTCTTCGCCGGAGCATGGCGTATTTGCCATCTACTGTAGTTTTATCAGTCTTATGGGAATATCGTTAACAGTTACAATAGTTGAAATAATTCCTAGACCAGTAACAATGTCCCACTCCACCGGTATTTTGGGAAAAAAACTTCGAGTAACTGCCTCAAACTCGCGATTTGTTCACTTCGATCATAGGCTAAAACGAAACATCAGGTAATGTTTTCGTGAAGTGGGAAAACACTATATTCTTTCGCGAGCTAGTCTAGGACGCTGTGCTGTCAACATAACTCTAGTAGTAATTTGGTGAGATGGGGCCGTTTATTCCACTAACATCTGTGCTTCTTCTTTCGTGTTTCCACCAACGCAAGCTCGCTGTTGACGGCGCTGTTCGCAGTCGATAGTGTAAAACCCTGAAAATGCACCCATACGGGCACATAAATACAATCACTTCGAGTACATGTACCAAATGAGTTCAAATCGCTTCTGAGGTCCAGGTTAAAAAGAGCGACCCCATAAGAGTCCACGTAACTTCCCAATCATAGCCCTGTGTGCTTACGGCACGCATGTTTCTCCAAAGTTTACTTCAAGAATGTGAATTTCGAAGGAGCGTTGACTGGTTTCAAATCAATCGCGGTCTCGATTACCAGTGTTATTACCTCATGCCCACGATGAATATGAGGTTTTCAGATGGAGATGCTGGCGACGCAGCGCAGTCCCTCCCCGGTCTCGCTGCGTCTATTTGCTGCCAAAGAGATAAGTAGTAAATCAGATACAACCAGCCATCACATTTTGGAAAGAATCAAACATATGATTAACAATATGCACCAGTGAAGTACTCACTTAAAACCGACCTGCTCGTTAACCTTGCAAAATTTGATTTAAGATTACGAAACAGAAACATAAGTCCTTCAAGATCCAAGCAGCTATCTCACCTGAAATCGGTAGGTCTTCGTGTGATAAACCTGAAGAGTCCACATGCTCTCCATGAAATTTAGTGTAAAGTGGATCCATGGGAGCCGGCTGGAGCAGTACTGTGTCAGTCAATTGACCGGATGCGACCGGCATTTCAGAATCGTCAGCAATTGGCAGACTTCTGGGCGAAGCATCGCATGAAGTCGTTAATGCCATTGGATCGTCGGGTGCTGGTGGCATAGGACACAGAAGGGGCACACTGGTGGGAAAGCAGGCAGCAAGCGGAGGCAGTGGCTGAATCGACGAAACTGCATCGCCGCTGGCGGGTAGCAAACTCGGCACAGGTACTTCGTCCGAAGACTGCGGTTCTGAAGTCACAGGAGTCACCGATTGTACAGCGTAGGTTTCTGTGAGAAGGAAGAGGGAGGTGTCCTTCGACTCCCAATAGGCAGCATGGCTCCCCAATGCGAACAAGTAGTCACTGAAACTTTCTAATGGAGCTTCCTAGAAGTGGTAAAATCAAATAAATAAATGCAGTTGAGAAGTATAATGGGATTATCTTGAGTTTGCAGGTTCGCGATCTGAACAGGATAATAGAAATCGCCACAAACAAGTATATATCAAAGGTATGGTTCGATGGGAGGACTGATAAAATAAGCCGAAGCGCGTAGAGTTCAAGGTAAACCCCGGTCAGTTATGGCTAAAAACACTAACACTACAAAAAAAGTAAAAAACAGCCAGTATTAAGTAGAAGCTCAGTTTGTGGTCTAAGGTCGGCGCAAGGAAATGTAGCGGATCCAGTCGTTTTCACTCACATGATCCAGGTCATGTTACACATTAGCTAAGTTGTAAAAAACACAGTACAGCAGTACAATTCAAGCAACAACAATAAAAAGGAGATAAAAATAGAAATGCCATTATGGCTTGTTTATAGCATGCATAAACAACGAGATCCTGGCTAGAGGGCGGGATAAGGGAACCCACAAAACACGCCACTGTTGTCGGTTCTCCGTTGTGTCTACAGGTGATTCGAAACAAAGGTGTTCATGGTCTTTGGAACGAATAGCAGGGGGTCGCAACATCAACCGAGAACAACTAGGAAGTGAGGGCCATCATTCCTCTCGACCAATACGCACTGAGAACAGCTGACTTCGCCCGTTAGCCAGTGTCATTTCGCTCACAGGGTTATCGTGGGCGTCCGCCAAGACGCATCCACAACTCAGCACATACATACATCGGTGTACACCATTTTCTGGCGCAATGAGAAAGCACTGCTGGTGTCACTTGAAAGGGATCGCAAAGTGAGCACGGAGCTAGAGTCTTGCAGGCAGATTTCCGATAAGTAGCAGATATCGATCGAAGGGGGGTCTCTAGTGTTCCTGCAAGTGCTGACTGTTAACTGATCTGTAGCAATGTGCGTACATTGAGGCATGCCAATCTGAAGGAAGTTGCTTAAGTGGGCTTGACCGCTTGCTTAAAAATGGGCGGATTGATGACTTATATCCATGTCTGTCAAGTGGACAGAAGTTATCCAAACTCGAATTAAGCCATACTTACTCCCAAGTAGAGCTGCATGAATCAGCCAGGGAGATAGGGTTCGCGGCAACCGCATACAGATTTGTCGGTCATTGTGGTCGCCATAGGACAACCACAGGATGTCTGCGCCTACAGAGGGACCATCGGTGGCTTGCGCTGCACCACCAACGGCTACATCCACACACCCCATATCTAGTGTAAACTAGAAGGAATAAGACCAGGAGGCGGGTGGATGAGAGCCACGTTTCATCAACAGAGCCGACTCACACAGAAGTAGCATTCATTTCCATCTATGTGGGTAATCATGCGTATCAAACGTACACAAGGCGGTGACTAGACCGTAGTCCGCTCCACACTGGGTGGAACTACACTTGGAGCCTAACACGGCAAAGAGTACCGTGCAACCCGTCCCTCCAGCAATGATTCACCGCGTCCTGGAGCCAGTAATCGAGGTGGAGGGTGCTAGACAAGTAGGCACCTTGTCAACATACATCAAACGCAGCCCCACCGGGGATGTCAAACAGCCAAATATATATATATCTCCACGTGATCATGGGGTCGGATTTGCAATATCCGACCGCCTGAATGGCCAGATGGTGGGTGAACCAACAGGCATCAGCGCGCGACTGATTACTGTTCGCCTACGACTCGGAATAGGTAAGTTTGCTACTTTTATAAGCACGTACGGTCCGACAATGTGTTATCCTGGTGACACGCGTGATCAATTCTACACTCAGTTATCCTCCGTGATACGGTCTGTGCCAAGGAGCGACCGACTATTTCTGCTGGGTGATTTCAACGCGCGCGTTGGGCGTGATGCATCCGTGTGGATACATGTTATCGGTCCGCATGGCATTGGTTCAGCGAATGCAAACGGTGACAGGCTGCTCTCACTGTGTGCCACTCATGGCCTGACGATCATAAACACTCGGATTGCAATGAGTGCGAGTGATATAGCAACTTGGATGCACCCACGGAGTGGTCACGCTCACCTGCTCGACTATGTCATCGTACGTCAGCGCGATATGCGTGAAGTGCGCATGACACGTGTACTGCGTGGAGCTGAGTGTGACACGGATCACAAATTGGTGAGGACCAAACTGTACATATGTTTTCGTAAGTCTATGTATTGCACTCTTACCGTGAACCGGCGTAAATATAACATTCGCTCCCTCGGAATTGTGGAGAATCGCAAAGAACTGGAGAAGGCGATGGCTACACGCCTGTGTGATGTGGACTGCATAGCCACAGTGGGCGACCTGTGGCACCACATTCGCGATCAGGTGACAGCTGCTGCAGAGGAGACCATCGGGCGCGCAAACCGTAAGCGACCTGATTGGTTTGATGACAACAATGCGACGATTGGCGCATTGGTGTCGGAGAAGAATGCAGCATTTGCTGCACATGTTGCAGACCCCAGTGACTTGGGAAAGAGTAGTCAGTTTCGCAAACTTCGACGGCGACTGACTCGAGAGCTCCGTCGCATAAAAAATGCATGGTGAACGGAGAAGGCGAAGAAGATGGAATGCTACGCCGAAGGCCGCCAACACAAAGAATTCTTTGACTCCTTGAAGGCGGTGTATGGACCGAGATTGGAGCCGCTGAGGACGCTGATCGATGGTAGTTCAGGCGCTACCTGCACACAGACTGTAGACATAATGCAGATCTGGCGAAATCACTTTGACTGTCTCTTGAACAACCGTTCAGAAATCGACTGGCCCACAATGAACGGAAACAAGCAACACGATATGAAGACAAGTCTGGCAGACACGCCGACACTGGACGAGACGCAGAGGGCACTTGCTCAGCTGCGAAACGGCAAGTGCGCCGGTGCCGATGGGATCCCGTCTGAAGTACTGAAACATAGCGGACCCACGTTGTTGACTGAGCTGCACCACTTGGTGCAACGCGTATGGATTGAGGAGGAGGTGCCTCCTGAGCTGAAGGATGCCGTTGTGCTACCACTGTACAAGGGCAAAGGGAGCAAGCAACGTTGCACGAATTACCGTGGTATCAACTTGCTGAGTTGTGTAAGCAAGGTGATTGCCCGAATCCTGCTCAACCGCCTCATCAGTCAGATAGCGGAAGCTAACGTGGCGGAAGATAAGGGCGGATTCCGTTCGGGTCGCAGCACTATAGATATGGTGTTTGCGGCTCGTCAGTTGCAAGAGAAGTGCAGAGAACGACACCAGCCATTGTACTCGCTTTTTGTTGATTTCACCAAGGCATTTGATACGGTGAACCGCGAAGCATTGTGGCTGGTGTTGGGTAAGTTTGGTTGCCCGCGTAAGTTTGTAAATTTAATTGAATGTCTGCACAGTGGTATGCGAGCGAGGGTGCAGCTGAGTGGAGAGACCTCGGAAGACTTTACAGTTGTCACTGGTGTGAAGCAAGGCTGTGTCTTAGCTCCTGCCCTGTTTAATATCTATATTCATGCAATGTTGTCTTGTGCTTTTGATGCGGCTTGTGCTTACGGTGTTCGTGTGGAGCACCGTATTGATGGTGGGTTGCTGAACATTCGTCGTTTCGATGCGAGAACACTAACTAGTCTGTGAGACAACTATCCGCATGTTGCTGTTTGCTGACGACTGTGCGTTGTTTGCACACAGCGCGGATGAGTTGCACCACATGACTAGTGCTCTGGCTTCGACAGCGGCCAAATTCGGGCTCACCATCAACACAAGCACAATTGTCTGTCTCTTGCAGTTTTCACCGGAGGTGCAATCTTCAATATCGCCGCGAATCAGCATTGCTGCCGAAGTATTGGAAACCACCACCGGCTTCAGCTACCTAAGGAGTGTGATGTCGACTGACCAGCAGCTACACAATGAGCTGCGTATCCGTGTGTTGAAGGCAGCGGTGGCATTCGGGAAGCTACAGTACCGAGGATGGAACAACCATCAGCTAACCATTGGCACGAAACTGATGGTGTACAAATCCATGGTGCTGTCCGTTCTTCTATACGGCAGTGAAACGTGGACGATGTACCGTCGGGATGTGCGATATCTCGAGCGGTTCCATCAACAGTGTTTGCGACGAATTTTGCGCATCACTTGGGGCGACAGAGTTGCTGACAAAGAAGTGTTGCGACAAAGTGAGATGTATGCAGTTGACTGCATACTTTTATTGAGACACCTGAGGTGGCTCGGTCATGCGTGGCGTATGGATTTAACGCGGATACCGAAGCAGCTATTATATGGTCAGCTGAGTATTGGGAAGCGGCATGTGCGGAAACTAAAGTTACGATACCAGGACATGATTAAAGTGAGCCTCTCACGTCCTAATCTTGATTGCAGGTCATGGGAATCAAAGGCGGCTGATCGGCGTGCATGGCGCGATCTAATCATGAAGGCAGTTGCCGAAGGGCGAAAAATAGAACTCATACATGCAGAGAAGAAGCGGCAATTGCGGAAGCGGCAAGCACCGATGGGTTGTACTCCATCGACATCGAGCGCATGGTGCTGTAGCACATGCCGTCACGAGTGCCTCAGTCCGGAAGGCCCAGTGAGCCATGAGCGAGGCTACTCGGGACTGCTACCGAAGCGACGACGGCTCCTGTAGAGAACGTAGGCAGAACCGGCGCAGCGTTTGTAGGTACGCTGCATTCGATTTACTAACCGCGTGCTTGCATGCTGTCTATTTATTTCACCTGTTGGGTTTTCAATTTTGTCCTAATGCTTTTCTTTCCCATATAAATGCTTACTTGTACTCACTTCTATACACTTGCACACGTCGCTTAAGCCACTTGTAGTTATTTCGATAACATTTTCGTGTTTGTAGTATTTCCCTAAAATAAACTTTCTGACCTCGTGAACTCACCCCGTATTCGTTGGTAAACAACTTACTTCATATGCTCATTAATTTACGATTTATGTCACTGTTTCCTTATGCATTACTGGACTTATTTTCTTGGTTATCTTTCTCTCAAGTGATTGGCTGTTGTTTGATATCCCCGGTGCGGCTGCGCTCGATGTGCATGTTGACAAGGTGCCTACCTGTCTATTACCCCCTACCTCGTCCATACTGGCTCCATCCATGGTCCCGGTTCTGAGTACTTCTCTGCAGAACCCGTCGTCGTTTCTGTAATGGACCCGAGTGGCCTCGCTCATAACTCACTAGACATTTATATGAGAAAGAAAGGTATTAGGACAACATTGGAAACCCACCACTGAAATAAAGAGACTTAGCATGCAAGCACACGGTTAGTAAATCGAATGCAGCGTACCTACAACGCTGCGCCGGTTCTGCATACTTCTCTGCAGAACCCGTCGTCGCTTCGGTAGTAGTCCCGAGTGGCCTCGCTCATGGCTCACTAAGCCAGCCTGACTAAGGCACTCGCGACCGCACGTTCTACAGCACCATGCGCTTGATGTCGATGGAGAACAACCCATCGGTGCTTGCCGCTTCCGCACTTGCCGCTTCTTCTCTGCATGCATGAGGGCTTTCTCCTGCACCTCGGCAACTGCCTTCCTGATCAGATAGCGCGATGCACCGCGATCAACCGCCTTCGAGTTCCATGATCTGCAATCAAGATTAGAACATGTAAGGCTCACTTTAATCATGTCCTGGTATCGTAACTTTGGTTTCCCCACGTGCCGCTTCCCAATACTCAGCTGACCATATAATAGCTGCTTCGGTATCCGCGTCGAATCCATACGCCACGCATGACCGAGCCACCTCAGGTGTCTCAATAAAAGTATGCAGTCAACTGCATACATCCCACTTCGGCGCAAAACTTCCGTGTCAGCAACTCTGTCGCCCCAAGTGATGCGAAAAATTCGTCGCAAACACTGTTGATGGAACCGCTCGAGATATATCACATCCCGACGGTACATCGTCCACGTTTCACTGCCGTATGGAAGAACGGACAGCACCATGGATTTGTACACCATCAGCTTCGTGCCAATGGTTAGCTGATGGTTGTTCCACACTCGGTACTCAAGCTTCCCGAATGCCACCGCTGCCTTCGACACACGGATACGCAGCTCATTGTGTAGCTGCTGGTCAGTCGACATCACACTCCCAAGGTAGCAAAAGCGGGAGGTGGTTTCTAATACATCAGCACCAATGCTGATTCGCGGCGATATTGAAGATTGCACCTCCGGAGAAAGCGTGCACTACTATACAGGGCAGAGAACCGTATATATATATATATATATATATATATATATATATACCTCAACATTTGACAAGGCGTGCACTTGGAAGTGTCGCAACACACGAGTGACAACAAAAGAGGCAGTAAGGGAGCAGAGTCTCTTAATATGTTCACCAATGGATATGTACTGCGGATAGCGACCTCCGGCCGGTTATTTTTGGCTGTGTTGAGAAGATCACTTTGTGTTGGATTTCTACATTCATTGGAAGTATTTCGTGGAAATTTAGATATAATTCAGTTTCATTTCTGATTCTGAAATTTCCGACCAGAAATACTTGTGTTTTCATCGCTTGGTTTCGGCGATCTTGCTATCGGCATTTTCTCCGACAATTGGCCGCCATCTTGTTTTCGGATTACTCACAATGCCGAAGCAGTCGCGCTGTGGTACTTGTTCCAAGATAGTCGGATACCGTGCAAATGCCCTCACGTGTGTTTTGTGCCAAGTTAAATACCACGTTTCACGTGTTGGATTATCAGTTGAGCATTTTCATCGTCTTCGTGAGATCCAACACGATTTCAATATATTGGAACCGACTGTGATTTCATGATTTCAGAAGGTTTTGTATACAAATCGGTTTTGGTAGAGTTTTATTGTGACAACGTTTCGCCCTTGACACAAGAGCTTCTTCAGGCCAGGTGAATTGGTACAAAATTGGCGTAGTTTTTTATGGGAAGGTTGCAAGACAAAAACATGAACCATTGGATAATAGTGTTACAGGTCAATAGGTCAAGTGGCCACGTTAGTGAAATAACAAGCAGCGAGCGTTTCTCATTGATCCACGTCATCGGTCGTTCACATGTGAGGCATTTCTTTCTGTCAGCAGCTGATTCACACTCCGACCTGAGTTCGTCCGCGAACACCTTTTCTGACTGACCGGGTTAACGCAGCCCGCCACGCATTCGATAACTCCAACCCGTCTGTTCTGTTCACACAGTTATTAGTCTTAGTAATCTCGGTCGCTTCAGCAATCAACCTTTCGTTTGTTGCTGGTAATCCCCTCCTAAGTATCTCGACATTGTCCCAATCAATCGCGTGTCCTGCCTCTAGCGCATGTACGGCCACCGCTGAATGTTTTACTAGGGCCCTGTATTCAGGCTCATTTCTCGGTGGACGCGAAACGTACCTCTTGTGTTCTGCTATCCTCGTGCGTAGCTCTCTCGCTGTTTGACCTATATACCTATATATATATATATGTATATATATATATGTGTGTGTGTGTATATATGTATATATATATATGTGGTTCCGTTCTGTTGTGTGTATTGGCGTAGTTGTTTTTATGGGATAGTATTTGTTGTTCATGCAGTGGTGATCTATGTTGTCGGTGTAGTTTTTGTTGATTAACTGACGTGTGATGGTATTGCTGTTGTGGCTTGTGTGGTTTCGTGTCGGACATGTGTCTGTTATCTGTGTAGTGTATTGTATTTTCCTGTTGCGTTTATCTGGATTGTGCTGGAGATTGGTGTGTCGATTGCTTGTGTGTATGTGTGTGTCTGTATGCATTATTGGATTTATTTTATTTCAGCTTGTCGTTTAAAGTGAATGGCTGTTGTTTGATATCCCTGGTATGGTTGCGCTTGATGTGTATGTTGACAAGGTGCCTACCTGTCTATTACCCACTACATCGTTCATACTGGCTCCAGGAGACAGTTGGTCGTTGCTGGAGGGGACGGGGTGCACGGTTCTTGTGGCCGTGTTACGCTCAAAGAGCGGTTCCATGCACTCAGTGTGGAGCGGACTACGGTCCAGCCACCGCCTTGTGTGCGATTGATTTCCCAAATACAGCGTGCTTGTGTTTGCCTGTGAAGGAGTGTGGGCCGGCTCCGTTGATGAAACGTGGTTCCCATCCGCATGCCTCCCGGTCTTATTCCTTCGGGTTTACACTGGATATGGGGTATGTGGATGGAGCTGTGGGTGGTGCAGCGCAAGCCATCCATGGTCCCTCTGTAGTCGCAGGCGTCCTGTGGCTTGCCACAGTGACAGGCAAATCCGAAACCGGATGCCGCCAACCATATGTATGTATATGTATGTATATAGGTCAAACAGCGAGAGAGCTACGCACGAGGATAGCAGAACACAAGAGGTACGTTTCGCATCCACCGAGAAATGAGCCTGAATACAGGGCCCTAGTAAAACATTCAGCGGTGGCCGTACATGCGCTAGAGGCAGGACACGTGATTGATTGGGACAATGTCGAGATACTTAGGAGGGGATTACCAGCAACAAACCAAAGGTTGATTGCTGAAGCGACCGAGATTACTAAGACTAATAACTGTGTGAACAGAACAGACGGGTTGGAGTTATCGAATGCGTGGCGGGCTGCGTTAACCCGGTCAGTCAGAAAAGGTGTTCGCGGACGAACTCAGGTCGGAGTGTGAATCAGCTGCTGCCAGAAAGAAATGCCTCACATGTGAACGACCGATGACGTGGATCAATGAGAAACGCTCGCTGCTTGTTATTTCACTAACGTGGCCACTTGACCTATTGACCTGTAACACTATTATCCAATGGTTCATGTTTTTGTCTTGCAACCTTCCCATAAAAAGCTACGCCAATTTTGTACCAATTCACCTGGCCTGAAGAAGCTCTTGTGTCAAGGGCGAAACGTTGCCACAATAAAACTCTACCAAAACCGATTTGTATACAAAACCTTCTGAAACCAACACGATTTCGTTCAAACTATATGTGAAAATTGCCGAAACAAGATACAGCCACGAAGAATAAAGCCGACGTGTAGGCTTCATCATTCCGTTACGAACAGCTCTGTGTGTTTGGCCCAACAACCTAGCCCGAATGGCCTTCTGGTTTCAGCTCAGTCTTCCTACTATACCCGTGCAAACTCACCGACACGAAGTCCAACCGTTGTGAGAAGCTCAGTTGCACCTGCATAAATTGTTTACCTTTGTTGTGTCCAACGGACACTGATGTCCCAGCAGGTGAAAGTCTGAGTGCTAAAGACCAGTGGAAAGAACGAAATTACGAAGGGATGTTGGGCTTTTAACTTCTGTAATTCAACAGTTAGGCAAACCACGTGAGGCTGGTAGTATACTTCGCCCTGTAAGGTCAACCTCGTCCGACCAGAGGCGTTATAATCTCGTGATCTTCCACGCGCCGGAGTATAGTGATCCATCACCCCAAGTGCGCTACGATCACGATGTCGAGTTTTTACAGAGTCTAATTGACAGACTCCTCGATGCTGGTGAGGACTCCGTAAAAGTGAGGCAAATTGCCCGTCTTGGAAAGCAAAGTGATCAACGAAATCGGCCTATGAAGCCAGTCCAAGACTGATCATGTCCCGCCTAAGGTTTGAAGATCCATGTTCATCCAGACCTGGACCCAGTAGACGGAGCGGCTCAAGTCTGCCATCACTGAGTTGAAAAGACGTACTGGTGAGGGGAAACAAATCCTCGTATCGTAAATTTTCGGGTGGTTTCCAACAATCCGCGAATCAGGATAAACAGGCTGCTCACACTTCAAGCACGCCCGGCGGCTCCTGTTGCGGCCTGCGAGTAGCCTACACAAACGTTTGCAGTGTTATGAACAAGCGCGATGAGCTTTGTCGTTTCGCTGCGTCTGAGCGGCCAGACGTAGTGGGAATCGCAGAGACATGGTTGCATTCAGAGTTATACACCCAAAAACTCGGTTACTCGTGCTTCCCATACGATGGACTAAAGAATACCCAAGGTGGTATCTTAGTTTACATCCGGTCTTTCCTGCGTGGGAGACTTGTGAGCACCTACCGAAGTGACGATGGTTTGTGTGAGCTACTGTGGTGCTCCATCTGCCTCAAGCGCGGAGGACTACTTGTGGGCGCAGTTTATCGTAGCCCCCCGAGTCGTTGTTTGGATGGGCTGCCCCATCTTCGAACCCACATGAGTCGTCCACACTTTCTATTTATGGGCGATTTTAACTGTCCTCGAATACGATGGCCTAATGTGCATTTGATGCCCGGACCTAGTGAGGTTGAAGCCAAGTTCGTGGATTTGGTACTTGAAACTGGTGCATCGCAACACATATGCCAGGCAACACGCATAACAACACGCTCAACCCCGTCCTGTCTCGACCTGATGTTAACGGGCTATGAACAACGAGTGCGTGACGTTAGGATCCTGGAGTCCCTGGCTACAAGCAACCATTCAGTGCTCATAGCTGATATGGAATTAGCTTTGCCGTATTCACATCTGCTGGAACCAGCTCCCAACTACTGGAAAACGGATTTCGATGGTCCAGCTCGAGCCGCGAGCCAACTGGATTGGTCTCTGTCACAAGCTGCATTTGTGGAAGGCTGTTGGATATTCATAAAAAAGAGACTGACATCATTGTGTTCCCAAATTGTGCCATTGAAATGTCGGAAGGTTGGACCGATTAAGCCTCATTGGTTTGACAAGCAGTATGGAAATCTGGCTCGGAGGCGGCGCAGACTGTAGGACAAATTCCTCCTCTCTGGATCTGCCAATGATTACGAAGGGTATAAAAGTCAGCAGAACCTCTGCAACAGTGTATAAAAAGAATAAGCGCCGACATTTTGAAGAGCAGTTTGCAATCGCCGAGAAGACCGCCCCAAAGAGAATCTTTGCTTACGTGAAGCGACGCCTGAAGCAGGCAGGTGATGTGCCAGTGCTGGATGGCCCGGATGGACAGCCCCTAACCTCCAGCACTGAGCGTGCGTCCGCGTTAGCGGCGCACTTCGCTTGTGTATTTGCGAATGATCAGGTGTCTGTTCCGAGTTCGAGATGTACCACTTTTACCGAACTCGACAGTTTGCATTGCGGCGTTGAAGAGGTATGTCAACTACTCGGCAACCTTGACGGCACCAAACCTGTCGGACCTGATGGGCTTCACCCACTGGTTCTCAAGTCACTTTCGACCATCATCTCTCCTGTCGTGACTGACCTTTTCAACAGGTCGCTCTCAGAAGGTTCGTTGCCAATTGACTGGAAATGTTCGGTAGTGAAGCATATTCCGAAAGGCGGCGACCCTAGTAAAGTAGACAACTACAGGCCAATTTGTCTGACACCTATTTTGGCAAAGGTTGCTGAGAAAATCGTGAAGAAGGGATTGATGCAGTTGCTACAGCCAAACGAGGTCCTGATGCCCGCACAGCACGGTTTTATGCAAGGCCGCTTATGAATTACAAACGTGCTTGTGACGAGGCATGAGTGGTTGAAGGCAATAAGCAAGGGGAAGTTTGTCGACGTGATATTCATCGATTTCAGTAAAGCGTTCGACAAGGTCAGCCATAAGGTTCTCCTTCACAAACTCAGGATGTGTGGTGTCGGTGGCTCAGTGCACCGGTGAATCCGCGACTTTCTCGTTGGACGAAAGTGGGGGGTACAGCTCGACGACCATCTGACTGGTATCACTCTAGAAGTGGCGTGCCTCAAGGCACTGTGCTGAGGCCCACTCTGTTCCTGATCCATATCAACGATCTACCTCAGCTTCTCCGGTCGCCGTGTGCCTTGTTTGCGGATGACATGAAGATTTGGAGAGAAATTGATGCTCCCGACGACTGTGGCCTACTTCAACAAGACCTCAACCGCCTATCCACATGGTCTGCAGAAGTTCTTCTCCCGGTCAACCCAGTCTGCTATCGTCTCCTAATCGGATTGCCTGTTTAAAGTGTGTTTGGTGCTGAGTTATCTGCGGCGTAATTGCTGATTATGACGCGTGGCAGTGAAAGCCGCAAGGAAGCTGTCTCACCGATGCCGCCTTATCTTTGCACGATAGCCAGCTGTTTGTGACGGTATGTTGTCTAAACAAGGTGTAGGCGCCTTGATCCTGAATGTTTGCTTAGGACATTAAGGTTTTCAGGTAAGTCCCCTTCACTCCCTCTTCTTATTCTTTATTTCATAGGTCGTCATGGTTGTATGGCAGCGAAGCATCAGTTCAAATGGCTGATGTACTGCTGTTGATGATAATGATGGGATGATGATAGTCAACCCAGCCAAGTCTGTATTTATGAGGCTGGGAAGGGTGCTGACGGCCGAACCTACACTCTTGACGGCCAACCGCTATATCCCACACCCTTCGTGAAGGACCAAGGCGCACTCTAGAGCAACGACTTGAAGTTCGTGGACAACACGAACAGGCTATTCGTAACGGACTGCGCATGTTCTGGGCGCTAAAACGTAGCTTCGGCACATGGTCTGCAGAAGTTGCCACTAGCCTCTTCTCTGCCATCGTTAGCCCAATGCTAGAGTACGGTTCACCCGCCTACGTTCCGATTACCCGAGGTGAGGCACAAAAGATCGAACGGGTCCAACACGTTGCTACTAGGCTCATCCCGAATTTACGTGGCTTGGGGTATGTTATAATTAAGGGAACGCCGCCTCTGTTCTAATTGCGTAATTGCCTGATAAGATTGTCGCTGGCACGGTTGGAGCACGCCTACGATGACGACTTGTAACGCTGGCCAATCGAACGGAGTTGCGCTGACCTGATGACGCTAGCTTAGCCGGTGAGACGGAAAATTGAGTGAGCGTGTGAACGATCCTAGCCGCACGTGTTCGGATAGACGGAGGGCGGTTACGATAGACGCGCGCTAATGACTTAGACGCGAAAGGTTGGCCAGTTAACGATTCACACGCAATCACGTCACCTGACCGACTCCAAAGTAAGGAAAGAAAGACAGGCGGTCCTCTGTGGGCTCTTTTACGACCAACAAACGGCGAATCACAGCCAAATGCGATGGGTCATTAAGTAAGGGAAAATTGCTACCATGACGAGGTGGTAGTTTTTAAAAGGCCATTGTCAAAAGGTGCGTAGTTGGGCCGTGTCTCGGAGTGGCTGATCACTGCTACGTTATGGGGAGGAATTGGACCCCCGCTTCCCACAGCCATTCTGCCGGGGTTTCTGGCGCGTTTTTGCGGGGATTTTTGACGGGCCCGCAACAAGGTATGAAGACCGATGCGAGAAACTAGGACTCTACACCTTGTCCTACCGTCAGGTGCGAGTCGACCTCATTATAACCTAACGTATTCTACATCTCGGTGACTTCCCAATGCTGAACTTACGAGGGCCATGCAGCACACGCGAACACAGCTACAAACTTGTCGAGCCGGATGTGAAACGTGTTTCCCACCCATTGTGCTTCGAACGGAGAGTGGTAAATGTTTGGAACAGTTTGCCGGAACATGTGAGGGAGGCAACATCTGTGCAGCAGTCCAAAACGTTATTAGATTTATATTTTACGAATATTCGATTCAGAGAACGATTGCACAATTACGATGGCACACAACATTTGTGAGTCCTGCAATACCGTGAGTCAGATATTTTATAAATGTTATGTGAGAACAACGATATTCACGGCTGACAACTATTATAATGTTTTCACCATATCTCGAAGGAGTTGTACAGAATTCATTTCTACTTGATCTATAATAGTATTCAGTAGGAAACATTTTTACATTTTGCTACACGAACACTAGTAAGTGAACATCTCTAATCAGCTGAGGATTCACCAGCTATATTGACCATCATTTAAAATCCCCATCCAACATACCATCGATCACTTAATTTTGAACAGCCTATCATCTAAAATGCAACATAAGGCTTCCTTTGTTCTTCCGTGTTTAGTTTGTGGGTTCACTACAATACAGCGATGGAAATACATGGTTTCAGTTCCTATGGGCATCAGAGAATGACGAGGCAATAATTCCGAAGTCCGCACTAAAGAATCGCTCTTACAAAGCGGTGAACCTGACGTGAGCTCGGTGTTTCGGACTCAGCTCACATCATCCGGTGAGCCGTATGTACTTTCGACGTTTTTTAAATCTCCTTATGTATGCACATATGACTGCCCAGCAACCAGGGGAAATTAACACCGTAGTATCTAATAACTATTTACCAATGTTTTGGATACAAGATCCTCAGTTTTGGTTTCCTCAAGTCTAGTCATTTTCGAAATTAAGCGCATACATAAGGATGCCTTAAAGGTTCAGCATATAATTTCTCGACTCCCACCAGGATTATTGCTCCTGGCATAGGATATCCTGGAAACAAGCCCTGTGTACCAACAACTAAGGGACTTGTTGGTTCGAGAGCTTAGCCTTAATGGACATAAGAGAGTGCAATGCCTAAGTAATGAAGAGCAATAAGGCGATCGCACCCCATACGCAACTATTGCGAGCCATGCAAGCTCTGGTAGGTGACAACCCTCCAGAGAATTTCATTTTAAACAACTATTTATGCAACAGCTCCATACACATGTGCAACAGATATTAGCTAACGCTCATCAGGATACCGAACTGGAAGACTTATGACTGATAGAATAATGGAGATACAATCGCCAACAATTTCAACTTTATCGTCTCGTGTATTTGATGACCCACTCGTAAAAGCCGTGCGCTCCCTGCAAGAACAACTGGCTCTCATTGCCATCGCCAGACGAAAGAACAACTCTCGATCTAACCGACGGCGTGCACGGAGTGTTAGTCGTTCCTGTGGCATTTGCTGGTAGCACCGGAGTTACCGTAACAGGGCTGAAAATGCATAAACCCGTGTCGATTTTCCAACTCTGGAAACGAACATGCCAGCTCGTAATTGCGACGACGCAAGCTGGCATATGTGAACCAGGTCGTCACTTTTACTTGCAGGACGTACGATCTGGCATGCGATTCCTCGTAGACACTGGTTCCCAAGTCAGTGTGGTTCCCCCACGTCCGGAGGACCTGAAGCACTGCTCCGTATACAGCGTGCAGGCAGTAAACGTCAAGCCAATCCGATCCTATGGAGAACGTTCTATCACGCTGAACCTTGGTCTCCCTAGACCTTTTGCTTGGATTTTCAATGTGCGTAAACTGCCAACTGCAATTCCAGGCCACGATTTTTCAGCATCATGACATTATTGTAGATCCCAAACGCTGTCAAATCATCGATGGCCTGACGCAACTATCACAAGCTGGCTTCAAAGATTTCCCCATGTCTATGAGTCCGCCGATTGTCCTACCTCAAGCCCTTCTAATGTAGTTGGATCTGTCACGAGAATTAAGCAGCATAACGAAGCCCGGATACCAACCTGGTGATATCAAGCAGGAGATTGTTCACGGGATAGCGATAGCAGGTAGTCCGGTTTTGCATCGACCTGACAAAGTTTCCGTAGCGAAGGCCGACTTCGATCATATATTACAGTTGGGCATAATACGTCCATCTAGCAGTATGTGGACATCGCCCCTAAATATGATTCCGAAGAACAAATATAGAGATTGGAGACCTTGTGGGGATTATCGGGGGCTGAACGCCATTACCGTCCCAGACAGGTAACCCATTCCGCATCTTCAGAATTTCTCATCCTCGCTGTACGGAAAGTAAGTGTTCAGCAAGACATAGTGCGCGCATACCACCAGATTTTCGTTCATACTCAAGATGTTCCTAAATCTGCCGTCATGACTCCTTTCAGTTTATTTGAGTGCTTACGAATGCCATTTGATCTTCGCAATGCAGCTCAAACGTTCCAACGTTTTATGGACCAGGTCATTCGCGAGTTGGATTTTGTTTTCGTCTACAATGACGATGTCTTGGTTGCAAGTCGGAACCAGAACGAACATTTGCGTCCACTGCGACAACTTTTTGAACTATTTGCGCATTATGGGGTAGTTATTAACGCTGGCAAGAGTCAAATTGGAGTTGATAGGGTAGACTTTCGTGGTCACTGTGTTTCCTCCACCGGAATTGCACCCCTACCTGACAGAGTGACAGCCATCACTGAGTACCCATCCCTGAGTCTCTCAAAAAGTTATGCGGGTTTGTTGGCATGGTTAACTTCTACAGAAGATTCATTCCGCACTGTTCAGAGTTAGCGCAGCCACTTGCCGAACTACTCAAATTGGATGCTAAATCCTTCAGCTTTACGGAATCAGCTAAACACGCATTCAGTGATCTAAAACATCAGCTGGCAACTGCCACTCTCCTCGTGCATTTGGACCCCAAAGTCCCGTTACAGTTAACGGTAGGTGGTGTGCTACAACGGCGACAGATGAGTGGATTGTATCCGATTGCCTTTTTCTCTACGTAATTACAGTCTGCCGAACGATGCTATAGCACGTTCAGCAGAGAACTCCTAGCTATCTACCTCAAGGGAGGGACGTACATTCACGATATTCACCGATCATAAGCCGTTAACGTATGTACTGAGTCCCGCTTCTGATCATGTTTCTCCAAAAGAAAATAGACAACTGGACTACATTTCCCAAAAAAATTGGACTGCACCTCGAATCACCGAGGAATATACCATTTATTTACCTCTTCAATGGTTCAATGGTGTATGATGGGATAAAAAGCATAACTTTACAAGACCCACAAGGTGGATATGAAAAGAAAATTAAAATCAAAAGGTTCCAACGTGGAACGTAAAGTAGCAGTGGTTAAATCATTGCACTTTAGCAAAGTGTTGTGTATCGTTTATCACTAAGATGAAAATCTAACAGTCATTCGAATGTCGTCATGTCTGGTGCGTTCACGACATAGTTTGGTAATGCACTCCAGTGAGAACAGGTTCTAAGTGAGAAAAAATACTTTCTACAATTCAAACGAGAGTGTTGCGTTGCTAGTTTAAGGTAGTTGCCTCGGTTTTGTTTGTATGGGGCTAGAGTCAACAGTGATGTACATGGATGCTCGCTTTCGGTTAGTATCCGGTATGTGAGAGTAAGATCTCCGCGAAGCCGTCGGTATTCTAATGAGAACACACCGAGTACACGAAGACGCAGTTCGTAACTTATACCGGATAGTCCACGCGTTGCCTTTGTGGCTCTTCTTTGGGGCTGTTCCAATAGGCGGATGTCTCGTTTTAACCAGGGACACCAGGCCTGAATTGCATATTCAACATGAGGACGAATGTAGGAGTCAATCAACAATGGTACTAGCCGTTGCTCAAAAGTGCCGAGAGCTCGCCTCAAAAGTCTCAAGTTCAAGTTCACCACACTTGCTGCTTTCGAACATTGGAGCGAATTTCCAAGACTTTCTTGCACGATTATACCTAAGTCGCGTTCACTTATCACGTGCTGCATGACGTGTTGCCCCAAAAGGTATGTGTTGACGAAGCTGTTGTGCACCGTCAGCAGGTGGCACTTTGCAGGGTTCAGTGGGAGCTGGTTATTTTCTGCCCATTCGTTAATCCGGGTCAGATCTTCCTGGAGGTAGACACGGTCGGATGCTGAGCGAATTGCTCTCCATATTTTAGCATCGTCTGCAAATATTTGCACTGGAGATAGAATGTCTGCTGGAAGATCATTAATGTAGACTAAAAACAGTAGCCGGCCGAGGACGGATCCTTGTGGTACACTACTGGAGAAGCAAAGGCTTTCAGAATAGGTATCGACTACCCTTACCTTGATTGCTCTGTCGTGCAAGTAGTCTTCTAACCAGGTGAGCAGGGAACCGTTGATACCGTAGGCAGCAAGCTTTTGGAGGAGAAAGAAGTGATTGACCCAGTCGAATGCTTTGGAAAAATCCAGGTATATCACATCTATGGGCACTACTTCATCAGCCGTCCTGGTCCGTAAGTCCCGAGTAATCAGAAAATTGGTGAGACAAGATCGTCTGCGTCGGAAACCATGTTGGGCATTAGAAAGTATCTGTTGACTTTCAAAGTATCCCGTCAGTCCATCTGCGATTATCGATTTCATCACTTTTGATAAAACAGGAAGGAGAATAATAGGTCGGTAGTTAGCAGGATCCGAGCGCTTACCTCTTTTATATATTGGAGTGATAATTCCATTTTTCCACTCAGATGGGAGTGTATGGGAGTTAAGCAGACCTTGGAAAAAGGTTGCAAGTGGTGCTGCTATGGTGGGAGCAAGGGTTTTTAGTACTTTTGGGTACATCATGTCGATTCCAGGGGCACTATAATCTCGGAGAGACTGTAATTTGCTTGCAACCGCCGCTGGAGTAAAGGTGACGCTGGATAAGCTAACGACATTGGTTTGGAGTTGATAGGGCGAAGGTTCCATGACATTTGTAGCTACCGAGCCAAACTGCAAGAGTAGAGCAATCGCGGCATCCCCAGCAGTAGTTGTTAAGCCACTGGCCGTCCTGAGTGGTGGTATTCCGGGCTTAACCTTTCTTTTGCAATGCACAAATCTGTATAGCAGTTTGGTGTTACTCGTAAATTTCAGCACCATATTCTCCTGCCATTCGTACTTATCGACTCTAATGAGTGACGTGCAGTAGTTTCTGATGACTTTGTAATCCTGCCATGTGATATCACATGGGCTTAGCAAATGTTGCCTCTAGATTTCATCTCTTCTGTTGATGCAATTACGTGTTCTGCTCCGAATCCACGTATTGGTCCGGTGCGATGTTCGTAATGGTACAACATTCGATGCTGATTGTATGACCCAGTTAATTTTGTCTTTCAATTCATTCCACGCGTCATTCGCTGAGCTGTGCGTCTGTAGGTCCCAGTCAACGGTTGCTGCTAAGCTGCGCAGCTTATAATAGTCTGTAATAGTTCGTTGAGTCTCTTTTTCTTTAGCAACAATACTGGCATAACATACATAACCAAATGTTAGGACTGAGCGGTCGCTACGGCCCAGTGAAGGATCGTATGCTACTGACTCAACCATCAACTCTTCATTAGTCAGGATTAAGTCCTGGAGTGATGGCTTGTTTGAACCGCGATGTCTGGTTGGTCGATGCACATGGTTATACAAAACTGCCATATCCATGAATTCGAGGAGTTTTGATTTAAATGATGGCCCATTAGGGAACATTGATGCTATTGAAGGGACATTAAAGTCACCCATTATAAGGTAGTGAGAGTACTTTTGTGAAACAGCATAGCGGAGGGCGTTTAACAGAATGTTATCGTTGTCTGCTGAAGTTTTTTGAAGCGGCTGTTTTCACAGTTGGCCGGTTTGAGATAGGTACGATTGAGGCTGGCTCATCTGTATCTGAGGTCTGTACTAATTGAAGGAATGGTCTTAACCGTACTTCTGGTGGCCTAAGTTTCCTGTTATCATGCCATGCTTGGATTGCCAGATACCATTTCGGGTGCAGCCAAGGTAACTTTCAAAATTCGTGGCCCGCTACCTTGGTAGTTTGTGGAAGCAATTAGACGGGTGACGTCAAAAGCCACGACATTCTTCATGTCGTATAGTTCTGCGATGCACCGCCATTCTTCGATGTCGTGCTTCTGTCGTTCACTGCTATCGTCATGCTTCAATACTGGCACACCATGAACCAGTACCACTTTCTTCATTTCATTTTGACGTGACATACTAGGGTTGGATTTCCGCTTCTGTCTTTCTGCCCATGGCCTGTCAGGAAAAATGCGGGCACTGACAGAAGAGTTCACTAGCATGTGGCTTGCTAAGAGAACATCTTTCAGGTCGCGCGTGTTGTCGAACGTTACTCGCAGTAACCGAGGTTCCCCTAAGTGTGGGATGATGGATTTCGTGAAAGGCGTGTAAGACCAGTTGGGAGAACTTTCAGTCCGAGTGCGCAGGTTATTTCAGCCCACCGGTTTTGCTCCTCGGCTTGTCTAGCTTTTAGCGATTCGCTAGTGGGTTCTGGGACGTTTGAACATATTACTGTCATCGCCTTTTGGTTGAGTAGTAATTGTTTGTTCTGCAGTTCCTTGTGAGCGTAGGTTTGTCGAGTGGGGGTGTCTGGCTTGTCTTCCTTGGACGATAGGCCAAGGCTACAGCAAGAATTTTTACGTGCAACGCCGTTAGTTGCACTATCTGTAGGGGGTCAATTGTTGTTCCCCAGCTACTGACGGAGGTGATCGTGCAATTTGTGCGTAACTCTGCATGCTTTGGCGCATTACGTGAGACTTGGGGTACCGTTCAAGCGGCCTGTTTTCACTGCTGTTTTCATTAACGGACTGGGTAGCACTGTTACTAGAGAGCTTTTGCCTTTTAACAGGTCGGGGATTCGGGCTACGTAATGCACTAATCAGCAACTCGAGTTCTGAGATTTTCCCTCCCAATACCGCGATCAGTTCCTTTCGGTCTGCAGACGTAACAGCCAATGCTTCACATCTTGTCGTAAGCGTCTGAACGATCTTAATTATCGAATTATTTGAAAATATGTCAGAAAACCACAAGCTATCTGCCGATACGCTGTTAGCTCCGTTAAGTGTAATGTTCACATTTGTCGCGTCATATGAATTGGCACAGAACGAACACGTGATTTTCGAGCGGATTTCAGTTCCCCGCTTGTCTGAGCTACGGTTGACCTTAGTTTTGCTGCTCACTGGATTGCCGGTTGACAAACTTCTCCGGCCCATGGATCAATGGTCGGTATGCACTTTTAGGTTGCGCTGATCACGCCGTTTGGGCTGCCTCAGTTGTCTGTTCCGGTCAGCGGGTTTGGTAGCGGTGCGTCACTAGGCGCACGAGTAGGCAAAAGCACACAGGCTTTATGCAGTGAAATGCACGGAAAAATATGGTGGTAAGGTGAGCTGACAAAAATGCTTGTACCTATGGTATACCCTGGTGCACAGTACTAAGTTATATATTGTCTGACAGCCTTAAAGAAGATCTGTCGAATGGTATCCCAAATGTACTGATGAAACTCAACTAAGCAGTTACTCAAGTTGGCCTTAGTGAACAGACTTCCGAAGACTTTGTTTGTGGTGTACCAACGTGTCGTTGGACTTACTTCAAAAATATAGACGCCGTTGGATAAAGCTCAGTGATCCGAATCGATTGAGCGTACTTCCGAAGACGTGGCACAAGAATGTGAAGGGATACGTCCAATTTAACACAGAGCGCAGGATTGCACGATTAGCACGCACACGCTGAGATACGGCATTTGTCCGGTGCGAATAACGTCGTAGCAGATGCCTTGACCCGGGCGGAAATCAACACCTTATTTGAGCATTCCCCCATTGATCTCCAGGAATTAGCCACAGCACAGCATCAGGACAAGCAATTCCTTCAAATACTGCAAGGAACCAATATACAAGTGAAATTCATTCCGCTGCCTGACAGTTCGGATGTGTGACGTGTCTACAGGGAAGTCACGACCTGTAGTTCCACCGATCTAACGGCAAATCAATTTTTATTCACCATATGGTCTATCACATCCACGTATCCGCGCAACTCCCAAACTCATTTCCGATCGTTTTGTTTGGCCAGCACTAAACAAAGACGTGCAGACAATGGCGAGAAATTGTCTCCTCTGTCAACGTTCAAAAGTGCAGCACCATACACAGGAACCGCTTGGCATTTTCACCGTTCCTGATGCTCGATTCGGTCACGTGCATAACGACACCTTCTGCCCGCTACCGCCGAGTGGACATAGGTACCTACTGACTTGTATCGATCGTTACACTCGCTGGCCCGTGGCAATACCTACCGCGGACATTACTGCAGTGACGGTAGCATATAACTTGGTGGTTCATTGACTCGCACTATCTACCATAACAACTGATCGCGGTGCGCAATTCGAATCGACGCTCTTTCGAGAGTTAACCAATACTCTCGGAAACTAGCGAAGAAGAACAACTGCGTACCACCCAACAGCGAACGAGTTAGTCGAACGTTTCCATCCACACCACAAAACATCTTCGATGGCATGTTCTGACTCTACTCGTTGGACCGAAACTTTACCGCTGGTTCTATTAGGTCTTCGAAGGACACCTAAAGCTGATTGAGGTTGCACTGTCGCGGAGCTGGTATACGGTACCAGGTTAAAGCATCCGGCTGACCTCGTTCAACCAATCGATGCCAACGCTTTAGGTTCTTCAAACTTTGCCCATCGCCTACGTTTATTTATGCGTGAACTACATTTTACCGCCACACGCGCAGAAACTAACAAGGGTTACATACTAAAAGATCTGACAACTTGTTCACACGTGTGGTTACGAAATGATGCGGTCCGTAAACCACTACAGCCACTGTACGAAGAGCCATTTGAAGTGATCTCTAGAGCAGAAAAACACTATAAGATCAACAGGAATTGGAAGGTCGATGTGGTTGCTGCAGACTGTCTTAAACTAGAGTATACCCAACAACCTTGCGAAAAGCAATCAACAGGTCCTCAAACTAAACTACGTACGCAGCAGTTATCAAAGCTCGTTGAAAGTGACCCACAGCTGTCAAAATCTAAAGTTAAGCCACAAGAGGACATTAATAGGCGGCAGACACGGTCAGGAAGGAGAGTCCATTTTCCAGACCGCCCAGTGTATTATGCATCTTGACAGTAGTATCCTATGCTTATCACTTGGCTGTACTGCTTGCTGCCAGTTTGCTTTCGCTTCTTGTTCTCCAGATTCTGCCAGGATGCGAGAGAACAACTTCAGCATAACGAAGAGGAAGAACAGGATTTGCCGCATAATAACAACAAGACTGCCATCACTGCATTTACCATCTTCAGTTTGTTCACAACTTTTTCTTTGTACCTTAAACACAGAACTTTAGCCTGCATGCTACAGCTTCGAGCATTTCTTGCGACACTGTATCAGGTAGGGGTCAGTTTTTACCGGTCATTTCCACCGGATTTTTTGCTCCTCGTCGTTTGAACATCGTGCGGCTAGCGCAATGGTGGGGAGGTAGGTAGGACAACATTTTACATTTTGCCATACAAACATTAGTAAGAGAACATATCTAATCAGCTGACAATTCACCAGGTATATTGACCATCATTTAAAAGCTTCATCCAACATACCATCGATCACCTAATTTTGAACAGCCTATCATCTAAAATGCAACATAAGGCTTCCTTTGTTCTTCCGTGCTTACTTTGTGGGAGCACTACAATACGGCAATTGGAATACATGATTTCACTTCTTTCGGGCACCAGAGAACGACGAGGCAATAATTCCAAAGTCCACACGAGCCATATTCGATAGCGCTTCCAACCAGTTGTGTTCACGGTCCTTGGGCCCCAACCTGGGAGTGGAAGACAGCTCACTGTGGCCAACCGCAATGTCAGTGCATTGACATCCCTGACCCACATTGTGCGTTGACCTCCTTGTCGTCGCTTGCAATTAACGTCGGTGCATTCAAACATAAGCGCGGCGGGGCAACCATTGAGCAGACAAAAGAGGCCGTGCCAGGGCCAGCGAACAGCAAGCAAAGAAGTTACACAGCTCAGCGGTTGGCTGAGTCTGCGTGGCTGGAAAATCTCACGTCGAATTTCGTCATTACTAATACGATGCTGTCAACGTAAACCAGCAATGCTCCGGAGACAGAGTTATGAAAATCAGACAGTTGATGGACATCGCCCGAACGAACGCGTCAGGTCTCGCAGTCATAAATGATCCCCGTTTGTACCACGGGATGGTGAACTTGGCATTTTAGTGAAAGACCGCGAACGCACCGGTGCAAAGGATGTTGGACGTCGGCAACGGCTAATCTGGCTTTGAAGATGAGCAAACTGATGGTATCCATTAAACCACTCAAACTAATGCAACTCTTAAGTAAACGAACTTGTCCTGTACTTCCAAAGAGTTGGAGAAAGTGGGAGTAGGAGCAGCTTCAAACCAGTCTTTCAGGAAGAGATTGCATTTGAAAACGGCACAGGTCACCCTGAACTGTAATATAGACATCTTGTACAACATGTCCTGGGAAGCCTGCGAGGAGTCACAGACGAAGGCGATGCCACAAGCATACTCCGGGTCACGGAGCTGATGACCCGGGAGTAACTCGACGCCAATAGGCCCACAAATTTCCAGACCAAGATCCAAGAGGTCATTCACAACGAACATGAACAACAGTGATGAGTGGCAAACCTGTCTAGTGCCAATGGTGATACGAGGTGGGGATGGAAGTCCGCTGTACAACCGCACTCAGCCAAAGTGCAGATGTCACTTATCTTCTCAACAGACAACTCGGGAGAGAGCAGCATTGTCAACTGGGTTAAACGCAGCACATATGTCCAGGAAGCAAATCATGGTAGACTCGATGATTACCGGAGTATCAGAGGGATCGTAAGGATGTGATCAATACAACCTCGAGCTAGGGGAAACCCAGTCTGCTCATCGCATACTTGACTGAGCTTCCGCAAGAGCAAAGAAGCGAGCGATCTGGGCGCAACGCATCGCCGAACATAACAAACCCGTACAAAAGTACAGCAGCAGTGTTACAAGACCGCGCATATACTACTGACAGGTTGATGTCGTGCTATACCCATTGCTGAGTAAAAGCTTGGAGAGATTAAACGAGCAGACCGACTTGTGCAGCTATCTTTTGGGCGATGTCACCACCACTACCACGCATCTAGGAGAATCAAACGGTTACATCAAGTGACTGCCTGTTGACAAAAAGAGATGTGACGCACCAATAAGAGTGCGTACCAATTAGACAGTCATAATTATATGAGCACCGCCTGTGGCAGCTAGAGGACCCAACAACAGTTTAACTCAGCTTAGTTTACTAAATAAAATGTGCGCACCGAGGTGCGGTGGATCACGTTGTCTTGACTCATGGCGCAAAAAATAATGAAAAGAAATAAGCAAAAAATAAAACAGTCAAATGGAGCAAGTGAAAGTCAGAAATAAGGGCACAAACGCAACAGCACTATTGGCTCCTTGGATGCGAGCCAAATGTAGACACAGACGTGAGCGATCTCGAAGTGACTGCCCATCCAGGAACGCGATAAACACTAACTCGGCCTCACCACTTGGGGAGTCTCTTCATGCTCTTTTGCAGTGCTATTGACCGGTCATCTAGGAGTTCCATCCAACTAAATGCAGTATTGTGAAATAACACACGGTGCGATAGCCAACTTGAGAGCTCGTGGTACGCATGACTGAGTCACAGGAAAAGATTCGAATTTGAATCGCAAACTAGGAGGTCTATGCCACGTGCAAGAAGGGTAAAACGGTTGGTCCGGAAGAAGCATCAAGAATTCAGTTATTAGTGACCACCTTGAGTACTTAACTGAAGAAAGACAAATGTGACGACGATCACAAAGAAAAGTTGCTCGTGGATCCTAAAACCACCATAGTACAGAAATAACCCTTTTAGAGAGACTCATGCGAGGAGCAGTTTAGGATGGAACAGTAGCAAGTAGTTATCTGTGTGAATAGGAGGAGAGGACTGCAGTAATTCAGCGTGACAGAGTTACAAATGAGCAGTTTAACGCGAAAGCCCAATTGCCAAGAACAAACTACATTTCAAACAAGGGCAGTGGGAGCTATATTCTTCAAGTCAGTTGGTTGGCAAGCTGACACGGACATTAGTAGTAAGCCGATACGCAATACTGATGCTTTGCTGCTGCGCAACCACAAACAGTCACACGTGAGCTAAGGATACTGTGAGGGTCGCCCGGCCCCTAAGCAGGCTCAAACTCGCTCCCTCGGATTACCAGGCAGACTTGTGGTGTATAAGGTTACAAGTCAGTAAGCAGACACAAAACCGAAGGGGCACTGTTTAACGCATCTGCTTACGGCATGCATTGGCCGGACTACGCACAACAAGCGGAAACTCACCTGAAGCACAAAATCAATCCGTTTGCATTTGTTTAGCTGGCTACTAAAGGTCATATCACCTTCGGAGAAATATGATCCGACATCCTCGCGATCACCAGGTTGAGAATCCATTTGGGAAAGCTCTTTAGAGAAAGTGTTTGCGGCCCCGTCATCATCTCCTGCAACATCTTGAGAGGGATCGGTCTGGTTTCCACGTATCCTAAGGGGAAAGAATGGTTTTTCCATAAAAAACGTGGTTTCCAATAAAAGGAAGGGTCCTGAAAAATATCGACAACAGGTATGAATGATTTACCGATGAGATCGCGCAAATTCCTGCAGAGTACGCCAGGTAGCTTGGACCGATTGATACAACTTCGCCCTCAGATCCGATCCGACGCGAGCTAGATTGTCGCGCAGTTGCAAATGCAACCGCTTACGACCTTTGTGATGCGGCATGAGAACGGCTCGAGCCTAGTGCAGTGAAAATGAATACAAGGCAAATGCGAACATTAAAGTGGAGGCGATAGGGTGAAGTTTATAACGAGCGGTTTCAGTAGAAGTGCTAAAGAAGCAAGGAGCACTACAAGACCAATGACGAGGGACTTCCGGCGTGGAAGGGTAGGTGATGTAGATACTCAAGTACAGTCACAAATTGTGCCCCTAGGATAGAAAGAAAAGACAACTGAGAAATACGGGTGCAAAGCAGAGAAGGTAGGAAAGAAGGAGGCAAAACTAATCAGGAAAGAAGATTGGCAGATAGGTTCAAAAAACCGACTGTAGGAAGGTCACTGATTGTGCAAGTAGGTCATGTCTGATAGAGACTCCGACTACCGATTCGACCAATCCAGGGGGCATCATCCGCGAAAACGGCACGCATCAGCCGGATGAAGTTTTCCGATCAAGATACTTATACCTATATACCCAAGCATCGATTGACCACCTCGTAGTTTCGCTTAGATAAACGCGACAATAGCAGAAAATGCAGGCGGAGCTAAGCGGTCAAGCAGCACGCCGACGACAAGACCTAACCAACGCAAGCGGTTTGGATTTAGCAAGCTCCCCAGTGAAGTACTAAACACCAATTAGAGGACCACAAAATTTCTTAACCGGTGTTCCCAACTATAGTCATTCCATGATTCATCCGCAGTGGAGATACCTACGCCGAAATAGGTAGATTGTCTTAGGAGACCACTGCACCGAGCCTTTGGCAAAAGGGTCTAACGTAAAAAGCGGCAGGGTGAGATAAAGGTTTCGCACTGTTTGGAGCCGGTGACTGGATACTCAATTCACACGCTTTTCGGATGGCGAAATGCTATACCAGAAGTCAGAGAAAGAATCCGATGCTCGGATTACTTGCCGATATATATGTCTCCGAGGAAGATAAGTGGCACTGACTATATTTAGTGTCCAGTCATATTCAGCACGTCGCAGTGTTGTTAAGCAGGCACTTGGGGCCTTCTATAGGGAGAACCCTTGCCAAGTGAAGCCTACCAAGTTCGGGAACACTGTCGCCGAACCATTCGCCGAAATGGGAAATTCCAGAGCTGCCCAGGTGGCACCACGTGGAAGCTGCTCGGCAAGCCACCCACAAAAGTGATCAATGCTTCACAAAAACCAGAAATCAAGGACGACCAATCTTAATAGCGTCAGCGCGAACTGGCCGTCAGGTCACTGGTATGCACGTTGACATATAACGATAATACACGGAATATTATGGAGTTGAAAAGAAGGCAGATGTACCAACAGAAAGCAGAAAAATCAGTAAAGAAAAAGTATATATAGTCGGACAAGTCAACAAATAATGACAGCGGACTGAGTGCAACAGTGCTATTTGCTCCATCGTTGTGGCGCATCCAATATCAAAAACATAGCATGCAACAAACCGACTTAGCTATTGGATTGGGTGCCTCACACTTCTTCCCCATGTTATAGCCAACCGGTGACCGAGCGATTCAGCAGCCTAGGTGGTACTCCAAAAGCCATTGCTTCAAGCCTGTATATGTGTGGGCGACGTCGCAGTACTCATAGCCAGCACGCGACCGTTTTTGGTCACGTGGTAACGAAGAGTCGCTACAATGTCCCAGTCTACTGTTGATGAATTTTTCTGTCGTCAGACAACTAACTCGAGGTCCCAAGCAGGAATATAGCTGATAGACATCCGAAAAATATGACCTAGAAAGTGTAGATATTTCAAGGTTTGCAGAAAACCAACCACAACACCAGGGGTTTGGTCACCAAACGTCAACAGACGTACATCAGGAATGTGAGTACAATGAGAACACCAGAGGTGAACGATGAAATGCAGCCATATGTGAGCAAAGACTATCAAGCCCATGATGCCTTTAAGACATAATGCAGGAAGACTAAACGATCTGCGATGTCGCACTCCCGGATCTTAAATGCTGGGTCGGAATTGTAACATCCCCACAGGTAGATGAAGTGTTGGAAGGCAAGATAGACTCTAGGGATAAGTGTACTTAACTTCGCGGAGATTAGATCAACAATAAATCAACCAACATGATGAGCAAAACGATCGATCAGTACAAATAGCCGTTCAGCGATGGCAAATGCAGTTAACCCCAGGAACAATGTCTTGCATTTCGGAAGTGCGAAGCGAATACCGTCGTATGTGACGCCGCATGAAGGTCTGTCCAGAAGTGCTTGAGTAGATATTGGGTCCGATTTCAATGGAGATACATTAACGCGTCAGTTGAGTGGAAAATGTACTAATAAAGAAGCAAACAGGAAGCAATCGTGTTATTGCTGCTAGAAGTGAAGCGGCCCCGACTTATTCTACTTATAAAGTGCAAGCAGTTTCTCGTAGACCCTACAAAGCCACGAGCGTCGAAGGAATTCGGGTACAGCATGGAGTTTCCTAGGGAGACGTTTCAAAAGTAAACCTTACCAAAAACGAGTAAGCGACGGAACGTAAGAGGACCTTAAGCCTAGTAGCGTGAGTAAGGTAGAGGGATTGCGTGTAGAGTGCTGTCCCAGTCGCCGGTATAGTGTTAACATATGACCAAACCACCATCTACTTGGAGCGCTCCACTCAGAGTCCTAATGTCAATATGTGTATCCGCAAGCCATGTAGGGAAAGGGTTAAGTCCAGAGTGCCCAAAAAATTGCAGATGATTGGCCGGAGACCGACGGCTAAACGCATCATTAGCACACTTAGGGTATCCAGTGAGTGTGTGTTTCCGTCGGACATGCGACTGACGTAAGAAAAAAGCGGGCTTTGGTGAGTTCCCCCAGTTGGCTGGGGCTGTATGGCTTGAAGGTGGTGGTAGAAAACTGGTAAACAACAGCTGTGATTTCACACCGCCCCAGATAAATTATGGTGTCTGTGCGTTACATGCTTGTGTGCAAAGTAACCAACACCTCACCTTGACAATCGAAAGCCCAGTTAAATTGTTTAATAGATAAACATAGGTAAACAAATGGTATATTTTTTGGCGATGTGAGACGCAGATCAACTACGTAGTCTGAGCATTGTGTACAAGATAATATGATGTTGCAAGATAGTTCGCATAGTTTTTGCGGTGTTCTATTAATTAAAAGTAATAAAATGCGGAAAGGAGAGAGTAGGAATAAATCTAGTTACAGCCAGCATCAATACGTCCATCTGTGGAATCGTCTGCTCGTGACCTGCTTCCATGCGGCGCAGTCCCTCGAAAAGTTTAATCCGCACTTCAACACGCCTTATCTGGCCATGTGCTGATGTGACTGGAAAGCAAGTACGCCGTCATCAGGTTGACTCGTTTTTTGACTTCTATTACGAGCAATAGACCGTCGTCATGAAGACTTTTTATGGCGGCTGTTATAGGTAAAGGAGATCGTCACTGTGCCAATATTGTTAACTCGTCTTTAGAGCCGCTGGAGGGATAGGCCTTCCAGTCTTTCATCCGGTTCAAACATCCGACTAATTTGAGTCCAGAACACAGTTACTTCCACTATGAGAATCAGAACGGGGGACAAACCGACCGTTCCGCACCTCGCATCAGTGAGGAACTTATGATCGACACATTAACGATGAGTAGACCCTTGGGGCTACGTCTGTTGCGCAGGACACTTCCACGGGGACACCAAGGAGGCCCGTATCGTAACACCACTCAGCATTCTATTGTGGCGAGAGGCGAAACGTACCGATCCACCAGCGCTCTGTAAACGAATGCTATACCAGCGTGAGAACAAAAGCTAGCTCGATGAGACGGGGAAACCGTTTAGCAGAATGACGTGCGTGGGAAAGAGGACAGTTTAAACGCTACGATCAACGTGAGATGGCCCGACCAGAGAGGTTCGATGGGATACAAGGCCAAGGAGGTGGACGCTAAACCCGCTACTGGACCTCTCTGCAATGTTCAATAACACAAATAGCGATTGTTCATTTGTTCTCCGAGCTTGGCGGTTTTCTCGCAAACGTTTCACCACCATGCGAGGTGGCATCCTCAGTGCAGTGATATGTAGCGTACAAGCGTAGCGTACAAGTTACGGCAAATTTCCTGATGAATCGTGTGCCATGCGCCTTCGTTTAGCAACACTGATTTTATCCGGCAAGTTTGACTCTAACCATCCTTCGGGACCTGTCAGGCAATTCCTTTTATAACCGTCATAAACCACTGCTACAATGATAGTACCGACGAGTTGGCTTATTCGGCGAGCGTTGTATTGGGACAGTGAACAAGGTTACGGGCATTTATATGGGCCTAAGAAGCAACAAGGCTTAGGAAGGTCGCTGGAAAAGTTTATAGAGCAAGCTATCAGCTGATCATGTGGTGGAGCTGTATGCTATCGGGAACACCTACATGTCGCGGATCGGGAAAAAGCTATTATGTGGGGGCAAAAGCGAATAATTGTTTGCTTTGCAGGCGAGATGAATAAGCGATTGCGCACAGTCAGTGGCAGCGTTTCAGGGCATGAAGAGTTCTGAGCTGGTCACATGATTCCCAGGTAAATAGCACAATCGATCGTAAGGCACGGTGTCGAAACCCATGAGACGGCTATAGGATCAAGGACCGCTTACTTCTGCAATGAGCAGAGAGTACGTGATGGACGAACGACATCGAGGAAACCGGCTTCTTTGTGAACTGTCATACAGACATTAAGAAGGAGTATGCATCATCTGGTTGTCAACGGACTTAATACATAGCAGTGCATTCGGTGGTTCAGGAAACGGGTCCTGCCCTGTGTACTGCTTTTACACGGGATGTTTGGGTGACCTGAGCCGCTTGTCACTAATCGAAGTGACGTTGTCCACAATTTGGTTACCGGCTCCAAACGATTCGCGATACATATAAATCCCATCGTTGCCATGTGGGCAAGGTTGTTAGGACCCAAAGTTCTAGATGAGGTCCTTTGAGCCAACCCTCTTCATCGGGTTAGGTAACCGGGTACTTTTGCAACCGCACAAAACACATGGACAGGAAAAAGCAGGCGATCATTGCGCAGTGGTTGTTCGCTGACTTATGAATCACACGCTCGGAACCGAGCGTATGCAATTGTAAACGAAGGGTGCCAGTCCTTGGAACGTTTCGATAGGGAGCAGTTGACGGGAAATAAAGAGATAGGTTGAGCCATATAAGGTAAATAATTGTGGAGAAAATAGGTAGCGGCATTGACAGGTTGACAGTGCAAGGTGCGTTGGAGAGTAAGAGAAGAGTTAGAGTTGCCGAGATGAAGGCTTTTCAGATGCAAATCACAAAAAGCGTTCTAAGCTAGACTTGTGTATGGGTGCATGTGTCATCTGGCGCCCAATACCAACCGGAACGTGAAATTGAGAAAATGTTCGTCCCGTAAAGGTATTGTGATGAAGCTGCGGTCAACGTATACGAGTACAGGTTGTGTGGATAGTTGGATCGATTTGACACGGTGGTTTGGTACAAGTGAGTCACAACGAACCCCGTGTGTCTCCTGTTCAACCTACCATAGCGTAAAAGACAAGAAGACCATTCGCTAGTGTAGTAGGGACATTCGACACCAAGCCATATGCAATAATAACGGAAGGTATCAACATCACACCAGTAAGTAGGACTGGTCATACGCCGGCTGAAATGCTACAATGATGCTCAAACCCGAAAGGAGTGGAAACTCAAACCAGGACGTAAATATCGCAAGCCAAGACTTACCCACTATGTCACAGATGCAGATAATAGTACTGATGACGTGGTTCTCGATAATACGAGTCGGACGGATGATCCTGGCATTCAGCTCATACTTTGCCAATCACTGGTCCGAACCCGCCCATGTCTTGATGTTAGGTGACCGCAACCGACGAACGTCCGGACACGGTTTCAAAATGCAAACGGGGCCCACGGCAGGAATGCGCGGGCAAATGACAAAAGCAGTTCGTCGGCGGCGGCACGGGTTACTATGTGACACACGGAGCGAGACTGCGATTGGTCAAGTTTGCCAGCAGCAAAATACTGAAGACCACGAGTACGCGTGGAAATAAGCAGACAGGTGCTAGTCAATCAGTCAAGCAACGTACAGTTGGATCGGAAGGCAGAGACGAAGTGGTGTGTGACCTATAAATATAGACATTCGCTGTCCTCAATACACTCCAGTTTTGTCTTCTGTCTCTCCCGGCTGGGTTGGGCGGAGCACCAGGAAGAGAGCAGACCCATAGCAGCGTTACAACAGTGGATGAGCTTGCAAAATCCCAGTGTGAATGCAAGCGCTGATGGCCACTTGGTCGCGAAGGATTGCTGCAAGGTTTCAGTTTGTTATCAGTACTTCCATGTTACGAAAAAAGGAGTTGCTATTCCAGTCAAGCGAACAGTCACCATAAAGCAAACTAGCATATCAAAGCACTAACAAATATGAGGAGCAGAGGACGAAAATCTCACCTGAAATGTCGGCTCAATCAGAGTCTCCATCCGATAGGCCACCGGATCAAAAGGATGAAAGATGTTGAACACCAAAGGGCATGACGGTAGATGATAATGAGAAGGCAACTGGCGAACGCCTCTGGCCGTCAGGAATAGGGCCAATGGTGAACCAAGCATGAAAAAAGTAGTGAGCGGGAATCCCAGTTGAGGGTAGACAACTACGGGCATTCCGAAGCCCGCAGACATGGTCTCTTGTTGGTGGTCCAGCCAGAATGGATTATGCACAAGCGTTGAAGCATCAGTTGACCGATCAGGGGGAACGACCGACAGTACCCCATCGCCGAACCATGAATCCACTACTTGACTGATTTTGTTTTCCGCCAGTCCGGCGCGGGATAACAGATCAATCAGCTTGGTAATTTCTGGGTTTGTGGCAGCTCCAGAACTCTGGAGGCTATCCGAAGAGGACTTGGTAACTACGGTGGTTTCTGATTCGGGAGGCTTGTGTTTCGCACGATGGCCCACAAGTGACCAACCTTCCATCTCGCCTGCAGCGCCCAAACTGCTGCTGCTTCGTCCACTCTCATCGCTGATGGAAGAGTCTGGAGGGCGGGTCGTGTGCTCGACATCTAAACGTGTCCCATTTGTGTCTGCAGATTCGGGAATTGTAAGCTCGTCTGATGAACTACGCAGAGGCAAATTCTGGTGGGCCAATAGATCAAAAACGATAACTGCACCCAAGCTGTGACCGATGATCGAGAAACCGCCCTGGAAGAAGGAAGAAAAGTATAGCAGGTAAACAACACTACACATAGAACCAGAGAGAATGGAAGTAGAGGGAGCTGTGTGATGCAGTAGGCTCAAGATAGGAGCCATGACCATAACAGATGTCCGCAACGCATCGGAGGCAACTGGCCTTCAGAAGGGAGTAAAAACTGTTATATTTTAAGACAAACCCCCAAGTAACATGTATCAGTGAAAAATATGTGACATTCAGTGAGCGGAAATAGGAGAATCGGCACCAACCTGGAGGATGCAATGAGAAGTTGGTGATCAGTAATAAAAGACATTTGAAGTGTACGACAAATGCACCTTGGCTGGGAAAAACAACTCAAATGAGTTAGAGCGCAACTTATATCAAACGTGTGCGATCAAATTACATCCAAGACGCACAGTTCGTCAATGTCATTAAGCTGTCCAAAAAGTCTAACCAAAATTAGCACGTTTAGCCGAGGTGGTCTCATAAACATCCCAAACGGGTTATCCCAACATACTCAGGGTTGTCACAGGACTGGATGTTGATTGAGGAAATGCAGACCGATTAACTGTAGGTGAACCGGATACGTCTCGGGCCGGTATGGAGGCTGGCGCGTTCGCAAGCACTAGGTGGTAATAAACACCAACAAGTATTTTAGAGAAGTTACGATACCATATTCGCTGAAAGCGATTTGACCTCAAAAAACGTTTGCTACGGAGGATTAGGACCAAATATCGACACCCATTGATGTTGCTTCCTTCTCATAATGAGACCTCACGTTGACCACAGGCCGCTGGTTAGATACAAGGGTATTTTGGTTGCACAGTAAGCCTCTCCCTTTGTTGTTTTTACTCAGTTCCCGTTAACTAAGTTACCAGTGTACAAAGACGAAACAGCAATACAATGTATCACTGCAATGCTGCAAAGAGGACAACGGTAACAGGAAAACATACTGAAATGCTTTTTGGACGTCGGCCTTGAACGACGATTGTAATTTGAGGTCCTTGTCGTTAAGAGTAACACTCGTCTACATAAAGTTGGAACAGTTTTCCATCAAACAGGAGCTAAGCAGCACAGGTGGCGAGTCTACTTGTCACGACTAGCATCACCACGATATTAAAAGAAGGCAAAAGTGAGAAAAAAAAGTAAGAATATTTAGTGGTGTAAATCATAGGAAAAGAAGGCCAGAAGGAGGAATGGATGAAGTAACTGCCACTCGAAATAGTTGGCACCAGAAAGTGGATGTTAACGAGGACACCACCAAATTTGTGAAAGAGCTGGGCGATTACTGATGTGTAGCTGTCTTCAGTGATCAAAAGGCGCGTAGAATCTGATCGAATGACTTTCAAATGTTCGCTTGTCTAAATTCGTTGTGTCGCAAAAGACAGAGTATGAGAGAGTAACCCTCATCCAATGACTCGGCTCAGTACCAGAGAGTACAGGATAGATTAGATTTCTTTTAATGAACAACCCACAAACATATAGAAGGAGAAACATCGATATCCCAATAATAGGGACTTCAGGCTAACAAAATTTTTTTATGTAAAGCAACATTAGGACGATCAGTAAGTAACAAATAAGGCATTGAATGACTGCTTTTCTCCTCCGGAATGACACAACATCAATCGGTAGTCAGACAAGAGCAACGAAAATCGACTTTGAGTTAAGAGAAAGAGGCTGTGATTTCAGGACTTCTGGGGGGGGGGGGAAGGTGATGTAACCACGACCCCATTCGAAGATAAGTAGCAATGACATAGACGACATATCCACGTCAATAGGTAGGTTGAGATTATATGAAGGGTAGAGTTGGTTTCCGAACTGCGTCCTTGACTAGCTAAATATCATGAGAAATGCTAATGGGGGATTCCGAAAAGACACTGGCAAATCATCCGGACGTCCAAAGAAGCTTTCCAAACACCGGATGAATAACTAAACGGACAACCCAAAGCGTCCGATAAAGTTCAATTATGTGGTGGGGCAAATTTTGTTAACCTGTTGGAGATGCGCGACTAGGAGTGCTCAGATCGGACAGTAGTTACCATTCTCGTAGGATAGGAAAGAAGAAAAAGGCATAGCGGTACGCCGGGACGTCGTACCGACGCTTCGCTGCTACACGACTGCAGGTTAGGGGCACTGCGAGGTCGCCCGTAGCTACAAAGATTCGAACCGATGAACACCGGTTTACAAGACACACAGCTTATCCTTTCGATCACCGGCAGAGGAAGATACTAATAATCATTAATAATAATAATAGGTATATATCTCTTTAGTGAGAAGTTGCGTCCCCATTTGGCACAGCTCATGTATGTACAGGTAGTACCATGCTCTTGCATGAGCGGTATGTAGTTGTGGCGAATAAAAAATAAATAAATAAATAAAGTTTTATTCTCGACAAGGCGAGGCACGCCTTTACAGGCATGATCATTATGACAACAATGCGTGGTCTAGAATGTGCAAGAATACGTTATGTTTGCCGTACCAGTGTATGTTTATGTAGGGGGTATGTAACTATGTAACTGTGTGTGTGTGTGTCACTGTGAGGTTCCTGTTTGTAGCTGTGCTGCTCTAACTTTGACTCTCATATCGTCGGCAATGCTCGAGTAGAAGATGGATGTCCGTGCGTTGGAAAGGATTATTCGGATACCCACGGGGCAGTGACTTTATTTTGTGGCGAGTCACGACCGCCACGTCACAGTGTTGTTAAGCAGACATTTGTGGCTTTTTATAGGGAGAACGCTTGCCAGGCGAAAACCCACCACGTCCTGGAACACTGCCGCCGAACTATTTGCTGGAACGGGTCAAACCCGAACCACCCAGCTGGCACCATGAGGAGGTTGTTCGGCTAGCCAGCACGACATACTTCTCATCGGTGCGAAGTACAGTCCAACTGGATGTTACGATTCTTGATATATGGAGGAATCGCAGAGCAGATTTTTATTTTACAAATTTTCCAAAGTGGTTCATACACTACATTTTGGCTAACAGCTAATTGATCAGTTGAATCTTTCGGAAAGATTGGGAGGTTGTCAAAAGTAATAAGTGTAGATAAATGCAAATGTATAATAGAATACGGTCATCCATGGAACTGTCTCCTGGGGACCCGCTTCCGTGCAGGTTGTTCTCTCGATGGGTTTCGCCCGCAATTCCATACCCCATTTGGCCGAGTGCTAGTGTGGCTTTTAAAGCAGATAAGCCATCACCTATGTAACTCATCCTTAGCGCTATTTTTCTGTGTAGGTAGTGTGGACAGTCAAGCCATATAGTCTGGACGTAACCTTACTGTTATATTCCAGAGGCTCATTATGCACTAGCGGAAGTCCAGTCCAGAAGCCAACATACAAGCATAGACAACGCGGACGCCATAGATTCCTTTGTGTTTGAACCTAACAGTACAAACGCTCTCGGATAGACTGGTGAAGAGCATTGCACGAGTTGACATGTCTTACGCAATGTATTGCTGCAGAACTGGGTAGATACACCATCGGTTTCTACAATCACTGAATAGCCACTGGAAATGGTCGGATGGTTCACCTATCTTGATAGTTGTACTATTGCTGGTGATTACATCACTGTGGAGGCTAACCCATGCATCGACAAACCTCGCGTGGCTTTGCTAAGTTTCAGACATCTGTAGTGACAGAGGGACACCAGATTTTTGGACAGACAGGGTGCAGGCAGTGCCGTTGTTTAGATGAGAATGGAGTGTATGCTGAAGACATTTGGGGACTGGTTGTGGCCGTTCAACCGTGCTTGCGGAGTAATGCCCGCATTTGACGGGATCCCCGGGTGAACGCCATTGTAGTCCACTAGATGCTATGTTATAAAAGACTATCTGGTGTCACACTGGAGTGCCCATTAACCTAAGCTGCTTAAATCTATTGGGTTATGTTCTTTGTATACCCTTTGGCCGCTTATGATGACTTTTGTTGTCGCTGCACCAAGCTGGGCGAAACCGCAAGTTGATTAACCGATGCCACTGCAGTAGGGTGCGAGGAAATCGACTTACAATTGGTTCGGCTAATACATACCGTCTTTCTAGATGGGAGCGTCAAGAAATTGAAACCAAAATGTCTCAGGCGCAATGCCGACGGCACTTCCATGATCGACCCCTTGCAAAAACGTGTTGTTTATCTATACCACCCCCATTCCGAACCCTTATTCTACGTATTTCAATCTATTGTCCCATATTTCCACTGCCAGTTAATTTTAATTAACCTGGCGACGTGAGTGATGGCAACTGAATCCGCCACACTTCAGCACTCGGATAGTAGCCCAGTTTCAGTGAACTAGACGGAGAAGTAATAGGAACAAGAGAAAACAGTTAATGATGGTTGCGGTGAAAATGACCAGAGTTAGTTAGCCAGTCCGAGTAAACAATTCTAGGATTTGTAACAGTCCGATAAGAAATGCGTGTCTAGATCTGTAAGAAGAGCAGTGTTTACTAACGAAGTTGTTTATCAGTGCGCACTGAAGATGTTATCTCCGCAGGTAAAGAAATATCACCAAATGAACTGCTCAGCTCAGCGGACAAATAAACACCCAAATACCTAGTAGTAATAGTAGTGATAGTAGCAACAGTTTAAGAGACAGACATGGAGCCACACAAAAACTATGGAAATTACAGGTTTAATCACCACATCATTAACATGGCACATAAGCTGAAGGCGGGCAACACACTTCAGCTACCGCGCCGCGAAAACGGAACTTTCTTGTCAGTTTTCCACACGCCATTTTTTCCATTCTTCGCCTTATCTAATCGTTAAACGTCAAGCATTTAAATCTAAACACAGGTACACAGATCATCCACTGGTTTGAATTGCGCGCCAGATAGTGAACTGTTTCCAGCCATCGGCACTCTTCGTCCTTTGGTCCCCAGCCAGGCAGATGTGTGGATCTAATGGTGGCAAGACGTGAAGTCAATGAGAACATTGTCGGCAGGTGGAAGACTGACATCCACGTGGTCTCTTCCAACCAAGTCCTGCACGAGCGAAAAGGGCGCAGTGGGGCAAACGTTCAGCTGACATGCACAGGACTTGACCGATCCATCTTAACTGCGCAGCCAAATAAGCTTGTTGAAGCGAATACCCGCATTCCCTAAGACACGACATATGACTTCGCTGTCGTAGATGCGTTGTTGCCACCACACATCAGCAATCCTTCTCAAGCACCCATTGTCTAAGGCCGAGAGCCGGTACATGTCAACTACGCGAACTGGCCACGACGCGCTTCCATAAGGAAACACCGCTCGAATGGTGGCACTGTAAAGGCGACGCTTTACCAACAGTGAGACATGCCGACGACGCCACAAGTGCTTCAAGTTGACGAAGGCTGACGGAGCTTTGGCGATACGGAGGGATACTTCTTTCTGAATTGTGCCACCAGCAGACATGCAGCTGCCTAAGTAGACAGCTATCCACTTGTTCAAGTTGTGTACCTTCAATAGTGAGCACGTGAACAGGAGAGTGCCAACCCTGGAGCAGCACATTACACTATGACGGGGAGAAACACAGACCGAACTTAGATGCCAAAATCGCCAAACGGTGTAGAATGCTTTGCATGCTCTGTGAGTCGTCATCAAGTAAGGTGATATCATCGATATAATCTAAGTCAGTCGCTCGTTTGCCCACTAAGTAGCTGCAGACCAAAATGTTGGTAACCTTACAGAGCTCTCGACAAGACGTTTTCAATCACAAAATTGAAGAGGAACGGGGACATAGGACATCCCTGTCGTACACCGCTGCTGACAGCGAAGGAAGACACGATTCTGCCAAAGATGTGGAAATAGAGTGTACGAAGGATGGCGGTGTACTTTTCTGAGACCGCGTTATGTAGAAAACAATGCCATAGCGCAAGTCGATCAGCCGAGTAGAATTCAGCCCTGATGTCTAGGAATGCAACAATGATGGGCCTCTGGTAAAGATCGCGGTGTTCCAGGATTCGGCGGAGCGTGAATAGCTGATGCACACACTCGCGGCCAGGTCGGAAGCCAGCTTGTTCATCCCGGCACTGCGATTCACGAATGGGAGATAGTCTACGAAGCAGAATGGATGTCAAGTGCTTGGAAGTAACCGAAACGAGACTATTCCGCTGGTGTATTGTGCAAGAAAAATCGGAACAATAACCGATTCACCCAAACACATCGTCATGTATGACATGACTAGAAAGTTGCAGTGCGACATACGCTAAAGCACTGCATCATAATTCACAGCCACATATGTGGGAAAGGCAGAATTGTTGTGGAGGATATCCAGTGCTCACTCACCGAAATGGTACGAGGGCGCTCATCAAAGCTTAACTAAGAAGAAGAATATCACCATCTTCAAAATGGTCGAGTCTGGTTGCAACGACTGAAGAATAATTTCATTGTTCTCTACAATATCATGCATTCGCGGGTTTTTACAACCAGCACGGACCTCATTTTACAAAATGGCCCAACATATCCCACTGGTAATATAAGGCACCTCTTATCATTACATAAGTCCAAGTATAACAACCGTTTAAACCTCTTCTAAATGTAGTACGCTGATCTATGGAATAAGCTACCAATGCAACTAAGGGTGGGCAAGAAATTAGCTACATTTAGAACGCATCTATACACTTTTCTTTCCACACCAATTTTGTGAACAAAAGTTTCGTCCTTCAACAACCGAAGAGTGCATTCATGGAATTCAACCGCGCCGACATATGATACGACTAACCTTGTAAGAAGTTCGTTGCTACCCATTCCATAAAACTTGGGCACTATCGATTCATATCGATCTAAAAGTTCCGCAACGAAGTGCTGGTGAATATCGCGGTGCATAAACTTAGACCTCATAGTCAAACGTACTGAGTAACCGATTGACTGGAAGAATGCTAATGCACTGGGTCTGCGAACTGAACATGTTATGGAAATCGCTCAGATTCGCGATACATAACCCATTACAAATGTGCATTCCGCAAATACGATAGTAGCCCGACTGTCGTGGAGTATAAGCATCTGCTTACTTTTTTATATAAAGAATGCTCTGGAAATACAGATGGAGAAATGGGATATATGGCATTTGACTTACAGAATAGTTTGGATTTCTGGAGAGGAACAAATTACGTAGCCTGCACATCTCTTTGGCGACTGTATCCACAATGACTTGGCAATATCTTGAGCTCGTGTAAAACAGAATGTCCATTAAGGTTCCGTTGGTGAACTGCCGTAGCTTCGGGATGCTTCGTAAGGTGATTTGATTCAACTGACTGTCCACACCAGTCGCATCCGAATGTAGCTCATCGTGCCACAGAATTGGAAGAAATTCCACCCGATGTCCATGGTGGGCGAAGTGACTGCGTGCCACCTGACGTGCAGTCCGTCTGAAATGTGTGGGAGAAAAGCATGTGATGTTTCTCAAGCGGCGCTTAATTTACAAGTAAATATGGCGGTTATTAATGAGTAGATGGTTCGATGTCATCCTACTGAGTTCATTGCAGTAGCCTAGGTCGGACAGTCCAAGGTCAGTGAAAGCACTAGAGGGCAGTTTCGCCCTATCAGGATGCGTCAGCAGTGAGAACCCCTCAGCTATGTCAGGAACTAACACAAGTGGCATAAGCCACTTGTAGTAGTTCCGGGGGTATGTGTAAGACTAGCTGGCTTGGAAGTTACTGTGATGAAAAATTAAAAGAATTACAACAAACCCCCCGACGTAGGGATAATCAAAAACATCTGCCGCCAAAACATCTAGATGCCTATTCGTGCATAATCGCGGTTGTGGAAATCCGTGATTCTGTCCTCCGCAACATCTGTACCTTGCGTGGCAAAGGTGGATGAGTAGCGTGATATCGCAGTCTGCTTAGAAGCCATGACGACACGCAGCTGGCACTCAGGAATAGGTGACGTAGATAAATGGTATCGAGAGGTCATGGGTTCAGTTCCTGAGAGAGCCAAGGGATGCACACTCCTGGCTAGTTCGGATAAGATGAAACAGTGTCCAAGTGAATTTAGGTCTATAAAACTGCATGATCTGAAGGCAATTGCGATAAGAAATCAAAATAAAATAAAGCGACATTTAGTAATACACACTATCGGAATGCACAAGAAGACCGCGCAGTGGGAAATGATAACACCTAGTTCGACAAGAGTAAAAAGGAGTGCCTCAGAAGAAAGAGTAGGTGTGACATCCGGTCCATCAAGAACATGTGTCCGAATTTCGGGCATTATTCCAAAAATGCTGTCGAAAGAACGATGGAGTAAAAACGTAAATGGTCTTGGTGATAATCCAAGGGAGAAAATGTGTTTATCCCATAAGAGGAATATGCACTGGACACCGTAAGTTTTCCGATGTGAATATCAACAATAGAATTCATACGCCAAGTAACCTATAACGTCCGCAGCCACTGCTCGGCCTACTGTGTGAGAATGGGGTCCACGCAAATGTGTGCAATTTGCTTAGTGATTATTATCCAGATCACAATCAATTGACTCTACTAAACGGTAAAAAGCCCCCTATTGCCAGTACCGACTATGGTGTTTGGCAGCTATCAATCTTCACCAGTTTACTACATTCACTATATGCCGGACGGCTTATTTACAACCCAAAAACATTGGACGGAAACTTATCAATGTTGTCCCAAAGATTAGGGTCCCAAATATTGTGAAGTCTCCAAAATGCATTAGATGTGAAAGTAAGATGGCCCCATCTAGGTCCCTTCCTCCCAACGCTTATAAACGTTTTGGTGTAATATCCCGTTGTGTATCGTCATCATCATCCAGGTTAGCTAGAAGTGAGGACACCTCAGCCATTGTACCGCTATAAACAAGAGGGAAAAAATAAAGAGACGCAACATAGGCGCGTCAGTTGAGCCACCAGTAACGAATGGACATTGTTTCGGGGAGCTAGCAGCCAGGTGTTGTGCAGGTTGTTGTGCTAGGAAATGAGAACGTGATTGGAGTGGCAGGCCAAGCGGGATGGGACGGGACAAAGAAACACAACACAAACGCCACTGAGGTCGGCTCCTAGCTATGTCAACAAGTGTATGTAGCCAAGTAGGTTCATGAACTTTTAGGCCCAAACCAGAGAGCCCATAGACTCTAACCGAGGTCAACTGCGAAATAACGCTCTTCATTTAGTTTGACCAGGTCGTCGGATGGCCTTCCTTCCTCTTTTGTCATCCACACCCCCGGTGCACAAACAACGCAAGACACCGGAATCGGTGTGCAGGCATACGATGATAAGTAGCGGATTGTGGAGTATATCTCTCCACTGGCTGTGACCGACGAACCCATACCTAGCACATCATCGGTATCTTTCGTCTCAGAGTCTCACCTAGTCCCCACGTGTCGGGAAACGTTTCAGTAAATCAGCAAGCCAGTTTTACCCTATCAAAATTGAGATAGCATTAGTGTCCAATGGAGCAGTATTTGGGCTAATGACTGCGCGTGAATTCCCTACACCATTGATGATGCTATCGCGCATCATTATCCATGGTATCTTGAAAAGGACTACGCTCTGATTATGTGGTCGATAAAACATATCTATAAATGAACGTGGTTACGCGAATATTATCTTCCAATCCAGTATTAATGGACAGGTTAACGCATACATTCATTTTCCGAACAGCTTCCTTAAATCACCCTCACCAACTACGTAATGACGTACGGAAAATACAGGTATTTCAACGCGCTAAAAACATATGTATATCAACTACTAGCATTTTGTCGTATAACAATAACGTTCAACTGATTCTATCACGTTAGGCTGTCGACTCGAAGGTCAACAGCAGGACAGCTGACTTATTATTGGAGTGGCAATAGTGCAACCCTTCCGTTTTGCTTTTCATCCATATATATATATATATATATATATATATATATATATATATATATATATATATATGGAGCGATTGTGCAGCAGTCTGAACTGCCATGTGAACAGGCAATAAGGCAACCGATCATATGCGACCAAGTTGAGCGTTTGTCGGAACGCGGAATATAGGTGAGATGGCGCACTTTGCCAAATGTGTGCTCGCCCGCTTACAAATGCTGTCTCGCCCATGGGCAACCAAAATGCACGTTCAGTAGTGTGTTTCCGATTTTAGAAATGGACGAAACGAGAACACAACTTGGACAAATTGCGAACTTTTGTGGTTAAACGGACGCGTTGCCAGCGATGATTAATGGAGCTGAGTTCCTGGAAAATGTGGTAGTGGGAGCAAAAAGTGTTCACCAGAGGAGAGGCATCTGAAGCACGCCGGTGCGCTATACCGACGCTTCGCTGCCACGCATCCACCACCAGTCGCGCGTGGACCAAGGATACTACGAGTGTCGCCTGGCTCCTTACGCAGGCTGGAACAGGTGACGTCCGGGTTGCAAGGCAGACGCCTTGCCCTTTCAGCCACCGGCCGAGCAAACCAGAGGAGAACGAACACATACACGTCGCAAAATTTAGGAATGAGCGACAAATGCAAGCCGTGCAAATCGGGTAGAATAAAGAATCGATTACCTGAGATTGTTGACACATTCGATCAAACCCTGTCCCTTGAGATTGTAAACGCTTCCGATCCCGTGCACAACGAAGTATACATGATCAATGGGAAGAAATTCTCCGTCTTCCAGCTGTTCCATCAACGGTGCGTCTAATCCGCGACGAACGTGGTATAAGCGACCGTCATGCTCGGAAACGGAGATGCTGGGATGTACCTTCGAATAAGAATCAGTATCGTCTGCTGAAGCTAGTGTCTCCGATGCATCCGAGCGCTCGGTGATAGAGCCGTAGGAGTACGGCCACGCACGAAACTGGATAATAGACTGTGATAAAATAAAGGGGGGAAAAGTGGAGAAGAGAAAGGCGCAAAAACGTACGTTGGTAAGATAAGTGGCGCAAAGAGGTACGGTGCGACAAAGGGAAAATGACAGAAATAGGGGTAGAACTAGGTGACTCAACACAGGTATGAGAGCGGTTCGACCCAAGCTGGCCGCTCCTCATCTGCAGCTTCCAAAGAAGAGGAAATCGTCAAACAAAGACAATCACATGAGCGTGAAAACACCACTGAAGTGGGGAGTCGTAGATGATTCCACTGCGGATCCGCGTATTACACCGTAATATCAGAAAGAATACATACCGAAACAGGTGTTAAAAGACGATGTGATTCAGGTAGTAGCGCATAAACATAAAATCCTTCCCAAACTCTTTTTCCATTTTTCCTCCTCAAGATCGCTATCGCCAACACCATCATCAACTGCAGTATGTCAGTTAGTTGTACTAATGCATTGCCGTTTTTGCCTCCTTCATGTTCACAGGCCTGTCGGTCCATCAGGCTCCCATGCCAGCAAGAAGGCTCTGTTTTAGCTCGTGCTGTAGTCCGTTTGGTTACATTATTGTAGGGATTGTTGTTCTCGATTCCAGTAAGCCTACTATTCTCTCGGATATCATGCGACTAATACGATGGATGAAACCGCCGCAAGTAGAGAGCCCCGTGGTCGAGATACTGTCGCACAGATGTCTGCTGTCAATAACATTAGAAGGCGAACCCTTGCAATGCAGAGCATTCCGATGGGTTTGCATAACTAAGGGTTCAGATACACAGAGTTGGTTGTTGGGAATAGAGTACCCGGCCTGCGTCTGGATTGCAACACGCAATCTAACTTTGGCCCACGATTTGGTTTTAGGCAAACCTCTGCCAATTTGATCACAGGACCGCATCTTAAGTGTAATTTCGGAGTCGCTCTTACCAATCACTGCACTCCACCAACGGTTTTGTCCTGATTTGGACTATTCAGCTAAATAGCTTGAGCTTGGAGTGGAACCTGACACATAGTGGCTGACCGCTTACGCCTTAGTCACTAAGCCAAAGCTACACGAACAGCACTTGACACAGCGGTTAGAAGTTTGTTGTTGGGTCTTACATTGCCCACTGTGTGTCTGGATTGTGACATGCAATCTTACTTGAGGCCACGCTTTACTTTGGAGCAAACCTCTGCCATATCGACCACTAGAACTGCGTCCGAAGTAGAGAGTCTCGGAGCTGCTTACGTTGACTTGCTCTCTGCATGCCTATCGATCGTCTTCCTTGACCACCAGTATATACCGTCGCTAAGCTTAGCTGGGTGAAACCGTGAGAATGCTATACAACGTGGAGAAAAAAACACGAAGAAATTGACCGAGGGACTTGGTCACGATGGTATGTCTCGTACCCATGGATGCGCCACATCAGTGGTCGAAAACCTCATCGGACATGTCGCATTTGTGGACCCAGTGATGACCATGAATTTGATTTCTTGTATCGAGCAGTAACTATCTCAGCCCGATTAATTGTATCCCCTACTTCCTAACCTCTTTCCTGATTGGTCTACAATCCACCTCGATCTTCTCAGCATTGTTGACCATCGTTACGATGGTCAAGCGAGTAGCGACGATCGGATCGACCGTACTCAGACACCTGGATCATGGATGCGTAACCGAGTTAAACTGAAGGTCACATTATAAGTAGTATGGACAATAGCAGTAGGTCAACGCATGGTGCGCCGCTGTTGTCGCGCAACCGCAGAGATGGCTCTACTAATGAGTGATAATGGGAGATGAACAGGGGAACAAAGATCCAAATAAGAAACAAAATCAAGATACATCACAAATACCGTGCGTGTACAGATAGTCGGTCATTGCACTGGTGAGGTAGACATTAAGATCTCATGTCCAAATCAGACTTGTTCCACAGGAAACTCGTACTAATTATATACGTCACAGAGTATCGGCGAGTGCGTGAAATGCGTTGGCGTTTAGCCTTTGACAACGGGTGATTGCGGAGGATAGTTCGTGTGTGATGGGACCACTAGGTTTACAACGACCACGTTGAAAGTCGCACCTAAGGTAATAGGGGTCCAGTCATCGAAAGCCGGCACGCTGACTGAGCTGCATTTATCACATCCAACACATACCGTGCGAGCAGGTAACACGCCGCACTTTACTCGCTTGCACAGGACCGCGATGGAAGAAGTCGCGCGATCTGTATACCACATGGCGCTTAGACATAAAGGCGCTGACCTCTAGTTCCCAGCGTTTTCTGGGCTGGAGATCTAAGGATGAAGATCAAGGATGAGTGAATAACCTTAAGGATACGGCGCATAATACGGGCTCGATGGAAGATCTAAATAAGTAATGCCTGGATGTACGTGATTTACATCCCAATAAAACAGCGCGAGAAAAAACGAAAAGCTACTTCCCTTTTTATTAGTTTCTCTCTTAATTTTGGGACTAACGTCCATTTTGTGGCTTTGGATGACTATATATGGTTGGCAGCATCCGGTTTCGATTTGCCTGTCATTGTGGCTAGACACAGGCCGCTTGTGCCTACAGAGGGACCATGGGTGGCTTGCGTTGCACCAACCACACACCCCATATCCAGTGTAAACCCGAAGGAATAAGACCGGGAGGCATGTGGATGGGAGCCACGTTTCATCAACGGAGCCGGCCCACACTCCTTCACAGGCAAACACAAGCACGCTGTATCTGGGGAATCAATCGCACAAAAGGCGGTGGATAGACCGTAGTCCGCTCCACACTGAGTGCATGGAACCACTCTTCGAGCCTAGCACAGCCACAAGGACCGTGCACCCCGTCCCCTCCAGCAATGACCAACTGTCTCCTGGACCCAGTATGGACAAGGTAGGGCGTAATAGACAGGTAGGCACCTTGACAACATGCACATCAAGCGCAGCCACATCGGGGATATCAAGCAACAGCCAATCACCTGAAACGACATGAAATAAAACAAATCCAATAATGCATACAGATACGGTGGCATAACTCTTCGCTAAATCAATATATGAAGTAAGCTGGTTAGTAACGAATCTGCGAAATGACCACAAGTTATTTAAAAATGCTACAAACGCAACAAAGTTACCGAAGATAAGCGCCATTAGTGTAAGCAACATGGCCAGCTAATAGAAGATTATTCAGATAGACAGAACAAACCAAATGAAGTGGAATGAAAGTAACCCAGCTTAAAAAGACTTAGTTTAAGTGTAAGTTGGTTTAGCCCAATTGCGGTGAAGAAGCATCAAGAATGCAACCCCAGTCTCAGCATGGGACATATATATATATATATATATATATATATATATATATATATATATATATATATATATATATATATATATATATATATATATAATCTGTGGTACAGATATTGTGCCATCGGAATCATGGCTGAATAGGAAAAGTCGGAAGCCGCACGCGACAATGATTGCAAGCAGGAGCGCACAGAACGACATCCGAGACGACGATCGTGGAGATACACAGCATAGCGTTGCAAGCGGTTAGGTCAATGGATAACCGCCTTCACAACAAATAACTTTTCACAGCTCTCGGGGTCCCTATAGTCTTGTTAGATAAGGGGTGCAACATCCTCTGTGGCAGTTAGGAATAAGGCGGGAGCTGATCCGAACTATCAGCATCGGGTCCAATTAGACGAACAAAGTGACACTGCATGGTAGAGGATATGCGTAGAAGGAAATGATGTCCAATGTTTAAGTGGTGGATAGTACGACCCGAACGCCATGAGTAGAAAAAAGGAAGGTACGGTCCTTGACCGGTGAAAGGTAGTTGACTGATGGTTTGATGAGGCACGCGGTGTATGGGGTTGTGTTGGTGTTCTGCTACCAACGGGAGAACAATATCGGTCGAGGCGGCTGCGTCAGGTGCTGTGGTAACAGAAGCTGCTCCACTTAAATGACCATGAAAGTTGGCGCCTGAGAAAGTAGACGAAAAGGTGCAAAGCGGGTTACTCATCGGTTCTGAGTTGCGACGAAGATGAGGTAAATTAGCAAGAATAGGTGAAGGGAAGATCGGTGTGTGTGATGGCGTTCTTAAAGGTGGACTGTGGTTCAGTAGCGCACTTGATGGATCTCTATGTGAGACTGCCCAAGCAACGATTCCGTGTTGTAACCAGTTCCTCGGTACTGTGACTTAACGCGCCGAGGAATCATAAAGCAAATGTAATGAATAAGTAGGCTAACGGTTCTGCGCGGATAAACTGCATTACTGGCCGAGACTAGCACAAGGCATAACTTTCGAACCAGCTCAAACAGACCAAACAAACAGCACTAAATATGAATACAAGTGCGTGACAAGCGCAGAGACCGTTTAAAAAACGAACAATACCAAGGCACAAAACAAAAGTTGAAAAAATATACAGTAGGCATGAAATGAGCGAAAAGCCGATCTGAGCTCGGCGCTAGCATATATAACCATATAACCGATAGTTTAGTGCGACAGGGAGAGGGAAGACGAAAATACACGCAATCGAAGTGTTAATCAAGATCTATGCAAATGTGTTGGATAATCAGCCAAAGAGGTGATAACAACAAGTACAGACTTAAACGAACAGCAGAAAGGCGTCCCACTATCAAGAACGTATCTAGTACCGCTTACGCAGCTTCAAAAATAGGTAAATTGATGAGCCTGTAAGGATGGAAAAGCTAGAAAATAGTCGATGGTAATGCAATGGAGTTTCAAACATCAAAAGCGCAGGATGCATGCCTAAGGATGATACCCCTAGTGAAGGTGGAATGACAGAACCCACACATAACTGCTGGACAGTGGAATGATGTGGTCAGTAAGAGACATGAACCAATTTTTGGTTACAACTGGATGCCAACGCTATCAGCTTGAGATTACAAGGGTCCGTTATTTAGAGCTTCAGATAAAATTGCTAAACCAAGAGACGGTAAACCCATCTAAGTCGTCTGAGCACAAAGTACCTTAAGAATAGGAGATCGGCATAACTGCCATGGGAAGCGTTCAATCTGATCAATGAGATGGCGCTTATTAGTGCCAAAAGGTACGTCCGTGTTGTTCCTGGCAACTTCATTTACAGGCGGTCTTTTGGAAAAACTAATGTAAACCAGACGGTAGAAGGCAGCGAACATAGTTTTCCCTGGCCTCTAACACAGTAGTACAGTGCAGTGCATCCGCGAGACCTTATATTCTAGCAAGCTGCGGTTAATTCCACATTCGACAACCCATCTAGTCACATTGTGCCCTATCCCAATCCACAACAACAGCGGTACACCAGCCAGTTTAATTGATGCTTTGATGCTGTGCCACCACAACGAGCTGTGGAACGAGGAATAATAAGAGGGAGAGACCTAGTGAAAAAGTTTAACAATCAAGGTAAAGGCATCTATACCTACTGCCAGCAACACGTCACAAACAGCTGGCTATCGTGCAAAGGTAAGGCAGCATCAGCAAGATAGTCTCTTTGCGGCTTTCACTGCCCCGTGTCATAATTAGCCATTGCTCCGCATATAACAGCACCACACTGTAAACAGGCAGTCTGACTAGGAGACGACAGCACACGCACCACTGGTATCGACTGCAAGTCTCGAGTCAAGCACAAGGTCACGTGGACTCCAGTCAGGAAAGTGAAACGGAACAATAGCACCCAGTTTGTAGTCAGTAACTTTAGTTGCCGTTGCCAAATTAATCTGCCCATCTCGAACCTTGCGCCACGCTACAATCCGCAGATTAAACAAAGACCTCTTAGGTAAGCGGTGATAGGCATAAGTAGCACACCCTCAAGCCAAAGCAACTTATTTAGGGATGTCTGTTGTTCTAAGGAACTAGCATGATTATCACTTCTTATCACTCACCTACGCACATTATGGATGCGGACACGCTGCGATGCTTCACAGGCAGCGATGATGCAAAACTTGAACGCGCCTCAGATTCTCAGAGCAAAGTGGCAAAGGCTCATTGCCACAAAGTATGAAGGGGGTTCTTACCACCGTCTGACGATACTGATGTCGCAAATTCAAGAACACAGTACAAGTTTTTCCAGTACGTGAACTGACTTTAGTGGTTAGGCGTCCAATGTTGCAGAGGCAGCTACCAAGGTAAATTCTTGGCTATCAAGCGTCAAGGAGCTGGTGGTCTTGCAACAATCTTTTGCAATTCGGAGGTGCGAAACATAAGCCAAATGATGAGATAACTCTAGTGAGGTAATTCAGGGTTGACTGGGTCACCGGAACATCGTTAAACAGCAGGACAATATCGTCCGCATGATCAAGATCAACTAGCTTTGCACCAGTCAACATTCCAACGCCGGCACCGTGAGATTTCACACTCTATGATGCAGTCCACGATGAAATTGAACACAAATAGGGAAAACGAACAACCCTGACGAACACCACTTGTTGTCGGAACGGCACCGGACAAAACACCGTAGACCCTGATGCGACCTGTAGTATTCGAGTACAGAGCACGTAAAATGTTCACATATTTCAAGGGAACCTCTCTTTCGAACAGAATGGATCGATCAATCGAGTAGAAGGCACTTTTGAAGTTCAGGATCACATTCATTGTCGGTCTGCTGTATGTGAGGCGTTGCTCTGGCACGTGCCGCAGAGTGAATGAATACAAGCCGTATAGGATGGAAAGCCGCCTGCTCATTGTTGATCCGGGATTCCCGTACCGCACCGAGAAAAAGTACGAGAACTAAGGCTAGTAATTTGTCCCCCCCCCCCGGCGTCAGGCTAAGATCTGTTGTTGGCACAGTCGGTGAGACTGCTCTTTTTGCATACTGCCACTAGAATCAATTCAGTAAAGTTAGTCGGAATAGCCGCTTACCTATAAACCTTCGAACACGGAGGAGCGGAGGTGTTCCGCACAGGTCCTCACAACACCATCGTGCAGGTCGGAAGAAAATTAGCAAATAAGTGAGATCCGTTAGCGTTAAGGTCGTGGTCTTGATAAGTGACGTCATCTCGGACTTATATTCTAAGCTAGAGCCAAAAGTGGAACATCAGTGGGTTGTCTAAGTATCGGAAAGGAGAAATGTCATCGAAATATGAAGGGTGACAAAGGAAGATGTAAGAAGGGAGGTAACATTGGACGGAGTGATTAAGAACTAATGCGACGCAAAAGCACGTGTTGCGAAGAGCTGTCATTCAGATCGTCATCGTCATCATCATCATTAGATGTTAGCTATTGTGCCGCAATAAAAAAGATAAGACATGAAAAAAGGAAATACTTAACATTGCAGAATAGAAGAAACCAAGAAACAATATAATGCTAACCATCATGTTATCTATGAATTGTGAGATCGTTATTAGAAGAGTAAGATAATCAAATGGACTGAGTTCGGTTTCGCACCATGTTAACAAATGTATCCAATTAAATGTGTTCATCGTCCTTGGGACCCTAGTCCGGTACTCGGAAGACTGGAACCAACGCTTAATTCGAAGTGAGAGTCTCCACTATTCATGACTAATACATCACTTGGCCTCCATCCTATTCTTCCATTCACACACCCAAGCAGCACTCAAACAACGCACGGCGCGGGAGTGCATGTGCTGGTATACACAATACGTGACCAAGCCATCAGAGCCTGGTGCGTGACATATCGATGCTGAGCGGCTCACTCGCTCTTCCTGCATCGAGGCCGAATCATGTTATCGCTTACGCGGTGTAACCATCACATTTGAGCCAAATTGCGGAGGCAATGATGCTCGAACATAGCAAGTCTCTCTCTCTCTCGCTATATATATATATATATATATATATATATATATATATATATATATATATATATATATATATAGCGGACTAATAATGTAGGAAAATTCAAAACCAACCGGAAGACTGAAACAAACGGCTTATCGCAGGTGGCGCACCTAGAAAAGTACCACGGAGTATGTGGGCCTGAAGCTTGAAGGCGAGACGCCACTTTAGATCAGGTAAACACAACGGGGCTCTTCGTGCTAAGCGATGGGTGCGCAGACGTACAGCATTGTTTTTGGCCTAGCGGGATTATCCCATCATCGTTGCTCAAGGCTCGAACATGGACCGCATCATTCAGCTAGCAAAGATATCGTCAGGCTCTCGTAGCGATGACTAAAGGTGTGTCGGCCAGAGGTTGAAGGAGTTAAGGCTTGCAGACATACAAGAGAGCCGCCTCTTATGTGCACCTAACAGACATGGCCTTCACTACCAGCGGAAAGCAACTTCAGGTGTCGCAGATCTTCAATAGAGACCAGAAGCTTCTCAAAATGTGGTAACATATTTAAGAGCCGTATTCCTGCCAAAAAAACAAGATGAGCGAAATCGGCGAGCAACTTCGATAACCCGTGTCAATCGGCAGTCTGAAGATGCAAAGCGATTGATAAAAGAGCATCTAGGTGGTTGGGTTCCGCGTAAATCGCGCTGATTGTCAGATAGCACGAAGATGTTTGCAAAGAGGTACACCTCAAATAGAGGAGTGGAACAGATCTGGCGAACCTCACTTGTTGGAGTGGTCGTGTAAAGGGCACAGGAAGTACTAACCTTTATTTGAACACATTTCAGTATCCCGTACAGGAGTGAATGATCTAGTGGATAGGGTGGGCTCCAAAAGTAGAGAAACACAGCTGTAATCGCTGTGTGGCATTTATGACGTTGCTCATACGCGCGCCGCAGAGCAGACATTGGATCTGTCCACACCAATTATGATCAAAAAGGCTGTTCCTTCTCTTTCTTGGCTGCCTCCCGTTCTGCGGTAAGGCGATGTGCGGGAAAGAAGCCGTAAGTAGTCAGAGTCAAGTTGACACCTCTGTTACAAATCCTACTGCTACTCGTTCTGAATAATGACAATATGATCGATTTGGTTCAGTCAGATGGGACAGCCACCCCTTCCCATTACTGTGCACAAACAGGCAAGCCAACTGCGCACAAAGGAATTCACGGCCACCCTTCAGTAGCACGTGAATGACAGCCTGAGCAAGAAGCGCAGGGACGCTTGAGGGATGAAGTAGCATTTCGAATCTGAGACTCAAGTGGAATTTGTTGAATTAGTTGTCTATGGTTGGACCTGTGCCACTTGACCGAACATGCTATCTAACAGAGCCTTAGATGAGTGAATTTAATGTCTCCAGAAAAAACAAGTATAGTCGATCTGGTTGTGCCTAGTCATAGCGAGTCCAGTTCTGATTATCAGACCTGAAGTCGGCTGGGGTTTAATCCGTAGCCACGATCAGGAAGCGGATAGCACTGCTTCGTATGATTGCATTACTGGACGCTGTGCAGACAGACAGATGACCAGATGGTTCATGTGTGTGGCTTGTAGTCCATAAACCACCGGCATCAGTCTGCGCAAATATGGGCGACCTCGCACTATCTCTGACCTTAGCGCAACAGTTGAGGATAGAATCACAGCGTACGGCTGATGCCCTTCTACCTACAGATGATGTCCAGAAACCGGAAAGTCATAGCGATGGCTTGCATGCAGATAAAGAGATGCCAGTGATTTTGTACCTATTGCCACTTAAGCAAAGGATATGCAGACGTATATATGGTTGGCGGCATCCGGTTTCGGATTTGCCTGTCATTGTGGCAAGCCACAGGACGCCTACGCCTACAGAGGGACCATGGATGGCTTGCGCTGCACCACCCACAGCACCAACCACATACCCCATATCCAGTGTAAACCCGAAGGAATAAGACCGGGAGGCATGTGGATGGGAGCCACGTTTCATCAACGGAGTCGGCCCACACTCCTTCACAGGCAAACACAAGCAAGCTGTATTTGGGGAATCAACCGCACACAAGGCGTTGGCTGGACTGTAGTCCGTTCCATACTGAGTGCATGGAACCACTCTTCGAGCGTAACACGGCCACAACGACCGTGCACCCCGTCCCCACCAGCAACGACCAACTGTCTCCTGGAGCCAGTATGGACGAGGTAGCGGGTAATAGACAGGTAGGCCCCTTGTCAACATGCACATCAAGCGCAGCCACACCGGGGAGACGTGTATATATATATATATATATAGTCTAAGGAGTAGACACAGACAGCCCGATAAGTTGGATTGGAAGAACCGGGAAGAGTCCAAGAACACACGACGAGTTAACAGCACCATCCAGCATTCGCCCAACTATTCTGATTAATATACCGTGAAGTTTGGCGCACTAAGCTACATAATAAAATATAGCAACAAGATATGTGCGGAGGATTGTTGAAGTTGTCCATTCCTCTAGGTGAATTCCGAGAAACATTTTCTTTGGTCCAGAGTGCAAAGGAGTTAGGACAACAGCAAGTGGATTGGAATAGAAACAAACATTTGTGAATGTCCGCACCTGAGGGCTGTGAAAGATGAAATAATCGGTTCCTCCGCGTGGGTCCTCAGATGGCATTTCAAAGCGTTGGCCCCAGAGCCCATGTTGCACAACATCCCTAAAGTGACCCTCTAGCTGTTCGCAAACAGCCTCAGAGAATGGAAGAACACGATTTTCGTCCGGTGACCTAGAGAACAGAGTAGCCGAGAAAAGTAAGGTCTAAATGTGGAAAATTCGGAAAGTGCGTACATGGCAAAGTAAGCATGGAAATCAATGAACGATTGAAGGAGAAAATTAGCATGCAGACATGCAGGGACAAAAAGGCAGCCAAAGAGTTAAGCCTTAGGCAAAGAATAAAAGGTTTGATGTGGAGAGGGCGAAACAAAGTATATGTGGTAGGTGGATATAAGGAAGCATCATACATTAGCAGTACGCCAGTACGTAGTACCGACGTATTGCAGCCGCATCACCACCACCGGTTGTACATGGGCTAAAGATGCTGGGACGGTCGCCCGGTCCCCTATACAATCTCGAACCCATGAGTTCGGAGAACAAGGCAGGTTCGTGATCCTTAGGATCACGGCTCGGTCATATAAAAAGAATCTCGAATGCAGAAGACAAGCCCAAAATGAAAAGTTGTGCATCGCACTCATGACGACGATCAGCAGTTTTTGGAGTTACTCATCCAGGGGGCAGCGCAAGGTGGATAGGCGCCTCGTCAATGCCAGAATCACGTGTGGTTACACACAAGAGATTAAACAATGAGCACAGGATAAAATACATCAGTCACTGAAGTCTCAAGTGGTCTCAATACTACTGACAAAAGTAATAAAATTAAAACCTGGTGGTCGTGCTATGGGATCAATGGGATCAAATAAACGAACGGTAGCCAGATAAGAACTACCTAGTCAATTGCGCAGGGACCGACAGATGGTCATATGCGACGCACTGGATAAGACTCAACCCAGAGACAAACCGATAAAGTGTAGCCGGTGTAATTTTCCACGAAACCTGCCCCGTATCTAACCATTGCAATGAGGCTGGACCTTACCGTGGTGCCATGGTTTGTGTGCCTCATTGATCCATTGAGCTATGCTGGGTGGTGCTTTCTTGCACCTTCAAAGTCATTCATACCAGATTGGTTAGTGGTTAGATGCCAGACAAACTCAGCTTCCTGGTCCTCCAGGTTGGGGGTTGGAGTGAGGGTGGCACCTTATTCCTTAAAACAGACTCCTTGTAGCCCAACGTCAAACCCGCTGCCTTGCGGTAAGGTTTTTGAATCAAAGGCTTTGGTTGAGAACTCTAATCGTTCTCCTGACAGCATCCTGCCCACCCAATACTATGAACCTTTCGTCGAACCATTTCTTGATGCTCTGGCAACCGCAGAGGATAATCAACAGTGCCTTATCTGCTGCACTGAGTACGGTGGATAGGGGTTGGGATGCTACAACTCAAGCCTACCCATCTGCATAATCCCGCTCTTACGCGTTTTCACTCTTATCGTTCCGTTCCAGCTTCACATTTATCCCCCCAGATTTCAACCCTCCACATCTTGGACACCCCACCTTGCTTGGATAGGCTTTTACCTTTTAGTTTCAATGCACATGTGAACGCGGTGCGTCATTCCTGCCCTGTCGACAAGCCCATGTCCAACTAAGCGGTCCGTTCCAGTTCATCGGCTTCAATTTGGAGCCATCGATCAGGCTTCAGATTGACATGCCTCAATGTACGCACATTGCTACAGAGTGGTGAACAAATAGAACTTGCCCGAACATTAGATAACCCCTCGATCGATATATGCTAATTTTGGGAGACTGTTATGGGGACCCAACGTCCCTATAATTATTAAAGGCTTAAATTACGGAAGGCTGAAAACCCGATTCACTCAAGTGCACATGTACTCAGACCAGACAAAACGCACACGTTCAATCAGCCTTCCAACTCGTGTAACATTCACATTGTTTAGCCTTTGCACCCAGAAACAGTCTTGTTTCCAACCAAAAAGCATTGTTGTATCCAAGCAACATTCATTTTTCCGGACAACTCTCGCCAAACTTCCAACATTTCTGCTCAGTTTACGGACTTTGCACATTTACATAGAACCATGTTTCTTGTTTCCAGGGTTTGCTTACGCAAACCCTTCCAAGGAAAAACCCCCCTTCATCACCGTTTCGTGATATAAAAATGAGGCTGTAGAACGCTAGAATCGCCTTAGCTTTGGCCAGTAAAAGCGCCTGTGGCAAAGGCCTGTCTTGTTCTTGATTCAGTCTTGGGTTGGGAAATCGTGCGTAGAACTTTGCGTTCGGTCTAGGAACCTGTTCGACTCGCGTGAATTAATCTTTCGCGGCTAAGTTCCGAGAACCCACAGACTTCGAGATTGTCAGTTACCGTGCCGTGCGAGAAATAATTCTGAGTCTCGTTCGTTCATCCGTCTAGGAGAGTTGGTATCACATTGTTAGAACCTGACGTATTCAAGAGGCAGTATTCAACAGAGACCTGCCTGCAAGACTCGAGCTCTGTGCTCACTTTGTGATCCCCTTCAGGTGACAGCAGCAGCACTTTGTCATTGCGCCTATCCGGTGACCATGCAGCTTCGAGAACCGGCCAAGCTGGTGTAGGCATTGCCCTGAGTCCTCGGGCTGAAGCTGCTCTGCTTGATTGGCTTCCAATCAGTAGCCGGATGTGTGCGGTCCGAAGTCGCGCGGGGCTAATAGGTGTCTATTCATCATCGCTGCCTATGCACCCACAAACGCTAGCGATGATTTGGAAAAGAACGACTTCAATCGCTAATTGAACGAACTCCTTCGCGCGGACACTGCGGTACTGGCTGGGGATCTGAATACTCAAATTGGAAAATTATCCACTGATGAACTGCATCTGGGCGGCCAACATGGTGTAGGCTCCCGTAATGATGACGGTGAGCAGTTACTTCATTTGTGTGAGGATGCTCGCTTATTTCTTGCGGGCACTAATTTCCGACACAGCACCCGCCGGAGGGTGACTTGGCGCGTACCAGCCCCGAATCAGCCTTGGACGCAAATCGATCACATTGCGATAAGTTACCGATGGAGAGACTGCATCCAGAACTGTCACTCGATTTGGAGCATATGTGCGGACACCCATCATGCACTTGTATGTGCTGACATGCGGATGCGTTTTGGCGGACGCAAACGATGACGTTGTGAGCGCATTGACACCAGCCAACTGACAAGTCCAGCTGTTCTGAATGCCTATCAAACTACGCTGTCATGCGAGTTGAGTAAGTGCTCACTGGATGCAATTGAAGCTCACCGGTCCCATATTCACCAGACCTTACTAGCAGCAGGCAAAACCTCATGTGTTAAATCTAATCACCAACACTGACATTGGGTCTCTTCGCAGTCTCTAAAACTTATCGACGCTCGCCGGCATATTCCGGCTGGAAGCGAACACAATGAAACTCGCAAAGATATCCGAGCCAAACTCCGTGCTAGCCTGAAGAGAGACCGCGAATCTTGGTGGTCTCATCGTGCGTCAAAGATGGAAAAAAGCGCTGCCCATGGTAACCATAGTAAGCTTTAGCGTCTGACACATGAAACGGGCAGCAGGAGACCTGGTGTTAGTGAAACTATACGTGGTGAGAGTGGACAGCCTATCCACAACTTGTCAAAACGTTTGCAGCGTTGGGCTGAACATGTTGAAGGGCAATTCACTCGGTCGAAATTGTCAGATTTCTCGCCGGCCACTGACCGCCCTAATCCCTGGACTGTCCCTGCGTATCTACCCTCTCGCTCAGAAGTCGAAAGTAAGATCGGACTGTTGAAGTTAACTAAAGCCGCGGGACCAGATAATCTTCATCCAGCCCTCTACCAATTCGGGGGACCTGCTCTTGTGGATGATTTACACGAGTTACTAGTGAAATTGTGGGAGCAGGAAACTGTCCCAAACGCATCGAACTGCTATGTCATAATTCCAATTTTCAAGGAAAGCTCACGATCGGAATGCGGCAACCATAGAGTAATCAGTCCGATCTCCATCGCCTCCAAATTACTCGCCTCCATAATCCTTCACAAACTGACTGGCGGTCGTGAAAGCCAGATTCGTGAAGGGTAAGCAGAGTTTCGTCGAGGTCGTGGCCGCACTGACCGCATCTTCACCTTGCGTCAGTTGGTGGAGCACCGTCACATATATCGGCGGTCCACCGTTGTCGTGTTCCTCGACATCAAAGGTGCCTTCGATTCGGTTGGTCGATGTGACCTTTGGAATTGTCAACGCACGAAAGGTGTGCCCGAGAAATATGTAAATATTATCCGAGCATTATATGCGCGTAGTTCAGGAAGAGTGAGGGCTTACGGCAAGCTGTCACTGCCCATCAGTATCTCCAGCAGAGTGAGACAATAATGCCCGTTGTCACCTTTCCTCTTCAACTTCGCTATTGACGAAGTCATGGAGATTGCATTTACAGGACATGACTTGGAAGGTTTGGAGCTATTCCCAGGAGAACGACTTCTTGACATAGGGTATGCAGACGACATTGCCCTCATCTGTGACAGATCCCAGACGTGCCAGCCGCGCTGGACAGATTAGCTCTGGCTGTCAGTCGCTTCGAGCTTTGCTTTACACCATCGAAATGCAAAGAGTTCCTTCAAGATTGGCCTGGACTGCCTACGCTGACCCTTTGAGGGGATCAGCTAGAAGCCGTTCGGAAATTCAACTTCCTGGGAAGTTGTATCAGTGTCCTTGGGATAGAAGACGAGATCACGAACCGTATAGCAAAAGCTCGAAGTGCTTTTGCTAACCTTCGCCACCTATGATGGCGGCGCGACATTACTCTCGCCCTGAAGGGTAGTGTGTACAATGCAGCAGTACGTTCGACCTTACTGTACGGTTGCGAAACCTGGCCCCTAAGTTCGGCGGACATAAAGAGGCTAGTTACGTTGGTCCACCGGTGCCTTCGCAATTTAGCTTACATCTGGTGGGAACACCGACGACTTGTTTACGGCACAGGAAACGGAAATGAACCGCTCAGCACTGTTTTTTCACGCACCAGGCTCCGATGGCTCGGCCACGTGTTACGCAGACTAGCCCACCGACTCCCGCGACGTGGGTTGTTTGCGGGCGGGGTGTGAATGAAAGAAGAGGAGGGGTGGCCGGATGATGACTTGGTCTAGAGGAATGAAGGCCCTCACTTCGAAGCTGGCCTACTTTGCAGTGTCTCAGCTACCTAGTTGGGGTCTGAAATACGATGAACACGTTTGGCTGGATTTACTTGCTGATATGGTTAGGAGACGACCTCAGTGGTGTTCGTACTGTGAGTTTCTTTGTCCCACCCCATCCCACTTAGCCTTCCCCTCCAACCAGGATCTCACTATTTAGCCTTATATAATTTTTCATAGTAAATTTTTTTCTGCTTAGTAGCCGGCTGGTAGCTTACCGGAACGATGCCTATCCGTTACCGGTAGCTCAGCTGGCTTGCACTTGTTGCATTTTCTCCTTTGTTCTTTTAAGTATTGTGGCACAGTAGCTGAGGTGCTTCCCACCTCTAGCTGACGTGTACACTGATGATGATGACCCATATCTATGTGCCTATACTAGGCGCCGTCCGTCAGACTCCAGTTTGGAGAGAGCTAATCTAGTGTCAATGCCTACTTCCATAAGCAAGGAAGTTGAGTCCAAGTAATGCAGATCATGAGGCCAGCAATAATTTGGCATTTGTGAGATCTTAAGACAATGAGTGTCCCCAAGTCGAGCGTCATCAGATTGAAAGCTCAATTGCAGGCCAGCAGCAGCCCATATAGAGCATCCAATCAATCCACAATGGTATGAGGCCTGCGATGCTCGCTCAGAGAGGCATCAAGTGCGGTACACGGTAGTGTCATTTCGTGCACACTCTTCCGCCACGTAGATATAACTAAGAGAGGACTCAAAACAACATCACACGAGGTCGGTTAGTGACCGAAAGTTTTTTGATTGGTGTGTTACACTCCGTCAGGATAGGCTCAGCTTCACTGTCAGTTGATTTTGAACGCAGAGTGGTAGGCGCCGTCGATAGATAACAAGTGTGGCTGACATGATACAGAAGGACGGCGACGGCAGTTCAAGTGAAGTAATGTATGTGGGCATAACTACTACAACATTCGATCCAATAAGTAGGCCGAGCTGAACCGAAACGTCCGCACTAGCGTAGACCACGTGGCATGAAAATCTCGAAATATCTGGTTAAGCTCTGCCTACGTGAAGGAACTGGGTCGCTATCTGGCGCGAGAGTTCGCGTGCCTCTACAATTTAACGAACTACATTGGTTGGCACTTAGAAAGCACCCACAGAGTCGGTCGTGCCGGATACGTCAGTAGTTAGAAATTAGAGAAATTTGGACTTGACACCCTCCTAACGAGGTTCTGGAGAACTCTATCGGTCTCCACTCGCAAGCCTATAGACGAGAACTAGCAGGGGAAAAATTATGAGGCAAACGCGTTTGGCGTAGAACATGAGCGTCACGGGTTGTTTGAAGCCGAACAGCCCAACAACCACGAGGTGTGAACTTAAAACAACCAGTCGTAAATAGTCGTAAATGCAACAAATCCTAAGACCGAAAGACAGATGGATTGAGAGGAGTCAGTAAGACGTATCCACTGCATCCTACTGGATTCGAATGCAAGACTTTAATCATACGAGGCGAACTATATCGCGGTTAGTGATCAGTGATGGTGGTCTGCTGATGTCACTGGCACATAAAAGGAAAATCATGGGTTCGAACCCAGGAAAATTAGGTGGATGCATGTTGCTGCTGTCTCAGGAGAATGAAATGGTCGTGTAGCAATTTTCGGAATGCGTTGTAATTGAGTCTGCCGCGCCGAATGTTGGCAAAAAGAACCCCATTTCCTATTGCTCATGAACAAAATAAATTGTTCGGAATCAAGTAATACCGTGTGCAACTGCCGTGAAGTCCTATAACTGCGGTCTCAAGCTGCATCCGATCCAAACCTCGAACGCTGGGCGGGACGTACTGATGGGTAGGTTGGCAAAACTGATATTCCCAGTGTTAGGCAAATTACCTCAACTTGCATGAGAAGTGGAATATAAAGTTCAAGGTGTAACATAAACCGATGCTACTAAAAATATTGGGAGCTTAAACTCGACAACATATACTCACCGTGGGTGAGAGATGGTGGTGATTTGAAGAGTGACGATCTAGTCAATGTTTCCGACAACGCACAATAAAGGAGGAGAGGCATTCTTCTGAGAAAAGGTTGATCATCGTCCCAATCTGTTAGGCGGCCGAAACGGACGAACGCCGAAGCACGGTTTCAAGACGCGAAGCAAGCCTGCGGCAATCCACGCGAGTAACTGATGAAATTTATTTGTCGTCTACGACACGAGTTGCCGTGTGAGTGAGGCCGGGTTTTCAGGCAGCCAAATATTGGAAACCGCAAGTACGTGTAAACGTGAGCAGAGAGGTGCTAGTCAATCAGTCAATCAACGTACAGTCAATTTGGAAGGCAGAATCAAGGACTTGTGGGACCTGTAAATATTTACATTCCATGTTCTCAATACATTGCAGTCTTGTTTTCTGTTTTCTCCGGTTGGGTTGGACGGAGCACCAGACACAGAGCGGAGCCAGGGCGGCGTTACAACACGATCGTTAGAGAAGTTCAAGTATGTCGAGCGAAAAGCAACGATTCGTTAGTCTCTCTACAATTGTCTCCACGCTACCTGTATGCACGCTTCAGGAGTAACTAATTGGTCCCCAAAGTATTGGAATCTATGAAATGTAGGCTAGATTCCGTTCTTAATCAGGGTGGGTAGATTACATACTTGATCTGGGTCAATTGCCACAGTAGTGCTAGAAGGTTCAGCTAAAGTTATAGAGAGGAATTCATGCACCGAAATGCAGTGGAACCAGATAACCTGAGGCATTCTGCACAAGCGAGCTCAACAAGGGCCCGCAAAGATCTTGCTTTTCAGCAAGGTTGTTAACACCATGAAGATTACTAGAAGTCAGCGAAAATGAGCTCGGCGATCAATTTCGAGTGCATCCACAAGGACCCTCAACGGATGGGTGCAACCTGCCCATTATGAGGGAAGGAACATGCTGTTAAAAAGTACAATCTTAATAAGCAGTAGTGGCCAGCAAAGCGGGTCTCACGTTTTACAAAATAAGCCTAAAGGTTCACGGGACCTACTTAACCTTGAGTAATAGGGGGTGAGACAACGGATAAGCGGGCTTCTGTGTCAAGGAGTGACTGAGGCTGCTCCGGCCAGTATGATCACTTTATGAGAACATGACACAGTGAAGCAAGCAAATAACGCCAAACCAGCATCAGAGCCTAAAACACCATGAAGGTTAAATCATAGTCGCATGATAAGATGGAAGAGGTAGAAGTGGTCTTGTTGATTCACCGCTGACAGCAACGAGAGAACGAAAGTGTGAAAGTTGAGCAGTGCACGGAAAACCAACCGATAAAACCACGTTGCTCGACGGACTTCAGTGACCGGCTCGTCCCAATAGACTGAGTGACGCTCACGCAGGCCCAAGTTGACATCATAACGTCCCCCTTCCACGGGGAGCAGACAGGCGGTGAAAGACTCCGATCTGGAAGGAACCAACAAATTAGCGTCGTGCGCCATGCTTTCTAAACGAGAAGAATCATGGCGAGAAAAAGGCCACCAGATTTTTGATCCATTCAAATTGGTTGCATAAAACCACACTCCGCTGATCGGTTCGTAGGAAGCTAAAACCCGGAATAAGTGGTACAGTAAAAAAGCAAAGGTGAGTCGCTCATCGGATATCAGATACAAGACCAGTAGTGACTGAAACGGAAAAAAGGTGAAACATAAATAGCCGCCGTCGCCGTTTTCACTGAAACATCATCTATACGCAATCTGCTGTGGACACATCCGTGGTGAAGGAACATTTTGACTTATTTTGCTAAACTGTTTCCAAGGTCACTAATTTGACTTACTCCGTTGGATACTGCGCTGAAACTGAAACGTGTCGCTTTCGGTTGCAAGCTCACGGGAAAACTGAAAAAAACTACTTAATAAAAATCTATCCTGTCAAGCGGATACAAATCCCAATGATCCCAGCAATGCGACGTTGTTGCTCGGAGATGCGGAACTGTCCGAGTGACATCAGTGCACTCTTTTTCCTTTTTATTCTCTATTTGTAAAAGTTTGCATTATTGACGGTGACATTTTAGTCCATGTGCAGTTAGTAGCGGAAAACACTGAAAAGACACCCGTCTGGGCAGTTAAAAACATGAATCATTCCATGTTTTTGAAGCGACGAGCTATTATTCTAACTGGAGAGGACTAAAACGGAAGGTGGAACCGAATTCCTACACACCACCCGCACACAGACACAAAGATTCGTTTGCACACAAACAACCGAAAAGAAGAGCATAACAGGTACACTTACTGCTCGATAACGATTGAGTCACTGGAGTCGGTAGTGGATCTGACGTCGCTGGAGTGACTGGAGATGACGCCTCCGAACCCAGAGATCCAGAACCGAGCGGTTCGTTGGAGACTGGCCAACTGGTCTGCATTGGTATTTGAGAAATTCCAGGAGTTGCCTCGTGGGCGGAATAACGCGCAGCTGTGACTGTGCCCGGGGGAAGTACGTAACGGGGACGGGTGTTGCAACGAGAACTCGGTTCAGAAGATGAAACCACCTAGGAATAGCGTAAAAAGAACCAAGTAAAAACTTCGTCAAAATCTGTACAGTAAGATTTATAAACATAAACAGAGCATACTAAAGAGCCTGTGGTACCATGCTATAAACGCACGGCAACGACAGGTGAGAAATGCGGAACTTCACGTCACATCATGGTGGAATCATAGTCCAGAAAAGGAGGTTACCCGAGTACATTTGTCGGATCTTGGAGTATCCACCGCGTGTATTGGGTTGCGATACGCAATCTCAACTGTAGCCACGGTTAATTTTGAAGTCAGCCTGCACCCGGTTACGCTCCTCAATGGCAGGCAGTACGACATTGATACGGACACTGAAGTGGCATAGACATACTGGCCAAATCACACAGATGATGAGTGACAGCCATACAGTATACGGTTTTGAGTGGAATTAACAAAACAACAATGTGCGGACTGTTTTGAAGTGTTCACATGCGTTTATCGTCTCTCGGACCCCAACTCGGCAGTCAATAGACATCAACGGACGCCAAATTGGAAGTGAAGAACTTCATTCCCCATGACCAAGTCCCGACCTGGCTTTCCTTTCTCTCCCACCCGGAGCCCGGTCACCCGAACAACGCACGTTGTGGCATGCGCAACACATGGCCCAGCCACCGGAGCCAGGTGCGTGATATAACGATGTTGATCAGTTTGCCCGCTCCTCCCGAAGCCGAAAACAAGATGCAGAATACGCTCATTGCTCATCTGTCGTTTCCACCAGATGAGACAAAACTCAAACGCACCGGTGGTAGGATGCAGTTAGCCCCTTCAAGTCTGTTGATTTAAGAGGCACACAGAGAACAGAAGTCGCTCAACTAAGAACAACTCCCCTTGTTCAGTGAGCGCGGTTTCCATGATTTCGTCGATGGCATCTTTGTATCACACCGATCCAAATAGTGAAGGGCAGCGACGGGATGCTATAAGTCCTCACTCTGCCAGAAATACGCGCGTAGAGTGATCTTAGTAATTACCTATTTCTCGGACACAAGTGTTCTAAGTAAAGTTTCAAAGAACATATTGACCCACCGAGTTGAAAGCAGCTTTGATGTCGAGGAATACGACTACGGTGGGTCACCAATATAAGTGGCGGTGCTCCAACAACTGACGTAAACCCATGAGTTCGTCAATGCAGCCTATATTTCGATGGAACCCGTCATACGCTTTCCGAATCTGCCTTTCACGAGCCCCAGTCAATATGTGAAGAAAGACAGGCAAGCAAGTTGCCTGCTACATCCTGAATCTGAGCCCCCATGCAAACTAGGTACACAAAAGAGCAGTTCCAGTCAGTTCGGACAACTATTCGTTCACAAATTTTCACCAACAAATCCTGTAAATCATCCACAAGAGTGAGATCAACGAATACGAAAATAAATGGACCAAGTCCACTTGGTGGTGATAATAGTTAAGGTACGGCCTCCGCGCGAAAGGATGGCCAAGGGAGCAGAATCACTAACGGCCGACAAGGAAGCTTATAACTCTGCCCGATTACATGGCTTTTCAGTGTTCGGCCCAACGCTTCAGGCGGTTTGACAAGTTGTGGATACGTCATCTATCGTCCCAAATAGCTTCGCTAACATCAGGTCCCTGCCGCCTGTTTTCTGTCGTCATTCATAATTATACGCGTCAGCTAGAGGTGGGAAACACCTCAGCTACTGTGTCGCAATACGTAAAGGAAAATAAATACAACAGTTTCACGCCAACTGAGCTACCAGCAACGGATAGGCAACGTTCCGGTAAGCTACCAGCCGGCTACTAGGCAAAAAGAAAAATTATGTTTTACGCCATGAAATGAGATCGTAGATGGAGGGGGAGGCTAAAAAGGATGCGAAGGGACAAAAAACTCAGAGCCAGAAAGCCACTGAGGTCGGCTCCTTGCCATGTCAGCAAGTGTATCCAGCCAAACGTGTTCATCGTCTTTTGGACCCCAACCAGGGAGCCGTGACGCTACAACCAAGGCCAGCTCCGAAGTGAGCACCTTCATTCGTCTGGACCAAGTCATCGCTTGGCCACCCGTCCACTTCTTCCATCCACATCCCCGGTGAGCAAACAACGCCCGTCGTGGAAGTCGGTGGGCTGGCATGCGCAACACGTGGCCCAACCATCGAAGCGTGGTGCGTGAAATGACGGTGCTGAGCGGTTCGTTTCCTTTTCCTGCGCCGTAAACAAGGCGTCGAACACGCTCGTTACTCACGCGGTGTTCCACCAAATGTGAGCCAAACTGCGAAGGCACCAGTGGTCGAACGTAACCAATCTCTTTATGCAGACTGGTCTAAGGGGCCAGGTTTCGCAACTGTACAGTAAGGTGGAGCGTACCGCTGCATTGTACACTCTACACTTGAGGGCGAGAGTAATGTCGCACCGCCGCCATAGGTGGCGAAGGTTAGTAAAAGAACTTCGAGCTTTTGCCATACGGTTTGTGATCTCGTCTTCTATCCTAATGGCGCTGATACAACTTCCCAGGAAGTTGAATTTCCGAACGACTTCTAGCTGATCCCCTTCAAGGGTTAGCGCAGGAGGTGATCCCTGCCAATCTTGGAGGAACGCTTTGCATTTCGATGGTGTAAAGCAAAGCTCGAAGCGACTGACAGCCAGAGCTAATCTGTCCAGCGCGGTTGGCACGTCTGGGAGCTGTCACAGATGAGGGCAATGTCGTCTGCATACCCTATGTCAAGAAGTCGTTCTCCTGGGAGTAGCTCCAAACCTTCCAAGTCATGTCCTGTAAATGCAATCTCCATGACTTCGTCAATAGCGAAGTTGAAGAGGAAAGGTGACAACGAGCATCCTTGTCTCACACCACTGGAGATATTGAAGGGTGGCGACAGCTTGCCGTAACCCCTCACTCTGCCCGTGCTATGCGCGTATGATGCTCGGATAATATTTACATATTTCTCGGGCACACCTTTCGTGCGTAGACAATTCCAAAGGTCACATCGATCAACCGAATCGAAGGCACCTTTGATGTCGAGGAACACGACAACGGTTGGCCGCCAATATATGTGACGGTGCTCCAACAACTGGCGAAAAGTGAAGATGTGGTCAATGCAGCTACGACCTCGACGAAACTCGGCTTACCCTTCACGAATCTGGCTTTCGCGAGCGCCAGTCAGTCTGTGAAGGATTATAGAGGCGAGTAATTTGGAGGCGATGGAGATCAGACTGATTACTCTATGGTTGCCGCATTCCGAACGCGAGCCTCCTATGAAGATACGAATAATAACGGAGCGGCTCCAGTCGGTTGGAACAGACTCCTGCTCCCACAGTTTCACTAGTAATACATGTAAAGCATCAACAAGAACAGAGTCTCCGAATTTGAAGAGGGCTGGAGGAAGATCATCTGGTCCCGCGGCTTTGTTCAACCTCAGCAGTCTGATCTCACGTTCGACTTCTGAGCGAAAGGGTGGACCGAAAGGGACAGCCCACGGAGCAGGACGATCCCTGGCCGGCGAAGAATCGAACAATTCTAGCCGATTAAATTGCTTTTCAAAATGCTCAGCCCAACGCTCCAAACGTTTTGAAAAATTGTGGATAGGCTGTCCACTCTCACCACGTATAGTTTCATTAACACCAGGTCTCCTGCTGCCCGTTTCCCGTAACAGACGGAATAACTTACGACGTTTGTCAAGGGCAGCGGCCACTCCCATCTCTGACGCACCATGAGACCACCAAGATTCGCGGTCTCTCTTCAGGCCAGCACGGAGTCTTGCCCGGAGATCTTTGCGAATTTCATTGTGTTCGCTTCCAGCCGGAATTTGCCAGCGAGCGTCGATAAGTTCCAGAGACCGCGAAGGGACCCAATATCCATGTTGGCTATTAGACATACCACATGAGCATTTGCCTGCCGCTAGTAAGGTCTGGTGAACATGTGACCAGTGATCATCAATAGCCTCCAGTGAGTGTTTACTCAACTCGCATGTCAGCGTACTTCGATACGCATTCAGAACAGCTGGACTCGTCAGTTGGCTGGTGTCAATGCGTTCACAGCGTCATCGTGGGCGTCCACCAAAACGCATCCGCATGTCAGCACATACAAGTGCATGATCGGTGTCCACACATATGCTCCAAATCGAGTGACAGTTCTGGATGCAGCCTCTCCAGCGGTAACTTATCGCAATGTGATCGATTTGCGTCCAAGGCTGATTCGGGGCTGGTACGCGCCAAGTCACCCTCCGGCGGGTGTTGTGTCGGAAATTAGTGCTCGCAAGAAATAAGCGGGCATCTTCACACAGATGAAGTAACCGCTCACCGTTATCATTACGGGAGCCTACACCGTGCTGACAGCCCAGATGCATTTCAACAGTGGACAACTTTCCAACTTGTGCGTTCAGATCCCCAGCCAGCACTACAGTGTCCGAGCTTCTTCTGTGGTGAAGGAGTTCGTTCAGTTGGCGATAGAAGTCGTCCTTTACCGAGTCGTCGCTACAGTTTGTCGGTGCATAGGCAGCGATAACGAATAGACACCTGTTAGTCCCACGCGACTTCGAATTTTTGAACGAGCCAGCCAATCGGACCGCACACATCCGGCTACTGATTGGAATCCAATCAACCAGAGCAGCTTCAGCCCGGGGACTCAGGGCAATACCAACACCGGCTTGGCCGGTGCTCGAAGCTGCATCGTCACCGGATAGGCGCAATGAGAAAGTACTGCTGCTGTCACCTGAAGGGGATCGCAGAGTGAGCACAGAGCTCGAGTCATGCAGGTGGGTCTCCGATAAGCAGCAGAAATCCATGGTGGAGGTCTCTAATGTTTGGGCAAGTGCTGCCTGTTGACCGATCTGTAGCAATGTGCGTACATTGAGGCATGCCAATCTGAAGGAGAATCGAGGGCTCCAAATGGAAGCCGATGAACTGGAACGGACCGCTTGGTTGGACATGGGCTTGTCGACAGGAGAGGAGGGACGCTGCGCGTTAGCATGTGACTTGAAATTAGAAGATAAACAACTAGTAAAGCATGTTGTGGGGTTGAAAACTGGGGGGGGGGGTAAAAAAGAAGCTGGAACAGGATCATAAGGGAGAAAAAGCGTAAGGGGGGAATACGCAGATGGGTAGGCTTGAGCAGTAGCATCCAAACCCCTATCCACCCTGCTCGATGCAGCAGATAGGGCACCGTTAATTATTCTCTGCGGTGGCCAGAGCATCAAGAAATTTGTTTGAAGAGAGATTCATTGTATTGCGTGGGCAGGATACTGTCAGGTGGCCCAGGTCTAGACAGGAGAACGATTAGGGTTCTCAACCAAAGCCTTTGGTTCAAAAACCTGACCGCAAGGCAGCGGGTTAGACGTTGGGCTACAAGGAGACTGTTTTAAGGAATAAGGTGCCACCCTCATTCCAACCCCCAACCTGGAGGACCAGGAGGCTGAGTTTGTCTGGTCCCTAACCATTGACCAATTTTGTATGAGTGACTCTGAAGGTGCAAAAGCACCACCCAGCATAGCTCAATGGATCACTGAGGCACACAAACCATGGCACCACGGTAAGATCCAGCCTCATTGCGATGGCCTGTTTTTCGTAGCAGACGTTATAGCTTCCGTCGGCTTTCAACACAATCGACCGTCTCTATACCTGGTGCGTGATAAGACTACAAGACTTTGCAGTCCCTCTTCAGATTATCAAGCAACTCCGAGAGCCGGAAACATTGAAAGTTCCAAATATTTCGCGGAGACTTAATGCTCAAACTGGAAAATTGAACTGCCACACGAAGACACTCTCGCAGTTAACAACATCTGGTGAACAGGTGATTAGTGACGTACAACTGTGTTCAGTGGGCACTTACTCAACCCGAATGTCATCGTACTTCGATATGCATACAGAACAGCCGGATTCATCAATTAGTAAGGGCGAATGCGCTAGCAGCGTCGTCGTGGACATCCGCCGAGACGTATTAGGGAATCGGCACTTACAATTGTGCGGTTAGATTTCGCACTTGTACTCCAAAACGAGAGAGTTTCGGGAATACTCTGCACAACAAGAGCTTATCGCGATGGGATGGACTTGTGTCTAACGCTGGTCCGAGGCTAGTGGGAGCATTTCAAGATTACGGCGTGCTACGTAGGAACATTTTCCGAAAAGAAGTAAAAACGCATTTCGATAAAATTGTGGCAGCCACCCACCGAGTGCCTACACTATGTTGGCCGCTAAGATCTAACTCCTTATTGGATAATTTTACAATTTGGGTGTTTAGATTATAAGCCAGCATCATATTATTCGTAGTTCCCATGTGACAGAGTTATTTCAGTTGAAACCAGAAGCCATCTCTCATCCAGCCAGTGTCAGATCTCGTAGAGAAGTTCGTAGTAATAAAAAGCAGACATTTGTTGTCCCCATGGGAATTTGAAGTTTGAACGAATCAGGCAACTTGATGGAGCACATCCGGCCATTGATTGGTGTCCAATTGATGAGAGTAGTTTCAACTCGCGAGCTTAAAGAAGTGCCACAAGCTGCTTCACCAGCATTCGAAACTACGTCATCTCCGGACAAGCGCAATGTGAAATTGTCGCCAGTGTCAAATGAAAACGATCGTAGAGTGATCACAGAGCTAGGGTTTTTCAGGTGTTTCCGATAAGCAGCAGCTAACAATCAATGGGGTCTCAAGCGTCCGGACAAGCGCTACAACAAGGTGCGCACGTTGAGCTATGGCAGTCTTAGATAGGATCGAGAAATCCAAAATTAAAGTTAACAAAGCTCGGTTGTTCGCTTAGCTAAACTTGGACTTGTCGAGAGGACAGGAGCGACGCTGTGTGTGGGACGAAACTAGAAGGTAACAGTCTATCAAAACAAAAGGAAGAAAGATCAAGAAGTGGTGAGTTAAAAGGGGTAAAAGAGAGGTGTGAACGATATCATGAAGATGAAAAGGCGTATGGGAGATAGTAGTAGTATCAGCAGTATGATAAACAGACATAAAGAAAACAAAACCAAGGAGATTAGCGGATAAGAGGCGAAGTTGCCGCAACATCACCGTGCCACAGAAGATGAAGGTGAGCAAAACACTTCAGCTACTGTGACGCAGAAAGAAAAAAGAACATTTTATTTTTTCACCCGCCACATATATATATATATATATATATATATATATATATGCCTGCGGTTGCTATATTCTGACAGATGGTCTACCCACTGTTGCTACTGTTGTCCCATGGGCTCATGCCTGGACGCCTCCTCGTGGCGACCGCTGGAAAGGAGTTGGGTTAAGCATTTCTCTTAGTTAAGAGCCAGGACAGCAGTCGTCATGAGTCAGTGAACTTGCCATGTGCTAGACCCGTTGTCTTTCGGGTGTACATTTCATCGAAGGCTTTGGCTGAGGACCAGAGTAGTTCTCCTGTCAGGTGTGGAAGCTCTGCCAGTATCCTACCCCATCCTCCTTGGAGATTAGAAGGAAGTGGTCAATGGCCATCTTCCCGTAAAACCTACCATGGGCGACTATAGGTCTACGGGTTATAAGCTCACATCTCAAATGGTGTAGAGCACGAGTGCCACGCATTGTCTCTGACGGTGGGAGGGCACCTCCAAGTTCTCAATGGTTTGCTACTACCCCCCTCAAGCCAGGCAGCTCCTGGTCAAATTGATGCAAACCCGCCAAAACCCACCTGCGTCTGGCCGTGGTCGCAGGTGTATCTAACTGCGGTCGCAAAATATATATAAATCGTTCCAGTACCTCAAAGACTGGGTGTGACAGCCGTCAAGTGTATCCTAGTCTGTCTCTGCAATCACATTCCCGAGCTGGATCTGCTCCCCATTGCCTTGTGGGTCAGGCTATTGGGCCAAAGGCTCCTGGCGGAGTCCCCCAAGCAAACCTCCGAAGCACATCCGTCCCCTCTCGTGCGACTGCCCATCAATGCAATCGAATGTCTGCGCGCAAAGCACTCACGACCCAGTGCTGGAACGTGTGCACACTACTGGACCGAAACTCGAGTGAACGCCCCGAGCGACGCACTGCACTCGTCGCGATGAGATTGGCGCACTACAACATCGATATTGCGGCGCCCAGTGAAACCCGGCTCGCTGAGCAAGGTAAGTAGCATGAAGCATGTGCTGGCTACATATTCTACTGGGTGAGCAACGCCGCTTCAGCACCCCGTGAACATGGGGTCGGATTTGCAATATCCGATCGCCTCCATGGACAGCTCGTGGGTGAACCAACAGGCATCAGCGTGCAACTGATGACTGTTCGCCTACGACTCGGAAGAGGTAAGTCTGCCCCTTTTATAAACACCTACGGTCCGACCATGTGTTATCCTGATGACACGCGTGATCAACTCTACACTCAGCTATCCTCCGTGATACGGTCTGTACCGAGGAGCGACCGACTATTTCTGCTGGGTGATTTCAACGCGCGCGTTGGGCGTGATGCATAGGTGTGGACAAATGTTATCGGTCCGCATGGCATTAGTTCAGCGAATGCAAACGGTGACAGGCTGCTCTCACTGTGTGCCACTCACGGTTTGACGATCACCAACACTCAGTTTGCACTGAGTGCAAGTGTTATAGTAACTTGGACACACGGAGTTGTCATGCACACGTGCTCGATCATGTCATCGTACGTCAGCGTGATATGCGTGAAGTGCGCATGACAAGGGTACTGCGTGGAGCTGGGTGTGGCACTGATAACAAATTGGTGAGGACCAAACTGTACATCTATTTTCGTAAATCTATGTATTGCACTCTTACCGTGAACCGGCGTAAATTTAACATTCTCTCCCTCGGTACTGTGGCGAAACGTACTGAGCTGGAGAAGGCGATGGCTGCATGCCTGTGTGATGCGAACAGCATAGCCACAGTGGGCGACTTGTGGCACCACATTCGCGATCAGGTGACAGCTGCTGCCGTGGACAACATCGGGCGCGCAAACTGTAAGCGGCCTGATTGGTTTGATGACAACAAGGCGACGATTAGCGCATTGGTTTCGAGGAAGAATGCAGCATTTGCTGCAAATGTGGCAGACCCCAGTGACTTGGGTAATAATAGTCAGTTTCGCAAACTTCGGTGGCGACTGACTCGAGAGCTCCGTCGCATAAAATTGCATGGGGGACAGAGAAGGCGAAGCAGATAGAGTGCTACGCAGAACGCCGTCAACACAAGGAATACGTTGACTCCGTGAAGGCGGTGTGTGGACCGAGATTGGAGCCGCTGAGGACGCTGATCAATGGTAGTTCAGGCGCTACCTGCACACAGATTGCAGACCTAATGCACATCTGGCAAAAACACTTCGACCGTCTCTTTAACAACCGTTCATTGATTGACTGGACTACAATGAACGACGTTAAGCAGCACGATGGAAAGGCATCTGGCGGACACGCCGACACTGGATGAGACGCAGAGAGCATTTGCTCAGCTGCGCAACGGCAAGTGTGCCGGTGCCGACGGGATCCCGCCTGAAGCACTGAAACACGGCGGACCCGCGTTGTTGACTGCACTGCACCACTTGGTGCAACGCGTATGGATTGAAGAGTGGGTGCCTCCTGAGCTGAAGGATGCCCTTGTGCTATCACTGTACAAGGGCAAAGGGAGCAAGCAATGTTTCACGAATTATCGTGGCATCAACTTGCTGAGTTGTGTGGGCAAGATGATTGCCCGAATCCTGCTCAACCGCCTCGTCATTCAGGTTGTGGAACCTAACGTGGCGGAAGAGCAATGTGGATTCCGTTCGGGTCGCAGCACTATAGATATGGTGTTTGCGGCTCGTCAGTTGCAGGAGAAGTGTAGAGAAAGACACCGGCCGTTGTACTCGCTTTTTGTTGATTTCGCCAAAACATTTGATACGGTGAACTGCGTAGCATTGTGGCTGGTGTTGGGTAAGTTTGGTTGCCCGCGTAGGTTTGTAAGTGTAATTGTATATCTGCACAGTGGTATGCGGGCGCGGGCGCGGGTGCAGCTGAGTGGAGAGACCTCGGATGACTTTGCAGTTGTCCCTGGTGTTAAGCAAGGCTGTGTCTTAGCTCCTGCCCTGTTTAATATATATATTCATGCAATGATGTCTTGTGCTTTTGATGCGGCTTGTGCTTACGGTGTTCGTGTGCAGCACCGTATTGATGGTGGGTTGCTGAACATCCGTCGTTTTGGTGCGAGAACTCTAGTCTGTGAGACAACTATCCGTATGTTGCTGTTTGCTGACGACTGTGTGTTGTTTGCACACAGTGCGGATGGGTTGCAACACATGACTAGTGCTCTGGCTTCGACAGTGGCCAAATTCGGACTCACAACAACAAACGCAAAACTGTCTGTCTCTTTCAGTCTTCACCGGAGGTGCAATCTTCAATATCGCCGCGAATCAGCATTGGTGCTGAGGTAATGGAAACCACCTCCCGCTTCTACTACCTAGGGAGTGTGATGTCGAGTGACCAGGAGCGACACAGTGAGCTGCGTATCCGCGTATCGAAGGAAGCGGCGGCATTCGGGAACCTAGAGTACCGAGTGTGTAACAACCATCAGCTTACCATTGGCACGAAGCTGATGGTGTACAAAGCAATGATGCTGTCCGTTCTTCTATACGGCAGTGAAACGTGAACGATGTACCGGCGGGATGTGTAATATCTCGAGCGGTTCTATCAAGTGTTTGCGACGGATTCTGTGCATCGGATAGGGCGGCATAGTGGCGGACACGGAAGTGTTGCGTTGAAGTGCAATGTATGCAGTGGACTGCATACTTTTGCTGAGATACCTGAGGTGGCTCGGTCATGTGAGCCGTGTGGATTCGATGCGGATACCGAAACAACTATTATATGGTCAGCTGAGTATTGGGAAGCGGCAGGTGTGGAAAGCGAAGTTACAGTACCAGGACATGATCAAAGTGACCCTCTCACGTTCTAATCCTGATTGCAGGTCATGAGAATCGAAGGCCGTTGATCGGGGTACATGGCGCGATCTGATCACAAAGGTAGTTGCCGAAGTGCAGGAGAAAGACCTCATACATTCAGAGTAGAAGCCGCAAGTGGGGAAGCGGCAGGCGCCGATGGGTTGTTCTCCTTCGACATCGAGCGCATGGTGCTGTAGCACCTGCGGTCGCGAGTGCCTGACTTAGAGGGACCTAGTGAGCCATGAGCGAGGCCACTCGGGACCACCACCGAAGCGACGACGGGTCCTGCATAGAACGTAGGCAGAACCAGCGCAGCGTTTGTAGGTACGCTGCATTCAATTTACTAACCGCGTGCTTGCATGCTGTCCCTTTATTTTAAGTGGTGGGTTTGCAATTTTGTCTTAATGTTTTTCTTTCTCATATTAATGTTCACCTGTACTATCTTCTATAAACTTGCACACGTCGCTGAAGCTGTTTGTAGTTAATTTCGATAACATTTATGCGTTTGTGGTAGTTCCTTAAAATATATTTTCTAACGTCTTGAAGTTACCGCGGATTTGTTCGTAACTAATTTATTTTATATGTTTATCTAGTGAAGGGTTATGTCACCGTATCTGTATGCCTTAACCGATTTATTTTATTTCATCTTGTCGTTTCAAGTGATTGGCTGTTGCTTGATATCCCCGGTGTGGCTGCGCTTGACGTGCATGTTGACAAGGTACCTACCTGTCTATTACCCACTACCTCGTCCATAATGGTTTCAGGAGACAGTTGGTCGTTACTGGAGGGGACGTGGTGCACGGTCCTTGTGGCCGTGCTAGGCTCGAAGAGTGGTTCCATGCACTCAGTGTGGAGCGGACTACGGTCCAGCCATTGCCTTGTGTGTACTTGATTCCCCAAATACAGCGTGCTTGTGTTTGCCTGTAAAAGGAGTGTGGGCCGACTCCGTTGATGAAACGTGGCTCCCATCCACATGCCTCCCGGTCTTATTCCTTCGGGTTTACACTGGATATGGGGTGTGTGGTTGGAGCTGTGGGTGGTGCAGCGTAAGGCACCGATGGTCCCTCTGTAGGTGCAGGCGTCCTGTGGCTGGCCACAGCGACAGTCAAGTCGGAAACCGGATGCCGCCGACTGTACGAATATATATATATATATATATATATATATATATATATATATATATATATATATATATATATATATACAGGGCACCAGATAAACAAACGAACATCCTATCAGATTCTCTACAGAATACCACCAAGGCATAACCATCGTGTAAGGGCAAGCCTACTTGGCACCGCTGAGGCAGTAAACATACGCCTGACAAAGCCGGACTTGTGTGTCTAGAAGAAGATGATAGAAGCACTACAACTTCCGTGGCCGACCACCAGGCGGGAAGGAAGTGATGGTACTCCGCAACTCCATCTGACGTCAGTCATGTGATCAGCTGACTGCCATCATGATCACAAGTTAAATTTGCTGATCAATTATTTCTTTGTTATGCTGATCTTACCCTCATGTATATTATTGTATGAGCCTGAAGAAGAATTAATCGAAAGCAATTGTTCACTTAAAGCTTCGTGTTATTTGCTCTTTTTGAAATTGACGTAATAAATGGGCTTTCTGCTAGAGTTGAAGAATGTGCCGATGTTCGAAGAGTTGGCGGAGCGTGAAGATTTTATCCACGCATCCACGGTCGGGACGGAAACTAGCTTGTTGTTCATGGTAGCATGATTTACCTAATGTGGATAATCTAGGAAGCAGAATGGATGCCAATATCTTGGCAACGGAAAGGAGACTAATTCCGCTATGAGTGACACATGAATTGCGAGCTGCTCTCTTTAAAACTGCGACAATGACTGATTCACCCTAAAAGGTAGGCGCTTTTAATTCATGCCAAATTCTTGCGAATAACGAGGTCCTCTGGTTAATGATCGCCACGCTGCCGTACTTCAACAGCTCCGGAGGAAGTCTATTTGAGTTGACAGCCTTGAATCGTTTCAAGCGTCGAATCTCAGAGGTAGACTTTCTCTTCACTGGATGGATCCAGAGACGAACCAGGGGAGACAAAAAGATGTACTGCATGCACTAATGGATGGATGAAAGTGCTCGGTCCAGCCGTCCAAACGCCTCTGTTGGTTGATGATCGGAGACTCACCTCACAAATGACCTCATTGACACCAGGATTTCTGAGACCAGTAGACCGAATTAGCTGGAAATGCTTGCGAGTGTTGCCAGAGAAGACAACGGTTTCCATCTTTAAAGCAGGCTCAGACCACCATGCCTCGCGATCTGTGCGCAGGATTTGCTTGAGCAGCCGATTGGCAGAGCGGCGCCATTCGTTGCAATCTGATTCTACCGAGATATCATTGCGGCCGTCTAACAACTCCAGAGAACAGGCAGAGATTCATAACTTTAAGAGGCATAAAGCTAGGCCGCCACTTGACTGTCCGGAAGTGGTCATCACTTTCTGTAAACTAGTCCAGTGTTGCACTATATCTTTCGGTGGATTACAACTGAGGGCGTATGCCAGTGAAGACTGATAGCTCACCTTGACCGAGGATTCAAGTAATCTGTTTACGTCAATCTTGCCATGCTTCGTTTTTGGGACCCCCCAAAACACACGCAGATTTTCGCGCAGACCAGCGCATGATCTGAGTCAATAAAGATGGACCAAAAGGACCTCGCAGTCTTGTACGCTGTCACGCCATCTGTAGCTGATGGTAGTATGATCAATTTGAGACCACGGTTGTGTTGGCGAAATGGGACGCCCGGTTGCTGAACGCTTCTTCGTATGCCTGAAGTTGATGCTTGAGAGAAACAGATGGTTAGCTTCGCACAATGTGAGAAGCCTCACTCCGTTATCAGAGCGGTCCACATCAAGCGCGTGATGAACACCAAGGTGGTGCTCGTATGGTAACAGGCGACCAACCCGTGCACTGAAATCTCCAGCAAGGACAACAACATCCGACATTTTAGCGTTACTCAAGAGCTGATGAAGCTCCCGATAGAAGTCGTCCTTGACCGAGCCATTACTGTAGTCAGTTGAAGCGTACGCGGACAACACAAAAAAGTTGCGTCTCTCCTCGTGAAGCTTGTTGATTATACATGAATTCCGAAGCCGAACTGCACACAGTCGGTTGTTAATCTGGAACCAGTCCGGTAGTGCCGCCTTGATCTTGCCAACTACACCAGCCAAACCCGCTGACGCTTCTGGATCTCCAGAAAGACGCAGGTGATATCGGACTTCGTGGTCAGTGGAGGATGTCAGTGTAAACACAGTGCTGGGGTACTGTTATCGGGTTTCCGAAAGGCAGCAGACATCAATATCGAGGAAGCCAAGGGTGCGCGCTAGACCGGCTTGCTGTCCAATCGGCATGAGCGTCCATAGGTTGAAGCATGCCAGACGTAAGGAGGAACGGGGTCGAAGGAGAACCATAGGTTGAACTCCATGGTTCATAGTACAACCGGAATAGCAGCCAGATTTTGAACACAGGAATCGAGTAACGGATAGTAAGGATTGTTAGCAAACAAACAACAGGCATATAATGAAGTCGCGCGAATGCAAGTAGATTGAAAGCAAACTGAATAAAAAGAAAATGGAATCAAGTAAGGGGTGAACATAATCAATCGGGATGAAATGACTATTAACAGCTAGATTAAAGAAACCAAATACAGGAACATCATGGACTGGTAGAGTCTCTAACCATTAGTGTGGACCATCCCGAGGTCCCCATTCAGAAACACGACACGCACCAAGCTGATCAAGTCTCTCAGACAATCACTTTACGTCTTATGATACGTAATCGACTGGCCACTAAGCGAATTCGCACAACTTAGTGAAGTCAGGGCGTATAATGCTCGCCGAGGAGGCCGGAAAGATTTGACCTAGCTAACATAAGCGATCAAGTTTAAGCAAGCACTCGAGTAAAGCACCAGAAGGCTTCTAACCAACAACTAGCTGGCAAAACGCAGCAGTGCTAAATCGGTGTTCCATTAGATGTGAGTAATATTTCGCAAGCATGGGCGATCAAACACGGCAAAGCAACTGATGCCCTCACTGCGAACTTGCCAGGTCTAGGGACCATACAGTAACAGCGGCTTTACAGCAACATTATGCACCCTGCCTCTCACAGACAGGCGGATCACCAGCCGAATAAGCAGCTTTTTACTGATATGCGAAGTAACCTCCTCAAAGATGTGAATATCAAAGGTGACAGAACAACCAATACAAATGTATCGACCCAGTGGTTATTCGCTGATAGTTAAAACCGGCGGTGTCAATTCAGTCCTACGACAATACTATGCAATTTAAAGGTGTAAGGTACATGCCAAAGCGTGCAACGCTAGGCACCAGTCTATCCAGTAGTGATTGCATAGCCACTGCGTCAGATCCAAGGAGAGCTATGTCGTCCGCATATTCAAGGTTCGTTAGTCAGTCACCCGGCAGAACTTTCACTCCGGTAGTCTGAAAGAACACAGTCAGTCATGATCCTTTCGAGGACAAATTTGAAGAGAAAATGAGGTATTAGGACAACCATGGAGAACTATAATTATCATGGCGAATCTAGGAGGTCGCTCCCCGAAAACCTGTAACCGGTCTCTGGAGCCACGGCATAGAGTGCATAATGGGAAAGAGTTCTTTGGCACGCCATTTCTGGATAGGCAGTGCTACAAGCTGGCACGATCAACAAGGTCAATGGCAGCCTTCATGCCAAATAAAACCACCATAGTCTGCCATCTGTGTATTTGCTCTAACACTTGACGAAGAGTATGTGGTCGATGCAACTACGATTAGGGCAGAAGCCATCCTGAATTTCAGTGATTCGGTTCTTATGAGGACTAATAAGTCGTCGAGTAATGACACCCGTGAGAATCTTGGGGACAGTGAAGATAAACCTAGTGCCTAGATGATATTCGTACAAAGTACTTCGACTCTTCATGATGAGCACGAAAATTGAGTCACCACTTCAGTGTCCAAAATAGCGTTGAACAGAGCAACTAGTCAATGGAATCACATCCATCTTTCAGTGAAGATGGAGGTAGGTCTTCGGGTCAAAGAGCCTTGTTTCGTTCCGTACAAATGTCATCCGAAATGGGAGCTGTGATAGTAACTTCCATAGTGGGCTCAGATGATTCAACAAGTGCCACAGTCGCAGCTGAATTTCGGAATTGCTCTTCAGCTAACCCTGGCCAAGGATAACGGGACACTGAGGTAAGCTGACTTCGGTCAAACTGTAGCACATAAGTAAACTACTGAGGGTTAGTCCATATTTTCGTCTACAATACTGACCTTCAAGTAATCTGTGCAACTTGAACCAACTGGGTCGACTTCATTTGTTTAGACACTATGTATGAAGCGTTGAGAGCAACTGGTCAACAAATAGCCTTTGATTCTTCAAACCGTTCCGCCAGATGGGCCAGTCGACGCGGATGAGAGTGGACTAACTGTTCATCCTTCTCACTTATTGTGCCGGCCCGTAGCCTAAAGGTAACGAGGATGTCTTGCAATCTGGCGGCGCGGGTTCGCAGTATCCTCGCAGTATCCTAAGGCCACGTGTGACCGGTGGTGGTTGCGCGGCAGCGAAGCGTCGGTACCGCGTACCGGGGTACTGCTGAGGTCTGCCTCACTTACTGTTTCACTGACTGAAAACTTTCTTGGACCCGTGTCCGAATGCGATAAAACAGAACACGACTGTCTCCAATAGCACTCGTATTTTTCAATTTACAGGGCGGAAAAGCGCATATTTTGTATTTTTCTGGTGACCAATAAATATACAAGCTAAACTGGTCCCAGTGGACTGTCCATGGCCACGCTGCCGATTTGTCGATGCAGGGTTCCGTGGAATTGGAACTGGACATCTGTCATGTACGTTGATGGTCCTTGTAGATGAGCTACTCATTTCACACATTGCATGCAAACAGCTGACAAAAATATGCGAAATTCGGATTATTCTGTTAAAACGTGATTCTTAGTAATGTTGTAGAGCTGTACACGGATGGCCGGCCATGAGAATTCAATCAACTAACGATGACTCGGCTATGGGGCTTACCATAACGTTGACCTGTGGTTGCCATATCAGCGTCGATGGACTCGTGTGCCCAATAGAGAGACGAAGCTGGACGCAGTTAATTCTCTAAACGAGACAGGATCGTTAGCCATGGAGTCCGAGATACAGCATATGTTATGACCAAAAGCATGCAGCACACATTCAAATTCAGTATTTTGAACACTGCCAAGGAAACAGGGCAGCGTGGCTCGATATAGGGCTGTTATTAATATGAGTCCCATAAGTACTGCGGGAATATAGATGCAGATGGTAGGATTCCAACTGGATTGCAGCTGATGTTAACTACGTTCGGGATTGTATACGGAAGGTGGGGAGGGTGCAAAAGGCTCAAGTGGAAAAGAAAGGAAGCATCAGTAGTAAGGTAATTTGGCTGATCTGCTTTAATATGTGCATAAGGCGTCAAAGCGGATGCAGAATGGGGTAATAAGGCCGGTGGTAAACTCATTCGTGGTTGTACGTGGGCTGGGACGCAATAAAGAAACCTAAACCAAAATAAGAAAACAAGTATGGTCCCAAAGCAAGGCCCTTGGTTCAAAAATAAGGTAGTGGGGAGAAAAAAATGACCCGGATTTACAGAAATGAGTACCACAGTTCTAACCGCCAATCTAATGGGCAAGAATAATGGATTCATCTGATCACTGATCACCGACCAACCGCGTAGGGTCAGCTCTCAAGAGGCTCGAGGGCATCATTCCCCACAGCTCAATGAGTCGAAAAGATACGTAAACAGCCGAAGCATTGTAGGGTCAAGTGCCAACAAGTAAGCAACATTAGACTCCGTTGAGGCAGCACCAACTATAGTGACTAGATCGTGTTCTTCAGGTGTCTGTCATCGATTGGCATCACTCTGTCTACTTAGATGATTTCAGGGCACTCAATTGGTGACGGAAGATGAGTCCCCTCTATAGTCTCTCTAAATGAAAGCGTTTAGTAAAATGAATCAAGGGAGGCAGAATCTGAGTAAAGAATTCTTTTCGGCAATTCTCATCAGACTCAAACATTACATGAGGAGGAAAAGTGCTAAATGTGCGTTTAGGGCTGGTTACATAAGCAATCAGAAGCCATAACCAACATGGGTGTCGCGAAGTCAGTGGCGTTACTAAAATTTGTATCGACAACCGCCCTGATAAACTTTGTATTGCACCCGTCATTTTGTTTGCGCAGCGTGGTAACCGAATTAAAGTACTTTGGATTTAGAGCACTGTTGTCCAATCAAATTTGCACAACTGCTTAAACGAAGGCAATTGTGTAAGCACTGCGATTCCCGCTTTCGACCTCAGTCAGTAAGCCGAAAAATTCAAGAATACCTAGTTCTACGAATCATGTCTTTCCGATCTGTTTGCAGTTGTTTGATACTAGTGGTATTAGGTGTACCGTTTCACCCGAACCGTGTAGAAGCCGCCAGTATTGCTGTTAATATAAATATACTTCACAGCTGGCCCGTGCCGTCACTGCTCTCACGAGAACCATTCGTATCCTAAGCTCCTATATAAACGTTGTCTTGCGCAAACTTCGTGGTTATTGCTCACCGGATATGGGTAATTAGTGACTATACGCCTCAATGGGGACCACAATCAGCCTAGAATGCCGAAAACCGATCGGCCGTATCAAGTGATAATTTCCATGAATAACAAACTTACTGCATTTAGGAGAGGAGATAGAACATCTTCAAGTCTTTGATTAACTCCGGGCGTGGCAGAAGATTCCGAATCTTCTTTAATGTATGTTGAATCACTAGTCTCCTGCCCGACGAAAGAGGAAAGAGTGGCAAATGGGGCAGTTGTCGGATAGTGGGGAACAAGAAGGGGCACGGTAGGGAGGTTTGCATGGGTTACATTCATCGTCAGCCCCGAATGAGGAGAGGTTGGAGATTCGCGGACGGTTCTCCTCGGCATAACAGGACGCATTATGGTATGCGACGTTCAACAAATAAGGAAGACCCGTCAAAAATCTGAAACAGAGAAATCGGATTCCAGTAAATCAGCAAAACGGGATGATGGTAACAACACAAAGGAAGTCAGTGGAAAAACAACATGCGGTGGACAGCATGTCTCTGGTAAAAGTTAATTAAACACCCAGTCCGAAACGAAGTGTTAGGTGTGAGAAAAATAAACGCATGGGGAATGAGTGCGAAAAAGGGTTAAACGCCCTGAGTTCGACTCTTCTGATAGAAACAACTTGAGTCAGGAGTGGGACCCAGTACGTAGTGATTGACGGCTTGCACCTTCAGGGCATCGCGAGAAGCGCTTAACACAGCGGTCAGAAGCTCGTTTTTGGGTCTTGGAGTACCAACTGTGTGTCAGGATAGCGACGTACAATCTCAAATGGGATCATGGCTTACTTTGTGATAAACCCCAGTTATTAGGACCGCGCCCGACACGGAAAGTTTTAGTGACGCTCCCTCCCAACACCGCGCTCCACGACTGATCGGTTTCGCTCTGATTTGGACTCGTCAGGTAGAGACAGCCTGAGCGGAGAAGGTAACAGGGAACATAGTGTTTGATGGCTTAAGCCCTGATCAATAGGGTTTGCAGGGAACAGCAATCAAGCTTTCCACTTGAGATGCAGTCCGGTGAACGAAATGGCAGAGGTGCACTGTAAAGTAGACCGTAATCCAGTTAAGATAGCTTGTCGCAATACAGACACACGGGGGTATTCCAAAACCTAACAATGAAGGGTTAATTGTCAGTCAGGACCCTCTTCATTCTCCGTCATGACAAACACCGAGGTGGTTGTTTAATCATGACGGCGAAGAGGCAAAAATGGGGGTAGTAAACTGGAGCGAGAGGCTGCTGCCAATATTCAATCCCTTATGTTAAAAGGCGCATAAATTATCAACTTTAGATGTTTCAAAAGCGCAGGGACAAACAACATTTCAGCGGAATAATCGGGACTGTGTATTGCGCGTATTCTCTTCAGCCGGTTACATATAATGGGCGAAAAGCAACTGGTTGGGAACGACAGGTTAATAACAGAAGTCGGTGGTTAGTTGTGTCGGCGAAATTGTCACGCCCTACCAAGGTAAAACAAGTTATTTGCATATGTTAGGCATCAAAGACCGAGTGGCAGGAGCTTCAGCAAAACACAATAATCCGGAATTGTTCGGTTTGTTGATGGCCCTGTATGCCTCGCAAAGAATTAGACACATCAAGCAATCAAGTAGGAGCCGAGTAACAGAACTAATAGGTAAGGTTGCACTACTGAGAGCTAAGTTAAGTGGAATGTGTTCCGAAATCCGGGTAGACAACCTCTCTGTTTTCATAACCGTCGACTCGTCCATCCGCATTGGAGCATCCGCTACTGGGTATTAAGCTGATGCGGAAAGCGCATGCCCAATGTTTCCGAAAATTTCCACTTCGGATGCGGAGGTTTGTAACAATGCAAACAGTAGCCTCAAATAAGAGTGTGTCGCGACCCACACACTCGGCGCGTGCTCCAAGACCCAATACTCAACGAGTGAACCAAACTAAGAGCGAGCAGCTCCTACTTGAACCCAGACGGCAGAATCAACATACCGAATAAAAGTCCACGTTCTCGACTATGGAGGCACTGCCCCATCTCTTAAGTGGCATTGATGAACCGCCTAGTGATAGATTATTAAGATGAGCTGGCTGTACAGGCGTACTATCTGATCTATTGGTAGTATCAGAAGACGGAGGTTGTGGGATGACACCGTCATTTCGTACATGCAACTAACACAAGGTCACATGAAAACGGTGGTCAGCTGTTTTCTGATTGGGGCGTTATACGCTACCATGCTAGACTGGTTCACTGCCAGCCGTTTTTGGGCACAGAATGGTTGGTGCTGTCGATCTATAAAAAGGACCTCAAGGCTTTTAAAAATGTGCATCAAATGCTTCGTAATTACTGAGACAACCTTGCTTCTGGACACCCGTAGTGTAACTGTCGCGTGCTCCATCCATTTATGAAACCACTTTGAAATGCACTCATGGATAAGGACACCTGCATTTCGATTAATGTGCCTCAATAGCTACATGTGAACCTGTAAGAGAAAGAGCCGCGCATTGCTTCGACACCAGCGTATCTATCGAGTAGTTAAACAGTAGTCTTGCAAATACAAACAAGCGTAGCCCTGCTGCATTGTACGCTAGAGATCAACTGAGCAAATGCGAACCGCGTCGTACATTGAGATTGCGAGTCGCAAGTGCTTCTAACTCCCACGCGCATCCATTGCGAATTGAGACCATCACCAGAGAATAAAGCAAGCAGGGTTGACGGAGAAGGGTGGTACTTAGCTAACGTCGCAGGATGCAGATTTTCGACGTTCGGTCGGTAGTGCGTAAACGTCTGGATGATCCTATGAAAACCATGCAAATTTCGGTGCGAACCAGGGTGTGATCGGAGTCCAGACAAGTTGAACAGTAGGATCGGCAGTCTGTTACGCTTCCGCGCCATCTGTACCTTATTGCTACGTGGACAAAATTGGACTATGCTTGTATTTGGGAACGCGAACGTCAAAGCAGCAGCCTGCCTTTTCGAACGACGAAAACTTGTACTCGAAAGATGATCCGAACAAACGGTCAGTATTCTGTCTCCATTATCCGGTCGGCAGCTAAAGAGGTCAAAACAAGCACCAAGCTGGTGCTAACTTGGCGGCAGCCGCCCAACTCGTGCCATCAAATCTCCGGCAAGAATGATAAGGTCAGACATTCTAGCTGAACGCAGAAGCTCATTAATCTGTTGGTAAGAGCAAAACTTGAATGCATGCGGGATGCAGTCTGTACAGGCGAAGGCGGAGAAGACAAAACAAGGCACGCGTAACATCCTGGCGCCAGTCGTGGTGGGACGACGTTCCTCGAGGGCTCATCGCAGTTGCAGCGGGACCAGCGTCCTCATTGAGTGTTTGTCTAAAAGCCTCGCAAAACATTCCTCCGAAGGTGCGTCAACAATTTTCTTAGGTAAACTATTCCACTCATACACCACGCAGGTGGACAGGGTGAGGCCTGAGTGAGCGTGGAGCCTTCGTGGTCTGAACAACTTCAATTTGTGACCTCGTGTCGAGCAGTCGGTGTTGGGGTGGAGGAACTGCAGTACCTCGTTTCCGAGTTCACCAAGAAGGATGCATATAGTGTGGATGAGATCGCCGCGGCGACGGCGAAACTCCAAGGAAAACAGGTTCACCTGGTGAATTCGGAGAGCGTAAGGAATATTGCGGAGCCAGAAGGTAGCTTTCCAGGCACACCTCTGGACGTTCTCTAACAAAGAGCATTCAAAGTTAGGGGGAAAACGGCTGGCTGCCCATATGCTAGTATGGGATGTACGCATGCGGTGAATAGAGGTCAGGAGATCTCAGGGGTCATCCGGGAGAAGGACCTTCTCAAAGCACCTAGAAGTCTCTTTGTAGCTACAACCTTCTTCAGTGTGTCCTGGGACGTCCTAAAGTCAGAGGATAGGATGACCCTAAAATCCTTTCCTTGAGTGGTTCTTGAGAATAAATCTATTAATGTGGTATGTGCCGTATAAGTCGGTGTCACCGATTGGGAGAGCCGCACATTTATTGCGATTTACTTGCTACCGCCACCAGATAGACCACTCGTGCAGCGTATCTAGGGCCCCTTGTAATTTGTCGGCATCGTCTACGCTGGATACTGTTGACCAGAGCGTAAGATCGTCAGCGTCGGTTCGGAGTGTAACCGGAAGGCCGTTTATGTACAATTTGAAAATTTCGGGTCCAAGTACATATCCGTGTGGAACTCCACTTGTCATTGGCACAGGGGTGGATGTGCTTTGATTGACCTTTACGCGTAACCTGCGGTCTCTTACGAAGTCGGCGATCCAGGAGAGGACTTTGCCCGTCACACACATCTGAAGTTTGAGCAGCAGTCTTTGGTGAGGAACTTTGTCAAAGGCTTTGCTGAAGTCGATGAAGACCACGTCAATATGTTTTGGGCATCTATGGCTTGTGCCCAAGTTTCTCTGGCGAGTAGCAAGTTGGAGACGCACGAACGTGCTCGCGTCGTATTAGATCGAGGGGGGCTGAAAGGCAAAGAAGATACTTCGTATGACTACCAGGAACATTCACCTACAACTTGACGAAAGAAATGTGGAGACGACACAAACATCTGAACTGTGCATCGCAATATTCCATAAACAATGCTCAGCGATTCCTAGAAAAGCTCAAAGACCTGCTAATAGATGATGATGATGATGATGATGATGATGATGATGATGATGATGATGATGAGGATGAGGATGATGATGATGATGATGATGATGATGATGATGATGATGATGATGATGATGATGATGATGATGATGATGATGATGATGATGATGATGATGATGATGATGATGATGATGATGATGATGATGATGATGATGATGATGATGATGATGATGATGATGATGATGATGATGATGATGATGATGATGATGATGATGATGATGATGATGATGATGATGATGATGATGATGATGATGATGATGATGATGATGATGATGATGATGATGATGATGATGATGATGATGATGATGATGATGATGATGATGATGATGATGATGATGATGATGATGATGATGATGATGATGATGATGATGATGATGATGATGATGATGATGATGATGATGATGATGATGATGATGATGATGATGATGATGATGATGATGATGATGATGATGATGATGATGATGATGATGATGATGATGATGATGATGATGATGATGATGATGATGATGATGATGATGATGATGATGATGATGATGATGATGATGATGATGATGATGATGATGATGATGATGATGATGATGATGATGATGATGATGATGATGATGATGATGATGATGATGATGATGATGATGATGATGATGATGATGATGATGATGATGATGATGATGATGATGATGATGATGATGATGATGATGATGATGATGATGATGATGATGATGATGATGATGATGATGATGATGATGATGATGATGATGATGATGATGATGATGATGATGATGATGATGATGATGATGATGATGATGATGATGATGATGATGATGATGATTAGAAGCAGCGAGTAGAGCATACTCTGTGTAGCTGCAGCAATTGTCGCTCTTGGACATTAACGTATTAATTATCGTTCCGCTCTTTATATTTTGCCTCTGCAAAGTGTTTGCCTAGAAGCTTCTTAAATTCGGCCACTGAATTCGCCTCTATTACCGGCTGCGGCAGGTTGTTCCAAGTATTCACCACTCTACGTTCGAAACAGAGTTGGTGAGCTACCCGCTTCAACTGCGGTACGATAAGTTTGTACCGGTGTCCTCGCGTGCCGCTTGGTGTGCGCAGATGATGATGATGAAACAACGATATCTTTCGAGGTGACTGCCCTCTTTACGTCCGCCAACTTGCAAGTGACAAGTCATCACAGAACGCCTGAACAGCAGTGAACAACCAATCGGGAGCATAACAACCGGAAACGTATGCAAGCTACTCCAGTTGTGTCTGTTAACCTAGTTCTCTTTCAACGGGAAGATCTACGATCAACTGAAAGGCGCGCCAATGGGTTCACCTATATCGGGACTCATGGTGATGGTGATGCAGAAATTGGAGGGAAATATAGTCCACCTCATTAATCCGAAAATGTGGGTCCGATAGGTTGACGACACTTTTGTCGTGCAGTCGCACAGTAGCTATTGAACAACGCCCTTGAAGACATCCGGTTTACGATGGAAATGAAAAATGAAAACCAACTCTTTCCTGGATGTATTAGCAACCAGAACCATATATATGTATATATATATATATATATATATATATATATATATATATATATATATATATATATATATATATGTATATATATATATATATATGGTTCTGGTTGCTAATACATCCAGGAAAGTGTTGGTTTTCATTTTTCATTTCCATCGTAAACCGGATGTCTTCAAGTGCGTTGTTCAATAGCTACTGTGCGACTGCACACTGTATTTGGGGAATCAAGTGCACACAAGGCGGTGGCTGGACCGTAGTCCGCTCCACACTGAGTGCATGGAACCACTCTTCGAGCCTAACACGGCCACAAGAACCGTGCACCCCGTCCCCTCCAGCAACGACCAACTGTCTCCTGGAGCCAGTATGGACGAGGTAGTGGGTAATAGACAGGTAGGCACCTTGTCAACATGCACATCAAGCGCAGCCACACCGGGGTTATCAAACAACAGCCAATCACTTGAGAGAGAGAAAGAAAAAAGGGAGAGAAAAAGAGAAAGAGAAAAACTCGATTAATGCATAAGGAAACGGTGACATAAACCTTAATTAAATAGCATACGTAATAAGTTGTTTACAAACAAATCCTAGCTAAGTGCACGAGGTCAGGAAGTATAGTTCACGGAATGCCACGAACACAAAAATGTTATGGAAATCGAATATAATTGGCTGAAGCGATGTGTGCGAGTTAATGGAATAGAGTACAGGGAGATATTTATATGAGAAAGAAAAGCATTAAGGTAAAAACTGTAAACCCACCACCTGAAATAAAGAGACTTAGCATGCAAGCACGCGGTTAGTAAATCGAATTCAGCGTGCCTACAAACGCTGCGCCGGCTCGTCGTAATTCTCTGCAGGACCCGTCGTCGCTTCTGTAGTGGCGCCAAATGGCACAGCGCATGGCCCACTAGACATTTATATGAGAAAGAAAGGCATTAGGAGAGAACCGAAAACCCAGCACCTGAAATAACGAGACTTAGCATGCAAGCATGCGGTTAGTAAATCGAATTCAGCGTGCCTACAAACGCTGCGCCGGTGCTGCCTACGTTCACTGCGGGACCCGTCGTCGCTTCGGCAGTGGCCCCGAGTGACCTCTCTCATGGCTCACTAGGCCTGCCTGACTAAGTCACTCGCGACCGCATGTTCTACAGCACAATGCGCTCGATGTCGATGGAGTACAATTCATCGGTGCTTGCCGCTTCCGCAACTGCCGCTTCTTCTCTGCATGCATGAGGGATTTCTCCCGCACTTCAGCAACTGCCTTCGTGATTAGATCGCGCCATGCACCCACGATCAACCGCCTTCGATTCCATGATCTGCAATCAAGATTAGAACGTG